>JAMPIV010019879.1:40000-640000 GCA_024509875.1 Oreohelix idahoensis | reverse complement strand
CTCCTGGAAGGCATCTTCTATTGCTTGAGACAAGTAAGTAACTTGGTCTTCTATACTGTAGCATTCTCTAAATCCAGCTTGTTCCGGCACCAGGATCTGCTCAGACTCTAAATACCATTTCAATCTGTGGTTGACTATTCGCTCCACAGTCTTCCCAACACAGCTTGTGAGACCGATTGGCCGGTAACTTGCAGCCTCGGTCTTACATTTCCCTTTCTTTAGTATGGGTATTGTGATGGCTTCTCTCCATACTTGGGGTACCGTTCCTTTCAACCAGCTGTGGTTGAACATCTCAAGCAGTTTTGTCTTTGCTGCTGAGCTCAGATTTACTAGCATTTCGTTGCTGATTTTGTCTGGGCCGGGTGACTTTTGAAACTTAAGCTTGGAAATAGCCTTCTGTAGTTCTCCTAGTGTGATGGGTTCCCTCACTGGGGCAGGAGCATCTGTCCGCCCCATGGCTGTCAGTACTTCTTTTCCCATCTCTCTCTGATGGTCTATGTCAATGGGTAAGTTGCCCTCTGAACTGCATCTTCTAGCAAACAAGTCCGCAGCCCGTTTTCCTCCGAAAAGTTTGCCACCCTCATCCAATGCGACAGTCTGCCCCGGCGAGGAACGCCCCTCACTTAGAGACTTGACTAATCTCCAAAGTTTCCTGCCGTCTTTCTCAAGGTTCAGCGATGCCGTTTTAGTTCTCCAGCTTTTCCGCTTTTCTTCTAGCTTTGTTCTCTGAAACTCTGCTACAGCCTTTTTCCATTTGTTGTGAGTTTCAAGTGAAGGCCGAGACTCTGCGTCCTTTCTAGCCTTGTCCATAGCTTCCTGACGCTCTTGGAGTGCGCTGGACCAGCACGGCATGTAGTCACGCCGGCATCCCCCGGGAATGGTCTCCTTTGCAGCCTGTAGTATGCATCTGTTGAAGTCTTTTACCACTTCATTAATGTCTCTGTTCTGTACCTTGAGGGTAGACAGCAGCGTGTTCACCTGATGCCCGAATAAACCCCAGTTGGCTTTTTTGTAGTTCCATCTTGTAATGGCTGGGCCTGTACTGAGAGTTGCACTCTGGACAGTAAGAAAGATTGGGCGATGGTCGCTTCCCCCTAGTTGGTCTCCCACTTCTCTACTAATAGATCCAGCTATATCTGGTGTGGAGAAGGCAAGATCTGGTGTTGAGGTTGTGTGCCATCCTCTGGAGTAGAAGGTAGGAGTATCTGTGGCATTATTGACTAGGATTAGGGAGCGATCATCTTGCCAAGTTTCAACCTCTTCACCTCTGTGATCCAGATGGTTATAGCCCCAGCTCTGGGAGTGGCCATCAAAGTCTCCAACTGCTACAAAGTTGGTGGCTGGTACCTGTATAGAGCTGAGACTCAGGGGTTTGTTGTTCGGACAGTAATAGTTCAGGAGTTCCATTTCCATCCTGTCCACCCCTATCTGCAGCAGCTGATATTCTGCTCCATCCATGAAGGTTTTCCTTTCGTGTGCAGGAATGTTATTCCCTACAAGAGTAAGTACTCCTCCTTTTCGTCTATCTTGTCTGTCGGATCTGAAGCATTGATATCCCCTTATTTTAAAGGTTTGATCTGCTTTCAAGTGAGTCTCTTGGACACAGCAAACACTGACTTGCTTCTCATACAAGATGTTTTCCAGCTCTGTCTTTTTGCTGTATCCAGCCTGCTTGCTGTTCACTCCCTCTGCATTCCAGTGCATCATGACAAGTGGCACCCTGGGTTTCTCTCTTTCTGTTTTGCTTTGGTCAGCAGTTCTCCTCCGCCGTCTGTTGACTCCACAAGACGGTCTAGAGGGTCCTCCAGTAGCTGAGGGTGGGCTCCGTCGAGGCTCAGAGCCCGGCACCGCACCTGCCCGGTGGAGCTCCACAGGGCGAGCACCAGAACGAGATTTATTTGACGGTGTACTCTCCATAGAAAAAAAAAGCGAGTTGCATGATACTGTGGTTTCCGGTGCGCCTTCTGGCCCAGTATCTACGACTTTAGCACCTGTTCAACGGGAGAGTGGGCTCATCCCTAATCTGTTTATGTTCCCAGTAGTAGACTATTCGCAAGCAGCCTGGGGGTGTCACTGCTCTGCGCGGACCTTGTTTACCGAGGCGGCGTCCGAGCTCGTATGGTGAAAATATGGTTGCGTTATCTTCAAAATAGCCCTGTCTTTCCCGTGGCTTTTCTGCCATCCTGCAACTTTGAGTTAGGGAGTTCTGAGCTCCAGTCTCTTTCCCAGGCATTTTATCCTGGCCTGGCACGCATACAGAGGACCCCACTTCTGGTTCTAAGTTAGCAGTTGGGGATAGGTGGGGTAGCACACTGTGCATTCCCCGTCATCCAGGGGGCTCTCCAACTATGCAGAGCTTGCACAATGCTGTGCTCTGGTTCTGGGCTCTCCCAAGGAATCCTCACGTCCTGCACAGAGCCACTTCCCGATACCCACCATCTGCCAACCCTCCATTGTAGAAATCTTCTGCATGCGGCCATCCAGTCAAGAGCCAGTATTAAGTCTGGTGCCCAAGTGATCCCCCCAAGCTCAGTGTGCAATGCTGGGTTCTCATCATGCTGCAACACAGGAGGGATTGTGATGCTCAGCCATCTCTCTCAATTCTGCACCGATAAGTGACATCGGGGACTTAACTTTGCCTCAGTACTGGGAGGCCCCGTTTCCGGGTACACCACACACAGCCAATTGAGGCAACGGTCGCCATGGGCGTGATAGACGACAAACAGTGAAGAATGAGGCAAGAAAGCATTTAACCCATGAAGTGGGGGTGGATTGGTGCAGACCAGAGCATGTACCACTCGCCGGTGGGTTCTGCATCTACACCTATAGGGTTCCACCCACTCCTCAGCCCATTTAGTCTGGCCCCTCACCCAGGACCTGTCCGGCTTGGGTGACCCTGCCAGGAGTAAAACTCCCGCCGGCATAGCTCCCGGGATCATTGAGGCGCTCAAGCTCTCCAACCACAGCAAGGTAGGCTTACATGTGGAGAGTTCAACCTATATGTTGTCTGTATAGTGGTGTCTGTGGTGTTAAGTAATTAAACCTTATCCCAGTCTTGGTAGTTAGAGGTAGTGAGGCTATAGCATAACATTACGTCACCTAGTGGCAAGGGAGGGTCAATTTAGGTTCTCAACCCTTGACGCCAATAGCCTCATCTCTCACAGTCACTGTCATTTTTCTTCTGAAATCTATCTTCTTAGTCTTTCTTTCCACTAGGGTCTAGTCTATTTAGGTAGACAGCCTCTAGCCATAAATCCACTTCGTGACAGTTATTCATTTGTCATATATTGATCACCCGTGTGTTGCCGGGGCCCGAAAGGGGAGCAAAGAATAGTAACACTGCACCCTACCACGCATGTCGTAAAAAGCGACTAAGGAGGGTTGGGCATGGGGCTGTTTACCCCATCCCGTAAAAACTTTGCACAGTGGGCTGATCACCTGCTTGCCAACCAATCTGATTACGGAAACAACGATAGATTGTTTGGTCTGTTTCTGTTCCACAAAGACGCCACTAGGCGTGGTGGAAACAGCGATAGATTGATCAATTTGTTGTTGCCCTAAGACGCCACTAGGCGTACTGGCCACATACTGCTTTGCCGGTTGGTGGCTAAGGATGGAAGAAGAAGAAGAAGATATATTGATACAATTACTGTAGATGGTGATTATGTTTGTGGTTGATAATTCAACCACAAACATAATCACCATCTACAGTAAATGTATCAACACATGACAAATGAATAAACAACCACAAACTTAACCACCATCTACAGTAAATATATAAACATTTGACAAATGAATAAACAACCACAAACCTAACCACCATCTACAGTTAATGTATCAACATTTGACAAATGAATAAACAACCACAAACATAATCACCATCTACAGTAAATATATCAACATATGACAAATGAATAAACAACCACAAACATAATCACCATCTACAGTAAATGTATCAACATATAACTAATGATTAAACAACCACAAACATAATCACCATTTACAGTAAATGTATCAACATATGACAAATGAATAAACAACCACAAACATAATCACCATCTACAGTAAATGTATCAACATATAGCTAATGAATAAACAACCACAAACATAATCACACCATTTGCAGTAAATGTATCAACATATAGCTAATGAATAAACAACCACAAACATAATCACCATTTACAGTAAATGTATCAACATATGACAAATGAATAAACAACAACAAACATAATCACCATCTACAGTAAATGTATAAACATATAGCTAATTGTGACGAAAGTACTGAGATTCTGTCTTTCAAATGGCCCATGTCTTTTTCTCCTTGCATTTTGTTCACTATATTTTAGGAGGGATTACAGGTAATCCTTCTCCATGTTTCTTCTCCTTCTATTATTTACGTTTTTCCAAGATGAGATCACGATGGAGTTTGATTGGTGCAGTATTATTCTAGATTAAGATTATAGAGGCTAGATCAGGATTTGCACCAGTGGGTTTTTTTTTTTAAAGATAGGCATGCAGCTAGACACATTTTTCGGGATTATATATATATATATATATATATATATATATATATATATATATATATATATATATATATATATATATATATATATATATATATATATATATATATATATATATTTTGGCCATTTTTGTTTCATTGCCACTAGAGGGCTAGGCTTAATCCCGTTTCTTTGTCTAAAACTCATGTACGTTGCATCAGCATGATCTAAGGTTCTGATTGGCTGAGAGCTAACTGCAGTTGAAATGCAAAGCTGCCATTGGCTTTAGAACCACGCCGCGCATATGACGTCACGAAGTCGGCGCGTGGGGGTCTTGATTATAAAAAGCCTATATTACATAGCCTCTTTCTCTTTTAATGAAAAATTGCCAAGCTGGGTGCCAGAAGCAAATTGTCGATTGCCTTTCAGTTGGACATTCGAGATTTGCAGGTACCGGCTTTGTGGGAATGAGAGCGGAATTTTGAGACCACAAAATTTCTCCCACGGCAAAGTTGGGGCATTCGCAGAACCGCAAGGGTTTTACGTTAGTTGCCAGTGGTGGAAGGAGAGGAAGAAAATACGTTTTCCCAGCCAGGGGAAGACATTTTCCAGCGAATAGGATTTTTGTGGATAAATCCTGAGCTCTGACGCTCATTCGGTTACACACGCAGATTTGGCATGCTGCCCGCGTTGTGGTAATTTTATGTTCGCTTCTTCACGGCCATAATAAAGCCGACGGCCCAGTTATAGGTACTCGGGCAGGTAATTTCAGAGTGGTAGAAGTCCGCTACAGTTCCAGTCCAGAATCCAGTGGGGTTCTGTTAAACCTCAGTCATCAATTCCAGAGTTAGTGGAGAGAGAGAGGGTAAACATTCTCTCTACTGAAGTCAGCACAGATAGGCAGAACTGTTAGTTTTGGTGAATCCTAGCAGAGGACAGCTGCTGAAGTTTAGAGGTGCAGTTAGTTGTGTTCAGGAGATTCCAGGATAGGCTGTGTAGAACCGAAGTCTGTGCAGAGATTGTGTAGTCACTTCGT
This sequence comes from Oreohelix idahoensis, assembly GCA_024509875.1. Lineage (NCBI taxonomy): Eukaryota > Metazoa > Mollusca > Gastropoda > Stylommatophora > Oreohelicidae > Oreohelix > Oreohelix idahoensis. The sequence continues at coordinate 634,462 of JAMPIV010019879.1, read as the reverse complement.
GGTCATTCCAGCTATCAGTGGACTTAGAGTTAGAGTTAGAATTTAGAACAGCTAGTTTGGAGTGCAGGCGACATCAAGTGCAGTGTAGTTCATTTCAGTTAACCTTACCTTCTTTCTCCATACAGGTTGCAATTGTGGGAGAAGGGTTGGGGTTGATGCCCTTTTTAACTGTGCTTGATTTTGTTTTTCAGGTGTGCATCCTCGCACTTTATGTATATGAGTTGTTTATAGGTGTATAATAAACTTGTATAAACTGTAGCTGGCATCAGTCATTTCCTTTAAGTACAGTAGCTATATGTTGTCTGTATCTTAGTGTTTGTGAATCTTGATTGAACCTTATCCCCATAGGGTAGTTAGAGGTGGTTCGAGGCCATAGCAATTTAAACGTCCGAAGTGGCGAGGAAAGAATCAACCTCGGTTCTCAACCTCGGAGCCAATGGTCTCAACTTTCACAGTTTGCACTATATTTCTATCTGAATCTATCACTTCAGTCTTTCTTCTTACTATTGTCTTGTCACTATATGTAGACAGTCTCTAGTCCTAAATCCATTTTGTGACACTAATGAATAAACAACCATAAACATAATCACACCATTTACAGTAAATGTATCAACATATAGCTAATGAATAAACAACCACAAACATAATCACCATTTACAGTAAATGTATCAACATATAGCTAATGAATAAACAACCACAAACATAATCACACCATTTACAGTAAATGTATCAACATATAGCTAATGAATAAACAACCATAAACATAATCACACCATTTACAGTAAATGTATCAACATATAGCTAATGAATAAACAACCACAAACATAATCACACCATTTACAGTAAATGTATCAACATATAGCTAATGAATAAACAACCACAAACATAATCACCATTTACAGTAAATGTATCAATATATAGCTAATGAATAAACAACCACAAACATAATCACACCATTTACAGTAAATGTATCAACATATAGCTAATGAATAAACAACCACAAACATAATCACACCATTTACAGTAAATGTATCAACATATAGCTAATGAATAAACAACCACAAACATAATCACACCATTTACAGTAAATGTATAAACATATAGCTAATGAATAAACAACCATAAACATAATCACACCATCTACAGTAAATGTATCAACATATAGCTAATGAATAAACAACCACAAACATAATCACCATTTACAGTAAATGTATCAACATATAGCTAATGAATAAACAACCACAAACATAATCACCATTTACAGTAAATGTATCAACATATAGCTAATGAATAAACAACCACAAACATAATCACCATTTAAAGTAAATGTATCAACATGTAGCTAATGAATAAACAACCACAAACATAATCACTATCTGAAGAATCATCACTTACAGCAAAAAAGTCTATGTCTACAGTAAAAGAAATCAGCATTTACAGCTGAAGTATTCACACTGATGGTGGAAGAATAAAAAACCCATAGAATATCAGCAAAAAAAGACAGAAAAAAAAATTAATAAACATCAACAAATTCAGTGAAACAATTAATAACTGCAATAGAATCAACCCTACAGTAACAAAATTTAACAATTACAATGAATACATCATTGCTCACAAAATCAGCATTTGTAACAAAATTGTCAGTTATTACAGTGAATGAACCTGTGTCAACAATAACATAATATAAATCTATAGTACAAATAAAATAATATGTATCAACATAATGAAAGCACTAAATAATTGCATTATCTGCAGCACTGAATCAACCAGAATCTACAGCAATACAGTCAAAGCCGATAGCTAAATCGCCCCAGTGAGCAACAAGAACATAATCTCTAGCAGAGGAATCAACCCCTTCAAGAACAAAATCAACATAAGCAGCAGTCTGGCAGCACCTACAGCACCATAGTTAACTTCTACGGCAGTGAAAAAATCTACATAAACCATCACATGAAATAACAGCAAGTAAAATATCATATATAAGTAATAACCATACGTATATTTTACCACAAATTCTGGATTTGGCATGCTATTCTGTGAGTCCGTGAAATCAATCTCCCAGACCTGTTGGAATTAAATGGCAATAGCAAACATCTTAAATATGTTATTTGTACATGAAAACTTTATAGTTATTTTCTGTTTTATGTTGGAGGGAAGACACAGCAACCACAGTTAAAACCTTTGTTTGACATCTATTTTACATCTGTACTTAAACTTTTTATACGGAACAACAACTGGCTAATTATATCACAAAAATATGGCCACCTTTAGAATCAACTCTTTTAATCGTGTACTATTTTCAATTTTTCATGTGAAACAATAACAGCAACACTTGTGCTGAAAGCTATTATATTTTTCATACAGTTTATTTTTATTGTACGCCCGCTATTACTCAAGGCGAAATCTCTGGTTAATATGTCTAACCTGAGACTGATTTTACGTGAGTATTCCCTTTTTCCCTGTCTAATGACAGGTGTCCTCTCAACATTCAGGCAGATACTCGCTGATTTCGGAGGTACCCATTAGAGCTGGGTCGGCTCAGGAGCCGTTCAGGTTATTCCAGTCCCTGGTCGACGACACTCCTTCAAATGTCTCCCCAGGGCTCGAATTATTCCAGTCCCAAGTCCCGGTCGACGACACTATGTCCTCACCAGGGCTCAAACCTGGAGTACCCGATCGCCAGCACAGTGTAAAACAGTTTTGAAATGTAAATACAGACCTTGCACAGAAATCAATGTGAAAACAGACTTTGTAAATCATTTAAAGTTGACTATAAAATGTGTGGCTGATAGTGTAAGAATGTAAAGAAAACAAAGACAAATCTGATTCAAGATGCTAGTGTCTGTACACTCTGAAGATGAAGAAACATGATCATGCATACCTGTAAGACTGGCTTTTCCTGACTACAAAGAGCTGATAATATATAAAACCTCTTAAAATAGTTAAGTATATGAACATATATAACATAAAAACAAGGTTCAGCATAATCATAAAATGGTACAATATAATAGTTACTGACAGCTGAGAAGATTAGTGTTTAGAACACCAAAGGCAGGTTTCACAATTAGTGAAACATTACTTCAGTTACAACTGCTATGATATTCTACCATTTTAAAATCTTCTGCTTCCTTCCCCTCTTTCAATCTTTAAACTGCACCAAATCACTTTGCATGCCAAATCCACACGCAACCTAGTAATAGTTGTCTCTTATGACATTACTGGTGAAGCTGTAGTCCTATTCTTACTTTGTACTTTCAGAGAGTCCCAGGAAACTCATGGAGTATCTTAAATCTGCATGACCAATAAAACATCACCATCATTTCCTACATTCTAATTTCTATGTCCTTACCTTAACTGTGGAATCCCAGGAGGCTGTGAATAGTTTGTTCCTTTTCCATCTCACACATGACACTGCATGAACATGACAGACCATTCAAAACAAATTGAATTTGATTATAAAGATGACAGGAAGAATTGACTGGAATAATCAGTTCTCTGTATAATACTCTATTTTAAGACGTATCTTTGTTCATGACTTGCTATGTGTTAACAACCAACATTACTGTTCATTGACACGCGTCAGCTGATATAAGTAGATCGAAGCAGGACCAGAAAGCAGTAAGTGAACATAAAAGTGATTAAACAGTGACTTACTTATGCAAACAGCATAAAATTTCTGATCATGTGATATCAAGACATTTGTTCATGACTCCACTGCTACTTGCAAAAAATGAATGACTTTAATTCTACTTTATGCTCGACGTGTTCACTAAAACTAGTTTTCATTGAATTTTCCTTTCATGGCCTTCTTCACTAATATTATCTCCCATAAAATATCTGATAATGGTTTACTCTCAAATATCTCCGATAACAATTCACTAATTACGAGTATATTCATCAGACTGCACATAATAGATGAATTACAGTGTAGACCAACTCTGTCTACATTTTAATACTTCTGTTATGTGCAATCACCTATTAATGTAAGACTTTGTCTCCTTCAATTGGATACATCTGCCAATGCAAAGAAAGCCCTCTTGTTTTTTTTCCAACTTCTGGAATCATTGTCTGCTTTCCCAACTTTGTCTGTTCTGCTGCCATGATGTAAGTCCACATCCTTGATGGGGGGTAAGTACAATTTGGTTGTATTTACTTTCATGATCTTGGTCTTTTCTCTCTAGATAATCAGATCCAGTTGCTGTGACCTCGCCTCCAGCATTGTCATTCTGTCCTGCATCTTATCTAAATTATGGGATAGAATTTCTTTGGGGCAGGCTGAAGGAAAGTCATCAGATCAAAACAGTCTTCCGACCTCTGGCCAAGATGGCTGCTTTATTGTCGTTATAAAATTGTTACATTGTTGTAGTCACCAGTCAAGTACAGAGCAGCCATATAGTGTAGCAGAACTGCAAGGAAGTCGAGTAAAACCGATAAGGCAGGGAAGCAGCCCCATTTAAATGCATGCTGAAGTCGAATGCACTGGGCTGCAAGGCGTGCAACATTGTGCAATGCAAACCGCATTACAGATGCAAATATGATTCCACGAGGTAGGTGTTCGACCCAAGAGGACCCACCAGGTGGGAAGAGTGCTGGACTTCTTGCCTCGACTGGGTCCACCCACAACCCACTTCTTTCCATGAAAAACTGTTTGGAGATGTTAGGAACCATGAGCTGAATATTGCCTTTATTAGAGTCAATATTGTGGAAGTCTGAGGGCGAACGAAGAAGATCAAAATAGAAAGCCTCCACTTTCAGGCCAAAAATGTGATTGATGAGTCATCAATTGACAGTTACACTAGAAACAGCTACAGACACACAAAATTCAAATTAGGAAAATGTTTTGAGTAATTAAAAAAAAAAAAAATTTTTTTAACAGTTTTGGTCTAAAACAATATTATGTCTAAAAGAAGAGTTCACATAGAGGTTTGCCCAGACTGGAGACAATAATACAGTATTTATTTAACATGTTGTCAGTCAGGAAATTTAACAGAGATAAGAATGAATACATTAGTCAATGAAACACTTACCAGCATCATCATGTCCATTCAAGGTGTCTAAGACTCTGCCATATTCTATACTGTAAAAATATCTGAGAATGACATAATGGTTACATTAGAAAAACTTGTTTATTTAAGATAGACCATTACAACAATTCACAGACAGAATCACACACATATGCATGTCTACTGCTAGCATTAACAGAGAGACCTCTGTGCAGAGGCACCTCCAATGGACATTCTTTGTTAATTTTTCCAACAGCACTACTTCACATGTTCTTCTTCGAACATAACATGTCATGTTTCAGTAGTTTCACTATAATCATCATGTGACGTATTCTTTCCAGAACGTTGTCTCCATTACAGCTGCTCTGAACGCATCACGATTCTGGGCAAGTCGACCTGCATCAGCCAAAGACAAGTTCAGACTCTCTGTGATGTCCTGGGTCCACCGTCGTCTAGGTCGACCCCTTCCCCTTTTTCCAGGGACCATGCCTTCCATCACTGTTTTTTCCAGACTATTATGTCTTTTTATATGACCGAAAAATTTCAGCTTCCTTACTGCGATGGTATTTAGGAGCCAATGTTCCTGTACGTTTAGTGAGTGCAGTACTTCTCTGTTGGTCTTTTTTTCTGTCCAGGGTATTCTCAACATCCTTCTGTAGCATTTCACTTCGAATGATGTAATCTTTTTTGCAACCGTTTTATTGAGTGTCCAAGTCTCGCAGCCGTATGTTGCTACTGGGAATATACATGGTCTGATCAGTTGTAACTTTATTTCTTTGCTTGTGCCTTGCCATAGGTTTTTCATCTGTATTAGTTTATGTGAAGCAATTGCAAGTCTTCTTATAATTCTACTGTACAGTCGCCAGACTATAATATATGAACAATATGGCACATACGCTGCTCTTGTGTAGCTTCCTGGGCACCTCTGAAGAGACAAAGAAAGACTGCTACTACTGCTCCCACAGGCATGTCGTAAGAAGAATGCATGAATTTTATTTTAAAAGGGTTGACAATTGTGCAGGCAGCCCCATCTAACATTCTGCCCTTTATCTCAACTCTCATTCTGTTTTCTGACATTCATAAATGTGGTCAAGCGATAAACAATTAAAGTTGTTAAATTCTTTTTCAAGAAAGAGGCAATTAAAGTAAGGTTGTGGATGTGGCTGGCAACATCATCATGCTCAACAAATAACTACAGAAATCATGACTGCACCTCTACATGAAAGGGATTTGGCACAGGTTTCCTGCAGAAGGCTGGGGTGAGCAGATGTAGTCAATCCATGCTCCATAATAAATGAAGAAAACGATGGGAGTGATGATGGTTCAGTGTGATTCACTTTTCTCTGTCTGTTCCTCTTGTAATTTACTGCCTCCATAATCCTAGTTAATGAGGCATTATTTGGAACTTTTAGAAGTGGGACTTCTCTAGGATGTTTACTGCAATATGCCTTGTTCACAGCAGTCTGATGGTATGTGCTTTTTTCTGATTACATGGTATGTGTTCCCTCTTTGACAAGTCAATAATAACTTGCAAGCTATTTTCACTACTATTTTTTAAACTCCATCTGTAACTTATCACTATTTCTTGTCTCTCCCTTAGGAACATAGGATTGTAACTGCTGCTTTCCACTGTCTGAGACATTATCATCTGCACTTAGCCCCCTCCAATTCCATAATTTCAAGGAGGCCAGTATAATTTCTATGTTGAGCAATATATGACAAAAATGTTATGAGACATAAGCATACCCATATTCTGTGTCATCCATCAGAAAAAAAAAAGTTTATCATTACCCCTTACTACATTAACTTCTACTTTAAGTATGAAGTCAGTTAACAAATAATTAAATAAGATTGTCAATTTGCTAAATATGCTCATCATATGTTATACAGAATGAGTCTCACTATAGAAATAATTTCAATTATGATTAATTTGTATGGCTATTGGCACATTTGTTTGTGGGTAAAGTTATACTTACACTTTATTATCCCAGCAGCCTACAACAATTGTTTTGTCTTCAATCACTTCACAGCTGGACAATGCCTATGAATATATTAACAGTAATGGTTACAGATTCCACTTCTGGCAAAGTCGTGAAGACCGTAACTGGTGTGTAATCCATGCATACAAACATAAATCTGAAACCCTTAAATGCAGATGCTAATATAAGAAAAAAATGCATGAATATAGAAAATCTGCATATGTTAAACGGTGGCTGTGGCAACTGACCTAGAGGATGCTTACAACAGTGTTGACTTTGCAACCTTGATGGACTGTGTAAAGGAATGTGGTGTAAACCCTTGGCTAACAAGGTGGATAGCAGCTGCCTTAACTGAGAGAGCAGTTGCATTTTGCTTGGGAACATGGACATCAGAACCAATGCACATTTGCCCGAGATTACCCCAGGGTTCTCCATTGTCACCAGTGCTATTTAACATCTTAACATCTATACAGCAAAAATAGCTGCAATCCAACCAACAAGTTTGGGATGAACATTAACTTTTGCCGATGTGAAGATTTACTGTGATTTTATTTTCAACGGGCCCCACTCTTCTTCTCTATGTAATTATTTGCGTTTATGTATGAGGAGTTACTGTGGGTTTTAATTTCAATTTCGCCCCAGTCCTCTTCTCTCGGTAAGTAATTGCGTTCATGTTATTTTATTAGGCGTTGGAGTTCATATTATTAGGCTGGGTAGATTTTTCAGACTAGGGAAAATCCGAAAAACCCGCACCTACCCTGTTAATTGTAGGGGTGGGGGCAGAAACACGAACCAGGTACGCAGAACCAATCAAATTTATTTTGGTAACAAGAACGGTCAGTAGCATTATCTAAGGTGACGCAATAAGTAGCGCGTGTGCAAAATATACACTGAGTCATCGGGTTGTTTACGATATCATTGGAGGAGGTCAGAGTTAATTTATTTGCAGCAATAATATTGGTCTAAGGGCGGCCCACAGCGACGCGACGCGATGAATCATAGCATGGGTTATTGCATCAGAATTAAGACTATATAGTTAGCATCTAACTCGGTTAGCGCTCTCTGGTCTAAAAATTTTGCTGCCGTGAAATCAAAGTCTATATCGTCTGCTCTACGTGAGAAATTCGATAATTGGGTATGTTCATAACTTATTAACGAGTAGATAGTTTTCCTGTAAGATCGTAGCACGATACAGTAAGTTTTCCTCTGGGAATTAAAGTTAATTTAGCTTGAAGTGCCATCAATTGCTATCTTATAGAAGTAATAAAGATGTAAGTTGTGCCTATGATTTTACTCTGAATAATAGTAGCAATATCTATAAATTGTGTAGAGGCTTTGAGATATTAACTGTGTGAGGGTAAGCGCTAAGATAAACTGGTGCTCTGTAATATTTAATATGAGGATTGTGTAAACCGCATTTTGATTATGATAATTTGTAGTGTATATACGTGAGCGTAAGTTGTGTATTTTAATAGTTGTGCTATTTTGGTAATGTAGTTAGAAGGTAAGGGATGTAATTAATATTACTGAGATAATATTACCTAGATGATATATATATATATATATATATATATATATATATATATATATATATATATATATATATATATATATATATATATATATATATATATATATATATATATATATATACTGTGTTGATACCTTCCCAGGTCAGTTGTAAGAAGTAGGGCCGGGGAACTTATACCGGGGAATTTTAGCTTGTGGTGAATGAAATGTTCTGATGCCGGAGGGCCAGATGGCACAAAAGATTTAGGTCAGCCCGTGTCTGGGGTTTTACATAACAGACAGCCAGTTACGTTGAAGCGGGGGAAGAGATAGGAGGGACTGTAAATTAGTGACCCTTGGGTAGGAATATTTGTTTATCGCTTGTGCGTAGATTTGTGTAGGGGAGATGTATTAATTTAGGGGAAAGACAGATGTATTAATTTAAGGTGGTTATATGTTAGGGTTGAGAATATTTTGACGTGTTGTATATTTTGTTGTTATTTTTTCGTTTTACAGCATTTTCATGGCACATAGGGAGGGTGTAAACTGCCCTACAACTTACCACAGTATTTTGCCCTCTCATGAGTAGAAGGTTCGAGACATCGTCAGAGGCGAAGAAAACTGGTGATGCGTAATACCGGCGCCCAGTACGTCTGCACCAGTAAAAGAAATAAGTTCTCATGCAATGAAGCACATTCTTCAGCGGGAACAGGTTTCTCTAAAAAATCCGGAGCTCTTAGCTTGTTATAACACACCAAATAGGCGTGTGGCCTGGTGTCTGTTTTACGCGGCCATAATAAAGCCGTTTGTTCTAAGCCCGAAGAGGGGTAACTGGGCAGTTGAAAGAAGTTTCATCAGCAGTGACGCATCTACATCCCGAGTCAAGTACATCGTTCTTAATACCAAAGTCATCAGCTGCAGTAGTCTGGAAAGGAGAAAGGGAAATCATTCCTTTCCGAATGCTAACAAGAGGTGGGGCGTAACGGAGATGCCTCTCAGCAGAAGACAGTAGTGTCAGAGAGACACTGAGCAGAAGCAGAGTAGAGAGTTAGATAGACAGACTTAGAGGACAGAATCTGAGTTAGCACTGAAAAGGTCCGTTAGGGAATCAGTGCTTGTGGTACAGTGGTTAGCTGTGTAGGACATCATATAGTGCATTCAGATTTGTGTAGACATTTAGGTATACGTCTGCCGCAGGACAGTGGGTTAGATTTAATAATAATACTAGGATAGTTAGGAGTGGTGGCTCTTAAGTTAGAGACCCCACCAAGTAGATTTTTGTTAATCCTTAACTTTCTTCCCTGCAGGTTGAAAGAGAGGGTGAAATTGTTGGGTTATAAGTGTCTGTTATTTTAATTGTTCTGTTTTTCAGGTTTGTGCGACCTCGCACGTTATTTATTTTGCTGTGTTATTGATGTTGTTGTTTAATAAACTTTAAAATGTACCCTGGATCAGTTTCTCTATAACTATACTGTACTTTTATGCTTGTCCGTATAGTGTGTATGTGGACTTTAGTGAAACCTTATCTCCTATATGGTAGTCAGAGGTGGTGGGACAGTAGTTAGTACTTACGTCACAAGTGGCGAGGGAGAGTTAATCTCGGTTCTCACCCTCGAAGCTATAAGTCTCATCTTTCCACAGTCACTGTCATTTCTTACACAAAATCTATCTTCTCAGACTTCCTCATAACTAGTGTCTTGTCTATATATAGGCAGACAAACTCTAACTTAAATCCACTTCGTGACAGACTTGCTCATTTACAGGACTGGCTCAGATAGACATGAAATGGTTAAAAGTGCATATAAGACACTTCAGGCTGTTTCTAAATGGTGCGACGAAACCAGCTCCAAGGTCAATCCCAACAAAGCCTGTGTGCTTTGGTGCTCCTTGAATAACTCCATATTGAAAGCAGATCTTCCAGACATTACTCTCAGTGGACAGAAAATTGAAAGGCAGGACAAGTTGAAACACCTTGGAGTAACATTCGATTGCGGGCTATCGTATAAGCACCATGTTATCACATCATACAGAAGGGCAAGAGAGGTCTGGCGGCCCTAAAAACAATGGCTGCAGTGCACCAGGAGCAGAGACTACTGTTTCTCCTGTATCATCAGCTGGTCTTGCCTGTAATCGAGTATGACCTTGGAATACTCACGCTGTCGATATCCCAATGTGAATGACTGGAACGCATCCCAAATAAGGTATGCATATAGTCTTGGGCTGTATGCGAAATACCCCCATTGTGATGATGTGGCACATGCTTGGGTTGCTGTCAATTAGATCCAGATATGTGATGGCCCACGTAAAAGCGTATAAGAGAGTAACCACAGACAAAAGGCATCCCCTGCATGGGAACTTAGCTGACATCAAAGGAGCGAGAATAAAGAGGGGGATGTCATGGATGGCGCAGGCGGAGGAGACTATTAGACAGGTGAACCCAGTTGAAAGTATATTCAAGGGAGAAGAGTGGAGTAAGTCAGATGAGAGCTGAATGAACTACCAGCAAGTCATCATCAGCCTTGGTAGAGAGTGCAGAACTTGGGCCAATCTAGGTCAATTGCCACAGCCACCATTTCTTGTTTACCCTGGAAACCCTCATATACATTGTACGCAAATGTTCCAGCATTACCCCATGTTACTTTTATTGGTCTATAACTCAGGGTATCAGGGAGGATGTGCATTTTCAAGGTGGTTCATTAATTGTCTTGCCACCATCTTTGCCGTAGACATTCTGCACTGTGATGATTCAATAGCAACTCCGCCTATGCCGGTCCCAAGCCCGGATGAAAAAGGAGGAGGGCGGCCTGCATGGAGGCCGTAAGGAGGCAGCCCCTCCACCATGCAAAGGCACAACAGGCCAATCACCTGTTTGCTTTAAATCATGATTACGTGAACTACAAGAGAGAAAACCGGACTGATTCTAAAGGCGACGAACTGGAACGGACTACGGACTATGACTTATGGAACTTGGAACACAAGAAGTATAAATGGGAAGGAAGAGGAGCTGGTGGAAGAGATGAGGAAAGCAAAACTAGAAATCCTGGCTATAACGGAAACGAAGAAAAAAGGACAAGGAGTCATGGATCTCGATGGCAACACGTTGCTCTACAGTGGTGTACCCATATCTGAAAGAGCTAAAGGGGGCGTGGGTTGCATTGTGGCCCAAAATCAAAAAGATAGTATCAAGGGATGGAACTTTGTCTCGGAGCGCATTATGGTTGTAAAACTAAAAGAAGGAGAAACCATAGTCAACCTGGTCATAGTGTATGGGCCAAATGAGGATGAGAGAGCAGAGGTCAAGGAGGAATTCTTCGAGCTGCTTCAAAGGACAGTGGATGACTGCCTAGATGAAGTTATTATGCTCGGAGATTTTAATGCCAGAGTTGGAAATGACCATGCTAGATGGGGTGGAGTTATCGGAAGATATGGAGAAGATACTCTCAATGACAATGGAAAGCGACTCCTTAGATTCTGCAGTGAGCAGAATCTGATCATTACAAACACAAAGTTCCCCCATAAGCGCATACATGCATACACTAGATGTGAATCAACCAAGAATGAGAAGTCAGTGATTGACTATGCCATTGTTCGGAGAAGCTCATTCAGATATGTCCGAGATGCAAGAGTCTGGAGGGGGCCAGAGATTGGAAGTGATCACTACCTGCTAACAATCAAACGAACAACTGAAAGAGTTGCTCTGCCTAGGAACTGCCCAACATCACGCAAGAAACCAAGTAAACGAGCAGGAGAAATGAGCATTAGGACCTACAAGCTGAGAGAGCCAGAAATTAAGACCAGATATCAGGGGCTTATTGCTACAGCAGTGAGCAACACAGAAGAACGACCTGATGACTTGGAAACCCTCTGGAATAAATTCAAGGATATCATAAAGACAGCTGCTGCAGAAGCATGCGGTGAAGTCCGACTTGGGAACCAGAGAAAGAGGACACCTTGGTGGACAGAGGAAGTCAAAGAGAAAATAAGAGAGAGAAAATGGCATGGAAACAATACTTAGGAGCTAAAAACACAACAGGACAAATGGAAAAATACAGAGAATATGTGACACTCAGAACAGAAGCAAAGAACAAAGTGCTAGCAGCAAAACAGAAGTCCTGGGAAGAATTTGGAGAAAAGCTAGAAAAAGATGCACAAGAAAACCAGAAATTGTTCTATAAGACTCTAAAGAACATGAGGAAAGAAAAACAATGCCCTCTCAAATTTATAAAGGACAAGCAAGGCAAATTGCTTACTGCCCCGAAGGAAGTAATGGAAAGATGGAAAGAATATTTCTCAGAACTCCTGGATGGTGAGCATGGTGAAGCATCAGAAATGATAAACACTAGCACAGAAGAGGAAACCAATGATGGTGAAGATGACATAAAGATGGAAGAACTGAAGGCAGCACTGGAGAAAATCAAGATGGGCAAAGCAGCAGGCATGATGGTATAACACCAGAAATGGTTAAGTACATGGGAGCATCAGGCGACCTATTACTCTTAAAGGTCCTACAGGCAGCATGGTGCAACAAGACCATACCAAAGGATTGGGAGATTGCCATCATAACACCAATTTTCAAAAAGGGTGACAATCGACAATGTGGAAACCATAGAGGCATATCCCTTCTCAGTGTCCCTGGTAAAATCTACTCTAGAATCCTAGAGCAGAGACTCCGACGCCTAGCTGAGCCACAATTGGATGAGGTCCAGTGCGGATTCCGAGCAAACCGAAGTACTCAAGACCTAATCTTCACACTCAGCTGAGTGAAAAGGCCCTTGAGTATAAGAGTGAGATCCATCTTTGTTTCATAGATCTGGAAAAAGGCGTTTGACAGGGTCCCCTGGAGCAAACTTTGGGACTGTTTGGCAAGGAAGAACATTCCAGCACCTCTGATTCATGCTATACAGAGCTTCTACAAGTCTTGCAGAAATTATGTGAGGACAGCAAACCATAAGTCAGAAGAGTTCAGGACCACCACTGGTGTAAGACAAGGTGATATCCTATCACCTTACCTCTTCATACTCCTTATGGATGATGTCATCAAGGCATGTAAGGAGAGAACAAGAAAGTATTCAGTGGGGTACTGGAAGATGAGACAAGTCTATATTTCGGAGCTGGCATTTGCTGATGATGTTGCCCTGATTGCTAAATCAGAGGCACATCTCCAATCCAACCTGCAAATCTGGAAGGAAGAGCTGGAGAAGAGAGGGATGGTCATAAGCAGCTCTAAAACAAAATCCATGGTGATATCACGAGAAGAAAGAAAACATCAGATTAAGTTGGGAGAACAGGTCCTGGAGCAGGTCGACCACTTTAAATATCTTGGAGCTATTATAGACCGAAAGGGAGGCATCAAAGAAGAGTTGGCCACTCGAAAAGCAGCGGCTGGGAGACTTTTTCAGGCCATAAATCGTGGATTCCTCAGCAAGAAAGAGGTTGGTAAGAAAACGAAGATGGCTGTATACCGCTCCACCTATGTCCCAGTCTTGACATATGGATGCGAGTCGTGGGCAATGACTACAACCCACAAAAGCCAGATCCAAACCTCAGAAATGAGGTATCTGAGGAAAGTGGTTGAAGTAACAAGAAGAGACATGGTCCGCAACCAGACGATCCATCAAGGCCTAAAATCCCATCCGCTGCAGACCCAAATAGAACAGTCCCAACTAAGATGGTTTGGCCATGTCTGCAGAATGGGAGAAGATCGGCTACCACGACAAGCATGGGAAACAAAGAGCCAGGGATCCAGACCTCCAGGACGACCCAGAGTCCGCTGGGAGGACAACATTAGACAATCTTTGAAGGATCGAGGACTAGAATGGAACCAAGCCAGGAAGAAGACAGCTGATAGAATGGTCTGGCGCTCTCTCTTCCAAACCTCTACACCTCACGGTAGAAGGGGAACGACTAAGTAAGTAAGTAAGTAAGTAAGATGATTCAATAGCTGCTAAGCATCACAAACTGCATGTTCTTTCATTACTTGTAGAGACCTACAAACCATTGGCCATTCAATAAATATCTTCACTGTGCCGTGTAGTTCCTGGGACATTCAGACAAGACAAACAAAGAACAGATCAACTACCCCCTTAGGCATCTCATAACAGGTGACTAATATGAGGTTGTACACAGGGCTGACAAACTCATCATATGAAACAAATCATTATCTAATTCACTGCTATAAAGGCATAGGAACTTAGATGAGGGCTTCCTGCAAAGAGGCCCACCTGTATTGGTGGTTCCATGCTTCATAAGAAGAAAAAGAAAAAAGGTAAAGGATCCCGTTTACATGCCCATTGAGGCATATTGTGAATATGGTGTTAACACATTAACTACCGAATTGAAAAACACACTGTGGCCGAATTAAATTTTTGTCCCATTTTCATCCTGTAGGTGTTTGCACAAAGTAAGCTGTAGTTTTCGTAATTGTTTACAGATTTTTATGAATTACACGTCATTTTAAAGATAATGAATGTACTATTACAATAAACAGCAGTTGTAACTCTAATAGAGGTTGTTGCTATTTGACGGCCCTCCGATGGCCGAGGACTTGCAATATTTTCACAATTATAACTGCTTGCGCCCCATCTCTATCAAAATCACAATTTCAATCAATGTGCACACCGTTTTCACTCTTGTCCTCGTCACTAGATCTATCAGTCAATTGTTGAAAGACGTTTCTATCCTATTCAGTAGTTAGACGAGATGTACACGCATTTTTTGTAGTCCTATCACTAGTTGCCACGGTGAACAGTTTTACACGATTTGGTAACTAACCCAAAACGCTGAAAAATATGAACAGTGTTCCAGTGTTCTATAACAACCCTGCTTTGGGAATTTGTTTTCCGGTGGCAACTTAAAATCTCGAACCAGATCAGAAAGTGCTTCAGTACATTTTTCATTCGTTTTATTACTAAAATTAAATTGGCGCTCTGAGCGGCTTGCGGTCCAAATGTGATTATTTTGTGAGCCGCTGACAGCGGCTTGCGGTAGTTAATGTGTTAAGTCCATATTTTGTTGATGCTACGGCACACTAGGGGTAATGTGGTCAGCATCACACTGACCGTCTATAGCTTTCCCAGAGAAGGAGCAAATTGGAATGGATTATTACAGTAAAAGTACCTTTTTCAAAACAGGATTTATTTAACATAATTAAACCTTAAGGAAAAGACCATATAAAGATGGCCATGTGTAAAGAAAGGGTTAGTGTTTAGCCATAGGTCTGTCCTTGTCACTTGTTTATAACAAAACCTGTCACTGGTTTAAAATTTTGTTTTTGCTCTTGGTTGTGCAAGTACTTTTGAAAAGATCTGAATACGTAGCACACAATTAGTGCCTGGCTCCTCCTGTTCACATCTGATGCTAAGTGGTGCCTGCACAGTTAACTGTAGACAAAATGTGTGCACTGCAACACCCATTGCAATTAATGTATAGTTTCATTGTGGGGCAATTTTAAATGCGTAGCTGGGGGCAGACAAAAACTGGGTCGTAGTTTAGCAGATTTAAACGTTCATCGTTTACATGCAGTTGTTTGTTTTTTGGCAGGTTATGCAATATTTTCTAATTTAATTTTGGGTGTGCTACATGTTCTGTATAGGCCATTATTACTATATTTTATGTGATCTGACCTAACCCAATTTTCCCCCACTGAAATTTCTTCTTTTTTTCCTATATGAATTAGCATAATGAGATATTTTATCTCTTCTTCTTCTTCCGTCCTTAGCCAAAGACCGACCAAGCAGTCAGAGGCCATCACGCCTTGTGGCGTCTTAAGGGCAACAGCAGATTGATTTTCTCTGTTGTAGTTTCCCATCACGCCTAGCGGCGTCTTTAGGGCAACAACAAATAGATCCATCTGCCGTTGTTTCCGTAATCGGTGTGAGATATTTTATAGGAACACAAAAATCATGCAACAGCAGAGCTGACTATATATGTCAAAGCTATGACTAGGAAGACAAGCATACATATTAACTTACCATAAGAGACATATTCACACTACGAAGCTGCATCTGGTCCTCTAACGAGTACATTTTCAAGAAACTGTCTGAATAAACAAAAACATTTCCAGCTATTACAGTAATGTGGTATGAATGTCTTTTATAATGATCTGCCCTTGGCCAGTGACATAAACTAAATGAATTCAAATGAAAGCTATTAGTTGCAGAAAAGTTTTAAAAAGAATGTACACTCAAGTATTTAAAACATCTAACAACTGTTTGTACATTTTTATTAAATATGTTTTGTAGCCCTTTGTACAGTGTGACTGTAGAGTCTTCACTCCTATCCAAATAATTTATATCAAACGTTAAAATAAAGACTATTAAATGCTATTTTATTACACAAATTGCTATGTCACATTAAGATTACAGCTCATCATGAGCTCAGCCTATTCAACACATGACTAAACATGGATAAACTACCAGCAGGTCATCATTAGCCTTGGCAGAGAGTGCAGATCTTGGGGCAATGGAAATGCAGAGTTGGAGATTAATCAGCTGATAAGTGATCATGCTGAGGATGATGACGCCATTGTGTACACTGATGGGTCTGTAGTGCGTGGTGAGAAATCAGGATGGGGCTTCTCTGTGAGAATAAAGGGCAGGGTCGTTGCTGAACAGAGTGGAGACTACATAACAACAACCTCCAGCATGAGAATGGAGGTAGAGGCAGTTACTGCAGCACTGAGGTGCTGCAAAGTCAACACTGTTGTAAGCATCCTCTAGGTCAATTGCCACAGCCACCATTTAACATAATGCAGATTTTCTATATTCATGCATTTTTTTCTTATATTAGCATCTGCATTTAAGGGTTTCAGATTTGTTTCTGAAACTCCATCAACCAGGGCAGTCATATTGTCAGACTCTCAAGTCATGCTTTGGAAAGTTCAGAATGGATGGCTGCGGCAAGAATGGAAAACATCAATAGAATCCTCAAGTCTTGAAGAACTGGTGTGGATCTACTGTCCTGGTCATGCAGGGGTACGTGGCAATGAGAGAGCTGACAGACTGGCCTCTAGAGCACCCATAGTGGGGACACTGGACATGGATAAGGGAGAGATACTAAGGGCTATTAATGATCGCCTGCTGGATAATGTCACTGCAATGGATGAATCAACAAGGCTGCGGCTGTTGGAGTTTGGCATCAAACGTGGGACTAGCAGAAATGGATGTGAGAGAGAATGCATCCGTCGTATGTACAACCAGCGTGCTACAGGTACAAGTAGCATTCATACTCTTCAACATTTGCTGAGGGAAACTGAGCACCTATGGGTTTGCCCGGTGTGCAGTGAGGTCGATTCTGATTAACAATAACAATACATGACTTCATAATGTCTGTTTATTGTCCCTTTGAGAATTTATTTTATTTTGTTTCTGGAAATAAAAAATTAAACTTATTAGTCAAATGTCAATGATGGCTAGTCGTTTTGATATTTGTTTCATGTATATCCAGTAGGTACAGGTGAGGATATCAACATTTAAAATAAGATGTGACCTTTCTAACACACCCTGTATATAAGAATCTAGACTGTTGTAACATTATGTGGCCAACTGTGTACTCAAGAGGTTTAAAAAAAACTGTTAAATGTACTTACACTTCTAAGCCATATTAGATTATTCTATGAGGTCTTCAAAGCAAACAAATGAACTGTAATCTAAGTTAATACCTTAAGTTACTTTAAAATTAATAAATCTTGAACATTTTAGAGCTTTATTGTGTCTTCTTCTTCTTCCTCGTTTGTCCTGAAAAAGACACTGGTTGCGTTGTGTTGTCGTTTACTGCGAAGCTTCGATATTTGCGCCTTTCGGCCCGACACATCCGACTTCTGCACGGCATTATTTGGGACCAGGTTTGCCTTCCCTCTTCGATCCCTTCTCTCTCAGCCAGACTGCAGTGATGCAGCCTGTTTCCAGGACCACCACTTGGAGGTGGAGTAGGGTCTTGATCAGCTCTGGTTCGCTGACCCTGACACAAGCAGTCAAGCTATGGGTCGCTGACTGCATTCATCTCTTTTGCTGCGTCTTCGGTCTCGCTTTATTGTGCGAGACATGAGGGAAAATATCCTCAAAGCTTTCAGCTGTATGGTAACAGATATCCAAAACAGCAGTAAACTTTATAAGACTGCCATTCTTTAAGGAATGGGATTGTCAACCTCATCATGTAAAACAAACTGCCACAGAAGCGATTGGTGCAGGACCAGCTGTAGTGGTTGCTCCATGCTCTGTAGGGAGCTCAATGATGATTCTTTAAAGAAGTAATAAAAAAACAAATGAAAATGTTCCTACCTTTTATCTCAGCTATTCACAAAAACTGGCAAGCAAATGCTTAATTTGATTTATACATGAATTCATTATATTCTGACAAATACTACAATTACAACATATTTGCATTTATTACACACAAATGAATACAACTACCTGTTTAAACAGACACATATTTACAAATCCAAATGCTATTTGTCCTGTGTATATGTTACGCACAGATCATTTTTTCTAAAGTCATTGTATGATCATTTTTCCTAAAGACATTGTATAATTAGATTGACTGAAATGTACACTTTAATTTTTTTCGGTCAAAGCTACATAACTCTGGATAATTGAGATTATCATTTAATATGATGTTACCTCCTCTTGTGACGAGACACGTTCGGTCCATATTTTTTGAACGAAGTGTAATCATTCTCCTTATTTGGTAGTATCGGTCAACTGTTGTTGGAATGTCTGAAACCAGTGTTGAGGTCTCTGTTCATGTCCATATAAGGCTCGATCTAGTATAAATCTTTATCTGGAATGTTCCTAGATCGTCTTGTTTGATTGCTATTCAAGTGGATGCGTTCTGCGCATGTCCGGACGCGAGGCGTCTGGGAAGTTTCTTTTGTCTGGGAGTCGATGGAAAGTTGTGAAGCAGAGAAGACGCGTTTTGGCGTCTCTGTGATTTTGTTAGGGAATTAGGAGCCTTATTGTGAGTTAGTTAGCTTACAAGGTCCTTCCCTTGAGTATTCTAAAAACGCCTGGAGGCGTATGTTTTCTGTGGTGTGGATTTTCGAACGAAGGTAATGCCTCATTTACATCCAATCTGTAACTTAACTTTATGTTTGACAATGGTTGATCTCTGCTCACGTATGCATTACAGAAAGGGAGGTTCCTCTATTAGAAGTCACGCCCCAGGTATCTTCATACCTGAGATCTATATGTACACGGGTCAACACGGGTCATACTCAGCCCGAAGGACAGTTCTATGTTCTATGAACGTCGCTGTGTGTCAGCGATTACGTCTACGTCAAGGTTAGACTTAGGAATGCCTGTAAAGGTCAGTTTGACCTGCACTCCTGGAATGCCATCCTCATGCGACTTATGATTTGACTCATTTAGCACATCTGAACAGTAAGATGATTTTTTGTTGATGTACTTTTGTATTTGGAGCCAACCATATAATCCCTTGGCGCCATATCATCTTTTTTTGAGAATATGCCGAATGCATTGATGAACTATGTATGCTGATATTCGTGAATTTCATGACTTTGCTCTATTGTGAACTGGATGTAACGTACCTGTACTTGTGGCGTCAAAATAAATGATGAAAAACGTCAAGAGCAGTTCACCCATTTATGACTTCACATGTCGTACCCTATGTGCTGTAACTCTGTGAACTACATCACTACTATACACAGCAACAACAACAACACAAAACCAGATAAGACACCCTACATCTTGAACTATAATACCTGGTGTCGATAGGGGTGGTATTGTGACCGGGCTGAAGGTTTTCAACTAAATTGGACTTATATTTACAACGTCCATGGTGGTCAGTTCTGCCATTATCATTTTTATGGAAGCATCACAATAGCGGCCTTATCACCAAAGAGGAGCGAGCCCTAAATCCACCTTTATCAGTATACATGAATATAATAACACTCTATATATCAAAGCATCATTCTATAAAGACAATAGCAGCATCACTTCTATGACAGTGAGAACCTACTGCTTCACAAACTCACCTTGTGACACTGAGAATGTACTGTGACCATCTGGTGACATTCGAACTTCAGTCACAGCACTGGAGGACATGTGTATGGAATATGAATATTCAGAACATGGTTATACATTCTCTCATTGCAAAACTGTGTTATTTTATTATTTCATGGACTGTGTGTTATCTAACTATAGTTGGTCTCATCAAGATAGTAAAACTGTGTTATTTTATTATTTCATGGACTGTGTGTTATCTAACTATAGTTGGTCTCATCAAGATAGTAAAACTGTGTTATTTTATTATTTCATGGACTGTGTGTTATCTAACTATAGTTGATCTCATCAAGATAGTAAAACTGTGTTATTTTATTATTTCATGGACTGTGTGTTATCTAACTATAGTTGATCTCATCAAGATAGTAAAACTGTGTTATTTTATTATTTCATGGACTGTGTGTTATCTAACTATAGTTGACCTCATCAAGATAGTAAAACTGTGTTATTTTATTATTTCATGGACTGTGTGTTATCTAAATATAGTTGACCTCATCAAGATAGTAAAACTGTGTTATTTTATTATTTCATGGACTGTGTGTTATCTAACTATAGTTGGTCTCATCAAGATAGTAAAACTGTGTTATTTTATTATTTCATGGACTGTGTGTTATCTAACTATAGTTGACCTCATCAAGATAGTAAAACTGTGTTATTTTATTATTTCATGGACTGTGTGTTATCTAACTATAGTTGGTCTCATCAAGATAGTAAAACTGTGTTATTTTATTATTTCATGGACTGTGTGTTATCTAACTATAGTTGGTCTCATCAAGATAATAATACAGTGATACGTTATTTTTTTGATGAGACCAACTATAGTTAGATAGCATGTATACACAGATAACTTATATACAGATATATATACACAGATAACACATATACACAGATAACATATATACACACAGATGACATATATACACAGATAACATATATACACACAGATGACATATATACACAGATAACACATATACACACAGATGACATATATACACAGAGTGCCATAAAGATCCCAGGGGTATCTAAGGAGACAATGAAAGGATAGAACTACTACTAATCACATAAGAGGTGGCTAATAAAAGGTTGTACATGGAGCTGGAAACCTCATCATTGTAAAACAAATTGCTACAATAACAAGTGTTATAAAAACACATGAATGCTTTGGTGCATGATTCCTATAAAGGGGCCAATGGCAGTTGTGGCTCCAAGCTCCATATAGAGTGGAACATGAAATGAAATGGTGATATATACACACACACATAGATATACAAGAAGCATCCCTATTCATAATAGTAACCATGTTTCTTCAACATCTCTGTAACAACCATTCACCATCATTTAAAGTTAACAATAAAATACAAGAAATTTGTTCAATACTTTTCTGCTCCCTAGACAGCACAGGTTCTCAATCAGCTCATGCCATGCATTTTGTTTAGTGTCATCTGTTTTGTGTGTGTGTGTGTCTTCTTCATCCTTTGTTATGTCTGTCTCCAGTTATCTTCTCCATGTATTCTTAGGTCTCCTGCTATTTCTGTTACCCAGGGAATTCTAGAACAAGGACTGCTGTGTAATGCTATCAGTTAGTTTCCACAGTGTATTTCCAGTGTCAACATGTTTTCTCTACCTACTGTTCCACTGTGCTTAGCTAGTTCCATCCTGCAGATTTTGTCATTCCATTTTAAAGTTCTATCATGGAGATCCTGTCATACCATTTTAAAGTTCTATCCTGCAGATCTTGTCATACCATTTTAAAGTTCTATCTTGGAGATCTTGTCACACCATTTTAAAGTTCTATCTTGGAGATCTTGTCATACCATTTTAAATTCTATCCTGCAGATCTTGTCATACCATTTTAAAGTTCTATCCTGCAGATCTTGTCACACAATTTTAAAGTTCTATCTTGGAGATCTTGTCACACAATTTTAAAGTTCTATCTTGGAGATCTTGTCACACCATTTTAAAGTTCTATCTTGGAGATCTTGTCATACTATTTTAAAGTTCTATCCTGCAGATCTTGTCACACCATTTTAAAGTTCTCTCCTGCAGAAGCATCTATTTATGAAAGCCTGTTTAAATTCTTGCTTTTACTGCTTTATACATTTCACAGTGCTACAACAGGACTGGCTTGACATCTGGATTGAACATTCTTATTTCTGTGTTGGACTTGGTTCCATCTGATATCCACATTACTTCCCAAAACAATGAAAGCTCCTCTCACCTTCTGTATCTTGTAATCTGGCTATCACTTACCATATTTATTCTCATGATCTTTGTCTACTGTCTGCAGAAACTGCATCCCCTATTCAGTATTCTCAAATCTTTGCCTGTTGTCGGTTTGTTAACCAAACTGCTGTAACTTTTATTCTCATATCAAATTTCAGTATATTTCAAATGATCAGTTATATGCTTACAACAATGACAGTGGCGTTTACAAATGATTCATGATATTTTGATGTCTGTGCAATGTATACTGAAATAACAACTTCTTAGGTTCTGTGTTATTGGTTATCTTGGCATCTTTATCCATTGACCTGATATCCATAACATATCACTTTAAAAATGCCCAAACAATGGAGTAAGCAAGTGACTGTAATCAAACTGACATATTAGCTGAGATGTGTACCTGTGACAGATACTGGTGATCACAGCCTTTTAAGTAGTTTGGCCATCTGTTCTTTGTATTTGTTGACTACTAAAACATGTAGAGTGCTGTCAGACCCAACCTTTCTTTCCTTCACTTCAACTAGCTAATGCATAACGTTATATACTGAAGCACATTAAAAACGCATCACCTGTATAATCCAAGAACAGAGTGTGAAATGTAAATATAAGTGTGTACAAGTTTACATATTTAGAATCTTTATTCATTTTCCTGTCTGGTCGGTACATTGATTGTTAGACCAAACATTGCATTCTGTGCAGGCACAACAAAAAAATGCACGTGCTTATCCTGCCCCCCCAAGTCCGCCCCAACCAGTGCATCCCCTCCTCGTATTCTCAGCATAACAACGGAAGACGTGAAGAGGCAAGCGATGGTGAAAACTGAATCCTCCCCAAATGTGAATACTGCCACCTCGAAATCGGTTGACACAGCAATCTGCAAAGCGCTCTTCACACCGTCGCTAAATCCGCATACGTCCATCTGCAAAGGATATGTTGAATCTGTTCTCTTCTGTGAATAACAATTCCATGCAGTCTAGTCCATGATGATATGTTGTCTGCTCAAATAGGCACTGCCTGAAATACTTGACTCAAGTTTGTGCAACATAAGGTCGTCTTGCAGTAAGGCCTGTATCTCTGAGTCGTCGTATGACTGTCATTCGAGAGACTTGCCCATGTCTACCCACTATTGCTCTTGCTGTTTGACTTGCCGGGAGAGTCAATTCCTTAGGTGACTCAGCACAATATGACGATCTTGCGCAGGGGTAGTAACTCGTGGTTGGCCACTCCGAAGTCTATCCCACTGCTATCCTAACGTTCGTTGAGACGTAAATAAGCTGTGGTGGCAATTCATCCTTCTGGCAATGGCCCGCGAGCTCATTCCGGTCTCCAACATACCAATGGCTCGTTGGCGGTCGTTTTCAGATAGTCGTTGCATTTCAAGCACATGTACTGGGTGTTTTGTCTCAACGGCCTTTTTATACCGAGTATACTGCCACAACGCGTACACATTTTCAGGGTCATAGCTGTTGAGAATCGTGTTGCACGTGTAACTTTCATCGTTTTCATGTAGTCTGTACACGCACCCATGGGTTGAATCTTGCACTTTCCATTCCAGCAGCCATTCGCTCTCTACCTCATGGCAAACACGGGGAAAATCCATTCCCACACTTTTTTTTGCCAGCTTTTCGGCATCGGTATATAGAATAGTGGTGCGTTTTTAATGTGCTTCAGTATATATGCTCCTCCTCTGCTAATGCTTATAAACGAGAACGTTTTCTACATTCAAGTTCCATAAAAATATATTATTTCTTATAACCCACGTCTGCCTCTGGCGTATTTATTCTTTCTCAAGGAAGGCCTCTCTGATGAGGAGGTCTGCAGTTTTCTTTCATTTAGTAAAACTGCTCTCTACATTTCATTTAAAAAAAAATTAAATGTTAATATATTTTTCCATACACCATCCATTCTTTTCATTCCCTTATGCAACACTGGGCTACCACTGTTCCTTGCATCCTGATTGCTTTGGCATTCTCTTTGACCATTCTACACTAGGTTCTCACTGACTTCCTCAATCTTTCATTCATTTATGCAAAACATTTTTTTTAACTGAAAGAAAACCATAATTTCTAAAACAGTGCTTACAGGAAATGTAAACCTTGCCAAAAAAAAATTAAAAAAAAATTTTGCTGTGATATCTGACAAAAGTGTATAAGATTTCTACACAAAGCCAACAAAACTGCCATCAAGTTCCAGAAGAATCATTCTCCAGTATTAAACCTTGTTATGACTACCACCAATCAAGACTGTACATATAAGCAGGTTTGGTTTTTATGATGGAAAAGACAATTTGTACAGCAATAAAACTGGAATTGCTGCTCCCTGTAGAGCATACATCTTCAATGATATCACACCAAGCCCTCCTGCCTTTGCTATCTGTTCATCTTTTTGTTCTTGTTATCTATGTCACCATTTCCCTTCTGCATTGTTTATGGGTTACTTCCCTTTCTTTAACCTTCAGAAATCCAGATCAAGAACTGCCTTGATGCTATTTGCTGGTTTTCTCAGTGCCAGCATCTTTTCTTCATTTCTTGTTCCACTGTTATTTGTTTGGCTCTGTCCATCAAAACAAATATTGACTAGTGACTATGTCACAAGAGTACACATACCAGTTTATCAGACAGATAAGAAGAGAGACAGAATGTTTCAGTGAAATGCCTTCATCAGCTTAAACATCACATAGAAAATCAATGAATGAATTTCCCCATGAAATCTCCTAAAGAAGTCTGGTGCCTCCAATGCAACTGGCCTGATAATGGTAGCCTGTGACATAGCTCATGCAGTGGTAGTCTCTGCAACAATATTTGTATATAATCAGACTACCAATCTCATACACAATCTCTCCTTAGTCACTTCTTCCAATATTTGTATATAATCAGACTACCAATCTCTCCTTAGTCACTTCTTCCAATATTTGTATATAATCAGACTACCAATCTCTCCTTAGTCACTTCTTCCAATATTTGTATATAATCAGACCCCCAATCTCTCCTTAGTCACTTCTTACAATATTTGTATATAATCAGACTACCAATCTCTCCTTAGTCACTTCTTACAATATTTGTATATAATCAGACTACCAATCTCTCCTTAGTCACTTCTTACAATATTTGTATATAATCAGACTACCAATCTCTCCTTAGTCACTTCTTCCAATATTTGTATATAATCAGACTACCAATCTCTCCTTAGTCACTTCTTCCAATATTTGTATATAATCTGACTACCAATCTCTCCTTAGTCACTTCTTACAATATTTGTATATAATCAGACTACCAATCTCATACACAATCTCTCCTTAGTCACTTCTTCCAATATTTGTATATAATCAGACTACCAATCTCTCCTTAGTCACTTCTTCCAATATTTGTATATAATCAGACTACCAATCTCTCCTTAGTCACTTCTTACAATATTTGTATATAATCAGACTACCAATCTCTCCTTAGTCACTTCTTACAATATTTGTATATAATCAGACTACCAATCTCTCCTTAGTCACTTCTTACAATATTTGTATATAATCAGACTACCAATCTCTCCTTAGTCACTTCTTACAATATTTGTATATAATCAGACCACCAATCTCTCCTTAGTCACTTCTTACAATATTTGTATATAATCAGACTACCAATCTCATACACAATCTCTCCTTAGTTACTTCTTAAAATATTTGTATATAATCAGACTACCAATCTCTCCTTAGTCACTTCTTACAATATTTGTATATAATCAGACTACCAATCTCATACACAATCTCTCCTTAGTCACTTCTTACAATATTTGTATATAATCAGACTACCAATCTCTCCTTAGTCACTTCTTACAATATTTGTATATAATCAGACTACCAATCTCAT
Source organism: Oreohelix idahoensis (assembly GCA_024509875.1). Classification (NCBI taxonomy): domain Eukaryota; kingdom Metazoa; phylum Mollusca; class Gastropoda; order Stylommatophora; family Oreohelicidae; genus Oreohelix; species Oreohelix idahoensis. The sequence continues at coordinate 607,874 of JAMPIV010019879.1, read as the reverse complement.
ACACAATCTCTCCTTAGTCACTTCTTACAATATTTGTATATAATCAGACTACCAATCTCATACACAATCTCTCCTTAGTCACTTCTTACAATATTTGTATATAATCAGACTACCAATCTCTCCTTAGTCACTTCTTACAATATTTGTATATAATCAGACTACCAATCTCATACACAATCTCTCCTTAGTCACTTCTTACAATATTTGTATATAATCAGACTACCAATCTCATACACAATCTCTCCTTAGTCACTTCTTACAATATTTGTATATAATCAGACTACCTATCTCATGCACAATCTCTCCTTAGTCACTTCTTCCAATATTTCCCTTGTAGGAACAGTGGTCCTAGTCTTTCTTAATCTCCTCAGAGAATCACAAGGAACCACATGGAACAAAAACAACAGTCCTCTTACATTGACATAGTTCCTTGAGTGAGTCTTCATATTTGTGGTCCATGTTGTTTTTATGTGTAGTTTAAGATAACAATTGTACTTCATTTATTGAAACGTTCATTGTGCACACTCATCTATTTGCAAAACTGACATATCACATTTTTGTTTTAACTTTGATTTAAAAGAGAAATGAACAAAATAATATAAAGACACTGTCTAAATCTGGAATTTAAAGAACTTCAAAAAAAGAAAACTGGAGAGAGTAATAGAGTAAGAATTTGTCTGTGGAAACTTTGCTTGATCAGAATTCTGAAGAGCAAGAGAACAATGATAAAACTAGCTCTTTCAAAGCTTGCAACAGATGGTCACTAAATGAGGAGCATTGGGAAAGAATATGTTTCTGGAAAAGAACCCTAACTTATCAGAATACTGAAGAAGAACAAGAAAACAAGAACAACAAAGGCCTTTCTATGTGGATGCTCCTCAAAATAAGCATCCACGACAACAGGGTGGGAGGTATCAAACCTCCTTGAACACACAATGACACACTTACCTGAGCCCTTGTTAGGCAAGTCCTTTACTTCTGACACACTACTGGTCTCAACTGGCTGTGGAGTGGACACAATTAACACCATTTTCGGAATACTCTGTGAAGTGAACCGTTGGGGATGAGGCATCTTGAAAAGCTGCTTGGGAGTTTGTCCAAACTCCATAATTTGTGTCTCTAAGCTCTTATGTTCTGCTGGATCTTTTATACTGCAGGCATGGAATGAAAAAGGACATTTTAGTTATGTGGTTTTTCACTACATAACATTGGTATTTAGATAAGATTTGTTAGGTTGTACTTCCTTTTTACTCCTCATGGAGCATAGGTCCCTTTGTAGGAAGCCTGCATCAAAGCATTTATCTTCTCTTGTTGTAGCAATTTGTTTGATATGATGAAGTTGCCAGCCCCAAACACAACCTCATATCAGTGGCTTCTTGTGACAGCCCGAGGGTGCAGCTGTCATATTCTTTCTTTGTCTCAGGCTCACGGGATCTACAAGGGGCAGGTTATACTTCAGTGGCTGTAAAATTATCAGGATAGCCAGCCAAGCCAGTGCCTGTTTTATGTAATTCTTCATTCTCTTCAGTAATGTCCATCATTCACTCATACCGCCTTCAGAATGCTTTAAGATAATCTGTTTTATACTTCTTTAAAATCATATTTTTCAGCTGAAGTATTTTGCTCAACACATGGGAGTTGCAGAACAGACAGATCTAATAAATTCTGACTACACATCAGTACAGAAGCAAACATTTTATTAATTGGCTTATCATAATACATCTTCTACATGATGTAATGCATATGGTATCTAAAAATCTCCTATCATCATCATCCCCTTTTTCCTTTGCACTCCTTACGGAGCATGGAGCCACCACCATAGCTGGTTCCCTGGCAAGACACCTGCACCAAGCATTCACATGCTCTTACACCATTGGTGGATTCTGTAGCAATTTGTTTTACTAGATGAGATTACCAGCTCCATGCACAACCTAATGTTAGTTGTCTTGTACTGAGTGTGCTGTAGTCATATTCTGTCTTTATCTCTTTACAGACCCCTGGCAACCACATGGGGCTATGACTTGTGGTAGCTAGATGTTAACTCTCTTGTTCTAACAGCCAGAAACTTTGCCATGACATGTCAAAACACAACTTTCTCTTGCATTCTGCTTCACAGACAAGCACAGAAGCTCTTGAATGTGATGTTTAGGCCTATACAAAAGTGTACTACCTTGATCTAGCTAGCCCAAAGAAAAGAAGTCATGACATATTTCCACTACAAGTACAAGCATCAATCTAAAGCTGCCCCCTACATATACTGACTAAAGTTCAACAAAGTAAAACAAGTGGACAATAATACTGAAGTCAAGTTTTATATGTGAACAATACTTTAGAAACAGGAAATATTTTGGGCTTACCCTTTGGCAGCCACAGTCACAAATAGGAAACAAAGATGAGAAATATAGAAATACTTCAAATGAAGCAATAAATAAGAAATGAAAATAAATAACTAGCACAATTAACAAGCTGAAAGCAATGAGAACAAGGTAGCAGCAATGACCTGATAAAGGGTCGACCTGATACATACATGCATAAACTTCTTGGCTCTTTCATTTATTTTAATGATACTGATAAACAGAGAACACGTTTTCACATTACTAAATAAATGTTTTCAGCCATAATATAAATTGTTGTACATAGTACAATAATACCATGTTTTGTGCCCTCCCACACTTGGTTCTAAAGCCTTACCTATCAAGGTCAACAGCCCCCTCATATGTTAAGTAATAAAACACTGAAAAGAGAAAAATTATTAATACAATTATAAAATCATAAAATTCATATCATTTAACTCTCTATTACACTCCCCATGTTCAAGTAAAAACAAACTGTAGCAGATTCTTTTTTCTTTTAATTATTTCAGTTTAGTCTAAGAAATATAAAAGTTTGCCTGATGCAAATAAGCTAAGTTCACACAAGTCCAGAGAGCGGAACAAATAAAATGATTGCTCTCCCTTTTAGGATAAGCAATCAAATTCCTGTATGATGACATGCTTTAAAAAAATAAAAGAACTTAATGTTACCAGGCTAGACAATATGAGAAAAATTGTAGGCACTACATCCTGCATCAAGTAATAAGGGAGACAGAAAATTAAGTGGTTTGGACATCGCATGAGAATGGTGCTCAATAGGTTAATACTACGTGCCCACCACAGTAGAAGATCTGGTTTCAGAGCATGGGGAAGACCAACAGGAAGATAGATAGACAACATCACAGACATTTTACAACAAAACGGGCTTACTGCAGCCAGTGCAACACACCAGGCCCAAGCATGCAAAATTCAGCTCCCCAATACGCTTCGCAGCACAAGTGGAATGAAAAATTGAAGTAAAAAAATACGTAACGTAATTAAATGGCCTTATCAATAACAAGAACTAGAAATTTCTTAGCAATATAAAAGAGCATATTAAAATATAGACTGAACATTTAAGGAACTAAACAGACCAGCTCCTCAAGATCTCGAAGACAACCAGCCAGTAGAAAACTGTTAACTGTCAAAAACCAAAAACAGAAGAAAATAAATAAAGCTATAACGCTTACAAAATACAGAAAAGTTGCTGGCCCAGATGACATTCCAATTGAATGCTATTAAAGTATATACTGATGCCTGTGCATAAATATTATATAAATTACTTGGTAATGTCTGGGAGAGAGAAGAAATACCAGCAGACTAGAAGGGAAGATATCTTGTCATGTTGCAAAAGAAAGGAGACTGGAGGAATAATATTATCAGTGCCAGGGAAAATATTAAACAGAATCATCCCCGAGAGATTAAAACGGGCCAAAACAGACAATTCTGGGAAGAACATGCAGGTTTTTGACAAAACAGATCCTATACAGCCAGGTATCCACACTGTACATAACCGAGCACAGCTTGGAACTGAACTCATCAATTTACATAGAATTTGTGGACTATGAAAGGGTCCTGGACAGTTTAGAGAATCAGTTTGGATAGTGATGAGGCATTATGACCCTTCTTCAGTTCATTAACCTTATAAAGAAAACATATGAAGAGATGAAGTGCAGATCTCAACCTTCATGATAGACAACATACTGAAACCCTTTGAGATGAGAACTAGAGTGTGGCAGAGAAGCATTTTGACACCACTTCTCTTTTAGATGTGATTATGAAAACAATAACATCAACCAACAAAAATGGAATTCAGTGTACTCTGAAGAAAAACTCATTGACCTAGTCTTTGCTGATGCCTGGCCCTTCTGTCTCATAACTGTAACCAAATGCAAAACCACAAGAGAATTATTGGAGAACGGACACCGCAAACTGGGACTGAAAATGCACAGCAAAAAAAAAATAATAATAATAAAGATTATGAGAATACAAGTGGCAAATAATAGCCAGATTACTTTTTGAGAAACATCCATACAAAATGTGGACTCATACATATATATTTGAGTGGCTCTATAGACAAAGTTGGAGGGACAGACCATGATATTGAAATGGGAATAGAAAGAAAAACATGAGAAGATTTCAATGCATTGGGAAATACAGTCATTAAAAGAAATCAAGTTCAACAATAAGAAAAGCACCTTTCTCCATGTTTGTTTTACTGTTACAATTCTGTGTTTGTCCTTGATCACTTGACAGCTGTGACTATCTTTCCTATCTTTATATTTAGGTCACCCATCAACACTGTCATGTCTTTACTTCTCTTATTACTTATGATACTTTGAAGTCTGTTTGATACAAAATTCTGTATTCACATATTCTGTTGAATCATTTGTTGGTGCAGAACACTGAATTTTTATTTTCCTATTGACAGTTTTGAATGATGCTGATTTTAGTCTGGGTTCCATTGTTTTTCATTCTATGAAAGCCTTTTGTGTTTCCTTTGACAGCATTACAATCACACCTTCACTATAAAGTACACTTTTTTCCTTCTGTTCAAAGATTAGTATTATTTTGTGTTTAAGTTCTTCTTTTCCATTCCCATCTATGCTCATTAGCACAGTCTCAGGGTGTTAATTTTATAGTTTCTCATTCTGTTGCCTCCTGTGCAGTTTTTCTGTGTTCACTTATTGTTACAACACTCCAGGTGCCCAAACTGGAGATTTGTCTGAAGCGAAAAAGGTGAATCAGCAGTCCAGACTCCCTATGGCTTACACTGGACTATGTCAAATACTGAAGCCTGCTTCCTTCTTGGAAGGCTGAGTGGAGTTATCTGTATTACTTGCTTTGGATGACACTTTCATGCTGTTAAAGTTTTTTGGCTTGAAATTTTTACAGGACAGGGCAGCCAGGCCAAACCCTTTGGTGGATTTACATTTTATGCCTGGTAGGATACATTCTTTGTTTCTCTAATGGGTCCAGGTTACATGTAGCGACAGCAAAGCTTGCCTTCTTCAAAATTTAGAGCAAAGTCTGCCTTCTTAAAAATTAAAAAACAGTGTGAAAATAATGGGACATAAGAGGTTACCGTTGTCTGCCTTCTCTGCTTCTTCTCCTCGCTGTTGGTAGCCAAAGATGAGATCAATCCATCTGTGAATTTTACGAGACACAATTTCTGATTCAAGCGCTCTCCGGAGGATTGATATGAACTCTGAGGGGGCTGCAGAAAACAAAGGAAATGGTGATTACTCTCATTTAATAGTATTTATTCACACAAATGTTTAATGTACTCTACACAATTGTTGATAGAATAAACATAAGGTAGTGTTTGCATCTCTTCATTTTATTGCATTACTTATACTCTTTTTTTGTGTCTTCCTGAGAACAGACAAAAAATAAGTCTTTTATATTTATAAGTAATGTACAACAGTACTTGCACTTATTCTAATATTTCAGTGTTGGTGACTGACAACTTAAAGAAACATATTAAACCTTGTGTCAAGAACAGAGATGTTATCAAAAAAAGCACAAAGTTCAGAATACGTGAGTAATGTTTGTATTCAATCTGACGAAACCTAGGCCTTCAGTTAACACTGGAAATCATTACTTGGAGCTGGCTGTAGAAAAATCAATTTAAAGTGAATTTTTTTTTTTTTAATCTCTTTTTTAATTCTTTTGAGACTATCAAATCCCTGAAAATGAGCCTGTATGATGTCAACCTTGAATAAACACGGAAGATTAGTGGCAAAACTTAAGATTTATATTGAAAATTGTACAAAATGAATTCAGTCCAGAACAACAACAATATCAAACACTGAAGTTAAATTAGAAGTCAGTGATCTATTTTAACATAACAGTAAGTTTTATCTTCATGTTTTTCCCATTTCATAACCCTATCTGGAAAAATCCGAACAAGGGTTCTAACCAACAGTCCTTGAGAACTGAGGTTAAAAAAAAATCCTGTGCTTCACTGATAAATTGCAACCTATGACATAGGAAATAATGTCAGACATGCTAAAGTAAACAAACTTACATGAAGCCCATGGAGGAAGTTCAACATCTCCCACTGGCCTACCATCATTTCTAAAACCAAAGTTAACTATCTGAAAACACAATTATAGAGATGAATGTAGAATGGACAATTACGAAGACTAACAATAAATTATTATGGGCAAAAATTATCTATTTACACTGACAATTAACAATTAATAAATATTATTTTTTTCATGTAAAAAAACAAAATATACCATTCTAAAACAATTTCCAATCTAAGATAATTCTTATGTATAATTGTATTATTAAGCCAGCCCACAAGGCCTTTTATATTAAGACAGGAGCCCGAATATAACTGACAAATCATGTGTCGATGTTGAACCGAGTGTACCTCCCCAAAACTCATATGTTTGTGTTTAAAAGTGTACCTGTGTGACAGAAAGTCCCAATCCTGCCATGTGTGTTCTTCTTACTCAATCATCAAGCTGAATCATTTCATCATGTCCTTCCAAACTTCTGATCCCTAGCGAATCACTTGTAGTGCTGATTGTTTTTTATTTGTTGTGATCTGGGTGTAGCTGAGCAAGTGTGACCAGTTAATTTCAGGGTCATGTGGGATGTGATCAATGAGTTGTTTGGTGGGTATGGTAGTTGAGTGAGAGCTGTCATCAGGCTAAGAAGGAAGTTGCATGGTGTGGATTGAGTTATATTTGAGGGACACCAAGGTTTGTGCATCTTTTGATAATCTGCTCGATTATATATTTTGTCAGATAATTAAATGTGAAGCTATCTGCTATTATAAGTAGTTCAAGCAGTGTGGTCTTGTGTTAGCCAATATGTGAAGCGGTTTCTGTATAATTTTGTAGTGCTGTATCATTTGTGGCATTGCCTGAGTATGGTAATACTGCAGGGAACAGTAAACTCTTGAGCACGAGTCTAATTATTCTATTTTAGATACTTGTTCCACACTATCCATTTAATATAACGACTAACTGATTGATGCATAAAATTATAATGGTTCCGTGTCAGTAGTTTTGGCATCCCATTACTTCCTGTGAGATGGTTCATTCATCACCCTTCAGCTCCCCTCAAACATTAGATTTTAAGAAATGTATACCAAGTCTTCCTGTCCCATGCTTCCAGGTCAAGGTCTTTCTGTGTCTTCCTCATTTCTTTCATGTCTGTCACCAATTTTCTTCTCCATATGTTGTTCTTCGGTCTCTCTCTCCTCTCTTACCCTGGGGATCACACCGCAAGGACTGCCTTGGGGACCACACTGCAAGGACTGCCTTGCGGGATCACACTGCAAGGACTGCCTTGGGGGATCACACTGCAAGGACTGCCTTGAGGACCACACTGCAAGGACTGCCTTGGGGGATCACAGTGCAAGGACTGCCTTGGGGACCACACTGCAAGGACTGCCTTGGGGACCACACTGCAAGGACTGCCTTGGGGACCACACTGCAAGGACTGCCTTGGGGACCACACTGCAAGGACTGCCTTGGGGGATCACACTGCAAGGACTGCCTTGGGGACCACACTGCAAGGACTGCCTTGGGGATCACACTGCAAGGACTGCCTTGGGGACCACACTGCAAGGACTGCCTTGGGGGAATCACACTGCAAGGACTGCCTTGGGGACCACACTGCAAGGACTGCCTTGGGGGATCACACTGCAAGGACTGCCTTGGGGACCACACTGCAAGGACTGCCTTGGGGATCACACTGCAAGGACTGCCTTGGGGAATCACACTGCAAGGACTGCCTTGGGGATCACACTGCAAGGACTGCCTTGGAGACCACACTGCAAGGACTGCCTTAGAGACCACACTGCAAGGACTGCCTTGGGGACCACACTGCAAGGACTGCCTTGGGGGATCACACTGCAAGGACTGCCTTGGGGACCACATTGCAAGGACTGCCTTGCGGGATCACACTGCAAGGACTGCCTTGGGGATCACACTGCAAGGACTGCCTTGGGGATCACACTGCAAGGACTGCCTTGGGGGATCACACTGCAAGGACTACCTTGGGGATCACACTGCAAGGACTGCCTTGGGGATCACACTGCAAGGACTGCCTTGGGGACCACACTGCAAGGACTGCCTTGGGGACCACACTGCAAGGATTGCCTCGGGGGATCACACTGCAAGGACTGCCTTGGGATCACACTGCAAGGACTGCCTTGGAATACTATAAACAGGTTTCCTCTGTGCATGTCCCATCCATTGCCAGCATCATCTTCTCATCTCTTGTTCCAGTGGTACTTGTCTGGTTGAAATCATAAGTATGCAAGATGATGTCTCATTGTAAAAGTTGACTATCACTGTATGTTATCCCTAGACAGCAAGTCTGACATCGCAATGTCTATTGGTACTGCTGTTGTGGGTGTTTGACTTTTTTGTCCTGTGTCAATCACGTTTAGTAATATTGATGGCCAAGTGGCTCTCCTGAATGATCATGCCCAATGCTGCCCCATCAACAACAACAAAATAAAAAATGTCTTACCCCTCTGTGAATAAGAAAATCACCAGAACCATTGTAAAATTCAGGAATAATTTCTTTGAAGTCGGAGGCTCCAGTCAGAACATTGTTATATGTATCATACACGCTGGAAAATGAAAGGCAGACACAAATATAAATACATATATACTAGTGTAAAAGCCCGTCATAAGACGGGAATTAAATTCAAAAGCACCAATACCTAACGACAATTTTACTTATTCAAAAGTATTTAAAAAAACCAAAATATTTGTTTTACATCTGATGTTAAAAGTCTGAACATGACAGAAGAGCATCTTGATTTTCTGTTGTTTTAATCTGGTACGACTTAAATCATGGATCTCCTCATCTTCCTGTCTCCAGTTCATGTACTGTTTATCAGTTGTGTTGTTGACATGGATCTCCGCATCTTCCTGTCTCCAGTTCATGTACTGTTTATCAGTTGTGTTGTTGACTTGGATCTCCACATCTTCATGTCTCCAGTTCATGTACTGTTTATCAGTTGTGTTGTTGACATGGATCTCCACATCTTCCTGTCTCCAGTTCATGTACTGTTTATCAGTTGTGTTGTTGACTTCTTTCCATACAGCATAATCAAACTGTTCAGTGCCTTCTATCTTTCGTGCCCAGTCTCCTTTTCTTCCCCCGTTCCTGCTCTCACAATATATAACAGCATTCTTCTTCTCGCAACATGCCAGAGAAAGTGAATTGCTTCCTCCTGTTAGTAAGTAAGCTACTTGTACATCACCACAGTACACAAACTCCGTAGCACCAGCGAGAATCTCAATGTGTGTATATTCTTCTTCTTCGTACACTCTCAGACGTCCACTTGAATGTTCTCAAAGAAAGCAGTAGTCAGTTTGAGGCTATTTGAATCCCCGTAAAGCTTTTCCACGAAAGGAGCTGGCGTCGGCCATATGCACTTTCTCTGTACCACATATAAGGGGCAACTTTGAAGCAGATGTTCAGCAGTTATTTTATCAGTGCCACAGTTACACTGATCAGTAGTTCCTATCTTTAGCTGGTTGAGAAGCGTGATCTCCCCTTGCCAATATGGCGACTTAACTTTTGACGTTAGTGATTTTCTACGTTTTTTTAGGATCTAGTCAGACAGTGAGACCACACTGCTGCCTTGCAGGTAGGGTGGGGACAGTCAAAGGCTAAGAAAGGCAACACGACATAAATGCCAGTTGAAATTGGATGCACTGGGCCACAGGCCGAACGAAACAGTACAACGTACGCCGCTCCATGTTGACGTCAATGTGTGTATATGGTATCACACATTCTATAAATATTTTTGTAACATTTTTGAATAATAATAAAATTTTACTAATAATGTAGTTTTACACTCTTTAATATTAATATATTTTATAAGTACTTTTTAACGAAAAAATACGCCGATATAAGGGAACCAAATAATTTTGTACAAAGTATGAGAGAGATGTTTGTGGCACATGCACACCGTCCTTTGCACATTCTTCTTTGGTAAGTGTTACTATTTTCGGGAGAGTATTAAAAAACCAAAATATAAAATAAGCAATACAATTAATGTCTAACTTTCAACCAAAATAACTTGTTGCATCCCTTAGCATTACAAAGGCTTCTGATAGAAGAAGCTGGGATTTTATATATGATATATATATATGTTTATTGTGGCATTGTGCAAAGCTGGTGGTCATATAAGAATGACTCCAGATATGCCTCCATCCATATCTTTTTTAGTGTATAAATATATATATTTTTATGACCACCAGTTATGCACAATGCTACAATAAACATATGTGGAACTGAACCTCTGTCTGAGAGGCTAATCACATCCTCATTGACTCTTGAAATCATCCACACACTTCTAGGGATTTCCCCTGTGGTGAAACTTGTTGAGAACCCAGCATTGCACGCTAAGCTTGGAGAAGTCATTTGAGCCCCATAAAAATTCTTTGGCTTTGACCTGGTTACATTCCGGAGGATCTCACTATGGACCCAGTGGTAGGCAGGGGGAGATGAGAAGTGGCTCTGTGCAGGATGTGACAATTCCTTGGGAAAGCCCAGAACCAGAGAACAGTATTTTAGCTCTACATTGTTGGAGAGGCCCCTTGGATGGCAGGGAATGCACAGTATGCCATGCACTTCTTACTCCCAGCTTGGGATCAGATGTGACGATCCTTTAAATGCCAGCCAAGCTGGAGAAATTGGAGGTCATGACTTCAACTCAACACATTTCAAAATGGTAGAAAAGCCACAGGAAAAGTCTAGATCTACTGTGTAGATAATACCAAGGAGTCTTCAACTTGGTATTGGCTGCAAAAGAGCGAAAAGCTCAGCAGCCCTAGTTAAACAACAACAACAATTAAGTGTGCAATAGCGCTGGGCCTAAAAAAATGATGCAATTAAGAAAACAGCATGAAATAGATATATGGCAGGCACTTGTAAGACAGAAAGGAGTAGGAAACTAAACAAGAGAAAAGTAACAGAAGTGACAGGCATTCAAGAAATTCAAACCATGGACCATCTGGAGGGCACCATTTATTATTATGTATTATTTATTTACTACCTACAGGTCTCAGGTTATCCTCTATGTTTATTTCTATGTTCATATACGTGTTACATAAACCAACCAATGCTATTCTTTATTATTCCTATTCTTCTATGATACTACTAGAAGCAGTCGTATGTCCTTTGTGTGTTATCTGGCCTATACTTGTTGATAAGAAAGTTACACAGGTGAGTCTATAAATGTCTGAGTCGTTCTGCGTCCTATCTTCCATAGTTGCATGTAGTGTCATAAGTGATTACCTCTGATATTGCGTTTTTTTTTTTTTAAGTCGTGTTATGTCACAGTCCACTTTCGCTGTGAGGTGACAGTGCTGTTCAGATGTTAGAATCCCTGGATTGCCTATCACTTCTGCTATTTTTCTGCAATCTAGCTTCCTCTATCTTTCAACTATTCACAGGCCTTGGGTTTCCCTCTGCACAAGCTCAAGCAGCAATAGTTTTTGCACTAATTTGTTTTAAATAAGGAAAGTGCCCATGTACAATTTCCCATTAGTTACCTCTAATGACATGCCTGGGGCAAACAATGGTTCTATTCTGTTTCTCATTCATCACAGACTCCTTGAAACAAAATGGAGTTTATGAGTACAATGGTTAGTGTCACGAAATGGATTTAGGACTAGAGACTGTCTACATATAGTGACAAGACAATAGTAAGAAGAAAGACTGAAATGATAGATTCAGATAGAAATATAGTGCAAAAATGTGAAAGTTGAGACCATTGGCTCCGAGGTTGAGAACCGAGGTTGATTCTTTCCTCGCCACTTCGGACGTTTAAATTGCTATGGCCTCGAACCACCTCTAACTACCCTATGGGGATAAGGTTCAATTAAGATTCACAAACACCAAGGTACAGACAACATATAGCTACTGTACTAAAGGAAATGACTGATGCCAGCTACAATTTATACAAGTTTATTATACACCTATACACAAACTCATATACATGTCAAAATACATGAAGTGCGAGGATGCACACCTGAAACAAAATCAAGCACAGTTAAAAATGCATCAACCCCAACCCTTCTCCCACAATTGCAACCTGTATGGAGAAAGAAGGTAAGGTTAACTGAAATGAACTACACTGCACTTGATGTCGCCTACACTCCAAACTAGCTGTTCTAAATTCTAACTCTAACTCTAAGTCCACTGATAGCTGGAACGACTGCGAAGTGACTACACAATCTCTGCACAGACTTCGGTTCTACACAGCCTATCCTGGAATCTCCTGAACACAACTAACTGCACCTCTAAACTTCAGCAGCTGTCCTCTGCTATGATTCACCAAAACTAACAGTTCTGCCTATCTGTGCTGACTTCAGTAGAGAGAATGTTTACCCTCTCTCTCTCCACTAACTCTGGAATTGATGACTGAGGTTTAACAGAACCCCACTGGATTCTGGACTGGAACTGTAGCTGACTTCTACCACTCTGAAATTACCTGCCCGAGTACCTATAACTGGGCCGTCGGCTTTATTATGGCCGTGAAGAAACGAACACAAAATTACCACAACGCTGGCAGCCTGCCAAATCTGCATGTGTAACGAGCGTCAGAGCTCAGGATTTATCCACAAAAATCCTATTCGCTGGAAAATGTCTTCCCCTGGCTGGGAAAACGTATTTTCTTTCTCTCCTTCCACTACTGGCAACTAACGTAAAACCCTTGCGGTTCTGCGAATGCCCCAACTTTGCCGTGGGAGAAATTTTGTGGTCTCAAAATTCCGCTCTCATTCCCACAAAGCCGGTACCTGCTGTTTTAGACAAAACAAACCAACAGCTAAACAAACCATAATAATACCTTTCAAATAACAATTAACTTCCTTACTCTTCACCACGTAACTCCCCTCTCTACCTGAGCCTACAAAGTAAACATTGGCTAACCCAGATCGCTTGTTCTGCCTGACTAACTCCGAGCAACAACAATATTTTCAATGGCCCGTCTGGGCAGACGTACTGTGGCCTACTTCTTACGCTGACACTAATGCCGTAATGTTTAACACAACTAAAACTAGCCTTCTCTAGGAATTCCTAAAATTCCCGTCAATAATAGTAATCACATTCAAAATGTAATACAAAATAATTCCCTTTAAAATTACTTCTCCCATCTTCTGAATTCACAGAACAATAATGCACAATCAATAACATATAATCCTGTTTATGCTAGCATCTACCTGCCGTCAAAAGTTATACATAACCCCCGATTATCAAATTGAAAACCCCGTAGTTCAGCCACGTGGTGCCGCAGTTTTTCAACCACGCGCTCCTGCATACATTCATTACTGATAGCACACATGTGCTCCAATTAATACCTCTATCACTTCCGTCCACAGATATATGCGTAACTATATAAATAGCGAGCATCAATACTCTCACTAAAATCACAAATAAAAATACACATTACACACGCTCCCGACTATTCTGTAAATACATATGATTCGCAGATGCGAGTTTCTCTCCCGACTGACTTTGCAATAATACAAAGCGGTGATATCTCAACTTTTAAACCATGCCGCTATTCTTTCAACAAGGAATTAAATGGACCTAGTTTCTCATGTCTATCACTCAGATCGAATTGATGGCTCTGGAGTTAAGAATTAAATTAAACTAAACTGCCCAAGAAACTTAAATGATCGGCTAGGACTAGAAAAATTAAATAAAGTCCTCACGCAAAAATTCATGCTTACCAAATCTCGAATGTCCAACTGAAGGCAATCGACAATATGCTTCTGGCACCCGGCTTTGGCAATTTTTTCATTAAAAGAGAAAGAAGCTATGAAATATAGGCCTTTTTATAATCAAGACCCCCACGCGCCGACTTCATGACGTCATATGCGCGGCGTGGTTCTAAAGCCAATCGGAGCTCTGCATTTCAACTGCAGTTATCTCTCAGCCAATCAGAACCTTAGATCTTTCTGATGCAACCAGTTTCTGCTAGACAAAGAACCGGGAATTGGTCCTAGCCCTATACTGCGGAAATGAAGCAAAAATGGCCGCAAATAATTTAACTCCCGAAAAATGCGTATATGGCCACGCACTATCTTTAAAAAAAAGACAATCTGGTGCCAATCCTGATCTAGCATCTATAATCTTAATCTAGAATAATACTGTCCAATTCCCTACACCCCCATTCTAAACACATAAAGAAGAACCATAAAGCAGATGAGATCAAACTCCCTCGTGATCTCATCTTGAAAAAACGTAAATAATAGAAGGAGAAGAAACATGGAGAAGGATTTATCTGTAATCCCTCCAAAAATATAGTGAACAAATTGCAAGGAGAAAAAGACATGGGCCATTTGAAAGACAGAATCTCAGTACTTTCGTCACATCACTCCCCCCTTTCAAAGATTGAGCAACGATCTCCTTACTGAAATCTCTGTGTTTCACATTGGCCCTTATTCCTGTCTACAAGGCTGTCTGTCCTTTCCCCTCCCACTCAGTGTTCTTCGACCTTCCTCTTTTGCGTTTCCTCCTTCTTCCTCTCCTAGAATGAGCTCCTATGCTCCGTTGGGAGAGTTGATCTCTCTTCGGTCCTGTGCCGTCTAATGGCGGGTCTGAACTTTCCCTTGCTATGACCGTCAAAAGGCTGTCCTGGTCAGCTGATGTGACCGGCGGGCGCTGTGGCGACCTGGCGATGGCGACTTCCTCGCTGCGCGTCAGCAGGGTTGTGACTGCTGGTACCGTACGAAACTGATGCAACGTCTCGGGTTCCTCTGGTGTAGAGCCTCCGATTTCTTGCTGGGTGTCTATTGGATCACGATCGACCTCAATAGCTTCTACCTTTGAAGAAAGGTAGGTAAAATCTGCCCCTGGCAGTGGTTCTGGACTCGCTCTTCCCCTACCGATATGAAGCGGGACAAAGCTCTCCAAAGTAGCTCCTTGCAAATGCGTAAGGTCGCTTTTCTCACTCTTTTCTGGCCTGAAAAGTTGGTGAGATGAAAATGTAGACCACGGGCGCTCTCCGTCTAACACCCTAGTTCTACCCTCAACCTTGCCATCCCCTGTGAGAGTTACTGGCGTCAGTCGGAATGTGTCCTGCAGTGACACTTGACGGTTTAAGATCCCGTTAGATCGCGGAGAATCTGAGATAAAGCTCTCAGTGACTGGTTCCAATGTTCCGTGAAACGAATTGGAAAATATAGCCAATTTTTCAGGCTCCTCGTTACAAGAGTCGTTTCCTGTAAACGAGATACGAGAGTTGTGGGGCCCATCTCCGTTTATAGGCAAACGGATACTCAGATCACTGTCCTCCTCCGTTTGAATAAAGTGCTGGTCGGATGGGGCTCCAGGGCTGGTTGGAACTATATGCTCGCTCAGACCGCTATCTTGTGCCCTATGAAGATGGCGCTGGTCGTTGACATATGTAATACCGCTCTTGTCAGTATGTCCCTCACTTGAAGGAGCTAATACCATCGGGGGCCTAATTCCCGACAACAAAGAGTGTACTCCTGGAATCAGAGGCGTCGTCACCACTGTTTGGCCGGTTGGCTGAACAGGGCTGGTGGGCGAATTTGCCTCTGCAAATAACATATCACTGTCGTCAGAGGCGTTGCACCTCTCCTTGGCACGACAGCTATGTTTGAGCTCGCTCGGGGCTCCGTGAATTAGGGGTTCTCCTTTTTCACTTATCTGGCCTGCAGTAGGCCCCCTTGCATCAGCAAGGATCGGTGTGGGCGGGTTCCCCAAAACTAAATATGGGTTACCGAGAATGAAGTCGTAGGCCGGCTGAGCCGTTACAGCTGCCTTGATGGTGCCAGACACGAACCTACATTTCACCTCAATATTGGCTACCGGAAAGCACTGTGAAGTCATTTTCCTTAAAACTCCACCAATATTCACTTTTTCCTTCGTCATCTGCCAGGGCTTCACCAGATGTCGGGCGACTATGCTGGGGTATGTAAGCCCGCTGTCAAAAAGCATGTAGTCTCAGTCCCGTTCACTTCTGCTGGTCCACTGTTGGAAAACAACTTCTCTGACTGGAAGGGTTTCCACTTCTTCCCTTGTTTCACCCTCACAGGCCTTAAACAAGCCACTGATGAGCGGGTTGTTTGTTTGGGCACCGTGTTGTCCAATGAGAAGTAGTCCGACAGAACCTACAATATCTCTCATTATCTCCCCGGTTCCTGACGGGTTCATGAGAAGTCGGCCCCTGTGTTCTGTTAGGCGGCTGGGAGCGCATGTTATGACTGGGAGGGAGCTCCTTGCGAGACGGCCCTTGCTGCTGTTGATCTGAAGAGGAAGGCGACTGCGATGAAGATGCTCCTTTGTCCGGGGCTGGCAGGTCAGGGTGTTTTCTTTTCTGTCCCAGTACTTCGGCCTGTGCCGTCTGGAACCTTTCAGCAAAAAGAATTATCTGGTCCAGTTGCTGTGCGCCCTGCTCCGCCAGGTACTTCCTTAAGTCCGGAGACATGTTGGCCTTTATCTGTTCGCACAGAACTAATTCTTCCAATCCTTCAAAAGATTTAGCCAAACCCGACAACTCTCTCCAGCGAGTGAGGTAATTCCTCAGCCTCTCTGCGAACTGGGGAAAACTTTCTCCTTTCTCCAGTCGACTTTCCCTAAACATCGTTTGGCACTTCCGGGGAGTCCATTGGAATCGCTGTAACAGGGCGTTCCGCAGAGCCTCAAAGTTACCTTGGTCATCTACCAGCATCTTGCTATAGACCTCATACGCATGTCCTCTTAGAGATTGAGATAATTTGAGACACCAAAGACTATCATCCAGCCCGTATGCCTTTGCCATCCGTTCAAATTTTTCTAAAAATACCTCAATTTTCTCATCCCGTTAGGAAAAGAGTCCATCGGAAAATTCATGGCTGCCATCCGGGGCCCTCCGTTTCCTGAGGTGTCTGTTGCCCCTGCTCCGGGAGAATCTCCGTTAGCCGAACTGCCTTCCGAAGATCGGTACTGCAGTTCCAGTGAACGCAGGGCAAGTTCATGCTGTCTCTCTGCTGCCTTCTCCCTCTCTTGGGCTTCCCTCTGTGCTAACTTCTCCTGGGCTTCCCTCTGTGCTATCTTCTCCTGGGCTTCCCTCTCTGCTATCTTCTCCTGGGCTTCCCTCTCTGCTTTTCTCTCTTCTGCCTGTCGGGTCTTCTCTTCTTTCTCCGCTTCCAATTTACGCAGGTCCATCTCTGCCAGTCGGGCCCTCTCTTCTTTCTCTGCTTCCAATTTACGCAGGTCTTTCTCCGCTTCCCTTTTCTCTCTCTCCGTCTGCCGGTCCTGTTCCCTCATAATGTAAGCCCTAGTCTCGGCCTCATTCATCCCCATGCTTTTAGCTGCGTCCTTCCATGCAGTAAGTAGCTTGACCAATTCAGCCATCTTACCTGACAAATCAGCAGTAACTCACCACGAGGGGAAATGACAAAAAAAAAGGAACCAGAAAAATTTACTGTTACCTACTAGGAATATGCTGTCGCAAAAACCCGCACTCAGACTAGCACCAAGTCTGACTAATAACTTCCTGAAAAAAATTCAAGTTATCCAGCTACCCAAAACCCGAATTTACTTTCCTGTCAAGAAAAAAATTCGATTAGCCATCAATTACCTCTAAGTCATAAACAACCTTACTACAACTATCATCTAACTAACTGTAACCTGTGGAAAAAAACTTATAGCTGGATCAGTCTTAATATAGCTCAAGTCTAGGGGATATTATAAAGAAAATCTATTTTCAGAACTTTCTTCAGAGACAATCTATCTTCTTCTTCTTGCGATCGCATCTTTGATGATTACACCGTCAGACGAGTTCTCATGAGAGAGACAATCTATGAATCTAGAATTGATCCCAACAAAGATGATCCCAAGGACGACGCCACCCACTTTGTCAAGATCACAGAATTGAACGTAACAAAGATGATTCACCGGACGATAGCACCCACTTTGTCACGAAATGGATTTAGGACTAGAGACTGTCTACATATAGTGACAAGACAATAGTAAGAAGAAAGACTGAAATGATAGATTCAGATAGAAATATAGTGCAAAAATGTGAAAGTTGAGACCATTGGCTCCGAGGTTGAGAACCGAGGTTGATTCTTTCCTCGCCACTTCGGACGTTTAAATTGCTATGGCCTCGAACCACCTCTAACTACCCTATGGGGATAAGGTTCAATTAAGATTCACAAACACCAAGGTACAGACAACATATAGCTACTGTACTAAAGGAAATGACTGATGCCAGCTACAATTTATACAAGTTTATTATACACCTATACACAAACTCATATACATGTCAAAATACATGAAGTGCGAGGATGCACACCTGAAACAAAATCAAGCACAGTTAAAAATGCATCAACCCCAACCCTTCTCCCACAATTGCAACCTGTATGGAGAAAGAAGGTAAGGTTAACTGAAATGAACTACACTGCACTTGATGTCGCCTACACTCCAAACTAGCTGTTCTAAATTCTAACTCTAACTCTAAGTCCACTGATAGCTGGAACGACTGCGAAGTGACTACACAATCTCTGCACAGACTTCGGTTCTACACAGCCTATCCTGGAATCTCCTGAACACAACTAACTGCACCTCTAAACTTCAGCAGCTGTCCTCTGCTATGATTCACCAAAACTAACAGTTCTGCCTATCTGTGCTGACTTCAGTAGAGAGAATGTTTACCCTCTCTCTCTCTCCACTAACTCTGGAATTGATGACTGAGGTTTAACAGAACCCCACTGGATTCTGGACTGGAACTGTAGCTGACTTCTACCACTCTGAAATTACCTGCCCGAGTACCTATAACTGGGCCGTCGGCTTTATTATGGCCGTGAAGAAACGAACACAAAATTACCACAACGCTGGCAGCCTGCCAAATCTGCGTGTGTAACGAGCGTCAGAGCTCAGGATTTATCCACAAAAATCCTATTCGCTGGAAAATGTCTTCCCCTGGCTGGGAAAACGTATTTTCTTTCTCTCCTTCCACTACTGGCAACTAACGTAAAACCCTTGCGGTTCTGCGAATGCCCCAACTTTGCCGTGGGAGAAATTTTGTGGTCTCAAAATTCCGCTCTCATTCCCACAAAGCCGGTACCTGCTGTTTTAGACAAAACAAACCAACAGCTAAACAAACCATAATAATACCTTTCAAATAACAATTAACTTCCTTACTCTTCACCACGTAACTCCCCTCTCTACCTGAGCCTACAAAGTAAACATTGGCTAACCCAGATCGCTTGTTCTGCCTGACTAACTCCGAGCAACAACAATATTTTCAATGGCCCGTCTGGGCAGACGTACTGTGGCCTACTTCTTACGCTGACACTAATGCCGTAATGTTTAACACAACTAAAACTAGCCTTCTCTAGGAATTCCTAAAATTCCCGTCAATAATAGTAATCACATTCAAAATGTAATACAAAATAATTCCCTTTAAAATTACTTCTCCCATCTTCTGAATTCACAGAACAATAATGCACAATCAATAACATATAATCCTGTTTACGCTAGCATCTACCTGCCGTCAAAAGTTATACATAACCCCCGATTATCAAATTGAAAACCCCGTAGTTCAGCCACGTGGTGCCGCAGTTTTTCAACCACGCGCTCCTGCATACATTCATTACTGATAGCACACATGTGCTCCAATTAATACCTCTATCACTTCCGTCCACAGATATATGCGTAACTATATAAATAGCGAGCATCAATACTCTCACTAAAATCACAAATAAAAATACACATTACACACGCTCCCGACTATTCTGTAAATACATATGATTCGCAGATGCGAGTTTCTCTCCCGACCGACTTTGCAATAATACAAAGCGGTGATATCTCAACTTTTAAACCATGCCGCTATTCTTTCAACAAGGAATTAAATGGACCTAGTTTCTCATGTCTATCACTCAGATCGAATTGATGGCTCTGGAGTTAAGAATTAAATTAAACTAAACTGCCCAAAGAAACTTAAATGATCGGCTAGGACTAGAAAAATTAAATAAAGTCCTCACGCAAAAATTCATGCTTACCAAATCTCGAATGTCCAACTGAAGGCAATCGACAATATGCTTCTGGCACCCGGCTTTGGCAATTTTTTCATTAAAAGAGAAAGAAGCTATGAAATATAGGCCTTTTATAATCAAGACCCCCACGCGCCGACTTCATGACGTCATATGCGCGGCGTGGTTCTAAAGCCAATCGGAGCTCTGCATTTCAACTGCAGTTATCTCTCAGCCAATCAGAACCTTAGATCTTTCTGATGCAACCAGTTTCTGCTAGACAAAGAACCGGGAATTGGTCCTAGCCCTATACTGCGGAAATGAAGCAAAAATGGCCGCAAATAATTTAACTCCCGAAAAATGCGTATATGGCCACGCACTATCTTTAAAAAAAGACAATCTGGTGCCAATCCTGATCTAGCATCTATAATCTTAATCTAGAATAATACTGTCCAATTCCCTACACCCCCATTCTAAACACATAAAGAAGAACCATAAAGCAGATGAGATCAAACTCCCTCGTGATCTCATCTTGAAAAAACGTAAATAATAGAAGGAGAAGAAACATGGAGAAGGATTTATCTGTAATCCCTCCAAAAATATAGTGAACAAATTGCAAGGAGAAAAAGACATGGGCCATTTGAAAGACAGAATCTCAGTACTTTCGTCACAGTTAGTATACACTTCATGTCTTTAATGTCACCACAAAAATATTTATAGAATGTGTGATTCCTATATACACACATTTGGATTCTGACCGGTGCCATAGAGTTTGTGCACTGTGCTGAGATCCTCCTTGTGTGATCTAAGTGAGGAGATCGGAGCACTGATGGAGTTGTCTGTGTGCTATGAAGATAGTCCTTAAAACCAAACCAAACCAATGTTGTTTTTAGCTGGGGCTGCTGAGCTTCTTTTGCCGCCAATACCAAATTGACTTCTTGGTATTATCTACACTGCAGATCTAGGCTTTTCCTGTGGCTTTTCTGCCATTCAAAAACATGTTGAACTGAAGTCATGAGCTCCAGTTTCTCCAGCTTGGCTTGCATTTAAAGGATCATCACATGTGGTCCCAAGCTAGGAAGAAGAAGCGTGTGGCATACTGTGCATTCTCCGCCATCCAAGGGGACTCTCCAAATATGCAGAGCTAAAATACTGTACCCTGGTTGTGGGCTGTCCCAAGATATTATCATTTCCTGCACACAGCCACTTCTCAGCTCCTACTGCCTATCATGAGTCAATAGTGAGATCCTCCTGCATGCAGCCAGCCATATAAAAGTAGTGTTATGTCTGGGGTTCACAAGACTCCTCCAGGTTTAGTGTGCAGTGCTGGGTTCTCATGTTTCACCACAGGGGAAATCCCTGGAAATGTGTGGATGATGTCAGAGTCAACGAGGGTGTAATTAGCCTCACAGAGTTTCATATCCATATCTGTAAACTATAGCATTGTGCTCAGCTGGTGATCATATAAAGATGACTCCAGATATGCCTCCATGCATAATGTGTTTAATATAGTTCTAATATAACATAACAAGTCTCATTTATATCCTTGGGGTTCTCTGAGGAGAAAAAGAAAGGACTACTGGTCCCTGAGGCATGTCATAAAAGGTAACCAACATGAGGCTGGCAAACTCATCATATAAAACCAACTGTTACAAAAACTACTGCTGCATGAGCATGTGCTTTGATGCAAGGTTCTTGCAGTGGGGACCAGCTGTAGCAGTGTCTCTATGCTCCATTTGGAGAAGATAAATATGACATGACAAATGATGTAATTAAAGTGAACTGAAAAAACTATACTTGCTCACTTGTTGAACATCCTGTCTGGGTGGTCAAATTTGCCATTCTGAAGACACAGGACATATTCAGGAGCTGAGCAGGTAAACAAAACAGGTTAAAACAAAAAATAGTCAGGAGTACAATAGATAAAAAACAATATTCTGCAACTTATTTAAGACTCATTCAGACAGTAAGCCTGCTACTTAAAGAAGATTGATTTAATCAGAGAGTAAGCCTTGAATTAAGAATCAATACTAGTACTTTCACATCTGGTGTAAGGATCCAGTTACACGCCCATTGAGGCATATTGAGAATATGGTGTTAGGACCATATTTTCTTGACCATCGGCACACTAGGTCTTTTGAACCCCAGACATAACACTGCTTTTATATGGCTGGCTGCAGGAAGATCTCACTATTGACTCATGATAGGCAGTAGGAGCTGAGAAGTGGCTGTGTGCAGGACATGATAATATCTTGGGAGAGCCCAGAACCAGGGTACAGTATTTTAGTTCTGCATATTTGGAGAGTCCCCTTGGATGGTGGAGAATGCACAGTATGCCACACCACACGCTTCTTCTTCCTAGCTTGGGACCACATGTGATGATCCTTTAAATGCAAGCCAAGTGTCTAGTGTGCCTCCCCCCTTTTTTTTTTACTAGTACTTTCACATCTGGTGTACATAATGCAAATAAACTCAAACCAACTTGAATCTGGACCTCTATTATTTTTATTTGTTATTTACTTGTGAGAGTTGTGCCTGACCTCTGTAAGATGTCAAACACTGGAACAGGTCAAGCAATCATATCTGTCATCATTACCCTTCAACTCCTTATGAAGCATAGGCCACCAAACAGTTGAGTTGATTTGTTGCAAGTCTGTTCAAGTCTAAACTATCTACAAGCACGGCTGTTTGCGAGCGATCTTTTAGTTATTTCCCCTTTTTCCCCGACCGCGCTATTTATAGCCCACTTGACAGAGGTCACGTGGTCAGCTTCCTAATGGGAAAAACATGTGGCGATGTTTACTTTTGATAGGGCTTAATTAATGCTTTTAGGCTACTTTTTTATTATAAATACCGGCTTTAATTTTGCGTAAAGCTAGACTAGAAATGTTAGAGTAAATTTTAGAACAAGAACAAACATTTTATCACAATTAGAACAGAAGATATAATAGTCTGAAATAGTGTAAAATTTACGGTTTTTTTTTTACATTTTGTTATGGTTTGTTTCTAATTCAATTTACACTAAAACGGTCACAATCAACATGCATAACAAATTACAGAAATCAAAAGTAGAAAACCTGCAGAAAATGGATATCAAAGTTTTGTTTTGGTTTCATGCGTCAAACATTAATTATTGAAAGTTTAAATTGCATGTCCACATTTATTACCTTAAAATAACACACCCAATTGTCCCCAGAACATGAGAGCTAACAATTATCTCAATCATACATCATGAGTTCTGATCCAGTCTGCGCAATGTTTTTCTAATATGTGCTGTTTATGAATTGTCTTACTAGGGAATAGCTTTCTGAACAAAAGACATATAAGTCTCTATCGATGCTGTTATTGATTCTTTACTAATTGGTTTACTGTGTGATATTTTGTTGTGTACTTTCTCAAATGCTTCTTTCAGTGAGTTGAATTGTTCTTGGGCAATAAAAGCTATGTTAGTTATATCTTGTTTGTCTGTAATTTTCAGTGTTTGTGTAATGATTGCTCTTGTAAGATCTTTATAAACTTTTTGTGTGAGATATCTGTGGCAGTGATTCCCTATAAATGCTCTGCTATTATAAGCCTGTTGTATGATTTTGTGTTTGGCTAGTACCTTGTCCATGTGTGAGCAAACTGGACCAGACCTAGTACACAGATCTTGAAACTGAAGTTTGGCCAGCGCATCTTGTGCATTTTCAAGTCTAACTTTAAAATTATCTGTCTCCTCCTTATGCTCACAAAGTTCAATACCTACCTGAAAAATTCAATTTTAGCTCCTAATTCTTCTGCCTATTTCCAGTTCCTACTAAATCTCTTCAAGTTCTTAAAAGTACTAATGTTTGCATGTATCTCTTGCGAATTCTCAAATATCTTTGCGTCTATTGTATCAGCTACCTGTTCTAGAAGTCTGTGGTGTTTCAAAACAATGCCTAATAAAATATGAAGGTAAGGAGGAGCTACATTTTCAATTTCAATCTCTAACATTGGTTTGTGTAAACAATTATGGTAATGTGCCACTTGCCTTTTATTCCCTTTCCCATATTTCATATATCTATTGTAATCTCTTATCAACATGGCCAAACTTCTTGGTTTGCAAGTTGTATGCTCTCTGGATGTCTTTGATGAAAATGTTTGGTTTGTCTGGAGCTCAAGGAATATACCCATGTCTGTGGTGTCTCCAGCAAAACAAGGAAATAATCCCCGAATAAGAAAACAACAACTTGTTTACCATCCCACTCTAAATATTTTAGTGACTCTATCTGAGCTTTCATGCCATTCATAAATATTTCTAAACTATCATATGTATCTCTGACTCTAGCCATTGATAAAAGGATGGTATTAGATTTAGAATTTGGTTTCTCTAAATTTACTACCTGCATTGTAACTTTGAATGAAAGAAGATATACAAACAGTTACTTAGAATTCGCTGGCAGCCATCGTGTGCACAGGATTGTCTACCAAAGAACACCAATGGAACAGTCCTTAGCTCACACACAATTAAAAAAAAAATTCATATTATAAATAGAAGATTAACAAGACTTGAAAGATAGATCAAATTATGTGGAAGTAATCTATCTATAGCTTTACATGTTTTCTGACGCTTATATACGTAGCTAAATATCATTATAAATGAATGAAAATGCAAAAACAGATGGTGCTTTACAAAAAGTTATTTTTTTACTACCTTATTTAAGATTTGTGGGTATCAGGAATGCGTTTAAAGGGATTTAAATGCTATAAAATCTGGTGACAATATGCTTGTTCTTGTAATGCCACACTCACAAAACTGACTACCACACATTCTCAAGATATGAAACCAAAAAAAAAAGTATGTGGAAATAATCTTTAGCTTCCCTTCGAGAAGTCTTTATAATTATAAACTCAAACGAATGGGCCGATTTTTAGATATTAAATTAATAAAAAGATTACTTATTTTATGAATTTCCTTAAATGATGACGCTGTTTTCAAAAGTCTGTAACTCCGTCAAAACTAATTTCAAACAAATAAAAATGCAATCAAAAATAGAACACAGAACAAAGTTATAGTACACAAAAGAATTTTAGCGCTGTGTTTATCCAGAACGAGTGTGTAATGATTTATATTTTACTGATTTTACTCACACATCAGCTGATTTTCCCCGCCAAAAACTTAAATAGTCTTTTACGGTGCACACAAAATTTTATACCCGGTGTCAGAATTCCGGTCACCGAAACTAAAAGAGCGCTCTGGTATAGGGCACAAACAGCCGTGCAAGACGCATACACTCAATTTTTTAATAATGCATGAAAACAAGCAGTAAATGTCATACTGACCTATTCTGGCTAGGTAAAAGAGAACATAACCTGGGGTAGAATAGTGAGAGCCATACATGAACTTGGGTTCTGGAAGGTCAGGCAGACGTTCCTGCAATGTAACAATAATCTGTTAACAGCAACTGTACATTCAGGAACTAGGACTCTAACAAAGAAAATATAGTGCTTACTGTATTAATCTTCTCCATGTAATTCTAGAAGACCTGTGAGGAGTCAAAGATAGAATCTCAGTACTTCATCACACCAGATATGTTGTTAAGATAAGATTGTGCATTGGGGAGAAGGGGCGCTGACAACCTGATCATGTCAAACAAATGTTTACAGAAACCACCACTGCAACAGTTTCCTACAAAAGGGCCAGCTGCCATTGTGGCTCCATGCTCCATAAGAAGCAAGAATTGAGAACACTATGACGAAAATGTATTACTCATCTTCAGTTCTTATCACTCCCTGAGTTGTTTCTGGACGTCTCTAACAAGATTAGAAAGAACAGAACACCACTTCTTAAGGCACACTGAATGAGGAAATGTGAGGTGAGGCTATTCATGAGACTGGCAATATCTTTTGTGTTAAAAACTGCTACAGAAAAACACTATACAAAAGCAGATAGAGATAGAAATTTTACACAGGCTTCCTGCATGGACTCTTGCTCCGTAAGGGGAGCTATAGTGACATGCTATTTACATGAAATGCAGCAGTTTGATACAAATGTACATGGGTAACTTCAAACAGTAATAGCTAGACATGCCAACACATTTGATGGTATAATGATATTGGTTGTCATGGAAATGGTGGCCATACTGGATTATAATTCTATATTTCAATTCCCTAAGGCTTTTTTATTTGTTGAGTTATTAGCACCAAAGTTGAAATGGATGCTCATCACTGTATTTTAAAACTTTTATCAGATTAGTTATGGATAACTTTAGTAGATCTGGATATACAGAACTTTAAAGTTAGTACAGGTGCGTAACCCAGAATCCGAAATGTCGGAGACAGCTGTTTTTTGGTTTTCGCAAAAAAAATCGCAATTTTTTTTTCAGTAACATATTTTTTTTAACTTTAAAAATACACATTAAATACTTGCGCATGTAGCCTACATTCAAGCTCTAATCTTCGTCATCAGTTTGGAGTCAGACATCTGTTGACGGACCAGGAATAGGATTTTCAACTGATGAAAAGGCATTATGACAGATGGCCTTTCTGAAGACTTTGTCTTCAGCCGTTGTTAAAGTTTTCCTAGGAAGGTAGCGCCAGTACAGAGAAGTTTTGTCGGCATTATAAACTTGTTCGGGACTAAGATTTTCATGACAAATTATGTTTGCAAATTTGTCAATATAATTTTCAGCTGCTTCGTGGTCAGCAGAACCTTTGTCCCCACAGATTTTTAGATATTTTATGCCATGGCGCTTCTTAAATTTCTGCAGCCACCCTACCGAATATTCACACTCGCCTTCAATGTTCAGTTCTTCATGGTATATTTTAGTTCGTTTCATGACCAACAAACCAGTCAGCGACATGCATTCACTTCGCCGTTGTCGAATCCATTCCCCCACTACACGGTCAAGATCTTCATTTTTTTTCTCTGTGTAAAGTTTTCCGATCTGACATTAGTTTTTGGTCATCACTGTCCCTGTAAAATTTCAGATGTTCGGCAGTAATTTTATCGGTGCCAGTCACACTCATCAGTAGTTCCTATCTTTAATTTGTTGAATAGATGGTATCTCGATCTGTTATGACCTGTGCGAAGTCTGAAGATTACCACTTGTTCACTTCTGCTGAGCTGGTAATATGGATCATTTTTTTTATGGCCTGGATGCTCTTCTTCCCACTTGTGCCTGTATCTGCACTTGATGAAACTCTTGGCCTCCTATATATATTTGTGTCAAGTTGAGGAAGCTTTCCCCCTTCTTTTACCAATCTGTCAGCCTCTTCATTTCCAGGGATGCCGCAGTGAGAAGGGATCCACTGTATTGTATTGCTGACATAGTCTGTGAAGTGTTACTCTCAGGTCATCCAATTCAGCATTACTTTGACTTTTCAGCGTTGTTATTACTGACATCGCATCTGAGAAGATAACTACTGGTCTCTCTGAGCTTTCTTCTGTCATTAGGATTTCTGCTGCAGTTTTTAGGGCCTCTGCCTCTGCTCTGAAGTTACTTGAAAATTTCCCTATTGCGACTGCTATCTTTTTTTGTGTGCCATTGCTTAAGCTCAGAAAGACTCCTCCACTCCCATCTTCTGTTGCATTAGTTGCTGATCCATCTGTGTATGCATGGATCCAGGTGTTGCTTGGGTAATGTTTCTCTATATATTTTGTGGTTAGGACTCTCCTTTCTGTTTCATTTTGGCTGTTCTTTCTTTCAATTCCAGGATTTATTTATCAATCTATGCTAATGACCAATGAGCCTTCAAACGTTATAGCAGCAACATCAAAACAAGTACAACTTTACCTTAATTCTAGCCAATCTTTCAGGATTTAAAGCACCAATAGGTTTACTGAGATCTCTGTAAACTGACTCATCATCAAGATCTGGTAGTCACAAGAAACAAATGTAATTTTAAGTACAGAAATAAAAAATCTCTGAGAATGACACCAGCTCTTTATGAATTTAAAAAACTTTATTTATAACAAATAATAAACGTCTAAAATATCATATTTACTCATGTACTCCAGCATACATTTTCCTATACAAATTTTGCTCAAAAATTGTAATGCTAGCTTCAAAAGGGGATAGTACATCTAACCACTTCAATTTCTGTGAGTGTCAGCGACTGCCATAGTCTTCATCAGTTTGTGTTCAGTACAGTACACATTTTGCATGAGATGGATTTTGCCAGCCCACAAATATGTTTCTATACAGCCAACTAAAAACAAGTTTTAAACAATGAGAAATTTCAAACCATTTCAATGGAATCAAGGAAGAAATATGTGAAACAACAGCTGGGTGGATAAAGAGAGCTCAACCAGCACTGGTGATGATGAAGAAGGCACTAGTGATAATTAAACAGCTCAGTGTTACCGATATTTTGCTATGTTACCGGTGTATTTAATTTTAGTTAACAGTAACACTTTCAATACCCAGATATGTTAAGTAGGTAGAATCAGTCTTGCAGTATAGCAGTAGATCCAACTTGACTGTAAACCACCACTTGATAAGAATATGGTTATTTCAGAGGTATGTGTGTTCAAGTCTACATCATCGCCACATAGGCTAGTAATAAATATGTGTTACTACTGTCACGTCTAGAATATTGAGTGCGTGTGTTGGTTTAGTCGTTTACACCACAGGTACGTACACAAGAGTCATGGATGGTTGTAAACGACTGGTGACATTTAATACTACTTTATTCACGTCACAACACATTGATATGAAATGCACATAGTCAGGATACAGTTCACAGAATAACACAAAATATATCTTAACACTATAAGGACTGCACACTCGGCAGTTACAATGAAATCAGCGCTATAATAATATAGTGAATCCTACTAGCAATTTCTCACAAGACTGCACACCTGGCAGTTTGCAATAATCTCGCCTTCACTCATCTCAGCGCGATCTCTTCCTCAACAACTATCCTCTCACAGGAAACCATGGCCTATATAATATTCATCAGCGCTATAAAGTATCATCAGTAACGATCCTTTCACAGGAGATCATGGCCTTTATATAATTCATCAACAACTATCCTCTCACAGGAAAACAATGGCCTTTAAGTAATTCATCAGCGCTATAAAGTATCATCAATAACGATCCTCTCACAGGAGATCATGGCCTTTATATAAATCATCAACAACTATCCTCACACAGGAAATAATGGCCTTTAAGGACTGCACACTGCAGTTATCAAAATGGCCTACACAAAATCTTGGTCTCATAAACATTTTCACAATAATCCATACTGCAGTTTTATACCACGCTGTACCCACAGCGAAAAATCAGTCGACATTTTAACTTCAGCACTGCGCAGGCATTTCACTTCCCAAAAACACAGTCTTGACCTACCCGGTAAAACGCCCAGAACACTCTCTTTGAATCACACACTCGTCCCGCTCAACACAGTCACGAGACTTCCTCACTGTCAACACAACTGAGTCAATCAATCATCTGCGGGCTAGCCGCGAGCTATTCTCACCCCGCTCAAAACAACAGAGAATAAATATATATCTCACAACTTGAGATGATCAGCGTTTTTCCACGCTATCTGTAATCTATTTCTCAAAACTACCACGAGATATTTTCAAAACAATTCAATAGCCAACAAGCAAACAAGTGCTCCAACTCAAAATCTAACTTGTCTACTAACATACTCAGGTTTACTTCCCTTACACCAGTTCTGTTCTTAACACTCAGTTCCTAAGTTTTATCACTGTTTTAATATATATATATTAGAGACCCTGTCGCCATCATCAGTAGTATCCCAGAAGGAGGGTGAGTGTGAGGCTGACCAAAAACAACTTGACAGGGAACTGTAGAAGCTGAGATGAAAAGAATGAGCCATAGAAGGGGCACAGTAAGAAGAATGGCCATGGACTGAGCAAAGTGGAGAGAGCTTGTTGCTGTCCTATAACATGCCACACTAGGTGTGATAACCACCGATTTCTTTGCCAGTAAGCGGCCAAAAATCCAATCAGAAAAAATCAAAATCTAACATTAATATTAAATCTGAAGTGGTAAAGAATTATTAAGTATTATAAAGTAACAGGCATGTTTTTCTGCCTATTTGTGAGAAGTAAGATCCACTTTATTTTCGGCACAAAAGAAAATGCGAGTGTGCACAATAGCAGTGCGATTAAGTCTGTACACCATATAAGATATTTCTTAAATGAGAAATGTATGCAAAATATAAATAAATTTTCAATGTTTTAAAAAAAGCAAAAACTTTGTTAAAAATGAAGTTTTTCAGTTAAAAAAAAGGATTTTCCTTTAGAAATGTTGGTTCGCAGCTTAACTGTGAACACAATGTACACAAATAAAAACAGCTGGGCTCCTCCTCTTTCTTGTCCATAAACATGTTTGTATAATTCTATTTCAAAGTTTCACATTCACATCTAACGAAGAATTCTTAAAAAATTGAGACAGCAAAAGTTGCAGTACAATCTGATAAAACAGTAGACAAACCACTACTGCTAGCATTAAAACATATGCTTACCCAGCTTGGAACTTGTGTAGTCTTGAATAACCCATGGCATTACAGGGTACTGGGACAGGTCATTGAAACTCCTATCTGCTAAGCTAAAACACATAATGATGTTAAAAATGTTCATTCAATAACAACAAAAACAGTCATAGATTCTGATAACCACATATGTACACCATAGTTAATTTTTATATTCCCATAAAACTCACACCTATATCCACCCCACAAACTATTGTATACGAGGGGCGGTCAAAAAGTTTTGCACTTTAGTATGAAGGAGTCAAGGCACGTACCTGGAAATTGGTGTGAACTTTAGTCCTTCTCTATGTATTCATCCCTCAAGGCAATGCACTTCTCCCATCTCTTCTTCACCTTCCTGATGCCCTGATTGTAGAACACCCCCGTCTGGGCCCGGAACCACGTCTCCAGTTCAGTAATCAAGTCCTGGTCGTTAGAAAAACGACGTCCAAGAAGTGGATTCTTCATGTTCGGAAACAGGAAAAAGTCACTCGGTGCCAAGTCCGGTGAGAATGCTGGATGGGGCATGATTTCATATCCGCACTGCTGGGCAAGGACGATGGAGCCATGAGCTGCATGAGCCGGCGCATTGTCCTGAAGCAGATGAACGCCTCTGGACAGCATCCCGCGTCTTTTGCGCTTCATTTCTTCTCGTAACTTCTGGAGAAAGCTTTGGTAGTATGTGGAGTTGATAGTACGGCCACGAGGAAGGTAGTCGGTGAGTATTACCACACGGCAGTCCCAAAAGACGGTGAGCATGACCTTTCCCGCAGAGGGTACCGTCTTTGCCTTCTTTGGTGGTGGCGAACAGGAATGTTTCCATTGTTTGCTCTGGTTTTTAGTCTCGGGGTCATAGAAATGCACCCAACATTCGTCCACAGTAACCAGTCTACGAAAAAAATCATCTTCGTCAGCATTGCAAATGTCCAACATCTGTGCGGATGTTTCGGCTTGATGCTCCTTTTGTCCATGACACCGCTTCATACACAACTGAACCAGTTTCCCGCCAATTTCTCTTTCACACGGCACCCCGCGCGCGCCATGTATGCGCTGGAAATGTAAACCAATAGTGTGTCTTTATAATGATACACAGCAATCCCGCCTGTCTTAACGCTTTCTTAGTAAAGTGCAAAACTTTTCGACCGCCCCTCGTATGGACTGTTACATTGAGGATTAGACACACTAATCACAATGTAAGATCTCTGTTAAAAAAATAATAAAAAAATGCTTGTAATGAAACAATGAAGCATGGAGCCATAACAGCAGCTGGCCTCTGATGCATTGCATGCATCATAGCAATGTTTTTGCAGCTGTGATTTTTGTAGCAATTTCTTTTCAATGATGAGGTTGTCAGCCCTATTCACAACCCTTCCATACTGAATCCATTAATTCTCACATGTATCTTAAATATTACTTAAAATATAAAAATAAGATACAATAAAATAAAATAAAATCCCAACATTGTAACAGTACAATAATAGTTACACAGATTTACAGTACCTTATCATAATTAATACTAAACAGGACAAAATTATCTTTAAAACCTACATATGATGTTATGTAATTATTTAAGAACATAACTAAATTAGGGTGGCATATAATCTGCACTCATGATGTATTTGAAAAGTCTGTGATTGAATGAATATGGACTAAACGTGTTGTTTAGGTCGTGTGGAAGATTATTCCACAGATGAGCAGCAGAAAAAGCTAAACTTTTCTTGAATAAGTCGAGCCTAGGCTTGGGCATGTGTAATTCATTTAAGCATTGACTGCGTCTTCCGCTGTATTTTAAAATAGGCCACAAATACTTTGGAGCATTCTGTGATAAGATTTTATGAATAAATTTGGCTTTGTTGAAGAGAAAGCGCTTTCTTAGTGGTAATATGTTAAGATATGTATATGGGTCTACACACTGTGTGAGGTTTTTGTCTAGAACTAGGCGCACTGCACGTTTTTGTAATGAATAGTCTTTTAGTGTTGGACATGGAGCAGCCATTCCAAATTGTGGAACAATAGTCTAGATGTGTTTGTATTTGGGATGTATAGAACATTTTTCGAGTCTCCTCATCTAAGGAAATGTTTGATTTTAGCTAACTGGTAAACTTTTTGTGCCGTTTGTTTGGTTAGTGCTTGTACATGCGAATTCCAACTTAAATGTTGGTCAATTATGAGTCCTAGTGTTTTATTTTCATTTACATTTTCAATTAAAGAGGTTCCAATGTAGAGCTGAAGTGTTGTTTTCAGTGAGTTTTGTAATTTTTGTCTAGTTGATATTATCATACATTTTGTTTTAATGATATTTATTTGCATGCAGTTTTCATTGCTCCACTTAATAAGATTGTCTGTGTCGCTTTGTAATAATATTTCTAGCGTGTTGCAACTTTTATCACTAGTATAAATGGTACAGTCATCGGCAAATAGGTCGCAGGATGAATGCTTGATGTGTAGTGGAAGGTCATTTATGTAAATGGAAAAAAGTAGAGGGCCGAGAATAGAACCCTGAGGAACACCGATGTCAATAATAGTTGGGTTTGACAATGAGTTATTGTACCACACTACTTGCTGTCTGTCGGACAGGAATGATTTAAGTAATGTCACTAGTTTAAAGTTAACTTTCATTGTTTCTAATTTCCTTATTAAAACAGCGTGATCTAACATATCAAATGCTTTCCTAAAGTCTACAAAGATTGCTCCACATATGTTATCGTTATTGATGTATAGGTGCAAGTTGTCTATCATCTTAGCTGTGTGGCATGAATGCTTTTGTCTAAACCCTGACTGTCAATTAGCAAGTCATTGCTAACTAGGTACTGTAGTGTTGTTTTATGTATGTTTTTCTAGTGGTTTAGATAGCGATGATAAAAGAGAAATTGGTCTATAGTTACCAAGGTTACTGTTATCTGACGAACCAGGTTTGAAGAGAGGATATACTTTGGCGATCTTAAAGGCCGAAGGAAAATAACTTTTGGCGATACATTGATTATATATATAAGTTAGTGAATCACTAATAGCTGGTGCAGCATAACGCAGTATTCGATTACTAATTCTGTCAAGCCCTAATGAGCTATTATCTTTAAGGCCATGAAGATAGTTATACACTTCATTAACTGTCATAGAAGGAATGTCGGGTGGAACTAAGTTTGAACATTTCTTCTCACAGAATGCTGAAAGTTGGTCTAAGTCACTAGGGGAATGTGGTATTGTGGATTTCAGACTGCTTATTTCTGCTTGAAAGTGATTGCTGAAGTCTGTACAAGTAAATGAAGTGTTGGAAGATAATGAGTCTGGTGCATTACGTTTTTTCGCTAAGGTGTTAATTGCCTTCCATATCTCCTTACTATTTGATTTGTTCTGAACCATATTTCTAAAATGATTTTTCTTTTCTTTACAAATTAAATATTGAACCTTGTTCCTGTATATCCGGTAAGTGTTGAGGTCCTTATTTTTGTGCGCTTGATCTCTCTGCCTCATAGCCTCCAACACTTCCTGCGTGATCCACAGAGATTTTAATTGTCGTTTGACGCGAATTTCCTTAGCTGGTACGTGCGTGTCAAAAACACTATAAAAAATGTTTGTCCAGTATGCAATAGCGTCATCCGGATCAGGAAGTTGGTAAACACGGCCGAGAGGTGCAGTTAGCAAGTCATTCAAAAATAATTCCCGACTAAAATGTTTGAAACTTCTAAATTTAATACTTACATGTTTATTTTTGGGAACTTTACATTTATTCTTTGACCATGTACAGCATACTGGATAGTGGTCACTCATTGCAATATTAGGGACAGAGCATTCTATGATGTTTTCTGGGCAAGTTACGTACATGTGGTCGATTAGTGTGGATGATGCTTGTGTTACTCTTGTAGGCTGGTTAACTATTTGTTTTAAATTGTACGATAATATTATATTTTTCCATGTTAGATTTGAATTGTGTATATCGATATTGAAATCGCCAAGAACAACAACCTCCTTGACAGTGGCTAATACATAGTCCATCATGATGGTGAAATCTTCGTACCAGATAGGTCCTGCACTAGGATTTCGATAAAGATATCCAACCAGAAATGGGCCCTGATTCGGTAGCTTTATTTCCAACCATACACATTCAATCTCTGCTGTCTCTAAGTTGTTTCTGCGGCGAAAATTAAGGGAAGTGGAAATATAAACTGTTATACCTGTCTCTTGTTTTTTGCTTGCGTCGCGCCGAATAGTTTTAAAACCATTTAACACAATGTCATCGTCTGTTATTCTGTCATTTAGGCGACTTTCTGAAAGTCCAAAAATGTGAAAATTCTTATTTAGAATGTGTGTACGTTCAGGGAGTTTACCTAGAAGATGGTAAATATTCAGATGACCAAGTCGTAGACCATCCTTGTGAAGCCACTGTACATAATTATCAGCCATGTTTGGGGTAGTTTCATCACTTGCAAAAACCATGCCACCGAGAAGAAGTCTTGACACCTTACAAAGAATGAGGGCTATAGCGTGGGTTGAAAGTGGTTTATCTGTCCGTGAGGTTGCTAGACGGCTTGCAGTGTCACACTCTACTATCCAAATAATTTTGGAGAGATTTAAGGCCACAGTAAGTGTGGAGGATCGCCATCGGCCAGATCGCCCTAGATACACCAACAGACATGATGACCGGTACCTCTTGTTGTCAGCCCTGCGCCATCGAACAGTGACTTGTTCCACTCTAAGATGTCAGCTGAGACAAACTGTAAACGTTAATGTCAGTCAAAGCACCATTCGCAAACGTTTACATGAATTTGGACTGGCTGCTCGACGTCCTGCAGTCAGAATCCCTCTTACTCCTGCTCATCGCAGAGCCCGTGTTGTTTGGTGTCGCGAGCACATCCGATGGACAAGGCAACAATGGAGTCAAGTTCTCTTCACTGATGAATCTCGCTTTACTGTATCATTCAATGATGGCAGGATTCGAGTTTGGAGACGACCAGGAGAGCGATTTACTGATGACACAATTCGAGAGGTGGATCGTTATGGTAGGGGTTCTGTCAATTGTCTGGGGAGGCTTCTACAGACACGGCAGGACCCCATGCTACATCATCCAAGGCAATTTGACCTGCCCAAGATACCAGAACGAAATCTTGAGACCAATTGTTCAGCCTGCTCTGGAGGCCATAGGTGGTAATGCCATCCTCCAAGATGATAACGCTCGACCCCATCGAGCTCATGTGGTGAATGAGTTTATTCAGCAACATGGGATCATCAGGATGGCATGGCCAGTTCATTCACCTGAACTTTCTCCGATTGAGCACCTCTGGGATGTCCTTGGTCGAAGATTGTCAACAAATCACCCTTTGCCAATGGATGTTGCACAGCTGACTGCATTTCTGCTTCAGGAATGGCAAGCTGTTCCTCAGGATACTCTTCGGACCCTTGTGGACTCGATGCGTCTACGCTGTCTTGAATGCCTTGCTGCAAACGGTGGTCATACCCGATTTTAAAATGTCTATTTGTTCAATATCTATTGTGTGACTTTGGAAAGGTGGGTGACACACTTCACGGCTTCATTGTGTTTGAATGTGTGTTTCCATTTCTTTACGTGACATGTCAATTTGGTATTCAATAAATGCCGTTTTGACTGATACCAATTACGTTTATATCAGATTTGTTTTATGGTTTCAACCAAGGTTTTTCTAAGTGGCCCTTGACTTTTGACGAGTAGTATAATAATAATAATAATAAATTCTTTAAGCACCAAACACGGCGCATAAGGCAGAAACCAGTGCTCTCCAGGTTGTTCGTTGTGACGCCACTCCTCTTAGCTCTTGCACATTATTTAGGCCCAACGTTCTTCCTTCTCTTATTATTGTTATTCTGAGTGTTTCTTTTGGTCTTCCTTTTTTCCTCTTACCCTCAGGAACCCAAGTGAGCGCCTGTAGTGGTATTCTGTTGTTTTGCATTCGTAGGACATGACCGATATATGACCATCGTCTTTTCCTTATATAGTCGGAGACATATTTCTGCCTAGAGTCTTCTCTTATTTGTCGATTAGTCTTGAATTCTTTCCAACTGATGTTCATGAGTTTTCTAAGACATTTGTTCTTGAATGTATTCAGCTTGTTCTCCAATGATTTTGTTATTTTCCAACTCTCACAGCCGTATGTTAACACGGAGATAACATTTGAATTAAACAGACGAAGCTTGGTATGTATATTCAATGATCGTAATTTCCAAATGTTAGATAATCTATTGAAGGCGCTAGCTGCCAAAGCAATTCTAGTATGGATTTCTCTTGTTGTGTCACCATCCTGAGTCATTTTACTGCCTAAATAATTGAAACTTTCAACTTTCTGTAGTTTTTCCCCGTTCAAGATGATATCAAAGGTCTCGTTAGAAAAGTTCATAGCTTTAGTTTTAGAGGCATTTATTTGAAGACCTATTTTAACCGAGAGATGACACAAATTATTTACTGCTTCTTGGGATTGTCTGGGTGTTGAACTTAAGAATGCTAAATCATCTGCGAAATCCAGGTCCCCCAGGAATTTTCCATTTGTCCATTTTATACCTAATTGTTCATTGTGGGTATAGTTTCTCATAACCCAATCAATAACTATTCCAAAAAGTAGTGGTGACATAATACAGCCTTGTTTCACCCCTGTTTCTACTGTAAACCATTCTGTATTCCCTTTATTTGTTCTAACACAACATCTTGCATTGTCATATAGCACTTTGATTATATTCACATATTTTGTTGGAAAACCATAGATTGTAAGTAACCATAGTATATATATATATATATATATATATATATATATATATATATATATATATATATATATATATATATATATATATATATATATATATATAATACCAAGTTAAAAAAGCAGTTATGCACACAAAAAAGCGCAAAGTATTTTACGAATTAATA
Source organism: Oreohelix idahoensis (assembly GCA_024509875.1). NCBI lineage: Eukaryota > Metazoa > Mollusca > Gastropoda > Stylommatophora > Oreohelicidae > Oreohelix > Oreohelix idahoensis. The sequence continues at coordinate 570,183 of JAMPIV010019879.1, read as the reverse complement.
CTTCACCAAGGAAGTTTTTTTTTTTTTTTTTTTTTTATTTTTGCGTTCGCCCGCTAATACTCGAGGCGAAATCTCAGGTTATCATTTATGTCTAACCTGACATTGATTTTACGTGAGTATCCCTTTATTTCTTGTACAGAGACAAATGTCCCTCGCCATTCAGGCAAATACTCGCCGATTTCGGAGGTACCCATTGCAGCTGGGTCGGCTCAGGAGCCGCCATTCCCTGGTCGACGACACTCCTTCAAATGTCCTCGCCAGGTCTCGAGTTAATCCAGTCCAAATCCCGGTCGACGAAAAATCCTCAAATGCCGTCGCCCGGGTTTGATCCTGTATCACCCGGTCGCCAGAGCGGTGTTGTAACCACTACGCTAGCGCGGCTCCCGACCAAGGAAGTGAAATTCAAGGAAAGAAAAATTGCAGGAAATACAATATTATGAGGGAAGGTCAAAAAGTAATGCCTCCTATTTTTTACGTATGTAAATACTGCATCGGTGTGCAATTTGTAAATTTAGCAGGATTCCTCAAACACTCTTCTGCACTGTATAGCATTACCAACCTGTTTCTGTAACAGGTGGCACCACTGTAACAGTTTAAAAATGGCTGCCAAAGACGTTCGGTTAAAACAACATTATGTCATAGAATTCCTCAGTGCTGAAGGCGAGACCCCAGTTCACATCCACGAACGTTTGAAGAATGTTTATGGAGATTCAACAGTGGATGTTAGCACATTCCGACGTTGGGTACATCGTTGTGATGAAGCTGAAGTAGGTCAATCCTCAATGGCTGACGCAAAGCGGACTGGCTGTCCGTCTACCACAGTGACTCCACACAACATTCATCGAGTTGATGGCATCATTCGTGGTGACCGTCGGGTAACACTGGATGAACTTTCTTCCATGTTGTCCATTAGTAAAGGCATTGTCCAGAACATCATTAAAAACCTGGGTTATTCAAAAGTTTGTGCACGGTGGGTACCCAGAATATTGACAGACAGACATAAAGAAACAAGGAAAACCATAGCCATCAACCTCCTGCACCGTTACGAAACTGAAAGAGAAGAGTTTTTATCGAATATTGTGACAGGTGATGAGACTTACGTTCATTTTTTTGAACCAGAATCCAAGAGGCAGTCAATGGAATGGCATCACACAACATCGCCGACAAGAAAGAAGTTCAAAAGTTCACCATCTGTAGGGAAAGTTATGGCCTCCGTGTTTTGGGATGAGAAGGGTGTGATTCTTCTCAACTTCTTGGAACAGGGAAACACGGTGAATGCAGACCGTTACATTGAAACAGAAATCTTAAACATCATGTGTTCGATAAAAACTCTTCTCCTTCAGAAGAAGCTTAGAGGTCATCTTCGGCGACTTTACCCATTAAAAGATCAGAGAACTGCACGATAATGGCACGCCACACACCGCTAAACACACCATTGATGCGATTGCAGAATTTGGCTGGACATTATTACCACATCCCCCTTACAGTCCCGATCTTGCACCTTCTGACTTCCATCTGTTTGGACCACTGAAAGAAGATCTTCGCGGACATCACTTTGAGGATACCGAGACCCTTAAACGCGCCGTACGCCAGTGGTTTAGGAAAAAGGACACAAATTTTTACAGTGCGGGGATACATGCCCTTGTGAGAAGATGGACAAAAACTGTAACAAATAACGGAGACTACATTGAGAAATACATCATACATGCCACACCTCAGAGATGAAAAACCTGTACAAAAAATTAAAAAAACCTGTACAAAGACCCGCAAAACCTGTACAAAGACCCGCCAAACCTGTACAAAGACTGAAAAACGTAACAAAAGAGTTTATTCATGTAAAAGTATATTCAATTAGATGGTTCTGCACCATCATAGTGACATGCGGCCTTTGCCTTTTTAAGCATGTCTTCACTTGCTTTAAAACCTAAACAACAAGAGTTAGAATTTATTTTGCATTGTAGAAATGCTGTGACTGTATCATCATTTAGTCTATTTCTGCAGTCCGTGTGAATCTTTTTCATCATAGAGAAAGACCTCTCACAGTCAGCATTGCTGTGAGGCAATGTCAATAAGCGTTTCACTATGACTGCCAGACTGGGAAATCGTGTACGACCAGTGCTAGTTTTCAGGTTGATTATGTCAAGCCAGTACCTAGAAAAGCTTCTTTTTTGTCCAGCGTCAAATCTTGAAATACATTCATCAGGCAGCAAACAATAATCTTCAAATTCATCCTTTAACACCTCTTGGTCTAAATGTGGTGCAAAAGTGTTGGCCAGCTTACAGATTGCTGTATATTGAACTGTGTCTTTAAAGGCTGGATCAAGAATTTTGTATCCTTAAGGACTTCATTCTCAAATGGAAATTTATCCAATATCTTTTTCACAACAGCAACATAAAAGTTCCTCACATCTCTGAAAAATGAATTTCTCACTTGAGAACTTATATCTAACTCTTCCAGTAATGTCCTGTTGGACAGACCAACAGCAAGTGTATGGTCATCATGCTGTAGATCACGTTCAGCATACTTTAACAATCTTATATCTTTCACCTCTTTTACATATTTCATCTCTACAAATTTGACAATAAATTTTCGTAGCAGACGATCCATTTCATCCATCATACCACCTATTTGGGACTCATCTGTCTGAAACAATTTGTTAAATTCAGTCAACAGAGGTAGCACAAATTGGAGAAAACGTAGAGTCATCTGGGTCAGTGGTGATTTTAGTAACTGATGAATGTTTTTGACACGGCATGGTTTTTTCCATATCGTCGTGGCTCTCGAAGTATGAAGATAGAGCAGAATATTCATTTAAAATTCTGTCCACTACTTTCTGCAAAGAAAGCCAGCGAGTCTGGCAGTGCTTTAGTATGTCTAGTGCATCCACTCCTGTAAACAGTTGAAACTCTCTGTATGATTTTTTCCGTTTTGAGCTATGCTCAAAATGATAGAAGATATCTATCAAAAGGTCATCAACAGGAATAGTCAGCTGCTTTATACCCTCCTTGGCACAAAGATTTGCAAGGTGGCAAATACACCCTATACTAAACACATCAGGGTTCTTGCTCTTGATTCGCGTTAGTACAGAGTTTGATTTGCCAACCATTACATTGCAGTTGTCACTTGCAAAACCTATACAGTTAATCCATGGGATTTGTAAGTCGCTGAACACAGCATCAATATCACTGAAAATAGCTTCACTGGTTCCACCAGTACCGACCGGCATGCCCAGCAACCTGGTTCTAGGTCCTATGCCATCTTCAAATACCCTCACCATTATAGCTAAACGCTTGTCAGTTTTTCTATCATTTGACTCATCGATCATCAAGGAGAAAGGTGTCTTCCTGCATAATTTGATGACTGGCTCCGTTGCAGATGGAGCCAAGCAGTTTTTAATAATGGCTGTTGTTTTGGTTCGCTTGCATTTGAAACGTTTGGCAATAGCACTGTCCGGAAACATCTCAGCTGATAAGTCTGAAAAATGGTCAGCTATAGAAGCAGCTATGTTGTGTTGAGCAATAAAATTTGCAAATAAAACTTCAGCCCTCGTTATTTTATCATCTTCTTGTTGAGGCTGAGTAAAGAAGGCCTTGATAGAACTTCCGTTCTTCAGCTGATAGTTCCTTTCATGCAGTTTTGTTTTGAAATGCTCCCTCACATCGTGTAAGCCAGATGCCATCACTTTAATATCTCTATTGCATATTCTACAGTATGCATGTGAAGAGCCTAATTTGGATGTCTCAATAATCCCAGGGAATGTAGTTGTCCAGTCAGATTGAAACTTCCCACGACGTTGATCTTCTTCTAACCTCCTTTTTTTAAAGTTAGGCTCAGCCATGCTGTTAGATGGATGCAATATTTCCTGCTAGACAGAAAAAAAAAAATATTAATGTGAAAAAGTAAATACAAATATTAATAATCAATTTGAAAAATATAATTATTTGTAATTTTAATATTATATAATGAAATAGAATCTTGGAAAAAAAACCTTAGGGGAAAAGAAAGCATAGGCCTAAGTTATCTGACAGTTAAATCTAACTTCATCTAAACAATGTTATTGTAATATTTTTTTAAAAATGAATTACTTACCAATACTAAACTGGAAATTAATCCTAAACAATAGGCTCGACTCAAAAAAGATTTCAGTGCTGCGTAATCGTTCAAATAATCAGTAACCTCGCGCTAGCTTTAGCGAAAAATTGTGAATGAACACGCCACGCACATCCCGCGGCAATTGAAAAATAGGCAGCTTGATTTTCATTGGTTTTTTTTTTTTTTTTATCCACTTGGCTTAAAATCTCGCCGAATCTCATGACGCAAATTGTGTAGTGGCACAAGATTTATATGTATATTTAATAATTAGGCGAAAAAACCCGTACAGACCCGTGTACGGCCCGTACACATCTGAAAACGCAAACACCCCGTACAGATTATGGGTAAACCTTTAAGTGTGGCATGTATGAATACATTTTTGAAGTTCAGACTTGGGGCTACATTTCAATGTGAATTTTATCTGTTTTCTTGCCTATTGAATGAAATTTAAAAATACGAGGCATTACTTTTTGACCGTCCCTCGTAAAATAATTAAAACAATTTCAACTGAGTAAATTGTTTCGAGTATATAAAAATTAACACAAAACAATCAAGCATACAACATTTCACACCAGAACTGCTCAACGCAACAAACTGAAGTTAAACGAGAGATGGAAGAAATTAAAATTGTCACACGTCAGACAAGTATACAACACTTCACACCGTTACTTCTAACAAATTAAAGCTACGCGTGATAAAAAGAAATTGAAATTGTAACAAAATAAGCGATCAAAGAAAAATTCGTCAATAACTGATATCTCTGCCTGGCATATAATAGGGATGACGTTGGGCAGACATCATTAATGCTTGTCTAAGTGACGCAGGGCTGAATTCATCATTCATGTTTTAATTACAGTTGATTTCTATCCACTCTTCAAGAAATATTCAACAACAGACTCCCCGTTATACTAATCTAGAGATTCCTCACTACATTAGAAACTCATTATGCTAATCTAATTAATCCTCTTTTGTAGTTTCCAGGGCTTTCTGACGAAGTGAAGATAGAATACGACTACTGCTCCCTTATGCATGTCATACAAGGCAACTAATATAAGGTTGTGTATGGAGCTGGCTACCTCTTCATGTTAAACAAATTATCACAGAAACCACCGCTACAAGAAGATTTTTTTTTTTTTTATTAATGAAGAAAAATATCCCGTTCAACCTCTGATGGGTTATAAGTAGGATATATATTGTTTTCAATTCCAAATAATATGAACAACTGCCGATATGGGAAAGTGGCATCACACTTGTCAAATCATTGTAAATAAGGACAATCACAATTGTGCTTATACGGTAAATAAAGAAAAAAAAAATAAATAAATAACTAAAAAAAAATCAAGAAGAAACTCTGAACAAGAATAATATTAAAGTGGAGGGGTGTAAAGGCCTGGTGGTTCCAGTTATATAACGACTTTAACAGATATTCATCTGTTAAAAGTCATATGCATTGTAAGAACAGCATCAGACCTTCACATTCCCAGCCACTATATATTAACATTTGTTTGTGTTAAATATTGTTTGACTATATTATGCAGTTCCCTAGGTCTGTCTATTCTCAACACCTCTTCTATATTTTTAGGTAAGTTGGATGCTTGCAAATAATCTAATATTGGTATTCACATTTGTTTACACCTCGTACATTTTAACAAGAAATGTTCTATATTATTGTCTTGAAGACATCCTGTACAGTAAGGTTCTTCTATTCTGAAATATCCTTTTCCCAGCTGTAGTCTGAGAAGTTTCTTATCACTGGGAATTTTCAATTCCCTAGATATCTGACATTTTCTTGTTGGAGCCTTGAACCTCTTATATGCATGTCTTCCTTTCAGATTTTTATCCCACTCTGCTTTCCATTCATCTGTTATAAAATCTTTAATTAAGCTCTTAATCTCTGATTTACTCATCCCTACATTTATTAGATTTTTATCAGATCTACCTTTCTTGGCTTCTTTATCTGCCTTTTCATTTCCTTCTATGCCAACATGTAAAGGTATCCAAGCAATTAAGACTGAACATCCTCTGGAATATAAGTATGTAGTAGCCAGAAATATATCCTCTGCTATATCAGGTCAACTACATTCTCGTAAGTTTCTAATTGCTTTGATTGTTGAAAGAGAGTCAGTTAAAACTGTTAGTTTTTTGGGAGGGTTATTAGAGAATATTTCTAGTGCTTTTAGTATTGCCACCATCTCTGCAGTGAAAATGGATGTATTTTCCGTGATGCTATATTCTTTTGCCATTTTCCATATTGGAATATATATTCCTATCCCCAATTTGCCATCCTCTCCCTTGGATCCATCTGTGTACACAGTAATGCTGTCTTTTGATATTTGTTGTATATATTTATTGGCTGTGTTTTTAATATTTTCTATATTATTTGTTTTCTTACAAGAAGATGTAACAGCTTATCCTATATATATATATATAATCGCAGCTTTTTCTGTCAGTGCGTAACGCTAAGGGATGCAACTTTGGTTGAAAGTTAGACATTAATTGTATGGTTTCCCTTATATGTACTCTCCCAAAAATAGGAACACTTACCAAAGAAGAATGCGCAAATGACAGTGTGCACACAAATATTTATAGAATGTGTGATCCCGTATACACACATTGGGATCCTCGCTGCTGCTACGTAGTTCGTGTACTGTGGTGATGCAGTGGTTTTTAAAAATACTTTTGAATAAGTAAAATTGCCGTTAGGTATTGGCGCTTTTGAATTTAATTCCCGTTTTATGACGGGCTTTTACACTAGTGGTGAAATAATCCTCTTTATACTAATCTACAAACTTCAGTTTATACTAATCTATAGCTTCATCAATTACCTGTTCAAGTAGAGGAGATAGTCATAGTTGGAGATGACTCCACTCTGCCATTTCAAGGTCATATCTTCCTGATCAACTTCTTCAAGATTCAGAGCTGAAAGATGAAGGCCTTATTCAAAACACGCTTTCAAACACATTTCCTTACCTCATGAAATATCGCATAATAGGCAGAATGGGCTTACTTTCCATAAGCCAGTAGATTACAAACAGGGGTAAATTAACAAACAAACAAATGAAAAACCAGGTTATTTTATTTACATACAAAACAAAACTGGGAAAAACTACAGAATCTAATTCGAATCCTGGCTAGTGTACTGGTCATCACTTGTTACCACTGACTGCAAGGAAAAAGCAAAGATCTTGGGGGGGAAAGTGAAAGACTAGTACTGTCCAACCATATTTGCTCTTTACCCCCACAAAACTCAAAATTTACTGATGATGAGTATCTAGTATCATCCTCCATCATAAATTGATTTTACTGAGGATGAGTATCTAATTATGATTTTTCACCATAAACTGAGTCAGTTGATGATGAACAGGGCTATGATTTTAATGATTTTGCTTTGTTTTTTTTTTTTGGCATAACCAAAACGTTGCTCGGTTTAATACAAATGTGTTTCATAAAAAGCTAAGCTAGAATTAAAGAGCCTTTGTTAAGGCTTTATTTTGCATTTTTTGCCATTAAGGCCATTTTTTTTAGATTATTCTGACATTTTAAAGCATTTTTTGTTCTTTTAATTATTTTATTTTGCATATTTTGGCATTTTCAATAAAAATAGGCATTTTTTAGTGTTAATGTTCTTACGCTGGTAAATTTTCCTACATAAAGTCACATTTTTTATTTCTGCCTGGTGCCATTACTTCCTTGAACAAGTCAGTAGTTTTGTTAGTGTGTCAGATAGATTTGATGAAGAAAATGGTGAATGACTTAGACAGTGTGAATAAAGCCGTGGGAAAAGCTGTGCAAAGGGAAAAAAATAAGCAAGTTTTGAAACAAAAATGTGGGATTTGAAAAGTTGTGCTTAATTTCAGATGTGCTATGATGAATTGTCAGCGGACGTAGGACCAATTGACGTAGTTTATTTCAAGTATGCTCCTGTTGTGTCAGTAGTAGTGGAAAGGAGTTTTTCAGTATTTAAAACTTTTTTGGCAGACAATAGAAAGTCATTCCCTTTTGAATGAAAATCTGCACATGGTTTTCATTGTGCATTGTAATTCTGAACGCATTAAATAAAAATGAAGTGTTTTTTTTTATGTTTTTTCCTTGATTTGTTTTACTGGTTTCGTTTTTGGTTAGAAACAAAGAATTTCAGTTTGGCACAGTAACAGCAAAAACAATATTTTTTAGGTTCTTTGAGTTTTGTTCTACGTCGCTCATTTTTTTCTTTAATAATACAAATTCATTTTAGTTTAGCACGGAAACTAAAAAAGGAAGTTCTGTTTTTAGGTCATAGTTTTTATTTTATAGGGCATTTTGGAGGTTTTTTGGGTCATAAATGCATTTTTTATTTGTCATTTTGTAGCAATTTTTAGGTCATTATATTCCTAGCCCTAATGATGAGTCTCTAAGCATCAACCTCTATCATACAAAGCGTCTGCTACTTGTGCATCTTACACTCACACTATTGGCATTTAGTTCAAATAAATAATGAAGGAAACCTGAGCCCTGTGAGTAAGTAAATAAATATAGGTACAGCTAGGTCATGATTAGTGCTTGTTCAAATAGTGTGAATTAGATTTGGCGTGAATTAGTAAATGATACCAGGATCGCATTTAATGTGAGCCAAAAATTTTCCAAACTCTTCAAATCATGTGCAAAAATAATAAGCGAGACGAGTTTATAAACTAGAGTTTTACATGCCACAACGTCAGTTTGCACTTGCCTATCGTCACATGTGGATATGCTGCTGCATAATGTACCATACTGTCACGAAGTGGATTTTCGTATAGAGTTATGTCTGAATGTATAGACAAGACCCTAGTATGAGAAAGACTGAGAAGATACATTTGTATGAAAATGACAGTGAATGTGGAAGATGAGACTTATAGCTTCAAGGATGAGAACCTAGATTGACTCTCCCTCGCCACTCGTGACTATTTAAGACCTAAAGACTCACCACCTCTGACTAACAATAAAGGAGATAAGGTTTCACTAAAGTTCCACAGACACAACTATATAGACAACATATACGTACAGTATAGTTATAGAGAAACTGATCCAGTATACTGTTTATAGTTTATTTACACAACAAAATAAATAACACATCAAAATAAATAACGTGCAAGGTCGCACACCTGAAAATAAACAGAACAATGCAAGTGACATACACTATATCCCACCACCTTCTCCCTCTCTTGCAACCTGCATGGAAGAAAATTAAGGATTACACACATTAAAAAAACTACTTGGTGGGGTCTCTAACTTAAGAGCCACCACTTCTAATTTCACTAATAAAAATTATGAAATCTAACACCTCTGTCCGGCGGCCGACTTAACGAACTGGCTCCACAATCTGAATGAAATAGCTACTGTTAAAACACAAGCACTGGTCCACAAACGGACTTCTTCAGTGCAACCTCAGAGGCTGTCCTAACACAACTTTCTAACTGCCTCTATAACTTCTATCTCCAGCTGAGTGGCGTCTCCGTTACACCCCTTCTCTCAATTTGCCTTCGGAAAAGGAATGTTGACCCTTTCTCCTGTTCCTGTTTAATTGATGACTTTGCTCTTAAGCTAGAGTTAACTGACTGGGGCTGTACCTGCTTCACTGCTGATGACAATTCTTTTAATTGCCCCGTTACCCTCTCCGGGTTTGGGACACACGACTTTATTATGGTCGTGGAAAACAACAACAACAAAAACCCACAAACACCAGGCAACGCGCCTATATGGGTTGTGAGAAAGAGCTCAGAGCTCTGGATTTTAAAGATGCCCCCGTTCCCGCTGAAGCATGGGGCTTCACTGCAAGAGAACTGCTATCCTTTTCTGGTGCAGATGTACTTGGCGCCGGTAACAACCGCGTCACCAATTTTCTTTCACCTCTGGCTATGCCTCGACCCTTCTACTCCTGAGAAGGCCGAATATCTTGGCAAGCTGTAAGGCAAATTCGCACCCATCCCTGTGTGCCGTGAAAAGATGCTGTGAAACAAATAATAACAACAGATATACAACACATCAAAATTTACTCATCTCTAACACCTAACTCCCTTAAATAAATACATCTCCCGTCTATCCCCTACACACCTCTATGCACAAGCGATAACAAATATTTCCGCCCAGAGGTCATACTACCATACACTTCCCTCCCAGACACAGGCTGACCTAATCTATTACTTAAATCTAGCCGCAGGAGTAAAAACAATTCATTCACTAAGGGAAATCCCCTACGGTAAAATTCCTGGCCCTACTTTATATTACAGACTGACCCTGGTGAGTCATCGCTTAACCCAAAAATAAATTAGACCTCTCTAGGAATAATTAAATCCCATCTCTGTAAAATTAATTACATCCCTCACTCCAACTACATTACAAAAATAGCCCGCTAGCAAATACCCGACTAATTAAAATTATACGAATACACTCGCGTATATACGCTGCAATGTATCATAAATCAAAGATGAGGAACTATTAATTCCCATCTCAATAATATTAATTACACATTCAATTAACGTACACAATTACGCTAGCGTATTAACATCGCCAAGAATCAAAATCAAATTGTGATTTTACACAACACTCTACATACTACAGAGCGCCCGTGACTCTCCAGCATTCCGCACCATAGAGAAGCACAGAAAGCACGCAACTCTGGTATAATCTTAATTTTGTGCTTGTGCTGTATTGGGAGGACTTCCAGATTGTCACGAAATGGATTTAGGACTAGAGACTGTCTACATATAGTGACAAGACAATAGTAAGAAGAAAGACTGAAATGATAGATTCAGATAGAAATATAGTGCAAACTGTGAAAGTTGAGACCATTGGCTCCGAGGTTGAGAACCGAGGTTGATTCTTTCCTCGCCACTTCGGACGTTTAAATTGCTATGGCCTCGAACCACCTCTAACTACCCTATGGGGATAAGGTTCAATTAAGATTCACAAACACCAAGGTACAGACAACATATAGCTACTGTACTAAAGGAAATGACTGATGCCAGCTACAATTTATACAAGTTTATTATACACCTATAAACAACAAACATATGCATGTCCCTTACATCAAGTGCGAGGATGCACTCCTGAAACAAAAGCAAGCACAGTTAAAAAATGCATCAACCCCAACCCTTCTCCCACAATTGCAACCTGTATGGAGAAAGAAGGTAAGGTTAACTGAAATGAACTACACTGCACTTGATGTCGCCTACACTCCAAACTAGCTGTTCTAAATTCTAACTCTAACTCTAAGTCCACTGATAGCTGGAACGACGGCGAAGTGACTACACAATCTCTGCACAGACTTCGGTTCTACACAGCCTATCCTGGAATCTCCTGAACACAACTAAACTGCACCTCTAAACTTCAGCAGCTGTCCTCTGCTATGATTCACCAAAACTAACAGTTCTGCCTATCTGTGCTGACTTCAGTAGAGAGAATGTTTACCCTATCTCTCTCCACTAACTCTGGACTTGATGACTGAGGGTTAACAGAACCCCACTGGATTCTGGACTGGAACTGTAGCGGACTTCTACCACTCGGAAATTACCTGCCCGAGTACCTATAACTGGGCTGTCGGCTTTATTATGGCCGTGAAGAAACGAACACAAAATTACCACACCGCTGGCAGCCTGCCAAATCTGCGTGTGTAACGAGCGTCAGAGCTCAGGATTTATCCACAAAAATCCTATTCGCTGGAAAATGTCTTCCCCTGGTTGGGAAAACGTATTTTTTCCTCTCCGTCCACTAACTGGCAATTAACGTATACCCCTTGCGGTTCTGCGAATGTCCCTGGTTTGTCGTGGGGGAAATTTTGTGGTCTCAAAATTCCGCTCTCATTACCACAATACAGCCGGCACCTGCTGTTTAGTAAAAAGCAAAAACAGCAGCTAAACAAAACGTTAATACTCTATTACAAATAACAATTAACTTCCTGACAAACCCTTAAGTCTTTAACACTTAAGTCTCCCCCGTCTATAATCAATACAGCTCCCCTACTCTCTCCCGTTATGCACCACCATACAAAATCATGCAACCAAGTCCGCTCCCCCCACTGAGCTCCCTTCTCTACCTGAGCCCACAAGGTAAACATTGGCTAACCCAGATCGCCTGTTCTGCCTGACTAACTCCGAGCAACAACCATATTTTCAATGGCCCGTCTGGGCAGACGTACTGTGGCCTACTTCTTACGCTGACACTAATGCTGTAATGTTTAACACAACTAAAACTAGCCTTCTCTAGGAATTCCTAAAATTCCCGTCAATAATAGTAATCACATTCAAAATGAAATACAAAATAATTCCCTTAACATAAATAAATGTCATCTCCATCTTCTGAATACACAGAATAACAAAGCACAATCAATAACCTATAACCCTGTTTACGCTAGCATCTACATGCCGTCAAAAGTTATACATAACCCCTGATTATCAAATTGAAAACCCCGTAGTTCAACCACGTGCTTATAATTTTATGACCACGTGCTTATCTCCCCCTCGTCCCTCTGAACGTCGTATCAATAACAATTCCGTAACCAACGCGCCCACGCGCTTCCAAATTATGCCTCTTTCACTCCCGTCCACAGATATATGCGTAACTATATAAATAGCGAGCATCAATACTCTCACTAAAATCACAAATAAAAATACACATACGCGCTCCCGACTATTCTGTAAATAAATAAAATTCGCAGATGCGAGTTTCTCTCTCCCGACCGACTTTGCAATAATACAAAGCGGTGATATCTCAACTTTTAAACCATGCCGCTATTCTTTCAACAAGGAATTAAATGGACCTAGTTTCTCATGTCTATCACTCAGATCGAATTGATGGCTCTGGAGTTAAGAATTAAATTAAACTAAACTGCCCAAAGAAACTTAAATGATCGGCTAGGACTAGAAAAATTAAATAAAGTCCTCACGCAAAAATTCATGCTTACCAAATCTCGAATGTCCAACTGAAGGCAATCGACAATTTGCTTCTGGCACCCGGCTTTGGCAAATTTTCATTAAAAGAGAAAGAAGCTTATGAAATATAGGCCTTTTATAATCAAGACCCCCACGCGCCGACTTCATGACGTCATATGCGCGGCGTGGTTCTTAAAGCCAATGGGCGCTCTGCATTTCAACTGCAGTTAGCTCTCCGCCAATCAGAACCTTAGATCTTTCTGATGCAACCAGTCCCCGCTAGACAAAGAACCAGGAATTGGTCCTAGCCCTATACTGCGGAAATGAAGCAAAAATGGCCGCAAATAATTTAACTCCCGAAAAATTCGTATATGGCCACGCAATATCTTTAAAAAAAGACAATCTGGTGCCAATCCTGATCTAGCACCTATAATCTTTCTTCTAGAAAAATACTGTCTAATTCCCTACACCCCCATTCTAAACACATAAAGAAGAACCATAATGCAGATGAGATCAAACTCCCTCGTGATCTCATCTTGAAAAAAACGTAAATAATAGAAGGAGAAGAAACATGGAGAAGGATTACCTGTAATCCCTCCTAAAATATAGTGAACAAAATGCAAGGAGAAAAAGACATGGGCCATTTGAAAGACAGAATCTCAGTACTTTCGTCACATCACTCCCACCTTCGAAGATTGAGCATCGATCTCATTACTGAAATCTCTGTGTTTCACACTGGCCCTTAACTCTGTCTACAAGGCTGTCTGTCCTTACCCCTCCTATTCAGTGTTCTTCGACCTTCCTCTTTTGCGTTTCCTCCTTCCTCCTCTCCTAGAATGAGCTCCTATGCTCCGTTGGGAGAGTTGATCTCTCTTCAGACCTGTGCCGTCTAATGGCGGGTCTGAACTTTCCCTTGCTATGACCGTCAAAAAGCTGTCCTGGTCAGCTGATGTGACCGACGGGCGCTGTGGCGACCTGGCAATGGCGACTTCCTCGCTGCGCGTCAGCAGAGTTGTGACTGCTGGTACCGTGCGAAACTGATGCAACGTCTCGGGTTCCTCTGGTGTAGAGCCTCCGATTTCTTGCTGGGTGTCTATTGGATCACGATCGACCTCAATAGCTTCTACCTGTGAAGAAAGGTAGGTAAGATCTGCCCCTGGCAGCGGTTCTGGACTCGCTCTTCCCCTACCAATCTGAAGCGGGACAGAGCTCTCCAAAATAGCTCCTTGCAAATGCGTAAGGTCGCTTTTCTCACTCTTTTCTGGCCTGAAAAGTTGGTGAGATGAAAATGTAGACCACGGGAGCTCTCCGTCTAACACCCTGGTTCTACCTTCAACCTTGCCCTCCCCTGTGAGAGTTACTGGCGTCAGTTGGAATGTGTCCTGCAGTGACACTTGACGGTTTTTTTTAGATCCCGTTAGATCGCGGAGAATCTGAGTTAAAGCTCTCAGTAACTGGTTCCAATGTTCCGTGAAAACGAATTGGAAAAGATAGCCAATTTTTCAGGCTGCTCGTTACAAGAGTCGTTTCCTGTAAACGAGATACGAGAGTTGTGGGGCCCATCTCCGTCTATAGGCAAACGGATACTCAGATCACTGTCCTCCTCCGTTTGAGTAAAGTGCTGGTCGGATGGGGCTCCAGGGCTGGTTGGAACTATATGCTCGCTCAGACCGCTATCTTGTGCCCTATGAAGATGGCGCTGGTCGTTGACATATGTAATACTGCTCTTGTCAGTATGTTCCTCACTTGAGGAAGCTAATACCATCGGGGGCCTAATTCCCGACAACAAAGAGTGTACTTCCGGAATCAGCCCTGCGTCGTCACATCTGATTTGGACCAGGTTGGCTGAACAGGGCTTTCCGGGCGAATTTGCCTCACCAAATAACATACCACTGTCGTCAGAGGCGTTGCACCTCTCTTGGCACACAGCTATGTTTGAGCTCGCTCGGGGCTCCGTGAATTAGGGGTTCTCCTTTTTCACTTACTGGCCTGCAGTAGGCCCCCTTGCATCAGCAAGGATCTTGTGTGGTCGGGTTCCCCAAAAAAATATGGAGGGCATTACCGAGAATGAAGTCGTAGGCCCTTTCTTTACTTCCTTCATGAGCCGTTACAGCTGCCTTGATGGTGCCAGACACGAACCTACATTTCACCTCAATATTGGCTACCGGAAAGCACTGTGAAGTCCCTTTTCTTAAAATTCTCCAGGAATATTCACTTTTTGCTGCTAGCATCTTGTTCCAGGGCTTCACCAGATGTCGGGTATCACTATCTATATTTCTGGGGTAGGTAAGCCCGCTGTCAAATAAGCATGTAGTCTCAGTCCCGTTCACTTCTGCTGGCCCGCTGTTGGAAAACAACTTCTCTTGACTGGAAGGGTTTCCACTCTTCCCTTGTTTCATCACCCTCACAGGCCTTAAGCAAGCATCTTGATGCAGCGGGTTGTTTATTTGGGGCACCGTGTTGTCCAATGAGAGTAGTCCAACAGAACCTACAATATCTTCATTCTGTCGTCCCCGGTTCCTGACGGTTCATGTAGAAGTCGGCCCCTGTGTTCTGTTAGGCGGCTGGGAGCGCATGTTATGACTGGGAGGGGCTCCTTGCGAGACGGCCCTTGCGGTTGGTGAGCTGAAGAGGAAGGCGAATGCGATGAAGATGCTCCTTTGTCCGGGCTGGCAGGTCAGGGTGTTTTCTTTTCTGGCCCAGTACTTCGGCCTGGGCCGTCTGGAACCTTTCTTGCAAATAGAATTAATCTGGTCCAGTTGCTGTGCGCCCTGCTCCGCCAGGTACTTCCTTTAAGTCCCAGACATGTTGAGCCTTTATCAATCGCACATGATGAGCTCTTCGTCCTTCAAACGATTTAGCCAAACCCGACAACTCTCTCCAGCGAGTGAGTAATTCCTCAGCCTCTCCGCGAATTGGGGAAAACTTTCTCCTCACTCCAGTCGACTTTCCCTAAACATCGTTTCCACTTGTCCGGGGAGTCCATTGGAATCGCTGTAACAGGGCGTTCCGCAGAGCCTCAAAGTTACCTTGGTCATCTACCAGCATCTTGCTATAGACCTCATACGCATGTCCTCTTAGAGATTGAGATAATTTGAGACACCAAAGACTATCATCCAGCGTGTATGCCTTTGCCATCCGTTCAAATTTTTCTAAAAATACCTCAATTTTCTCATTCCCGTTAGGAAAAGAGAGTCCATCCGGAAAATTCATGGCTGCCATCCGGGGCCCTCCGTTTCCTGAGGTGTCTGTTGCCCACAATGCTCCCAGAATCTCCTTTAGCCGAACTGCCTCCGAAGATCGGTACTGCAGTTCCAGTGAACGCAGGGCAAGTTCATGCGAGATCTCTGACTGCCTTCCCTCTCTTGGCTTCCCTCTGTGCCAACTTCTCCTGGGCTTCCTTCTGTCCTAGCTTCTCCAGGCTTCCTCTCTTTCCTATCTTCTCCTGGGCTTCCCTCTCTGCTATCTTCTCCTGGGCTTCCCTCTCCCAGCTTTTCTCTCCTCTGCCTGTCGGGTCTTCTCTTCTTTCTCCATCTGCCGGTCCTGTTCCCTCATAATGTAAGCCCTAGTCTCGGCCTCATTCATCCGGAGTTCAGTTTGTAGTACACTGAAGTATATTTTCCCATGCTTTTTTAGCTGCGTCCTTCCATGCAGTAAGTTGCTTGACCAATTCAGGGCCATCTTACCTGACAAATCAGTTTGTACTCACAACGAGGGGAAATGACAAAAAAGGAACAAGAAAAATTTACTGTTACTTACTATGAATATGCTGTCGCAAAAACCCGCACTCAGACTAGCACCAAGTCTGACTAATAACTACCTGAAAAAAATTCAAGTTATCCAGCTACCCAAAACCCGAATTTACTTTCCTGTCAAGAAAAAAATTCCATTAGCCATCAATTACTTCTAAGTCATAAACAACCTTACAGGCCGCTATCCTCTATACTAACTGGAACCTGTGGAAAAAAACTTATAGCTGGATCAGTCTTAATATAGCTCAAGTCTAGGGGATTTTTTTTGAAATCTATTTCCAGAACTTTCTACAGAGACAATCTATGAATCTAGAATTGATCCCAACAAAGATGATCCCAAGGACGACGCCACCACTTTGTCAAGATCACAGAATTGAACGTAACAAAGATGATCCACCGGACGATAGCACCCACTTTGTCAAGAAATGGATTTAGGACTAGAGACTGTCTACATATAGTGACAAGACAATAGTAAGAAGAAAGACTGAAATGATAGATTCAGATAGAAATATAGTGCAAACTGTGAAAGTTGAGACCATTGGCTCCGAGGTTGAGAACCGAGGTTGATTCTTTCCCATCGCCACTTTCGGACGTTTAAATTGCTATGGCCTCGAACCACCTCTAACTACCCTATGGGGAAAGGTTCAATTAAGATTCACAAACACCAAGGTACAGACAACATATAGCTACTGTACTAAAGGAAATGACTGATGCCAGCTACAATTTATACAAGTTTATTATACACCTATAAACAACAAACATATGCATGTCCCTTACATCAAGTGCGAGGATGCACTCCTGAAACAAAAGCAAGCACAGTTAAAAATGCATCAACCCCAACCCTTCTCCCACAATTGCAACCTGTATGGAGAAAGAAGGTAAGGTTAACTGAAATGAACTACACTGCACTTGATGTCGCCTACACTCCAAACTAGCTGTTCTAAATTCTAACTCTAACTCTAAGTCCACTGATAGCTGGAACGACGGCGAAGTGACTACACAAACTCAGCAAAAACTTCGGTTCTAACAAGCCTATCCTGGAATCTCCTGAACACAACCAACTGCACCTCTAAACTTCAGCAGCTGTCCTCTGCTATGATTCACCAAAACTAACAGTTCTGCCTATCTGTGCTGACTTCAGTAGAGAGAATGTTTACCCTATCTCTCTCCACTAACTCTGGACTTGATGACTGAGGGTTAACAGAACCCCACTGGATTCTGGACTGGAACTGTAGCGGACTTCTACCACTCGGAAATTACCTGCCCGAGTACCTATAACTGGGCTGTCGGCTTTATTATGGCCGTGAAGAAACGAACACAAAATTACCACAACGCTGGCAGCCTGCCAAATCTGTGTGTGTAACGAGCGTCAGAGCTCAGGATTTATCCACAAAAATCCTATTCGCTGGAAAATGTCTTCCCCTGGCTGGGAAAACGTATTTTCTTCCTCTCCTTCCACTACTGGCAACTAACGTAAAACCCTAGCGGTTCTGCGAAAGCCCCAACTTTGCCGTGGGAGAAATTTTGTGGTCTCAAAATTCCGCTCTCATTCCCACAAAAAAGCCGGCACCTGCTGTTTAGACAAAAGCAAAAAAAAACAACAGCTAAACAAAACGTTAATACTCTATTACAAATAACAATTAACTTCCTGACAAACCCTTAAGTCTTTAACACTTAAGTCTCCCCCGTCTATAATCAATACAGCTCCCCTACTCTCTCCCGTTATGCACCACCATACAAAATCATGCAAACAAAGTCCACTCCCCCCACTGAGCTCCCTTCTCTACCTGAGCCCACAAGGTAAACATTGGCTAACCCAGATCGCCTGTTCTGCCTGACTAACTCCGAGCAACAACCATATTTTCAATGGCCCGTCTGGGCAGACGTACTGTGGCCTACTTCTTACGCTGACACTAATGCCGTAATGTTTAACACAACTAAAACTAGCCTTCTCTAGGAATTCCTAAAATTCCCGTCAATAATAGTAATCACATTCAAAATGAAATACAAAATAATTCCCTTAACATAAATAAATGTCATCGTGAATCTCCATCTTCTGAATACACAGAATAACAAAGCACAATCAATAACCTATAACCCTGTTTACGCTAGCAATTACATGCCGTCAAAAAGTTATACATAACCCCTGATTATCAAATTGAAAACCCCGTAGTTCAACCACGTGCTTATAATTTTATGACCACGTGCTTATCTCCCCCTCGTCCCTCTGAACGTCGTATCAATAACAATTCCGTAACCAACGCGCCCACGCGCTTCCAATTATGCCTCTTTCACTCCCGTCCACAGATATATGCGTAACTATATAAATAGCGAGCATCAATACTCTCACTAAAATCACAAATAAAAATACACATACGCGCTCCCGACTATTCTGTAAATAAATAAAATTCGCAGATGCGAGTTTCTCTCCCCGACCGACTTTGCAATAATACAAAGCGGTGATATCTCAACTTTTAAACCATGCCGCTATTCTTTCAACAAGGAATATTAAATGACCTAGTTTCTCATGTCTATCACTCAGATCGAATTGATGGCTCTGGAGTTAAGAATTAAATTAAACTAAACTGCCCAAAGAAACTTAAATGATCGGCTAGGACTAGAAAAATTAAATAAAGTCCTCACGCAAAAATTCATGCTTACCAAATCTCGAATGTCCAACTGAAGGCAATCGACAATTTGCTTCTGGCACCCGGCTTTGGCAAATTTTCATTAAAAGAGAAAGAAGCTATGAAATATAGGCCTTTTATAATCAAGACCCCCCACGCGCCGACTTCATGACGTCATATGCGCGGCGTGGTTCTTAAAGCCAATGGGCGCTCTGCATTTCAACTGCAGTTAGCTCTCCGCCAATTAGATCTTTTGAACAAATTGATGGCACTTCAAGCTAAATTAACTTTAATTAAACTCCCCGAAGAAATCTTTACTAGATCGGGCTAAGATTCTATTAAGAAACGAACTTTAAGTACGATGCTAAATTAAGATGCCTACATACCCAATTCTCGAATTTCTCACTTAAGGGGGTGCACTACAGTGAAAACTAACTTTTGTTCTAATAACATTTTCAAACTTTTTATGTGCTCAATAGACACAGTGTATGTCCATGAACCAAATTCTACAGTTTATTTTGTTAAAAACATGTGGTTACCATGGTAACCAAAAAAAACATCCGCCATATTGGATTTTCACCAATTTTCGAGAGCTAAAAACGTATGTTTCCCACTGACCAAATTTTATCAAATTGCACACACATGTTGTGACTGACAATTAAAACAATTTTACACATGCTTTTTTTGATAAGTTTAAAATTCTATTTTTAATGATTTAAAAAAAAAATTCACTATATTTGTATGAAAAAAATTTAAAAAAAATATTTTTAAAAATATATCAAAGCAAATTACCAAAATATCAAAAAAAGCATGTGAAAATTTAAAGGTATATATGTGTACTACATGCATGCCAAATTTCAGAATGATCTGTTAGATAGTTTGTTAGTTATAAAATTTTTTGTTAATAAAACATTAGTTTTAAGAAAAATGCATTTTACTCACCGAGTGCCTTTTCTTGTCCAATATACTCCATTCTGGGGGGCTGAATGTGTTTAAAAATTGTCCAGCACTATATGCTGCACCTCCTTCAGCTTCCTGCAGCTCCTCCTCTCGCCTTTGTCTTGCCTCTTGCTTAATTTTTCTTCTTTTTACAAGTTTGTCAGCCTCATGTTTCTGGCTGTTGGCCAGACGATTCCTTAATCGCACCTGTCCAAGGCGTTTCGGGTTTGTTCCAGATGCTTGACCATACAGCTTTTTTATTTCTGCACTGGCTGATGGACCAAAGTTGAACTCTCCAACGGCCACAAGGACACTGAATTTGACCTTTTTTAATGACACAAATTTGTGCTTGCTGCAATGACTCCATATAACATTGTATAGGCTTTCATCTGCATTTTGTGTTGCACCTAGCTCACACCACCTGTGCAGTTGCTGATCAGTAAGACGCTCATAAATAGGGGCTAAGTGCTTATGGAGCAGGTTGTAGTCTAGCGGAGTGTGAACATTGGTCTCGTGTGGTCCGGCAGCTTCTCCTTTGGCGATGGAAGCCTGAAAGAAACACCAGGAGTCTTTGCCTGGCAGACACAAATTATGTTGGGGTTTGTCGTTTGTTGAATACCCATGGTAGAGAGAAGCCATGATGGCTTGTTTCATCTCTGGGGCTGTACTATGCTTGCGGGTGGCCCTGGTGTAGTAAATACACAATTTTCGAATGGCATTTTGGGTTAGACGACCACGGCCATTTCCCCCAAGGGTGACTTTTTGTTTCCTGCAGTCAGTAACGAGTGTCCTCAGTGCAGTGCCTAATCGCTTTGCAACATGGTTGACGCACTCTTCTTTGGTTATGTCAACTTCTGGTCCATACGGTTTGATGTCGCAGAGTCTGTTGTAGGCCTTGGAATCGCCATCTGATAGCAAAACATTGTAGCGTAGATTGTGATTTGCCACTGAACGAAGAAAGAGAACTTCACAGGCTTTTACCTCCATGATTATGGCTGACCCTTCGTAATTACGGCAGCAGTCCTTCTGATGCTCTGCTTTCCATTTTTCAAATTTGTCAGGCAGATTTTTCAGTTGCCACTGTCCAGTATTCTCGCAGGTGTGACAGAAGGAAGACATAACATGCGTAGCGATGACCATGCCAGTCAAGATGTCGATAACACTGCCAACACCTATCAGTGACCTAAAACCTCTAGTTAGCCATGTTGCATCAAAGCTGACAGCGATGTCAATGACTTCTTTTTTATTAATGGTACGATGCTGACTCTTAGCATGCTCAGCTCGGACGATGCTGATGGAACATTGAAATACTGTAGAGTGGATGGTATCCAAATAATCAAAAATTTGATCTGCATATTTATGAAATCTTTTCTGGTGCAGGCCAGGGAGGTCTAGGTTCTCACAGAAGAGACTGAACATAGATGGGCCCATTCCAGACATGAGGACACCAAGAACAGCAGATTTGTTGATTGCATGTCCCCGAGGGCCGCGGCCTTCTGCCTTCTGGTTCCCTCTCGGATGTGTACGTTTTAGAAATTGCCTTTTCACATGTGTGACACACAACTTCCAGGAAGAGAGAGAACCCTTTGACTTGGTGTTGTCAGTTCTTGTTTGCAATGTGCTTTGCTTACACACATTGCAACACACATTTTTAAGAAGGTTGTTGAAGAAAGAAATGTCCACAATGGTTCTGTACGTAAGTTTAGGTTGGGCGCAGACAGTATTATGAGATGCAACATTCTTGCTCGTGCTCAAGTTAATTTTTATATCAGATCGACTTGGGCCAGTGGTGAACGGCACTACTGGATCAGCAATTTGAACTATAGGCCTATCGGATACTGGTATGCAGAAATTTCATGTTGAGACTACATCAGTTTGCTTATCATTCACCGCTGATTCTGTCTTACCATTACCATTGCAAGAAATTACATACTGTCGACGCGATCTTGCAGCAGATATTTGCTCTGATCTCTTAACTATTCTTCCCATTTTGAAGTAATAGAACACAATTCACTGAAATTTAAACAAGAGAAAAATATTGAACATGCAGCGAACAATTAATTTGTTTACGGGCGGAAGAAGTTGATGTTATCTTCCACATTTGCGCACGCAGCCAAAATGTTGTTATGACCAATCAAAACAGGTGTTTACGAAACCGTCTTCAATGGGTCACGAATGAGGTCACCACGTGACCACTCCTTATAAGGAAGTTAGCGTAAAATTACGGAAATTTTCAAACACATACCAATCAGAGCTATGAGAAAAAAAGTTTCGAATTTGCTATATTACGGCAGACAACAAAATTCCCTTTGTATCGATACCACATAGTCCACGATATGGACAGCGTAACTAAGGTATTATTGAGCGACAAATCTTGCATTTTCGGCACAAATTTGCAAATCATAGCTTGGGGGTAGTACAGAAAATATGCTTTTTGATACATCACATGCATTTTTTATGTTATAAAACCTTGCTCAATCGATTCATCGATGATTATTTAATAAAATAAGCTCAAAAGTAAAAAATCAATATTTTGTACGTAAAATCCAGTTTTAACTGCCGTCCATGGCCTTAAGAGCAGACGAATATGACAGATTCACGGCTGATATTTCTGGAGACAAAGAGAGCGCTACTAGATTTACTCAGTTATTTATAATTGGAATACCCACTCCATACGTCATCGCTTGGCGTCTCTCTTAAACCAATAATCTTGTTAAAACTTGACCCCGGCCAATCATATCGAAAGATAATACCTGAATCATGTTTATTACTTCTACCGGGCTTCTATATTGCATCACGTTAGATAATGTTACTACCGTTGGCGTGAGCAAAATTAACTTTGATTCGTTGTAGTGCCCGGTTTTACGTACCTTCAGTTTGCTCGGAATCTGCACTGGGTCTCATCCAATTGTGGCTCATCTATGCGTCGGAGTCTCTGCTCTAGGATTCTAGAGTAGATTTTACCAGGGACACTGAGAAGGGATATGCCTCTGTGGTTTCCCCATTGTCGATTGTCACCTTTTTTGAAAATTGGTGTTATGATGGCAATCTCCCAATCCTTTGGTATGGTCTTGTTGCACCACGCTGCCTGTAGGACCCTTAAGAGTAATAGGTCACCTGATGCTCCCATGTACTTAACCATTTCTGGTGTTATACCATCATGCCCTGCTGCTTTGCCCATCTTGATTTTCTCCAGTGCTGCCTTCAGTTCTTCCATCTTTATGTCATCTTCATCACCATTGGTTTCCTCTTCTGTGCTAGTGGTTATCATTTCTGATGCTTGACCTTGCTCACCATCAAGGAGTTCTGAGAAATATTCTTTCCATTACTTCCTTTGGGGCAGTAAGCAATTTGCCTTGCTTGTCCTTTATAAATTTGAGAGGGCATTGTTTTTCCTTCCTCATGTTCTTTAGGGTCTTATAGAACAATTTCTGGTTTTCTTGCGCATCTTTTTCTAGCTTTTCTCCAAATTCTTCCCAGGACTTCTGTTTTGCTGCTAGCACCTTGTTCTTTGCTTCTGTTCTAAGTATCACATATTCTCTATATTTCTCTATTTGTCCTGCTTTGTTTTTAGCTCCTAAGTATTGTTTCCATTCCATTTTCTTCTCTCTTATTTTCTCTTTGACTTCCTCTGTCCACCAAGGTGTCCTCTTTCTCTTGTTCCCAAGTCGGACTTCAACACATGCTTCTGCAGCAGCTGTCTTTATGATGTCCTTGAATTTAAGCCAGAGGCTTTCCAAGTCATCAGGTTGTTCTTCTGTGTTTCTCACCGCTGTAGCAATAAGCCCCTGATATCTGGTCTTAATTTCTGGCTCTCTCAGCTTGTAGGTCTTAATGCTCATTTCTCCCGTTTGTTTACTTGGTTTCTTGCGTGATGTTGGGCAGTTCCTAGGCTGAGCAACTCTTTCAGTTGTTCTTTTGATTGTAAGCAGGTAGTGATCACTTCCAATCTCTGGCCCCCTCCAGACTCTAGCATCCCAGACATATTTGAATGAGCTCCTCCTAACAATGGCATAGTCGGTCACCGACTTCTCATTCTTTGTTGGTTCACATCTAGTGTATGCATGTATGCGCTTATGGGGGAACTTTGTGTTTGTAATAATCAGATTCTGCTCACTGCAGAATCTAAGGAGTCGCTTTCCATTGTCATTGAGAGTATCTTCTCCATATCTTCCGATAACTCCACTCCATCTAGCATGGTCATTTCCTACTCTGGCATTGAAATCTCCGAGCATGATAATTTCATCTAGGCAGTCATCCACTGTCCTTTGAAGCAGCTCGAAGAATTCCTCCTTGACCTCTGCTCTCTCATCCTCATTTGGCCCATAAAGGCTGACTATGGTTTCTCCTTCTTTTAGTTTTACAACCATAATGCGCTCCGAGACAAAGTTCCATCCCTTGATATTATCTTTCTGGTTTTTGGCCACAATGCAACCCACACCCCCTTTAGCTCTTTCAGATGTGGGTACACCACTGTAGAGCAGCGTGTTGCCATCGAGATCCATGACTCCTTGTCCCTTTTTCTTTGTTTCCGTTATAGCCAGGATTTCTAATTTTGCTTTCCTCATCTCTTCCACCAGCTCCTCTTCTTTCCCATTTATACTTCTTGTGTTCCACGTTCCAGAAGTCGTAGTCCGTAGTCCATTCCAGTTCGTCGCCTTTAGAATCAGTCCGGTTTTCTCTCTTGTAGTTCGCGTAATCATGTTTTAAAGCAAACAGGTGATTGGCCTGTTGTGCCTTTGCATGGTGGAGGGGCTGCCTCCTTACGGCCTCCATGCAGGCCGCCCTCCTCCTTTTTCAGCCGGGCTTGGGACTGGCCTAGGCGGAGTTCAGTTGTAGTACCACTGAAGTATATTTATCAATATCTTCAAAGACCTAAACCTTTTGGTGGTGCTACTTTACCTGGTAAGTTGAGGATTTCTTGATACACCTTGTTGCGAGTCTCCTCTGAATGGAAGGCCAGATACAAGTGGGAAACTGGTGCACATTCTCCACAGTAAATCTCAAGACCCTTGGCAACAAAAAGACAAATACTGCTATTGTCAAAATCATAACAACAAATAAAAAGACTATTGTGTCCATCCCACCTCTTCAGGCAGACATTTTCTGTTCAGCAAATAAGTTTAAACAGAACAGAAGAGTAGTGAATACTATAAATAAACATATATTTCAGATCAAAGTATTTAAATATAAATCATATTAGAATGTACAATTGTGCTGGACAGGATGACTTATTTTAAAAAAAAATTATAATAATGTTCTTTACAGAACTTTTCTTTAATCATCATATACATGATTTCTGCCAGCAGTCACTTTAGAAAGACGGCTAGCTTAAATTAATCCTATTTTCTTTTCTATCCCTCAGTCTTCCCTCTCACCTTTTCAAGCTTACATAAGAAGATAAATATTACTCACAAGTTGTCTAAGGAGGAATCGACGACAAATGAGCCGCCGTATATCCTTCACACGCAGTTTCAGAATGGGCCACTGTAAAATAATGTAATTAAATTGTACTTAAGTTTTATTGTTCACCTTTTTCCATTGAACTTTCTCCTCAACAACTGACCATAGTGGTGAAAAAAAAAAAAAGAACAAACTAATGAGATACCTTCTTCAAGTACCATACCAGCTGGCACAGGTAGTGAACATGTCTCCCCACAGCTTCCCATCTCCAGTACTGTTTATCAGTTATGTTCTTAACATTTCCATGCCATAAATTGTGCAGTATCTTCTCTCCTCACTGTTCTCTTTTTTCCTTCAATCTTCCCAGTTGTCAAAAGAGATTTCAGCTTTCATCTTCTCACAATCTGCCTAAAGAAAGTTCACTGCTTCCTTCTACCCTAGGGATTCCAGAACAAAGACTGCCTGGTAAATCTATCAGCAGGTTTGCTCAATGTGTGTCCTATCTGGCACTTGTATGGTTCATGTTATAAATGCTACATTATGGATCTTGTCATACCACTACAATACTTCTATTTTAGGCAAGCACCTATTTATGAGAACGTCCGTGGTTAGAGCGCAGGCCTCTCGCAGCAAAGGTAGTGAGTTGGAACCACGGTGGCGTCACGCTACAGTATCATCTGTAAACTGATATCCAAATCATGCATGGAGGCTTATCTGGAGTCATCATTATATGACCACGAGCTATGCACTGTGCAATAATATACATAAGTGGAAGTGAACCTGTGGCTGTGAGGTTAATAACATCCACATTGACTCTTGAAATCATCGACACACTTCCTGGGATTTCCTCTGTGGTGAAACTTGTTGAGAACCCAGCATTGCCCATTAAGCTTGGAGGAGTCACTTGAGCCCCAGATGTATTTCTTTGGCTTTGACTTGGTTGACTGCATGCAGAAGTATCTCACTGTAGACTCAGTGATGGGCACGGGGAGCTGAGAAGTGGCTCTGTGCAGGACGTGACAATTCCTTGGGAGAGCCCAGAACCAGAGCACAGTATTTTAGCTCTGCATAATTGGAGAGCCCCCTTGGATGGCGGGGAACGCACAGTATGCCATGCGCTTCTTACTCCTACTTGGGACCCTATGTGACAATCCTTTAAATGCAAGCCAAGTTGGAGAAACTGGAGATCATGCCTTCAACTCAACACGCTTCCGAATGGCAAAAAAGGCACAGGAAAAGCCTAGATCTACAGTGTAGATAATACCAACGAATCTTGGTATTGGCTGCAAAAGAGCGAGGAGCTCAGCAGTTCTAGTTAAACAATAATAACATATCCGACTCTGCTCTTGGGTCAGTAAAGGCAAAGGCAGTGATAAGGGGAAGTGGTTACTTGATCTAGTATTGTGGTCTCTAACACTTCACTCCCCTATGGCAGTACCTGCTATGAGATTCTTTTTTTTAACCCATTTACGAAAGTCTGAAGATTTTTGGTTGTTGTTTTCGTTGTTCTACATGTTCAGAGCCATACAATAGGACTGACTTGACATTTAAATTGATTTTGATGTTTGTGTTGAACTTGACCTTCTTTTGATCTCCTTCCATTTCTTTGATCTCACCAGACTGTTGTTGCGATTCTGTTAACCTGTTATTGCAGAGTTTTAATCTATCCAATATTTCAGCTGAAATTATAATATTAACTCTTTGACTCCAGACCAACGCTCTGAGCGTTGCAAAATTCAACGCGCCGTGCCAGATCAACGCTCACAGCGTGATTTTTAGTTTATCACGAATAAACCCTAACAATCGTCCGTTTTATGCAGTTCATATATTAAAACTCGTAGAATGACTTCCGCTACTATTTAAGCAACTAATTTGACTGTAGTTAATAAGCACATGTGCGTGTTTTGACGTTATTATCACAATTTTTGTGAAGATTTGCGTATTTGCGTTTTTCGTTGTTATTGCTAGAGAAATATGTCACGCTTTATATTTACATTTTCTAAGTCTCCTAAGCAAATAACTGTGTCAAACTACTTTGAAATATTGCTGACATTGATGATGATTGTTTGATAGTCACAGTTTGTTGTCAAAATACGGAATCTGTGCAGAAAAGCTAGACACACTAGGTTTAGTTGATGAGTGGGCGTAGTCATATTCTGGCCGATCAAAAAGCAACAAAACTAGACCTACCGTAACATCTAATCACTAGTTCTTGGTAGAAGATGAAGCTAGGGATACTATTAAAACATTAAACAAATGTAAAAACGTTTTTATATGACGTTATTCTCCTTTATTTGTTTGAAAATTACGTAATGCACGATTGCATAATTTATTTTTTTCTTACAAAGGACCACAGAAAAACTGGCGTGAATAACATTAAATGCACTAATTGTGGCCATAAGCATGCTTTTTTACTTTGTATATGGATTAACTTGACGTTTGAAGACTAAAAAGAAAGTTTTATTGTCTACAACAGTAATTTGTCTTTGGTAAAATCGTATTCTACAGTCAACTTTTTAGCGTTTTTCAATTTTACATGCAAAATGTTTTAAGTATACCGAGTATACTTGTGTTAATACCACCAAAGACATTATATATTACAATTCTCTATCAATTTCCCTACAGTTTGGTATATAATAAGTACATGTTCGAAGGAAAATTCACACAAAAAATTTAGACTGAAAGATGAACACTTCACTCTATAAAATTCTGCCCACAAAAAAGTCTGGCACAGCGTGCTAAATAACTCTGGAATGAAAGAGTTAACTAGCAAATATACCCGTCAAAATGATGACGAGGAAAGAACTACAGCTAACGTCTTAACCTTTCAGCATCTGCAGTACATTTAGAAGACTGGGGAACTCATTGTGTTGATTCTGAATGAAGTTATTTTACCCATTTTTGTAACGTTTTGAAAAAAAAAAAAGGTTTTTTTCAAGGGATGTAATTTATCCTCTTCCTTTGTCAGAGGGAAACAATCAAACAGCAAAACAAAAAAAATTATAATAAAAAAATATATTAGATTTTTGACGTTACCATGTATTTTCTATTTATTAAAAAAATATAACTGCAAACATGGTGGGAAAAAAGATGCACACGATATTAATAAAAGTCGCACAGTTTAGTCCAGAAGCACATGACTTTTATATTAGTTCTAGAGAGTAACTTTGTTGGAAAAAAGCTTGTGACATAAGTGACGGACTGCCTAGGAGATATATACGAGTAGGAGATATCAGTCATCCACAATGGAGATGTTATCTATTGTGGATAAAAAGTTAACAAATGCTGATAAAAGTAGAAATATAATTTATGTAAGAAGTGAGTATGACTCTTATATTTTTGTGTGACTTAACATTTTAACAACCCCCCACCCCAATCATAAAACAGCACAAAATTTTGACACCCCCGCTACTGCATGACATCATATGTGGACGACCTCTGTGGCTATATGACAGCAAACAATGAAGATGAACAACAAGTCCTCCAATGATTAGTTCCACAATTTTAAATATTCAAAAATCTGTTAACATACTGTTGGTTTAGTTCATGTCTGTAATCAAGAACATTTATTGTAAAATACAAATAACCTAAAAGCTCAAGTGATGAAACCATAAAATTATTAATCCAGATATACATTAAAGTAAGATGTCAGATTTTTAGGCACTGACATATGTTCTAGGCATACTTTTTCAAGCCAGCTTGTACTCACCTTGTCAATGTTACTAAAAGGTTGGAAATAAAGCCTGCTTGTTGTCAGCATTACCCGACCAGGATTTGTAGCTAGGGGTGTGATTCTGTCTCCACGAACTTCCATGATGATTTTCTCATAAATATCTTCTAACCTGCGGCAATAAGCAACAATAAACATTTGTTTTTTACTTCTTATAAAGTTTTATGCCAAATATTTTTTTTTTTCAGAGTCCAAGATAAGGACTTTTATATTCCTCTGGAACAAGAAGCATCTAATGCAATGCAGAAACTAATTCTTCATCCTTCACTTTCAATTAGCCACATGTACTTTTCTCACAAAATAGGTCTTCAACTCCGGTCATCACCATGGAGTGTCTCCCCCAAAGGTGGCTAGTCAATGCCCCAGTATTCTAGGAGGACCAGTTCCATTGTCTTTTGTTCCCCAAATGGACACATTCCAGAAATCAATAAAAGCACAGGCATTAACAACACAAATGGCAAATTAAAAATGTTGGACACCATGGAATGCACTTCCTACTTGACCTTTCAGCTCATTGTGAAGCAAAAGTCTTATCCTGTGCCACTTCTAATCATATCTTCATCCTTCTGATGTTTGTCTCCAGTTCTCTTGTCCGTGTGTTTTTGAATCCTGTATTTCTTTCACCACAGACAAAGACTGCCTTGGGATGCAGTTAGCTGGTTTCTCAACATCTGTCCTATCATTGTCTTGTCCTCACCTCTTGCTCCATTAGAATTTTAACTGATTCTGTTTTAAATTAATTCAACACTGGTGATACTTTCATACCATTTTAATTATTCTATTCTAAAGCAAGCACTCAATCAGGAAAGTCTAACTTGTATTTTTGATTTTCATATACTTCTCAATGCAGCGACAGCCCATTCTTGCCTTCTGTATGGTTATTTTGATGTAAATTTCCATTCCTTCTACTCCCATTTTGATGCTGTCAAATTAAGAGTACATATTTCTCCAAGTAGAAATCTAGCTATCAAAAGCCCCATTTATTCTCATCATCTTTGTTTTAACTCTGTGGATTTTCATACTTAGTTTCTGTGACCTCTCATTCAGTAACCTCATTCTGTCTTCCATCTGATTTTGGTTGCAGAATAGAAAGGCAAGATCATCTGCAATATCAAATGTCAAGTCAGTCCTACTGTATGGCTCTGAAACATGGAGAACAACAAAAACATCAACCAAGAAGTGGCAGACTTTCATAAATGGGGTGCTTGAATAAAACAGAAGGATTGAAGTGGTATGACAAGATCCCCAATGTGGAAGTGATGACAAGAACAGGTGCCAGCAGAATAAGAGATGAGAAGAAGACATTGACGATGTATAAGACACACTGAGGAAACCTTGGGATAGCATTATTAGGCAGTCCCTGTTCTGAAATCCACTAGGTAAGGGAGGTAGAGAAAATCAGAAAAGCACATGGAGAACTGGAGAAAGAAACGAAAGGGATAAAGAAGAGATGGGAAGATCTTGAGCAGACAGCACAGGACAGGAGACATGAATTTGCTGAAGGTCTACGTTTCTTGGGGAGCTGAAAGATAATGAATGAATGAAATGTTGAGACGAACATGTATAAGGCCCATACTGAGACACATACAGAAAAGACTAGGAATAAATAGGACCACACACAATACAGTTTCAAATGGTCAACATCTCAAGTGCTTTAACAGTCATAAAGCAATTAGGACAAACATTGGGCTATAATCATTAATACCAAGTACACCATTTATTGTTCCTAGGGGTTTCCAAAGAAATAACAGTACCACTGCTCCCTCAAGCATGTTGCAAGACCAGTAATCTGTATAGGCTGGCAACATCATTATGCTTAAAAAATTGCAATAGAAAACATCACTGCACCACGACAAGAAAAGCCTTTGGACAGGTTTCTTGCAAGGGAGCCACCTGCAGTGTAGCTCAGGCTCCTTAAGCAGCAAAAAAAACATGGAAAAATAGGTAGAACACTAGGAGACACTGCCATCAATGGTACCTATACCTTGTAGCGGTATGGCAGCTTGTGTACCCTGACAATCCCCAGAGCTATGCCAGTGGGAGTTTTACTCCTGGTAGGTTCAACCATGCTGGACTGGTCTGCGTGGGTAGGGGTCAGACAAAAGCTGGTACCCTGGTCCTCCAGGTTGGGGGTTTTAGCACAGGGCCGACACCCCTGTCTGTGTAAAAAATCACACACGTTACGGAAACAGCAATAAATGGAAATACTTTGATGCGGGACGGACATCCGGAGTCTCAGGCTCGTATGACTGACAGTGGTGAAAGCCGAAAGGAAGCCACTGGCATGAAAACGGATGCCCAGACCGCAAAACACGAAACCAGAATTGGTTTTTGGAATGTCAGAACTATGAACGAGGCAGGAAAGCTGAGACAGATTACAGCAGAGATGAGGAATTACAAACTACATATCCTGGGAATAAGCGAGAGCAGATGGACAGGGATGGGGAGAATAAAAACAGCTACAGGGGAAACAGTACTTTATTCTGGTAGAGAGGACGGTCAGCACAACGAAGGTGTAGCCATTATCCTTAAGAAAGGAATGGAAAGGTCTCTACTGGAATGGAAACCCATTAACAACAGACTAATAAGAGCAAGACTGAGAGGGAGATTCACCAACACCACAATTATACAATGTTATGCACCAACAAATGACAGCGACGAAGAGATCAAGGACGAGTTCTATCAACAGGTACAAAAGGAAATGGAAACTGTACCCAGGTACGATCTTATTATAGTAATGGGAGACCTAAATGCGAAAGTTGGAACACACAATAATTATAACGAAAGAGTAATGGGGAAATGCGGCAGTGGAACAGTAAATGAGAATGGGGACAAATTAATAAGCTTCTGCAGTATTAACAACCTGGTCATCGGAGGAACACTTTTTCAACACAAAGAAGTGCACAAGTTAACATGGGAATCACCAAACGGACGAGACAAAAACCAGATAGATCACATAATGATCAATGGCAGATGGAGACATGCACTACAAGACGTGAAAGTAAGAAGAGGCGCAGATGTGGGAAGTGATCATCACCTAGTAGTAGCAAGACTGAAGGTGAAACTCAGAGCTGCTGGACCAGTTGCAGTCAAACAGAAAAGATACAACATCACGAAACTTAAGGACCCCCTCACCAGAAAAGCGTTTGTGGTCGACGTAAAGAGACGATATCTGATTACCAAAAGCCAGGAAAGAACAGAGACCGACGATGTGGACCAGAAATTCAACACCATCTCAACAATATATAAAGAAAGCAGCAAGTCATGCTTGGGATTCCAGGAAAGAAAGAGCCAAGACTGGATAACACCAGAAACGCTAAACACCATAGCGAAGAGAAAGGAAATGAAAAGGAAGAAAACAGAAGCTAAGTCTCCCAGGTTAAAGGCAATATATAGTGAACAGTACAGTCAGCTGGACAAGGAAGTAAAACGTCAAACCCGTGCTAACAAAAGGACATTTCTGGATGACCTTGCAAGACAGGCAGAAGAGGCAGCACTGAGAAATGAACAAAGCACAGTTTATAAAATAACTAAAGCTATCAGTGGAAAACGAGGTGCAAACAACATAACGTTAGTAAGAGACAAGCAAGGAAATCTCATCACCACAGCACAGGGGCAGGAAACAAGGTGGGCAGAGCACTTCAGAGAAACACTGAATAAGGAACCACCAGAGACTCAGCTGAATGTTCCTGAGGCTGAAAGTGACTTAGACGTAAATACAGACATTCCACGAAAAGAAGAAATTATCACAGCTATCAAAGGGCTAAAAAATGGAAAAGCGCCTGGTCACGACAATCTGAATGCTGAGCTATTCAAGACAGACCCTGAACTAGCAGCAGAACTATTAGAACCACTATTTGCACAAGTCTGGGAAACTGAGACAACACCAACAGAGTGGAGTAAAGGAACAATTGTCAAATTGCCCAAGAAGGGCGACCTTGCAGACTGCAACAACTGGAGAGGAATTACCCTCCTCTCAGTTCCCAGCAAAATACTAGGCAGGATAATCATCCAGAGAATTTCAAAAGCAGTTGACCATAAACTGAGGAAAGAACAAGCGGGCTTCAGAAAGAACAGAAGATGTGCAGATCATATATTTGCCCTCAGGAACATTATAGAGCAGTGCTCAGAATGGCAGAGACAGCTGTACATTAACTTTGTTGATTTTGAAAAGGCTTTCGACAGCATACACAGGGACAGCCTATGGAAAATTCTGAGGGCTTATGGAATTCCCAGCCGCATTGTTTCCATTATAAAAAGTCTCTATTCTAACTTTACGTGCAGTGTTGGATCGAGTAATGTAACTTTCGAAGTGAAAACAGGAGTACGACAGGGATGCCCCTTATCAACAACATTATTTTTGACAGTCATAGATTGGGTGATGCGCCAGACAACAGAGGGCAGTCCAAGAGGAATTAGATGGACAATGTTTTCTACACTGGAAGATTTGGAATATGCAGATGACATTGCACTGCTCGCGCATTCACACCAACACATTCAAGACAAAACTGATAGACTGAATAAGTATGGCCAGCAGGTTGGCCTGAACATCAATCTGAAGAAGACGGAGGTCATGACACTAAATGTGGGCAATCCTGAGCCAATAACAGTAAGGAACCAGAAGTTAGAACAGACAGACACATTTACTTACCTAGGAAGCATAGTAACACCTGACGGCGGAACAAGCAAGGACATTAACAACAGAATGAATAAAGCGAGAACAGCCTTTGCTATTCTCAACAACATTTGGAAGTCTTCCCAGTACAGCACAAACACCAAATTAAGACTGTATGAGAGCTGCGTACTTTCTGTGCTTCTCTATGGTGCGGAATGTTGGAGAGTAACAGAGAAGGAAATGTCGAAACTGTCCTCCTTCCACACAATCTGCCTAAGGAAAATTCTCCGAATCTTTTGGCCAAACACCATCAGCAACCAAGAACTACTTATTCGGAGTAACCAGGAGGACATGCACACCATCATAGCTGGCAGACGCTGGAGTTGGGTTGGCCATGTCCTCAGAAGGGACCCTGATACCATCGCAAGAACAGCTATGCTATGGACCCCCGAGGGAAAGCGAAAGAGGCCGACCAAAAACAACTTGGCGGAGAACTGTGGAAGCTGAGATGCAAAGAATGAACCACAGTTGGGGCACTGTACGAAGGATGGCCGCCAACCGAGCAAAGTGGAATCAATTTGTTGCTGCCCTACAAGACGCCACCAGGCGTGATGGCCGCTGACTGCTTTGACGGTTGGCGGTTATGGATCAAAGAAGAAGAAGAAGACTAGGAGACAATAAAGTTTTGCTATCTAACATTTCATTGTTCAAAACTATATATCATGTGGTGAGGTACTATGAGGAAATCCACAACAGAAAACATACCAGCTTGTGTTAAACTTGACTCTGGACTGCCTTGACAGCATGATGGCATTCAGCTGAAATGGATGAGCAAACTCATTTATTTTAATCACCAACAAGAGATGGCTGATTACAATCTCTCCTATAAAATACCATATATACTCGAGTATAAGTCGACTGCTAGACTTTAGGACTTAAAAACCATCGAAAATGAAAGACACGACTATTCGTTGAATGAGTTTTTTGTCAATTCCGTATTCCCGCATTGCACTGGAATGTCCTTGGCTTTCTGCGAATTATTTTCACTTTCAGCTTAACCCTTTCCCATTTAAAACTATTAAAATCGCCCCATTAATATGTAAAATGCATGTGAGAATAAATTAATTCAGTTTAAAAGATGAGAGAAAGGCAGGACAAAATGTCAGATTCGTCTGTGTGCCTAATTCTCAACCCTTTGAAAATTAACTTTGTTTGTTTGTTTCTTAGCAAAGACCGACAATAGTAATAATGATTTTCTGGGCGAACGAACGAGCTTTATTTTCATGGCCGGAATTCAGAATCGGCAAAAAACTCATTTATAATTAGGCCTTTAACTTTTTAATGGTTTTTAAGTCCTAAAGTCTAGGGGTCGACTAACAGTTGGATCGACTTACACCTGAGAGTATATACAGGCATGCCTCGCTTTATTGTGCTTCGCAGACATTGTGCTTTTTTTTTCAAATTATTCATGTTTATTTATTAGAACGTTCCTTCTTCTTCTGATAGATTTTGGCTCTCCACCAGCAAAAAGATTACGATTCGCTGAAGGCTCAGATGATGAAGATTAACATTTTTTTTAGCAATAAAGTATTTTTAATTTTACAGTTGTTTTCTTTTTAGATCTAGCGCTATTGCGCACTTAATAGACATAATAGGTCTGTGGCAGCACCCTGTTTGCAAGCATGTTAGCATTTCTTAAATTCTTGTTTACATAAAAGAATAATTGTTACCATTTATTATTATCTAATATTGAAAACATAAGTTTTATAATTAATTAAACTATTTTTAACACCGTTATATTTCAGTATTCGATATGTAGTCTCTAAGATCTGGTTTTAATAAATATTTGAAAAATGTAACCAATTTATCACTGTCATAATGTGGCAACACAGATAACATATACTGCAACTATATAGTATTGCCTAGGTTAGTGTATCCATCTACATTAGACTACAAGTATCTTGTCTATACAACTGACGCCTCACACCTGCTCAGGTCATGTTGTGCACACGATTGACAATCCACACAAAACTTTGTTTCTTTAGAGCTTTTCACTTTTTAAATTTTGGTTAAGACTTGTACAACTTTTGAAAAAAAAACCTATTGCCTCTCCCAGGACTTAACAAAAAAATCCATTTCCTCTGCCCTAACTTGACACAACCACACTTCCTGTATTCTCATGGCGGAAAAAGAACATATTCAACTAGATCAGAGCCTTGCAATATCTCCGACTTTAAACAATTCTGTTTGCAAGAAGCAGAATCAATTTGATTTTATTATGCAGAATATTGGAGCCGTGGTAGCTCAGTGGTTGGTGCACTGGCTTCCTAGCTTGGTGGTCGATGGTTCGATCCCCAGTTGAGGTGGGATTTTTTTAGACCGCAAACGGCTCTGGGGTTGACCCATCCTCATGAATTGGGCACCAGAGCAACTTCTGGGAAGGTTAAGGCGGCAGGCGTGATGCTGACCACATCACCCCTAGTGTGTTGATGGTCAAGAAAATATGGGCCAACACTATATTCCCAATATGCCTTAATGGGCGTATAACAGGATCCTTTATTTTTTTACTCCGTGTAGTTCCCGTGAGGGTAAGAAAGAATAGGACTACTGTTACCTCAAGAATGTCATGAGCGGTGACTAATATAAATGTTTTATTAAGCCTAACTGTTCTAACTACCCATATCCTTCCTACTCTTCTATAGGAAACTAGAAGTGGCATACTGATCTCTGTCCTTTGTAGTACTAACCATTGCTTGTTGGTCCCCTGGAGGTAGTGTAGAGGCTCTATGTAGCTGGCACATCTGTGGTAAGCAGTCATCCACAGCAGCATAGTTCAGAGAAAATAAATGGTGTTTTTCCTCCTGTCAGATGATTCAATTACAATTTTAGGTTGACTTTTTTTTAAGCACAGCCATATAATAACCTATATTTTAAAAAACCCTAATTCCATCATACAGCCTTCTTCAAGTCAAATGTTATGTCAGTCCTATTGTATGGCTCTGAAACATGAGCAACAAAAACAACAACCAAGAAGTAAGACTTTCATAAATGGATGCTTGTGCAGAATAGGATTGAAGTATAAAAAGATCACCAATGGTGGAACTGATGACAAGAACAGGACAGGTGCCAGTAGAACAGGCAAGGAGATGAGAAGAAGATTCTGGCAATAGATAGGACACACACTGAGAAAACCTGATGATAGCATATTACAAAATAGTCTTGTTTTGGAATCTCCAGGGTAAGTGAGGTACAGGGAGATCAAAGAAAACATGGAGAAGAGAGCCAGAGACAGACATGAAAGTGATAAAGAATATATGGAGAAGAGAGCCAGAGACAGAAATGAAAGTGATAAAGAAAACATGGAGAAGAGAGCCAGAGACAGAAATGAAAGTGATAAAGAAAACATGGAGAAGAGAGCCAGAGACAGACATGAAAGTGATAAAGAATATATGGAGAAGAGAGCCAGAGACAGACATGAAAGTGATAAAGAAGATATGGAGAAGAGAGCCAGAGACAGAAATGAAAGTGATAAAGAAAACATGGAGAAAAGAGCCAGAGACAGAAATGAAAGTTATAAAGAAAACTTGGAGAAGAGAGCCAGAGACAGAAATTAAAGTGATAAAGAAAACATGGAGAAGAGAGCCAGAGACAGAAATGAAAGTGATAAAGAAAACTTGGAGAAGAGAGCCACAGACAGAAATGAAAGTGATAAAGAAAACATGGAGAAGAGAGCCAGAGACAGAAATGAAAGTGATAAAGAAAACTTAGAGAAGAGAGCCACAGACAGAAATGAAAGTGATAAAGAAAACATGGAGAAGAGTGCGAGACAGAAATGAAAGTGATAAAGAAGATATGGAGAAGAGAGCCACAGACAGAAATGAAAGTGATAAAGAAAACACGGAGAAGAGAGCCACAGACAGAAATGAAAGTGATAAAGAAAACTTGGAGAAGAGAGCCACAGACAGAAATGAAAGTGATAAAGAAAACTTGGAGAAGAGAGCCACAGACAGAAATGAAAGTGATAAATAAAACATTGAGAAGAGTGCCACAGACAGAAATGAAAGTGATAAAGAAAACTTGGAGAAGAGAGCCACAGACAGAAATGAAAGTGATAAAGAAAACATGGAGAAGAGAGCCAGAGACAGACATGAAAGTGATAAAGAAAACATAGAGAAGAGAGCCAGAGACAGAAATGAAAGTGATAAAGAAAACTTGGAGAAGAGAGCCACAGACAGAAATGAAAGTGATAAAGAAAACATGGAGAAGCGAGCCAGAGACAGAAATGAAAGTGATAAAGAAAACATGGAGAAGAGAGCCACAGACAGAAATGAAAGTGATAAAGAAAACATGGAGAAGAGAGCCAGAGACAGAAATGAAAGTGATAAAGAAAACATGGAGAAGAGAGCCACAGACAGAAATGAAAGTGATAAAGAAAACATGGAGAAGAGAGCCAGAGACAGAAATGAAAGTGATAAAGAAAACATGGAGAAGAGAGCCACAGACAGAAATGAAAGTGATAAAGAAAACATGGAAAGACCCTGAGCAACTGGCACAGGACAGGAGGACTAGGCATGAATTAGATGATACACATGCTCCTGGGGGAGCTTTGAAGGATAATGATGATAATACAACAACATGGCTTATTCTTGTATCATTTAGTTTTTGTCAGAACATGTGCTTCTGAAATCTTTCCCCAGCACCCTCCACTGCATAATATCTTCACACCCATCCTAAATATGCTCTGTTCAACTATTCTTCTCTGATCTTTTCACATCTTCATTGACTGCTGCACAATCTGTTCTCCCTATTAAGGGCATCCCCTACAGTGAAAACTAACTTTTGTTCTAATAATATTTTCACTTTTTATATACGGTACTCAAAGGATACAGTGTATGTCCATGAACCAAATTCTACAGTTTATTTTGTTAAAAAACATGTGGCTACCATGGTAACCAAAAAAAAAACATCCACCATATTGGATTTTTCGCCAAAACAAATGATCAGAAGCTTTTTTTTTGGTAAGTTTAAAATTCTATTTTTAATGATTTAAAAAAACATTATATTTGAATGAAAAAATACATAAAAATATATTTTTTTAAAATATATTTAAAAAATTACCAAAATATCAAAATTCTGTCCTGATCATTTAAAGATATATATGTGTACTACATGCATGCCAAATTTGATAATGATCTGTCAGATAGGTTTTTAGTTTTTTAATTTTTTGTTAATAAGTTAATTTTGAGAAAAATGCATTTTACTCATCAAGTACCTTGTCTTGTAGAATATACTCCATTCTGGGGTGCCAAATATCTCTAAAATTGTCCTTCATGAAGAACTCTGTATGTCATGTCTTCATAGGTCTTCTTTATTAAATTAATGATCTTCAGGGGAACTCCATAATGCCTCATCAATTTCCAAAGCGATTCTCTGTCTACACTGTCAAATGCCTTTTCATAATCCACGAATCCGATGTATAGCGGTGAATTCCATTCCAGACTTTGTTCAACTATTATTCTCAATGTGGCTATCTGGTCTGTACAGGATCTATTTTGTCAAAAACCTGCTTGTTCATCTCTCAGTTGCTTGTCTATGGACTCCTTTAATCTCTCAAGGATGATTCTGTTAAATACTTTTCCTGGCACTGATAGTAACATTCTTCTTCTTCTTCTTCCGTCCTTAGCCAATGACCGGCAAAGCAGTCAGTGGCCATTACGCCTAGTGGCGTCTTAAGGGCAACAGCGAATAGATTTTCTCTGCCGTTGTTCCCATCACGCCTAATGGCGTCTTTAGGGCAACGACAAATCAATCCGTTTGTCGTTGTTTCCATAATCAAAGTGACTGGCAAACGGGTGATCAGCCCGTTGGGGATAGTAACATTATTCCTCTATAATTTGTGCACTCCTGTAAATTTCCCTTCTTAGGCAACTTGACCAGATAACCTTCCTTCCATTCTGCTGGTATTTCCTCTCTCTCCCAGACTTTGCCAAATCATCAATATATTTCATCTTGTCTCTTTTGATGTTTCTTCTTACTTCTTTGTTTGCTTCTATGTACACTTCATGAGCCTTGGCTTTGGAGCTTCTGGTTTTGCTTCTGTTTAAATCTGCTTTCTTGTTTTTTTTGTCTTCTATCTTACTAACGGTTTCTGTTGTTATCCTTGCTTTGTGCTGATGTTCTCTTTTTCTCAGTACTTCTTCACATGTCTCGTTCCATATATTTTTTACTTGTTGCCAGTGGTCTTCCGTATCTGTTTCATCTTCCAGCTGTTGGAGTACTTGGTATTTGTTGGATATTGTGATTGAAAATTGTTCTCTTATTTCCTGATTTTTTAGATATCCCACATTATACTGTTGTCTATAGCTATATGCTGTTGTAAATTTCTTGAGTTTTAATTTTGTTTTAGCCAACAGAAGATGGTGGTCTCATACAACATCTGCTCCTCTACATACTTTCACATCATGCAATGATGACCTAAACTTCTTACTTATGCATATGTGATCAATCTGATTCTCAGTTCTGTGGTCTGGTGATATCCATGTTGCTTTATGTATTCTTTTATGTGGAAATATGCTTCCTCCTATAGCTAGTTGATTTGAAGCACAGAAGTTTGCTAATAGTTCCCCATTCTCGTTCATCATACCTAATCCGAATCGCTACTATCCACTCTGGTTATGTCAACTCTGGTACTATCTGTTGAGGATTGTTGCATGGTCTGAACTTAATTCGGATGGTCGCACCATGTAACACCTCTACTGAATAAGAAATAGTGAGATTCGCGTATAACGTAGTATACTACTGGACAAAAGTTATATCAGTTTAGACAAGGTTTATATAATTTTTCCTGAGCAGGGTCGATTTTCCAAATGTCCGGTAGCTTGAAATCTCTCAAGAAGTCTCTGAATGGTAGAGTGGGACACTGCTAAACGTCTTGCAACATGACGAACAGATTGACCATCCTGAATCCATGCCATGGCTCGACCACGGTCTACAGTGCTGAGACTTCTCCTTGGTGGCATGGCTAATGCAGTGATCATTTCGACCCCTTGTCATACTGATTTATTGCATACTAACGGTGAACACTCTTTACCGATGATCATTTTCCATGTGCATTCAAATTCAACTCACTTTTTCACCTTCTGAACTAGTGGGGCGTGTTGCAAAAACCATGAGTTTTTGCAGCAACAATGGCAATTTTCACGTGCGGGTTAAAGTGACCCAGTTTTTGGACATTTAAAAAAAATTAACCTAGTGCACAGAGAAATGTATACACATTTCTCTGAGCTCAGTTTTAATGACATTTCTTGTCTTTACAGTTTGCCAATCAATTATATAAACCTTGTCTAAACTGAATGGCGGCCCTTAACTTTTGTCCAGTAGTATATGACGCGTTAGGCTAGTAACAGTAGTCTTATGTGTAGCCTTCGGGCATTGAACAGTGTTTTATAAGTATGTGGTATAACCACTAAAGGAATACGTCTAACCGTTAAGAGAGTGCTGGTAAAGCAATCAAGTAAATATGTGTAAGGACCATCGAGTCCGAAGTTATATAAGTCGGTATGATTAACCGCAATAATTATTAGGCACGAAAGTCGTGAAATACGAGCGCAGATATAATATGTAACGGCTGATAGAGCCCGGCTATGAATGCCAAATTAAATTTATATTCCAGACAGAGTTTCAATGTGTGTATTAGGATCACTCTTTCATAATACTATTAGCAGTAAGATTAATACTGCATAAATATGATAATTATGCCAAATGTGTGGTAAATAGCTTTGGTCAAAGACTTGAAAAACATGTATAACGGTTACCTGACAGACGTGCAATGTCTGATAAGATACAAACTCTGAAATGTGATAGCAAGTGACTTAGTGTGAATTATATTATTATTAGTACTACATTCTGAATGATCATTAAAAATGTTTAGTCGTCCGAACGAGACTTGTTCATTGAAGTCTTCCACAAGTTTCAATTATGTTCTGTGACTATTGACCGTTAACCTTCAAGGTTGGTTCAAAGAATACCAAACTCTGTCAAGGCACCTATAGTTCAAAGAACAAAACACTGACAGTCAAAATATATAAAGTTTAATGAAAGAAACGCTGATAATCAAATATAAAATAATAAGAGATGAATCCGATGTTGCAGTAGAAAGATACTCCGTGATAGACAGATCAGATGAATTAATAACGCATACAGTGAAACATAATATTAGCCCAACAATCTAAGACGAAAGTCTGCAACACTATCCAGCTGGTTATGTCAACTTCTGGATCATAAGGTTTGATGTCGCAGAGTCTGTTGTAGGCCTTGGAATCGCCATCTGATAGCAAAACAGTGTAGCGTAGCTTGTGATTTGCCACTGAACGAAGCCAGAGAAGCTCACAGGCTTTTACCTCCATCATTCCGGCTGACCTTCTTAATTATGGCAGCAGTCCTTCAGATGCTCTGCTTTCCATTTTTCAAATCTTTTAGGTTGGTTTTTCAGTTGCCGCTGACCAGTAGTCTCGCAGGTGAGACAGAAGGAAGACATAGCGTGCGTATCGATGACCATACCATGCAAGATGTTGATAACACTGCCAACATCTATCAGTGACTTATGACCTCTAGTTAGCCAAGTTGCATCAAAGCTGACAGCGATGTCAATGACTTCTTTTTTATTAATGGTACGATGCTGACTCTTAACATGTTCAGCTCGGACGATGCTGACGGCACGTTGAAATAATGTAGAGTTGTGCATGGTATCCAAATGATCAAAAATTTGATCTGCATATTTATGGAATGTTTTCTGGTGCAGGCCAGGGAGGTATAAGTTCTCACAGAAGAGATTGAAAGTAGATGGGCCCATTCCAGACATGAGGGCACCAAGAACAGCAGATTTGTTGATAGCATGTCCCAGAGAGCCGCAGCCTTCTGGTTCCCTCTCGGATGTGTACGTTCCAGAAATTGCTTTTTCACATGTGTCGCACACAACTTCCAGGAAGAGGAAGAAACCCTTTGACTCGGCATTGTCAGTTCTTGTGTGCAATGTGCTCTGCTTGCTCACATTGCTGAGAACATTGTTGATAAAAGAAATGTCCACAATGGTTCTGTACGTAAGTTTAGCACAGTGTTATGACAAGCACCATTCTTGCTCGCGCTCAAGTTCATTTTTATATCAGATCGACTTGAGCCAGTGGTGAAAGGCACTGTTGGATCAGCGATTTGAACTATAAACCTATCGGATACTGGTATGCAGACATACGTTGATGATAAGCCTACATCAGGTTGGTTATCATTCACGCTGATTTGGTCGTAACATTGCTGGAAATTACACACTTTCGACATGCTCTAGCGACAGAAAGTTGCTTTGCTTTCTTGCCTTTTCTTCCCATTTTGAAGTAATAGAACACAATTTAATGAGATTTAGACTGTAATCAAGAGAAAAAATGTTGTACCACGTTAAATGGAACAAAGTTATTTGATTATGGGCGGAAGTACCTGTCGTTATGTTCCACTTTTGCGCAGACAAAGATGCGCATGTTATGACCAATCAGAAAGTAAACACCAATGCCTCATCAATG
This sequence comes from Oreohelix idahoensis, assembly GCA_024509875.1. Classification (NCBI taxonomy): domain Eukaryota; kingdom Metazoa; phylum Mollusca; class Gastropoda; order Stylommatophora; family Oreohelicidae; genus Oreohelix; species Oreohelix idahoensis. Next base: position 526,573 of record JAMPIV010019879.1, on the reverse strand, counting down.
GGCCTTGACTGAGAGAATGGGGTCACTGCATGACCTCTCCTTATAAGGAAGTTAGCGTAAAACGATGGAAAATTTTGAATGCCAAATCAACTAGAGTTATGTAAAATAAAGGTTTCGAATTTGCTATAATCCAGGAGACTAAGAAATTCCCTTTTCGGCGATACCAAATACTTTGCGAAGTGCTCAGTGTAACTAAGGTATTATCGAGAGGCAAATCTTGCATTTTCGGCTCAAATTTGCAAATCATAGCTTGGGGGTAGTGCCAAAGATATGCTTTTTGACACATCAAATGCATTTTTTATGTCATAAAACCTTGCTCAATCGATTCCTCAATGATTATTTAATAAAATAAGCTCAAAAGTAAAAAATCGATATTTTGTACCTACAACCAGATTTTCACTGCCGTGGATGCCCTTAAGATTCACTCCACAGTGTAACTATATTTTCATGCACCTTCCCGAGAGTACAGCCTACTGAGTCCAACTTCCTTCCAGCCGTTATTACCTATATCAGATGTTAGTACCTTCTGGTACACAAGCCTGTAACTGCAACTTCAAGCCATTTAACTGTTAGCATGTATGTGAGATACTTATGAAGCGCTTATATTGCTATCTCTGTTTTCATAATGCCATGGTATTCTAAACTGTTTAGAGTGTGCTGAGGCATATCCAGTCTTGTTCATTCTACCATTATATCCTTGTCTGCATTACCCTATTTTGCATTATGTATCTTTTCAAAGAATACCACAATGTATTTTAATGTCTAATGTTCTTTACTACATAGTCTAAATTTTACAATACCTTCTGGCTCTATCTATGTCTGATGCAAATGTGTGAAAGCACAATAAGTTTCAAATCTAAGAGGGAAAAACAATGAAAGAAAACATTTTAAAAACCTTCTTGAATACAAATGGCGCTATAATGTTCTTTTCTTTCATTTCCACTGTCTGCTCAGTAGCTATTTTGATGACTCTTTCCACTCTGTTGAAGAAAGAACAGGAACACACTTACATTTACACAATCTTTTAATGTATCAAAACAACAAATAAAATATAAATAAATAACTATTATGGTCTGTCTACTGTCTTTCTTTTTCTTACATATATCTTTTTTTTTCTTCAAGTACCATGCCTTGTGGAGTAGGAGATCATGTCTCTCCACAACTTAATGTCTCCAGTACTATTTTTATCAATTCCGCTGTTGACTTCTTTCCATGACATGATCTCAAATTGTCCAGTATTTGCTCTCTTTGTCTTCCCCTATCTCTTTTTCCTTCAATCCTACCTGTTGTTATGATATATTCCAGCTTTCCTATTCTCATAGCATGCCCAAAAAAGTGGCTTGCTTCTTTCTAACCTGTGAAATAAGTTTCCTTTTGCGCACTGGCCTCTTTCAAGACATCTTCATTACTCTTTTTGGCTGTTGATGGTATTTTTAACATTCTTCTGTAAAACCACATCTCTGTTACCTCTAGTGTCTTCCCTAGTTGTTTACTAATTGTCCATGACTCACTCCCATATGTCAGGATTGGTTCTATATAACAATGAAGAACTCTCTTTCTTACTTCCAATGACAAAGAATTGTTGCATAAAATACTCATTTTATAGAATGCTGCTTTTGCCTGAGCTATTCTGCTCTTCACTTCTGTGATGCATCTTTCACCCATTGTTATTAATGCACCCAGGTATTTGAATTTCGTACATATTTATGCATATTAATTCACACATATGGATTAGAATAAGCACATATACATAGCCATAGGAGATAAACATAAAGCTCAGACAGCCCTAACAGCATCTTCTGAACAATTTAACCTAAAGTTTAATACCTGGAACAAACAATTTAGAAGAACTTACTGAATAAAAACTAAGCTAAAAGTCTAAAGAAACAAATCCCTTCTCAATGATACTCACTTTGAGAAAAGTCCGCCAGACCATTCATCTATGTTTTGCACATACTTCAATGGAAACTATAGTTGAAAGTGAGAGAAAAATAAAGAAGAAAACTGAGTTAACTATTGTAGTTTACTAATAAAATCTGAAAATACCAAAATTCTTCTATTCTGTCATAAATAAACCGGCTTTAATTATTGCTGCTCATGTAAGAAATGTGACCATGTATTACCAGGGCTCAAAAGGGGAGCAAAGAATAGTAGCACTGTAACCTACCACATATGTCACAGAAGGTGGCTAAGGAGTACTGGGTATGGGTCCCACCTTGTAGAAAATTTAAGCCAAACAAACTTTTCAAAGCTATGAACAAGTCATCCGCATACCTGTCAACCTCCGGAGATAAAAACCTGTATAGCATACCAATAAAAACCTGAACAGAAGTTTAAAAACTTTACAAAGTTAAAAAAAAACCCGTGTGCAGTACTAATAAAAACCTTACACAGTTAAAAAAAAAAACTTTACAGAAAAGTATTTGTAATACAGAAGCTGAACAGTTTAAAAATAGTTACACACAAAAAAAAAAGTAATTTTAAAGAGGAAAACACCTTAAACTGCTTGTACAGCTGTACATCCAACAAAAATTTAATATTCCTGTACAGATTATCCCTTTCCTGTACAAGTCGATAATTCAACCATTACAGTCGGTCCTACGTGAAGGTTGTTTTATGGTGCGGAGAAAGGCAAAAGAAGTCTGGGTTGCTAATTCCCTTCTAGAACAGTCTCCAGATTTGGCTTTTGAAATGTACTTACTTACTTAGTCATTACTCTTCTACCCCGGGGTGTAGAGGTTTGCCAGACAGAGCGCCATACTTTCCTATCCTATCGGCTGCCTTCCTCCTGGCCTGGTTCCAATCTAGTCTTTGGTCCTTGAGAGATTGTCTAATCTGGGTTGTCCTGGAGGTCTGGATCCCTGGCACTTGGTTTCCCATATTTGTCGTGGTAGCCTTTCTTTTCCCAGACATGGCCAAACCATCATAATTGGGACTGCTACACTTGGGCCTGCAGGGGCTGGGTTTTGAGGCAAAGACATCATCTGTTTGGGACCATGTCTCTTTTTGTTACTTCAACCACCTTCCTCAGATTTTCTGAGGTTTGGAGCTGGCTTTTATGGGTTGTAGTTATTGCCCATGACTCGCAACCATAAGTCAAGACTGGAACATAGGTGGAGCAGTATATAGCCATATTTGTCTTCTTGCCAATTTCTCTTTTCTAGATGAATCCTCGATTTATTGATGAAAATATCTCCCAGCTGCTGCTCTTCGAGTAGCCAACTCTTCTTTAATGCCTCCCTTCCAGTTCATGACAGCTCCAAGGCATTTAAAGTGGTTGACCTGCTCCAGGGCCTGTTCTCCCAGCATAATATGATGTTTTTTTCCATGATATCACTTTAGTTTATGTTTTGGAGCTGCTGATGACCATCACTCTGTTCTCCAGCTCTTCCAGACTTGCAGATTGGATTGAAGATGTGCCTCTGATTTAGCAATAAGGGCAACATCATCAGCAAATGCCAGCTCTGAAACACAACCTGTCTCATCGTCCAATACCCCACTGAATACTTTCTTGTCCTCTCCTTACTTGCTTTGATGACATCATCCATGAGGAGTATGACAAAATAAGGTGACAGAATACCACCCTGTCTTACACCAGTAATAGTCCTGATTACTTCTGACTTATGGTTTGCCATCCTCACATAATTTCTGCAAATCTTGTAGAAGCTCTGAATAGCGGTACTAGAATGTTCTTCCTTGCCAAGCAGTCTCTGCTCCAGGATTCTAGAATACATTTTATCAGGTACACTAAGAAGAGATGTGCCTCTATGATTTCCACAATGTTGGTTATCGCCCTTTTGAATATGGGTTCTATGATGGTAATCTCCTAAACCTTTGGTATGGTCTTGTGTCACCAAGCTGCCAGTAGGACCCTCAGGAGTAATTGGTTGCCTGCTGCTCCCATGTTCTTAACCATTTCTGGGATTAAACCATCATGTCCTACTACTTTGCCCACCTTGATTTTCTCCAGTGCTGCCTTCAGTTCTTCCATCGTGGTTTCCTCTTCTGTGATAGTGTTTAGCATTTCTGAGGCTTGACCTTGCTCACTACGAAGGAGCTCTGAGAAATATTATTTCCAGCTTTTTATTACTTCCTTTGGTGCAGTAAGCAATTTGTCTTGTTTGTCTTTTATAAATTTAAGAGGGCACCATTTTCCTTCCCCATGTTCTTTAACACTTTGCTGACCAAATTCGACGATAGTCGAATTTCCGGTTGAAACCCTTGCTGACCAGATTCGACGAAAGTCGAATTAGTAAGTCTACCAACGCAACAGACAGCCGTATCGATAGTTTTACGAAACAAGCCTCATCCGGGTATTTTTAACATTCCAAAATGGCTGCGCCCATGAATGATATCGTGAATCGCTGTTTAAAAGCCGAGTTTTGATTAAAATTTCATTATTTTTAGTACAAGAGCCCATTCTTTGTTTTCATCATGTGTGATGATGAAAACCAGACTTATAACAGAGATGATTCTGACTCTGGCAGCGAATCTGGGGCCGAAAGTGATATCTCATGGCTAAGTAGAGATGTTTCACTCAATCGAAATGCAACTGATAGCAGCGATAACGAATTTGGATTAGATGAAGGTGATGTAGGTACATCTGAAGCAGGAGATGGGCGTGGCACAAGAGACCACAGCAAGACTGCACATCAAAATAATCTGTGGAGATGGAGAAAGCTTGCTCAAAACGAACTTGTTGAGCTTGACATGCTTCCTTCATATGAAAAACAACAAGGTGTCACGGCAGACACAACTGACTTTAAGTCAATTGATTTTTTCAAACTTTTTTTCCCCGACACTGCCATAGATCTGATCACTGACGAAGTGAATAGGTACGGAGAAAATCACCTCTCTCAGTACACAGGAAATGCTAAGTACAAGAAACGTACTTGGGATAAAACTGATGCAGTTGAAATTTCTGCATTCATAGGCCTTCAGATTGGTATGGGAATGTGTTGCAAACCAGCAGTCTCAGACTACTGGTGTAAGAATTTTTGGTTGAATGATACACCATATTCGAGGGTCATGAGTCGGAACAGGTACCAACAGCTCCACAGAAATCTCCATTTTAATAATAATGATAACAGAATTGAGAGGGGGCAGCCTGGGTATGACCCCCTCTTCAAGCTCAGACCCTTACTGGATATTATTTTGCCTACATATAAGCAACACTACACACCTGGGCGGGAGTTGTCAATAGATGAATCGATGGTGAGGTTCAAGGGTAGAATATATTTCAAGCAATACCTGCCAGCAAAACCCACAAAGTGGGGAATAAAAGTATTTGTACTCACTGATACTAAAACACAATACTGCCTGAAATTGAAAATTTATACTGGTAAGGCAAATGATGAAGGTTCTGTTGGGGCAACTTCCAGGGTTGTGAAAGATCTTCTTGATGGATATGGCAACAAAGGACATATTCTCTACTGCGACAGCTTTTATTCAGCCCCAGCTTTATTTCAAGAGCTGAAAGAAATTCAGATTGGTGCATGTGGAACAGTTGCTGAGAATAGGAAGCATTTTCCTGAAGCACTTAAGAAAAAGCAACTCAAATTGAAAAAGGCAGATCATCCTGTGTTTTGTGCCACAGAAGATAAAGGCATGTTGGCAGTTACCTGGCATGACACAAAAAGAGTTAATCTTTTATCTACTGTTCACTCCAATGATGTTATGGACAAGACAGTTAGAAAACGAGGAATACCTGAGGGCAGAACAATTCAGAAGCCAGTGCTAGCAGAAAAATACAACAAAAAGTATGGGAGGTGTCGACCACTTCGGCCAACTGGGTGCAAGCTATCCCTACCCACACAGATCATATAAATGGTACCTGCCATTATATCATTTCTTAGTTGAAACTGCCCTGGTTAATGGGCACATAACCTACAACACTGCCAACTCTACAAAAAAGATCACAGCAAAGAAGTTCAGGCAGGATGTCAGTCTCGCTCTTATTGAACCTGCTATTCTTCGACGCAATGTGACACCTTCAAAACCACAAGTCACAACAACACGACTTACTGAGCGCCACTTCATTGATAAATATGAAAGGGCAAGGTACAAACCAGACTGTAAAGTGTGTAAGGCTACAGGGAAAAGAAGCCAGACTGTCATGTACTGCCCAGATTGCAATGTACCTCTATGCACGATACCGTGCTTCAAATTATACCACACAGTCGAGGATTATCAACGATCCAGACAAAGACTCTTGCAGAGGCCTACAGCTACAACTTCAACCCCAGTTAATGAAGGAAGCAGCTCAGACTCCAACTAGAGGTATGTAACTATTCAAAACATTCACAAACACTCATTGTCAGATGCCGCAGACACAGAATACACTCAAAAAAGACAATATAAAAAATTAAATTTTCTTTGCATTTTATTCACAATTTTTATGAGCCTTTTATGTTGAAATACATGGTTATTAATAAATCAGTACGTCAATTAAGATTATTTTCTTCATTGCCATCAATGTCCCTAACATTTTATTGCACTGACATCAAACAAATTCACTAAACACTGGAAAAATATCATGGTTTTAAAACATCTCCTGAAATTTCTATAAATAGCCACACAAATTCAAGATGGCCGCCATGATCATGTGACCATTTTTCATAAAATATATTTTTAAAGATGTAGCAACCATTCATAATGGCGCTCTGAAAATTTCAAAACCCTATGTCTGTTTTTCAATTTTTTATGAATTTAAAAAAAAAAAACAGTTATTTTTAAAGAAATCTTCAAACACCCTTGGTAATGGGAGACATTAATGCTCCGGATCGCTGGTCAGCAAAGTGTTAAGGTCTTGTAGAACAATTTCTGGTTTTCTTGAGCATCTTTTTCTAACTTTTCTTGAGCATCTTTTTCTAACTTTTCTTGAGCATCTTTTTCTAACTTTTCTTGAGCATCTTTTTCTAACTTTTCTTGAGCATCTTTTTCTAACTTTTCTCCAATATCTTCCCTGGATTTCTGTCTTGCTGCTAGCACCGTGTTCATTTCTTCTGTTCTGAGTATCATAAGTTCTCTACATTTCTGTTTTTTCTGCTGTGTTTTTCAATCAATCAATACCCTTTAGCTCCCCGAGGAGCATAGGCCTTCAAAAAACACATGCCAAGTCTTCCTGTCTTGTGCCATCCACTCAAGTTCTTTCCATGTTTTCCTCATCATTTTCACCTCTGTTTCCAGTTATCTTCTCCATGTGTTTTTTGGTCTACCTCTGTCTCTCTATCAACAGGTCTCCTCAATGTGTGTCCTATCCATCACCAGCGTCTTCTTCTCAACTCTTGTTCCACTGGCACTTGTCTGGATCTGGTCATCAATTCCACATCTGTGACTTTGTCAAACCATTTCAGGTCTTCTATTCTACGCAAGCACTCGTTTATAAAAGTCTGTAGCTTTTTGGTTGTTGTTTTTATTGCTCTCCATGTTTCAGAGCCATACAATAGGACTGACTTGACATTTGAGTTGAAGATTCTTATTTTCGTATTGGACTTGATTTCTCTTGTTCTCCACGTTTCACAATGCAATGAAAGCTCCTCTTGCTTTTTGTATTCTTATTTTGATATCATTGTCTGTCCCTCCAACTCTGTCTATATTACTGCCAAGATATGTAAACGATTCTATATGCTTTAGCGGTGTTTCTTGTTATCATTTCTTGCATTTATTCTCATAATCATTGTCTTTTCCCTGTGTATACTGTTCAAAAAAAGAAACGCATAGCTATCCGAGGGCGCGTTTTTTATGAGTTTGTAAGTAAAATTTGGTGCTAGGGTATATAAAAACCAGCCTCAAATGTTCTTTACAGTGTCAAATGCACGAGTTGACCTGAATTGCGTTGGTTTTTGTAATCGTTACGACACAGTTGTCAATAGTGTTTATGACGCAATTTTTGACCACAGCTCATGTTGTGCGCACGTGAAAGCAACAAAATTTGGGGTGAACACTATTCACTGACTACGCAACTGAAACCCTATAAAAGGATAACGCTACACACAAAAAATTCAGTTCATTTTCAAGCAGACATTTATGGCGTCTCTATCGATAAATTTAAGGAACATTGCTATTGGCTGACTGCATGCAGGCGAAAGTCAAAGTCAGGTTGCCAGGCATCTAAACGTGCATCAGAGTACCATCAGTTGACTTTGGCACCGGTTCCAAGCCACTGGCTCAGTTGAAGACCAGCATCGCAGTGTACGACCCAGAGTGACAACAGCAGCGGAGGATCGCTTTATTCGGCTTCGTCACCTCAGAGACAGGTTTACAACAGCTTCCTCAACTGCCCAGTCATTGCCTGCAGGACGTCATGTGTCTGATCAAACTGTCCAGAATAGACTGCATGACGCTGGACTTTGGGCACAACGACCTCAACGAGGACCTGTCCTTACGCGCCGCCATCGCCAAAATCGACTTCTTTGGGCCAACCAGCATCGTCCCTGGGCAGCTGACAATCAATGGAGACGTGTTTGGTTTAGTGACGAATCTTTCTTTTTGTTGCAGCATCATGATAGACGGCGTAGGGTCTACCATAGGCGAAATGAACGTTTTGCCCAAAATTGCGTTGATGAAGCTCCGCCGCATGGTGGTGGAGGTGCAATGGTGTGGGGAATGATCAGTTACAACGGAAGGAGTCAATTGGTGCACATTGAAGGAGGCTTGAATGCGCAACGATACGTCAATGAAATTCTTCGACCCCATGTCCTTCCACTTTTGGCTGCCCAAAGGTCTGTGTTTCAACAGGACAACGCCAGACCCCCATTGTGCACGGTTGACCACGCAGTTCCTGACTGCCAACAACATTCTCACCCTTCCCTGTCTCCAGACATGAGTCCGATTGAGCACCTGTGGGATGAGCTGCATAGACGTGTTTGTCACCGAGACATTGCTCCAGCCAATCATCGTGATCTGTTCCAGGCACTCCAGGAAGAGTGGGCAGCCATCCCACAGGCCCACATCAGACGCCTGATCACGTCCATGCCCAGGAGATACCAGTCGCTGATCGATGCAAGAGGAGGCCACACACCATACTAACGGGAAAGCCCGTACGCCAAAAAACTCTCGTGACCCAGATGCAAAACAACTGTCAATTGATTGGTTGAACCCTAAGGTATTCTTATGTGCAATTTGAACAATTCATCATCATGTGACGTATTCTTTCCAGAACGTTGTCTCCATTACAGCTGCTCTGAACGCATCACGATTCTGGGCAAGTCGACCTGCATCAGCCAAAGACAAGTTCAGACTCTCTGTGATGTCCTGGGTCCACCGTCGTCTAGGTCGACCCCTTCCCCTTTTTCCAGGAACCATGCCTTCCATCACTGTTTTTTCCAGGCTATTATGTCTTTTTATATGACCGAAAAATTTCAGCTTCCTTATTGCGATGGTATTTAGGAGCCAATGTTCCTGTACGTTTAGTGAGTGCAGTACTTCTCTGTTGGTCTTTTTTTCTGTCCAGGGTATTCTCATCATCCTTCTGTAGCATTTCATTTCAAATGATGTAATCTTTTTTGCAACTGTTTTATTGAGTGTCCAAGTCTCGCAGCCGTATGTTGCCACTGGGAATATACATGCTCTGATCAGTTGTAACTTTGTTTCTTTGCTTGTGCCTTGCCATAGGTTTTTCATCTGTATTAGTTTATGTGAAGCAATTGCAAGTCTTCTTTTAATTTCTACTGCACAGTCGCCAGAGCTGTTGATGATTGATCCTAAGTATTCGAATTCATTAACACTTTCCAGTTCTTCGTTATCAATTTCAATTTCTGGTTTGGTCTTTACTTTGTCTGTTGTCAATACTTTAGTCTTCTTTGTGTTTAGGTATAGATTCTGGGCCTCGCTGTGTTTCATTATATTCTCGGCATAAATGTTAAACAGGTAAGGGGAAAGGGTACAGCCTTGTCTTACTCCTTTCTGTACTTCAAACCATTCTGATGTTTCACCCTCTATTCTTACGGCTGCCTGTTGTTCTTGGTACAGCAGTGTGATGAGTTGTATAAGGTGGTTTGGAAATCCCATATTTTTCATAATAGCCCATAACTGCTGATGTTGTACACAATTGAAAGCTTTGGTGTAATCAATGAAACAAGTATGTAGATCAACGTTGAATTCTCTACACTTTTCTATGATGATCCTCATGTTGAATATATGATCTCTAGTGCCTCTACCTGGTCGAAAACCCGCCTGTACTTCGTTTATTTCTGTTTCTAGCTTTTGTTGCATCCTTTTCATTATGATTTGTAATAGTATTTTGCTGGCATGGCTTATAAGAGCTATAGTTCTTTGAACAATTAACTCATTAAATTAAAAAAGTTATTGAATGTCAAAATTATGGCTATGTGAGTGCCTTCAGTAGCTATGCGTTTCTTTTTTTGAACAGTATATTTTCAGGCCCACTTGTTGTGACCTCTCATCGAGAATTTTCATTTTCTCTTGCATCTGATTATGGTTATGGGACAGAAGAGCCAAGTCATCTGCAAAATCACTGGTTAATCCCAGTTATAGTGAATTAAATAATAATCATTACATGTGATAAATATTAAATAATTATATTATATTCCAGTTAAATTATTACTAACCTTTATAATGGGAAACTGTATTTCCTTGGGCACAAAAACTACTGATTTCGAGCATAATTTCAGATTACCTCTTTGTTTCCTTGTAATAGAAAAAAAACCCACAATGATACAATTTTACAACAAACAATAATTAAGCAATCAAAAATGTAAGTGACACCTGTTCACTCTTACTTAAAATTTTTAGACCTGTTGATGCATCAGGTCAATCATGAAGTCAATCAAAGATGAACCAGGAATGCAAGATGGAGGTTCCACTACAAATAACTTGCACTATGCTAATGACACAGTATTAATAACAGAAAATTTAAAAAGTCTATGAGGTGGAAAAATGAGAAGGAACTGGATGGCAGGTTTTAAATTATTGACAAAGTGAATAAACATGCTGAGATTCTTCTCAGACATGTTTGTAACTTCAATGCCACCATTGACTCAGGACTCTGACCATTATAACTTTCAGAAACTAAGCATTCAAAGTGGCCAATGAACATTCATGCCTTAACTGGGGCCCATTTTAGTGCTTAATAAAACACCACTAATTTGGTTAAAAAAACTGTTCATTAAATCAAAAAGAATTCAGAGTGAGAATCAACCCAGCAAGGTGAAAAAGAGGATGTGAGCCTAGTGTATTATTCATAAGCTTGTTGAGAAAAAAAATGAAGCACTTTATGCGCATAAGTGTGTGGCACAAAAGTGTAAAGCAAACAAAGGTCCAAAATAAAAAAACGATATATCAAGAAATTCTAGACACTGACTGTTACTGGTGTATTTCTTGTTGGTGGCGGTGCAGCCTGTCGTGCTAATAATGCGAATATTGGTGTGACGACGTATTTATAAATAAGCGAATGTCTATGGGCCGTTAAATTCATTTAGCATGATGATACCAACACAACAGTTATGACAGGGTCATAAGATGGACCAACTGGGAAGTCAAGCAGGCTGGACTCGTTGAAAATATATCTTTGACGAGAAAATTTATTAGACGAAGACGGCGTTAACATCATGGGTAGATACAGCACATCATCAAAGGTTTTCATGCAGAAAATAAATACGTAGTTAATACATATCATCAAGATGGATGTTGACCGATCCCACTAACCGTCACCATCTCAAGGGCAGCGGAAGCTCTGCGGAAAAATGTCCATCTAATCTTAGTTTCCACTACAAGACTTGTATAATATTGCAGGACTTCCATAAATATAATGTGTGATGATCCGATAAACATCCCAGCAGGAGTTTGGATGCACTAGCGACACGCCATAGCTAGACGTGCCGAAGCTCTGCCAAATACTTGCAAAGGATAAACTGAGTATCTACAGGATACTTGAAAGAGCCAGCTCTGGCTAATAGATATATGCTCCACTCAGGGAGATATCATAATATATTTCAGTGTCTTCCCACAACTTGGGACCAAGACACATAACAATATTCATTGAAGACGTATGTCCATATCAAAGGACTTTTTGGATCTGCCTCAAGCATCATAGCTGGATGGCAACAGCTCGACGCAACCAGCTGCGCTATTCTGTTCAAATATAGTGCACGACGGCACGCAAATAATTACATATACAATCAACTTAGATGTGCTCACACGTGCGTCTATAAAATACTAGACTCACATGTGAGGATCTCAAACACTTTAATCCTCACGCGAAAAGAACTTAACACTGACATGTTTCACACAAAAATATTTAAAATCCTGTAGACAGTAAAGATATCTAACAAAGAATGCTAGAGGAGGGTTAATGAACAAAGAATTTATAATAACAAATATCAGGAGAAGATAAGCAACTTTCATTGGTCATGTGATGAGAAGAGGAGCATTTGAAAACATCGTGATCACATGAAGAATAGAGGGAAAGAGAAGAAGAGTAAGAGATATGGAATAGAAAATGGACAGCTGGACACTACAACAATGGAAAAGATCAATGACATCATGGAACCCAGCATTGCACACTAAGCTTGGAGGAGTCACTTGAGCCTCAGTCGTAACTCTTTGGCTTTGACCTGGTTGATTGCATGCAGGAGAATCTCACTGTAGACCCAGTGGTTGGATGGGGAAGGAAGGGGGGGGGGGGGGGGGGGGGGCGCTGAGAGGTGGCTCTGTGCAGGATGTGACAATTCCTTGGGACAGCCCAAAATTAGAGCACATTATTTTAGCTCTGCATAGTTGGAGAGCCCCCTTGGATGGCAGGGAATGCATAGTATCACACAAGCCTTTATATACTAGCTAAGGTGGAGGGAGGAATAAAGTGCTAGCTACCTTTCCCTTCACCACTAAGGCTATACCACTGTTGTCCTAAATAACTTATATCAAAGAACTACACACGGGCTCGTATTGCCAAAGGCATGACACAACAACAGTGGGTGACATATGACTAACGCTCATGAACAGCTTATATCCCGTTTATTCAATTAAACACGTGACCACACATGACCTGATGAAAATACAACATTACGACTATATACGTGCCACAACAGGGAATGCATGTACAAATATCAATCTACAGAACGGGTAATCTGGCTACCACAATCCTAAAATGCACACCGCGCCATCACGCTGGAAAAACCTACATAGTAACACTGACTATGAAAATGCACAACAGTAACTTAGCATGTACCAAACTCAGCGCTAAGTAAATAACCACTTCCCTGGAATCCTTAATAGCAGAAATAGCTAACATTAGGAATAGGGCTCAGATGGTGGGCACTGCATCACTCTCCTAGATATCACAGACAGCCGAAGCTGGCATACCAAAAACTGCTTCCGCCATGGATGGCAGTCAAATCTCCACTGACTATATTCGCGCCAGCCTTGCGCATTCCGTTACTTTCGCAGATCACATGACTATCAGTGCGGCTTTTGACCGTCTAACAATCTAGAAATACGGTGTGACACACAGTATGCCACTTGCTTCTTCCTTCTAGCTTGGGACCAGATGTGATGATCCTTTAAATGCCAGCCAAGCTAGAGAAACTGGAGCTCATGACTTCAACTCACACGTTTCGGAAGGACAGAAAAGCCACAGGAAAAGTCTAGATCTACAGTGTAGATAATACCAAGGAGTCTTCAACTTGGTATTGGCTGCATAAGAGCGAAAAGCTCAGCAGTTCTAGTTGAACAACAACAATTAAGTGTGCAATAGCTCTGGGCCTAAATGGGCCTAAACAAAACTATGCAAAAGTAAAAATAATAAATTAAAATAAAATGCTACAGTACTGTATTGCTAACTTTAAAATATTTTTGTCCTTTGCTTATGGTGACTGATAAATGAACATTTTAAAGGAAGTAATTATTGAAGGAAGGCTGAAGGAGATAGTGGAGCTTCATCATCTGAGCCCTCAATGAATCTTATTCTCTTTGTTGGTGGAGAGTCTTGCCTTGATGTTGATGACTGTTTATTGGTAAGGCTACTTGCTGTTGAAGGTTGGGGTAGCTGTGGCACTTTCTTAAATAAATAAGACAACAATGAAGTTTGCCTCATTGACTGACGCTTCCTTTCATGAAGAATTTCTCTGTAGCATGCTATAACGTTTGATAGTATTTTACCCACTGTAGAACTTATTTCAAAACTGGTGTCAATCCTCTCAAAGCCTGCCACTACTGTATCAAAGTAAGCCAACATATTGTTCTAAATCCTCCGTTGTCCTTTCAGCAATGCTTATTGGATCTTTGTCAGGAGTAGATTCCATCTCAAGAAGTACCTTTTTAGCTCACCTACCAAAAGCAAGTCCTCATCCATTAAAGGCTGATCATGAGATTCCAGCAATTCAGCCACATCTTCAGGTTCCACTTCCAGTTCTCTTGCCATTTCCACCACACATTTGCAGTCACTTCCTCCACTGGTCTCAAACCCTTCAAAGTCAGCCATGTGGGTGGGAATCAACTTCTTCCAAACTCCTTTTAATGTTGATATTTTGACTTCTTCCCATGAATCATGAATGTTCTTAATGGCATCTAGAATGGTAAATCCTTTCCAGAAGGCTTTCAATTTATTTTGCCTAGACTCATCAATGGCCGAAAAAAATAAACATGAATAAAATAGAAAAGCGCTGTATTAGCAAAGTGCTCTAAAGGAAAGTGCCTTAAAGCAAGGTATGCCTGTATTGTGATTATATCATGTTGAGCTTGACTTGTTTTTTAAATTTAATTATTTATTGCTATGTACGTGTGGAAACTTGTCCTCTAGACAACATTGCCATAGTCCTTGTTTTTGTTATTGTTAGACTAGTGGTAACAGCGATGGTGTTGCTGTTGTTAGGGACAAAGGTGTGCATGTAAGCACCTTTTGTCTCATGACAGATATGAATATAATAATAATAATAATAATAATAAATTCTTTAAGCGCCAAACACGGCGCATAAGGCAGAAACCAGTGCTCTCCAGGTTGTTCGTTGTGACGCCACTCCTCTTAGCTCTTGCACATTATTTAGGCCCAACGTTTTCCTTCTTATTATTGTTCTTCTGAGTGTTTCTTTTGGTCTTCCTTTTTTCCCGCTTACCCTCAGGAACCCAAGTGAGCGCCTGTAGTGGTATTCTGTTGTTTTGCATTCGTAGGACATGACCGATATATGACCATCGTCTTTTCCTTATATAGTCGGAGACATATTTCTGCCTAGAGTTTCTCTTATTTGTCGATTAGTCTTGAATTCTTTCCAAACTGATGTTCATGAGTTTTCTAAGACATTTGTTCTCGAATGTATTCAGCTTGTTCTCCAATGATTTTGTTATTTTCCAACTCTCACAGCCGTATGTTAACACTGAGATAACATTTGAATTAAACAGACGAAGCTTGGTATGTATATTCAATGATCGTAATTTCCAAATGTTAGATAATCTATTGAAGGCGCTAGCTGCCAAAGCAATTCTAGTATGGATTTCTCTTGTTGTGTCACCATCCTGAGTCATTTTACTGCCTAAATAATTGAAACTTTCAACTTTCTGTAGTTTTTCCCCGTTCAAGATGATATCAAAGGTCTCGTTAGAAAAGTTCATAGCTTTAGTTTTAGAGGCATTTATTTGGAGACCAATTTTAACCGAGAGATGACACAAATTATTTATTGCTTCTTGGGATTGTCTTGGTGTTGAACTTAAGAATGCTACATCATCTGCGAAATCCAGGACAAATGGAAAATGAATATAACCTAGTAATTATAACTTTGCACATACTTTTCAAGAGCCTGTTGATGAGACAATCCAGCTGGATAGTAATATACACTAAAATCTTCAAAGTAGATTTCCCCTGGATCGAGCAGAAGGAGGGAGAACCTATTGGCAAAAAAAAATAATTAATATCTTTTAAATTAATGCATACAATTTCTTGCACAGCCAAAAAAATCAGTTGAATTCTTTATATGTAAGACATGTACAATATAACAAATTAAATGTAATTTGAAATGAAGAACAGTGGGATGTGTTCCCTGATGTCATCCAAATGTCTTCAATGTTGTTAGGGTTAGGATTATGGTTAGTGTTAGGATTTCTAAACCTAATCCTTTCCCCTTTTTACTGTGTCTGAATTCATTTTTAAGACTATATTGAACAGATGACCCATTATTCTTCATTTCAATTGTAGGCCCCATATAGTTCCTAGCAGTCTCTGGAGAGAATGAGGAAAGAATAGGACTTCTGCTCCCTCAGACATGTTAAGCAATAATTAACATGAGGTTAGCAGCCTCATCTTGTAAAAAAATTTGCTACAGAAGCCACCACTACAACAGCTTATAAATGTTTTGATGCTCTAGAAAGGGACCAGCTACAGTGGTAACTCCATTATGAGTGAAAAGGAAATTTTTATGTTGATGAAATGTTAGTAGAAAGTAATTTACGTCCCTATATTTTAATGGTGCCCTATTAGCAAACATTAGGCCTAAACATGTATACCTATGTGGAATATAATAAACTTGGTAGAAAAAAACACCCTATCTCTGCACCTAGCAAACACTGCAGATAAATTAACGTTTAATACATAATAAAATATGGCACAGTTTATAATCCCTGACTTTTCTTACTTGTAGGCTACCTGGAGATTTAAGATACGTAGCCTAGCCTATCTTACTTTGTTTAGTTTCAACAATGCCATATTTCAATTTGCTGACACTTAAAATAAATAATGTTAGTCGAAAGTTATTTAAATTACTTTATTTAAATAATACCCTATTGTCTACACCTTGCAACAGATTATATTTAATACAAACTGACGTTTTCTGCAGAAGAAATTATGGAACTCAAACTGCTCTATGAGTTTTCACCCGCCGCTGATAGGGGGTGTATCTGGTCACTAAAAACGCTTTATTTTAAAAATAAAAATTACCTCTCTTGCCCTAAAGTGTCCGTTTCTAGGAATGCCATTCTACGAATTCCTAAACAAATCTGATATTAACACGTGTTGCAAATGACTGCGATATCCCGACTCTGTGGCCTCCAACAGGTACTTGCGTGTTTACAACAAATGCATCGTTCTCGTCTGCTGACTTTCGCTCAACTTTCTGTTTCTCACATAACCGGAAGTCACGTTGATTGCATTGTTGTTTGTTATCAGGAAAACAAAAGGATCGCTTTTACCATTTTGCCAGTTATACCTTTCAGGACTTTAGGTATTTAGCGACCACTTAAAATGGTACGGAAAAGCGAACAATATAGAAACTTCTAACATTGGCGGAATAAGACACGATTTAACATAAAATATACAGTTTACGTATAAAATATAGGACTGTGAGACGCAAATAGGAAAAGACAACGCACTTTTAATCATTGTGTGGAGAGGAGATAAACTCATAGAACAACAGAAATATAGTAGAACGATAAACAGCAAACAAATTACATAACGTTTTATTATTAAATAGGAGTTTTGCCTGTTGGCAAGGCGCACCCCCATTCAGGCTAGATACAAGATCCGCAGTTATTTTTTTCTTTATTAAAAAAAAAACGGTTCAACCCTTGTTGAGTTATAATTAAGATATACAGTGTAGTTAGTTCAAAATAATATTACTAATTTACTATATCAAATTACGGCATCATCTCCCCACTCCACTCGGTCCAAATAGCGCAAATAAAAAATGTAAAATTTTGTGAGTATATGTGGGCTCTCCCCTGTCCAAAAAAAGCTATGTTAGGGCGCATACCTCATGGACTTGTATAACGGTTTTGTTAATACAAAAATATAAATCGGCTAAGAAATGTTAAATAGTGATACATTTGCAGAATAAATAGTATGCAAAATATGCCCCTTACTGGCGAACTAGAGGGCATCACCTAAGTGCCTGGCGGACAAACTGAACTAATTGCAATGTAGTTTCATGTGGCTCTGATTCAAGGCCAATCAGTCATGAAACCCTCAGTTTCCAGCAACTCAAAAACATGGGATGTTGAGAGCCCCCCTTAATGGGATTAAAAATTTGCTTTAGGGAGTCTACCTCACATGATACGTGGAGTGTGAGCTTCCACACAATTTGAGACTTTTAATTTACTCTGTTTCCAATAACTGGACAGGAGGAATGATGCCACGATTAGGTATCGGCAACTGCACATATTATCTGGAATTAGAAACACCGTATAACCCTTAATATGTTGACTGAAGAAAAAAAAGAAAAGCACGTGGGCTGCTTTGCTCTCAACAGTTTGATCTGAACGTTTCTGCATATACCAGGTACACGAAATATGACCACAAAAACGTACATGATATCTTATACTACAAGAACCTTCTTGTTGAAAATGTGTGCAAGACATTACTATAAGAAATCAGGAGGACTGTAGCATGAATGTGTTAAATGGTGGGGTGAAAGAAAATAGCTTGTCTCTTCTTACTATGAGTCGGGACGGAGAAATGGCTTATGTTACGGCCACAAGGTCTTCGTTAGGGACAAACAAAAGAAAACGGTAGTGGAAAGAAAATGAAAATTGCAATCGTTTTTAGTTTTCCATCGTGTTGCCTTGCCATTTTCATTGGGATTTGCCATAATGGTAACAGCGATTTCCATTGATGGCTCGTATCATTGTTCAAATGCATTGAGCTTAATTTTCGCTTTCTTTTCTCTTCCGTTTCTCTTATGTTAATTTGTCTCCAGCGAAAACCTTTTGGTCCTAATGTATGCTCTTATTTTGACCTTGTAAGACACGGATATAAAGCCTGCGCCACCAGCACACTTCTATATGGCAGCGACAAGCCAGCGAGACATAGACAACAGTGGCGTATCCTGGTAATGCGAGCTAGGCGTGCTGATACTTAAAATGAATATGTACGCCTACTATTTAACTTCTTCCCCTCTTAATTTAAAAACCAACTATATTCAATTACGCAACGATAGTTATTAGGGGTATATGTCAATTATCTCCGAAATACTAATTAACTTACAACTTGAAACTCACTGTCACTGTAATAATCTGCATTCCCGGCAAATAACAAAAATTAATCACAAAAAACACTGGACGGACACAGCCGATTTTTACAACTCGAGAGCTGCAAGACCCCCGCATGCATGTTCGTATTGTATTGACGTATCTGGCCATGACCCCGATCCACACAAACCAGTCTTCAAACGTAAAACCGAAAGGTGCAGCACGCATAGTGACGGAATTACCCGAGAAACTTAGAGCGATTGCTACCAACCAAAAAAACTGCACTATAAAACGCGTCTGGGAAACTGAAACTAGATATACTCGTAGATTCTATGCGGAAAAATCCATTATCCTGATGCGTGTGGTCCGAAAGCAGAACATTATAAGAGAAATATTTGATAGAATAATACATTAAATTTTTATTTTCCTTTGGGCACAGGTGTGCGCAGCACGCACAGCAAACATAGAGAATACGCCATTGATAGACAACCTATTTCACAACGGGCTGATCACCCGTTTGCCAATCACTTCGATTACGGAAACAACAGCAAATGGGTTGATTTGCCGTTGCCCTAAAGACGCCACTAGGCGTGATGGGAAACAATGGCAAAGAAAACCTATCTGCTGTTGCCCTAAGACGCCACTAGGCGTAATGGCCACTGACTGCTTTGACGGTCGGTGGCTAAGGATGGAAGAAGAAGAAGAAGACAACCTATTATAAGCAAGAAAGACATACATTGCCACAGACAATACTATAGAGCACTTCTTACTAAAATGTAAGAGGTATAAACAATCGAGAACTTCTGAAGGTATTTTAGAATCAAGTATGAAAAGTGATAAAGGATGACAAAGCGAGAAGCTTCAGGACAGTTTGACATCATGACATAGAAAGAAGTTATCGACGGAATTGGTACTGGAGACAGGAAGGTGAAGTGAGAGATCATCGCTTAAGCCAGCAGCTATGTTATTTGAAAGAAGAAGACGACGAAGAATAAGATGAAGAGGAGAAGGAACAAGAATGAAGACGAGGATGCCGAAGAGGAAGCAGAAGAGGAGGAGGAGGAAGAAGAAGCAGTGAGGGGTGAGTGTGACGTGTAATGGAAATGAAGCCTCCCGTATCCGACCGCCCTTTCGTGACCTCGGCGTAGTTTTATAATTCGTTCGCAAAGTCAAACATTTGACAGACTGCGTTTACTCATTCTAATCCACGCCCCTTTCTTTGAGCGGTTATCAAACGAAGCTGTTTACCAACTTTCGCAAACCTGCCAGACAAACAGGGGGCGAACGACGTCCGTTTACCCACGTTTCTCACGCGAGCAAATCTGTCAATATTACGACACCAGACAGACCACGAGTGGGAAACACGTGGAAAACACCGAACCTCTGTATAGTTAATTGCACGGGCAAAAATATTTTCCCCCGTGTATTCTTTGATGTTTATACATTCAGGGGGAGACAATCGTTTGATCTCCAGAAACGGCGTAATCTCAGAAGAAAGCCCGTTACACTGGTTAAGCTTTGTTGTTGGCCAGCAACGCCGAACAGAGAGACCGGTGGAACCCTTTATTGGGGGGAAATGTAGTTTCTGAGTTCTCCGCAATGAAACGGAGTATGAAAAGTAACATCTTCTAGAGATCATTATAACATAACGGTATATATACTGCGTCTCATCACAATCATTTATCAGTTGTCGCCCAGATTTTTCGGAGAGTCTAAACACGTTACCTAGAACCAGTGCAGATAATTGTGTTAATAGCTTCGTGGGGATCTTAATCTGAATTTCTGGCATGACTTGATCAACGGCGACCAGCGGTATTTTTATGTGGCTATATTTTGGGCCGTGTCTCCATTTTTACTGATTGGATTAAAGTTGTCTTCTGTTGGCTGACGCGTCTCCAAGTTTCAGTTGTGAACAGGACGGGCTACAGAGACTAACGAACAGTTTTAATAGTAAATTTTAACTGGACTTACAAAATACCCAGATATATTTTCTTGCATTTTATCAGCCCAATGTGGTAAAATAACAATAACTGTTATCCCGACATTTGATAGTCTTTTCCGAGTGGATATTTATCCAGAAGAGCTACGCTATTTCAGAATCGGCACTCGCCAGAGCCAGCCGATAGGATTTACCATCAGCATCAAAATAACAATAATTAACAGTTTTTAGCAATCATATGTTTTCCTACTGTTTACGGTGAACACCAGATCTCAGAGAGTCTCGGCATTAACTATCCAAGGTGACACTGTTTATCCAGGAAATCAACCACCAAATTAGGCGTTCCCCTTATAAAATGTAATTATTGACAAGGCGGGACTGGGGCCCAATTCGGACGATAATTTCTCTGGACCTTATAAATATATTCATGGATTTTTTTACGTCCAACCGATTGTTGCACCAAAAATAGGGTTAGAAGCGAGATTGTTTGGGGCCACGTATGACAGAGAGAGAGAGAGAGAGAGAGAGAGAGAGAGAGAGAGAAATCTTTTCTTTAGCACAGGAAACCCTGTATCATATGAATTCTGTTAGACTATTGTTTAATTTTTATTGGATAACGTTTAGTGGGAACTGTGTTCTTTCTTTACTGTCTATACATAAACTATTGCTAATCTTTTGACCTTTGGGGTTATTAACTTGGTTGGATTCTTACCTTCTCAACGAGGGGAGGGCATAGGTATTCTGTATTATATACAAGGGGATTGACATAAGTCTTGGGCCTGACCCCGAAGGAGTCATAGGAGGAAGATGAAACTTGGCACATTTAAAGTTCATCATATTTGCACTGAATGTGTAAAGTACGCGTTTGTTTCTTCAATGGGTTTTCCCGCTACGGTGCACGGCGCACTGTACCCTATTGACCGGATCTGCAGCTCCAAAGATTTGACAAAACAACGGAAAAGAAGGAGGCCAGAGCTGTGATAAAATTTCTGATGTTTCAGGGAAAAACACCTACAGAAATACACAGGGAGATGGAACCAGTGTTTTGTGATTCTTGTCCTTCATATACTTCAGTAAAAAAACTGGTGTCAACAGTTTAAGTGTGGCCGCTCAAATGTTGCTGATCTGCCAAGATCTGGTAGACCAGCCTCAGAGTGCAACGATGAAAATGCAACAAGAGTGAAGAAAATCATTTACCAGGATCGAAAAATGACAATTGTGGAGATAGCTAGTAGAGTAAAACTAAATGAAAGAACAGTTTATAGAATTTAACACAACAGGCTGAACATGTACAACGGGCTGATCACCTGTTTGCTAGTCAATTTGATTACGGAAACAACGGCAAGTGGATGAATTTGTTGTTGCCCTAAAGACGCCACTAGGCGTGATGGGATACAACGGCAAAGAAATCAATTTGTTGTTGCCCTAAGACGCCACTAGGCGTATTGGCCACTGACTGCTTTGTCGGTTGGTGGCTAAGGATGGAAGAAGAAGAAGAAGAAGACTGAACATGAGAAAAGTGTGTGCACGCTGGGTTCCGGGACTGTTGACACGTGAACAGAAGCAAACGTGGGTAAATTGCTGTCAACAGTTACTCAAAAAGTGTCAGTCAAAACATTTTTTGGTGACCATGGTGACAGTAGATGAGACTTGGGTACACCATTATGACCCCGAATCCAAAATTGCCAGCATGCAATGGAAAACCCCGGGCTCCCCAACACCTGTCAAGCGGAGGGCGCAAAAATCTGCAGGAAAAGTGATGCTGACTGTTTTTTGGGACGGCAAAGGTGTCCTTTTGAAAGATTATCTGCCTCGTGGCAACACAGTTAATGGACAGTACAATGCAGATCTTCTCACAAAACTAAGAAAGGTTGTGACCAGGAAACGAGGGATAATGCGCACTCAAAATCTTCCTTTGCTTCAAGACAACGCGCCCTCTCACAAAGCACGGCTTGTGCAGCTAGCAGCCAACGATTTTAATATTGAAATTCTTCCACACCCACCATATTCTCCCGATTTGGCTCCATCAGACTTTTTTCTATTCCCAAATCTTAAAAAAACAGCTAAAAGGAAATCATTTTGACAGCGATGAAGAAGTTATACTGGCATGTGATGACTGGTTTAGTTTGAAAAATAGGGTGTTCTACTCCCAAGATCTTTTCAAGGTCAAGCAGAGATGGCAGAAGTGTGTCAATTCAGACGGTGGCTATATTGAAAAGGAATAAACACTATACAAAATTTCAGCTCTCTGTGACATGTCCTTCAAGGTCAGGCCCAAGACTTATGTCAATCCCCTTGTATATATATATATATATATATATATATATATATATATATATATATATATATATATATATATATATATATATATATGTGTGTGTGTGTGTGTGTGTGTGTGTGTGTGTGTGTGTGTGTGTGTGTGTGTGTGTGTGTGTAATTCTGATGTATTTGATCTTTCTCTTTTAGATATTGGATGTTGTAAAGTTTAGTGATAATAAACAACAAAATAACTAACTTTGTGTGTGTTGGTCAGACCCATACCCAATTTAACCATAGTTTTTCACGTTTGTGTGTCTTGTTGTCACATAGCTGTGTTTGTGTGTGCGTGTATAGTAAACTTATATTTCTCAATATAAGGGGGTGCAAGATTGTCTGTTACTAAATTATAGTCGTACAGATAGGCTGGACTATATAAACTATTTAGTCCAGGCGTGACCTTACATAACTTAAAACCTATCCAAGCACGACAGTGAGGAAGAAGAAGACGATGGCTAAGAAGAAGAGACTCACTTCCGTATTATAGGAATGGCTGAGAAACTTCCTTTCTTACATCCATTGACAAAGAGTTGTTGTATAAAATACTTTTCATTTATCAGAGATGTATCGTCCATACGGTGTTATTAACGTATCTTTGGCGCTATTGATTTGTTCTAAAACTATTCCATTTACTTGAATAGTGCATTTTGGAGACGTCATTTTCTTTAATATGACTATTACTACTGTCTTTTTGCTATTTCGACTGAGACTTTTAGTTTTCACTTGTATCAATCATTTTTTGCAACTCTTTTTTTTTTTAATTTCTTATTTTTGCTATTAAAATTGTATCATCGGCGTATCTTAAGTTATTTATATTTGATATTGCCCAACATCTCTTCACAGTTCTTGCTCTTACTGCGTCTAAAAATTATCCTTGCTCCTCTTCCATGCATGTTTCCTCCAGAAAAAATTATTTTGTAGTTGTCAGAATATATTTCAAATGTTCTTATATAAATAGTATTTCACACAGTCCTAATAAATTGACATTCATTATTTCGGTTTCTGCATTAGTGCCCTGGAATTCCTAATTCCTATGGTTCAGTAGCTTCCGTCAGTTTTGACTGAGTACGGAAATGATGCGCCCTCGGCTGCTTGTTGTGCCTGTGTACCTTTCGGTATGTTCTTTTTTCTTCTGCTTGTTGTAAGAGCTTTTCGCCCAATCTGAGGTGGCGCAATAGGGAGCATCACCATGGTCGCCCACATATGGCGTCACGCAGAGAGGGGGGGGGGGGTTAAAATTATTGACCCTATTTACAATGATTTGACAAATGTGATGCCACTTTCTCATATTGGCAGTTGTTCATATTATTTGGAATTGAAAACTATATATATCCTAATTATAACCCATCAGAGGTTGAACGGGATATTTTTCTTCATTAATATCTTTTTAAAAAAATAGCTGAAATATCGGATTAATGCTGTAACCTTTAACTGTTTTCAATTGTTTTTAGTTATACTTTTAAAGAAAAAAAATACAGTGTTATACCATCATCATTATCAGCTGCCATCTCCACAACGACACCCGTGTGTTACCGGGGCCCGAAAGGGGAGCAAAGAATAGTAACACTGTCCCCTGCCAGGCATGTCGTAGAAGGCGACTAAGGAGGGTTGGGCATGGGGCCGGTTACCCCATCCTGTAAAAAATTTAAACCACAAAAAACTTCAACAAATATGGACAAGTCAAATAAAGGAAATAAAACACAGCCATCCAAGACAGGGGAAGGTCCTCTCGCGGGGAGGCGTATGATGCAACACAGAGAAAGCCGAAAGGAGTCTGTGTTGCTGACTAACCTTCTTTCTTCTAGGAGAACTTCCAGATTTGGCACCTGGAATGTTCGGACATTAAACGAACAAGGGAAAGTGGCGCAAGTAGCAGCAGAAATGAGGGAATACAAAATCGAGGTTCTGGGAATGTGTGAAACAAAGTGGAAGGGGGTAGACAGGAAGAAACTCATCACAGGTGAATTGGTGCTGTCCTCAGGACATGAAGACGAAACTTCACACCACAGTGAAGGGGTAGCTCTTATGTTATCTAAAGAAGCACAGAAAGCACTCATTGAATGGGAAGCTGTTGGACCCAGAATAATAACAACTACTTTCAAAACAGCTAAAAAGAAAATTCATGTAAATGTCATCCAATGTTATGCACCAACTAATGACAAAGAAGAGTCTGTGAAAGAAGCATTTTATACTAAACTACAGGAAATTATGGATAAAGTAAAAAGAAGAGACATCACAATTTTGATGGGTGACATGAATGCAAAGATAGGTACAGTCAACACCGGATTTGAAGAAGTCATGGGAAAACATGGGCTAGGAGTAATGAATGAAAATGGAGAACTATTCGCAAACTTCTGTGCTTCAAATCAACTGGCTATAGGAGGAAGCATGTTTCCACATAAGAGAATACACAAGGCAACATGGATATCACCAGACCATAGAACAGAAAATCAGATCGATCATATATGCATAAAGAAGAAGTTTAGATCATCATTGCAGGATGTAAAGGTATATAGAGGAGCAGACGTGGCATCAGATCACCATCTTCTGATAGCCAAAATAAAAATGAAACTCAAGAGATATGCAACAATGCAAAATTATAGACAACAGTTTAATGTAGGACAGCTAAGAAATCAAGAAACAAGAGACAAATTTGCGGTCACAGTATCCAACAAATTCCAAGTGCTACAACAGCTGGAAGATGTAGAGAATACAGAAGACTATTGGCAGCAGGTCAAAACGGTATGGAAGGAGACATGTGAAGAAATACTGGGGAAAAGGGAAAGACAACAAAAAGCATGGATAACAACAGAAACCATCAATAAGATAAAAGACAGGAAAAACAAGAAAGCAGAGTTAAACACAAGCAAAACCAGAAGTTCCAAAGCCAAGGCTCAAGAAGTGTACACAGAAGCAAACAAAGAAGTAAAAAGAAGTATCAAAAGAGACAAGAGGAAGTATATTGAGGAGTTGGCAAGAGAGGCAGAAGATGCTGCAGCCAAAGGAAATATGAGAGAACTGTATAGCAGCACAAAGAAGTTAACAGGGAAATACAAGCAAACAAGTTGTCTCATAAAAGACAAGAATGGGAAACTGCTCAGCAATATACAAGAGCAAATGAAGAGGTGGACAGAATATTTTGGGGACCTTCTCAATAGACCAGCTCCACAAAACCCGCTGGACATCCAGCCAGCAGAAGAAGAGCTACAAATTAACGGTGAAAGACCAACGAAGGAAGAAATAAAGAAAGCCATAAAGCTTCTAAGAGATGGAAAAGCGTCTGGACCTGATGGCATTCCAGCAGAGGCCATCAAAGCAGATATCGACACGGCTACAGAGATGTTATATAAATTACTTGGTAAAGTCTGGGAAAAGGAAGAGATACCAGCAGAATGGAAGGAAGGATATCTGGTTAAGTTGCCTAAGAAGGGAAATTTACAAGAGTGCACAAATTATAGAGGAATAATGTTACTATCAGTGCCAGGAAAAGTATTAAACAGGATTATCCTTGAGAGATTAAAAGAGTCGATAGACAAGAAATTGAGAGATGAACAAGCAGGTTTTCGACAAAACAGATCATGTACAGACCAGATAGCCACTTTGAGAATAATAGTTGAACAAAGTCTGGAATGGAATTCACCACTATACATCGGATTTGTGGACTATGAAAAGGCATTTGACAGTGTAGACAGAGAATCACTTTGGAAATTGATGAGGCATTATGGAGTTCCCCTGAAGATCATTAATTTAATAAAGAAAACATATGAAGACATGACATGCAGAGTTCTTCATGAAGGACAGCTTACAGAACCATTTGGGATAAGAACAGGAGTGCGACAGGGATGCCTCTTGTCTCCATTTCTTTTCTTGCTGGCAATAGATTGGGTTATGAGATCATCGACAACACACAACAGAAATGGAATCCAGTGGACTCTGACTAAGCAGTTGGATGATCTGGATTTTGCTGATGACTTGGCTCTTCTGTCCCATAACCGTAATCAGATGCAGGACAAATTGAAAACACTCGATGAGAGGTCACAGCAATTGGGTCTGAAAATACACAGGGAAAAGACAAAAATAATGCGAATAAATGCAGGTAATGATAATAGGGTTGAACTTGAAGAAACACCAATACAAGATGTAGAATCATATACGTATCTTGGCAGTAATATAGACAAAGTTGGAGGGACAGACAGCGATATCAAAATAAGAATACAAAAGGCAAGAGGAGCTTTCATTGCATTGGGAAATATATGGAGATCAAGAGAAATAGGATCCAACACGAAAATAAGAATCTTCAACTCAAATGTGAAGTCAGTCCTATTGTATGGCTCTGAGACATGGAGAACAACAAAGACAACAACCAAAAAGCTACAGACTTTCATAAATGGGTGCTTGCGTAGAATAGAGGGATTAAAATGGTATGACAAGGTTACCAACGTAGAACTGATGACAAGAACTAGACAAGTGCCAGTGGAACAAGAGATGAGAAGAAGACGATGGCGATGGATAGGACACACACTGAGGAAACCTGTTGATAGCATTACAAGGCAGTCCTTGTTCTGGAACCCGCAGGGCAAGAGAGGCAGAGGAAGACCAAGAAGTACATGGAGAAGAGAGTTGGAAACAGAGGTGAAAATGATGAGGAGAACATGGAAAGAACTTGAGATGATGGCACGTGACAGGAGGACTTGGCATGTGTTTGTTGAAGGCCTATGCTCCTTTGGGAGTGGAGGGTTATGAATGAATCTCCACAACGAAGGTTGGCTGTAATGGATCTCCAACGTCTTCTGTCTCTTGTCTTGGTGGTGCAGTCTGATAGACTCTTTCCTGTCCATCTCTTGATGTTATCTTCCCACTTATAGCGCTGTCTTCCCATTGCACGTTTGCCTTCACCTCTCCCTTCTATCATGGTCTTCTGCAAGGTGTTATGCCTTTTTATGTGGCCAAAGTATTTTAGCTGCCTACTTTGATCTCCCTCATTAGTTCTCTTTTCATACCTAGATTTTCTAGGATCTCTTTATTTGTTTTCTTCTCTTTCCATGAGATACGCCCCATTCTTCTATATATCCACATTTCAAGAGCCTCAATTCTTTCTTCCAAATGCTTATACATCGTCCATGTTTCTGCACCATACAGAAATGCAGAATATTTATAAAACTTTATGATTCTCAGTTTTAAATTGTGAGATAACTGTTTTGATGTCAGTATATGTTTCATGTTGTGAATGTAGCCTTGGCCATTCCTATTCTCTTCTTGATTTCTATGTGTTATACACACCTTTCCAATAAAAGATGTTGATCTGGAAAATAATGAATTTTTAGTTCTTTCAATCGAGGAGCATCCTACTTTGTCGTAGGATAATGATGACCACGAGAAATAATTCACTGATAACAACTTCAGTTTTTTCCCCTGAATATTTGAGAAACTTGAGAAAGTTTAACAATATTTAATGAAACTTTAACACAAGTAAGAACTGAAGCTATTGATGAGTTTACTTTCAATTAAATTATTTTTATATTGCTTTAAATTAAATGAAGCCAAAATAAGTGCTATTTTAAATAAATTTGGCAACAATTAACCAGCATAGCAGTTAATGTAAAAGCCTAATTAATTAAACATTATTTCTCTTAAACGATTGTTATTTTATCTACTCTAGTTAAGTAATTTACATTCGATTACATTCTTTCTTTTCAGTAGGACAAAAAATTAAAAAAAAATTAGGGAGGGGACAGGGGTTAATATATTTGTGACGTCAAATAAGAGCGGTGTCTGCGTTTTTGTGACGAAGTATAACAAGGGGGAAGGGGTTAAAAATGGCAAAAACCACAAAAATATTTATAGAATAGTGACTCCTATATACACACATTGGGATTCTCGGTGCTACGGAGTTCGTGCACTGTGCTGAGATCCTCCATGTGTGATCTAAGGGAGTAGATCGGAGCACTGATGGTGTCGTCCGTATGCAATGAAGAAAGTCCTTAAAACCAAACCAATGGCAAAAACTGCGTGATGTCAAATGTGGACGACCCCATAGGCTGAAGATGGATTGTCCTTTTCAGGGTGCAAGCTTTGGCAGAGTTATATGGTCTTGCCCTCCTGTCTCTTGTTTGTCTGTCCCTGACGAAGGCCTAGTGGCCGCAACGTGGGTTTTTTTCTTGTCCTTACTCCTTGTAAGACGTATTACTATTTGTGTGTTTTTTTTAATTCTACCGTTTTACCCCCGTCTTACTGCAGTTCTCCTCATATTCATATCATACCCCATACCTGACTGCACTGTTTACCTGTTCGCTCACCTTTCACTGTTATTTCTGCTCTTACTGTCGATCTATTCACCTATTCCACTTGATTCTTACTTTCTTTCCCTCCTGTCTCTTGTTCGTCTGTCCCAGACGAAGGCCTAGTGGTCGCAACGTGGATTGTTTCTTGTCCTTTCTCCTTGTAAGACGTATTACTATTTGTGTGTTTTTGTGGGTTTTTTAAAATTCTACCGTTTTAACCATCCGTCGGCCTGTTGACGCGTCTGGTAGGAGGACAGACACCTCTTCCAAGGTGTACTCTCTACTGTTAATAATTCATGTACTTAGAGCTTCAAGATGTATTATTTGCCCCACATACTTCCACCATATTGGTTATTCATGGAATTGTCCAAACTGTTGGCTGATACCTAGCATAAGTTTAAGCTAGTTAATGCTGGGTGAGGCTTTCCTTTCTCCTGAGGCACGAATCCTACGAAGGCTACTTCTAGTGCTCCTACTGATGTTGAACTAGGGGATCCTTCTATTATCCATAGTGTTTGATGGCCCCAATAACACAAATGACAAATATCACTGGGGACATGAAGTGTAGAGATACATGATCGCCTTCGCAAGCTGGCATTGTACCTGAAGACATTTGCGTCTACCTAGTTTCCCACACAAGTTAGGTAGTAAACGTAATGAAATCTGGCAAGTCTAGCCCGGGAAATTCCATGTCGCATATAGCGGCTTCAATAGCACAGAATTTTACTTCTGTTTAATAATGGATTCATCGGAAATAGAATTTCTTGCGGAAAGAGAGCGCGTTAAAGTGATTCCAAATTTCTCGCAGGATAAAATGTACTTAATCAGTGTAGGTAAACGAAAGTGACCATATTAACAGAGGTTCTCACAACAGGCTAATCATTAGGCCTAGACAAATATTAGTTTGTAGACAGCGCTATAAGTGGGAAGATAACGTCATGAGATGGACAGGAAAAAGTATATCATAGTGCACCACCAAGACAAGAGACAGAAGACGTTGAAGATCCATTACAGCCAACCTTCGTTGTGGAGATGGTAGCAGATGATGATGAGTTTGTAGTAAATAATATTAGTATTAATATCGTTGTCGCTTCGCATCGACTTAATTAATGGGGGGGGGGGGGGGGGGGGGGGTGGGGGGGGGGGGGGGGGGGGGGGGGGGGGGGGGGGGGGGGGGGGGGGGGGGGGGGGGGGGGGGGGGGGGGGGGGGGGGGGGGGGTGTCTATACGACTGTAATCACTAAACTAATGAATTAGCCTACATAAAACTTAGACATAATCATCATCAGCTTCCGTCTCCACAACGAAGGTCGGCTGTAATGGATCTCCAGCGTCTTGTCTTGATGGTGCACTCTGATAGACTCTTTCCTGCCCATCTCTTGATGTTGTCTTTCCACTTAGGCCTATAGCTCTGCCTTCCGCTTGCATATTTCCCTTCAACGGTGGAAATGAAGAACTGTGGGCTGTGTGTTCGATATGGCCTAAACAAAAATTCAGACACAGTAATAAGAGTTCAAGTTATGTTTAGGAATCCTAAACCTTTACTCTAAGGCAAAGGATCCCATTACACACCCATTGAGGCATATTGGGAATATGGTGTTGGGCCCATATTTTCTCGACCATCAGGTGTCAACATCATGCCAGCCGCCTTAACCTTCCCAGAGTTGCTCTGGTACCCAATTCATGAGGCTGGGTCGGTCTAAAAAGTCCCACCTCAACTGGGGATCGAACCATGGACCACCGAGCTAGGAAACCAGTGCACTAACCACTGCTACCATCGCTCCCTTTACCATAACCCTAAACCTATGATGTTGGCGACTTATTTGTATGACATCAAAAAACACGATCCACTGTTCTCATTTCAACTGTCTAATTTTGATCTTCGCTAATGTTCTCTGTTCATTCCTAGTTTTCCTAGGACCTCTATTTGTTTCCTTCTCTTTACATGAGCTGCGCGCCAATCTTCTAAATATCCACATCTTGAGAGCCTGAATTATGTCTTCCAGTTGCTTGTTCATTGTCCATGTTTCTACACCATACAGTAATGAAGAATATATATATATATAAAGGTAAGTCCCATAGCAAGTACTGCTTTAGGGGAGTGGAGTGTTAGAGACTTCACTGTATTAGGTCCAGCATCGAGAGGTGGGGTGACCAGTTCCCTTACTCGCTGCCTTTTTCTTCCCTAACTCAAAGTCAGGTACCCATTTACAGCTAGTTAGACTGGAGCGTTTTGATATCGTGAATTGAACCCAGCAATTTGCCACGGGAGACCAGCGCTAGAATATATATAACATTTGATAATTCTCAGCTTTAATTTGTAAGTTAATTGTTTAAATGTCAGTATGTGTTTCATGTTGTTGAATGTAGCTTTGACCATTCCTGTTCTATCTGATAGATCTCTTCTTGATTTGTTTCACAAAAGTCATCATCTGTTATTATATGACCAAGATATGAGAAACTCTTGACTTGTTCCAGGATTTTCCCATTAATCTTATCTTTAATGTTAGCTTATCGCCTGCTTTGTTGACATAAATGAAACAATTTAGACATGTAATTATTTTGGAAACTGATGAATCATTTTATTTCTTTAATTGATGAAGAAAAATATTCCGTTCAACCTCTGATGAGTTACGATTCGGATATATATAGTGTCTCTTTGTCCATATAATATATTCAATTGCCATTATGTGGACTTGGCATCAAGACATATTTTCTCTCCAGTTAATGTAAATTGAGTAAATTAAAATGTCCTAATTGTGTGTGTGGGTTAAATTGAAGACAGTAGGCTGTGTTCTTCCCTGTCATCCAAGTAAATCATCCACGTTGCTAGGAATAAAGTTAGGTTTAGAATTCCCAATCTTTACCCCGTATTACTGCGTCTCTAAATTCTTTTTTCAGTCCGTATCGAAAACACGGCCCACTCATCTTCATTTCAACCGTGTACATGTGTGTCTTTCCGTAATCCTAAAATGGTAGCTCCCATTGTTATTGTTAATCAGAATCGTCGTCATTGCACTCCGGGCAAACCCATAGGGGCTCAGTCTCCCGCAGCAAATGTCAAAGGGGATGAATGCTAATTGTTCCTGTTGCGCACTGGTTGTATACATGGCGGATGCGTCCTCTCATACGTCCATCCCTGCTGGTCTTATGTTTGATGCCGAATTCCAGCAATCTTAGCCTGGATGATTCATCGATTGCAGTGTCATTTTCTAATAGATGAACATGAATCACCCTCAGTATTTCTTCCTTATCCAAGCCAATGCACCTTTTATGGGTGCTCTTGAAGCTAGTCTGTCAACTCTTTCATTGCCACGTACCCTGGCATGGCTAGGACAGTAGATTCATATCAGTTCTTGAAGATTCGATGCTTCTATGAAGGTTTTCCATTCATGTTGAAGCCAACCATTTTGGACCTTTCGAAGCATGGATTGTGAGTCTGATACAATAACTGCCTTTGTTAATAAAGTCTCAGATAGCCATCTTAAGGCAGCAGTAACTGCCTCTACCTCCATTCTCATGCTGGAGGTTGTTATCATGTAAGCCCCGCTATGTTCAGTGACAGTTCTGCCCTTTACTCTAGCAGAGAAGCCCCACCCTGATTTATTACCACAGATTACAGACCCATCAGTGTACACACTGGCATCATCATCCCCAGCATTATCATTTGTAAGTTGATCAACCATAAGTTTATTAACCTAACAAAGAAAACATGAAGATTCGAAATGCAGAATTCTTAATGACGGACATTTTACAGAATCCTTTGAGATGTGACTTTGAGTGTGACAGGGATTATTTTGTCACCATTTCTCTTCTTACTGACCATAGATTTGGTGATGAAAATGACAGCAAATAGAAATTGAATTCATTTATCTACAACAAATGAGCTCAATGATGTAGATTTTGCTGAATACCTGGCTCTACCGTCCTATAACTATTAGTAGACGGAAGACAAAATGATAATACTTGATGCGTCTCGGCAATTGAGTCAGAAAACACAAAGATTAAGAGAATAAATGGTGAAGATGATAGCCATTTGGAGAAACTTCTCTGCAAAATGTGGACTTGTACTTGAAAAAAAAAATGTAATGAAGAAAACTGTCCAGTTCAGCCTCTAGTGGGTTATAATTAGGATATATAATATTCATAATTTTAGACAGTATATTCAATTCTCGCCCAATGGGCTGATCACCCGTTGGCTTGTCACACCGATTACGGAAACAACGGCAGATGGATCTATTTGTTGTTGCCCTAAAGACGCCGCTAGGCGTGATGGGAAACTACAACAGAGAAAATCAATCTGCTGTTGCCCTTAAGACGCCACAAGGCGTGATGGCCTCTGACTGCTTGGTCGGTCTTTGGCTAAGGACGGAAGAAGAAGAAGAAGAATATTCAATTCTCGCACATGGGGTAAATCCTATTTCATAAGTTTTATATGTGTGTGTCTAAAGTAGTGGTTAGAGCACTTGCTTCTCAAGGCGAAGCTGTTGGATTCAAGACCTGTTAGCATCTTGCTGCAGTCTGCCTGGCTCTTAATGGGTACCTGACTGCTTTTGAGCTGGAGAAGGCAAGGGTGATAAGGAAGGGGACTGTTCACTCCACCTCATAAGGCTGAGACCTAGTAATAGTATTATGAAGTCTCAACACTTCTTCCCCTACGTGATATCTGCGGAAGGACTACCTTTCTTGTCTTTATTCTTCATCTGCCAGAGAAGCATAGGTCTTCATTAAATGTAAACCAAGTCCTGTCTTGTGCCATCAGCTCAAGGTCTTTCCATGTCTTCCTCATTATCATCTGTTCTATTCTTCATGCGTTTTTTCAGTCTACCCCTGCTTCTCTTACCATGGAGATGCCAGAATAAGTACTGTCTTGTAGTGCTGTCAACAGGTTTCTCTGTGTGTCCTATCCATCAGCAGTTACCTTTAGGACTCATGAATATATCTTGACAGCATTGTGGACAATGTAGGAGGGATGAATTTCATTCATTCATTCATAACTCTCCACTCCCAAAGGAGCATAGGCCTTCAACAAACACATGCCAAGTCCTCCTGTCACGTGCCATCATCTCAAGTTCTTTCCACGTTCTCCTTATCATTTTCACCTCTGTTTCCAGCTCTCTTCTCCATGTGCTTCTTGGTCTACCTCTGCCTCTCTTGCCCTGGGGATTCCAGAACAAGGACTGCCTTGTAATGCTATCAACAGGTTTCCTCAGCGTAGGTCCTATCCATCGTCGTCTTTTCATCTCTTGTTCCACTGGCACTTGTCTAGTTCTTGTCATCAGTTCCACGCTGGTAACCTTATCATACCATTTTAATCCCTCTATTCTACGCAAGCACCCATTTATGAAAGTCTGTAACTTTTTGGTTGTTGTCTTTGTTGTTCTCTATGTCTCAGAGCCATACAATAGGACTGACTTCACATTTGAGTTGAAGATTCTTATTTTCGTAATCAGATGCAGGACAAATTGAAAACACTCGATGAGAGGTCACAGCAATTGGGTCTGGAAATACACAGGGAAAAGACAAAGATAATGAGAATAAATGCAGGTAATGATAACAGGGTTGAACTTGAATAAGCACCAATACAAGATGTAGAATCGTACACATATCTTGGCAGCAATATAGACAAAGTTGGAGGGACAGACAGTGATATCAAAATAAGAATACAAAAAGCAAGAGGAGCTTTCATTGCATTGGAAAATATATGGAGATCAAGAGAAATCGGATCCAGGACGGATGGATACTGATATCAAAACAAGAATACTAAAGGCAAGGGGAATTTTCTTTGCACATATTTGGGAATAAAAGGAAATCAAGAACCAACCCCACAAAATAAGAATCTCCAACTAAGATGTCAGGCAGCCCTGTTGCCTGATAAGATGTCAGGCAGCCCTGTTGCCTGATAAGATGTCAGGCAGCCCTGTTGCCTGATAAGATGTCAGGCAGCCCTGTTGCCTGAAACGTGGAGAAAAACCAAAACAACAAAAAATTGTATATAAACGAGTACTTGTGTGCAATAAAGTGAGTTAGGTGGTATGACAAGCTCACCAATATGAAACTGATAGAAAGAACAAGATAAACACCAATGGAACAAGAGATTAGAAAAAGACATTGATGTTGAATGAGACTCATTGAGGAAACTTGTTGCTAGCAATACAAGGCAGTTCTGATTGTGGAATCCTCAGAGTAAGAGTAATAGATTAAAAAAACACCAAGATAGAAATTGGAAATAGACTTAAGAGGGATAAAGAAGACATGGAAAAACCTTGAATGGATGGCACAATATAAGAAGTCTTGGCACAATATAAGAAGTTTTGGCACAAAATAATCAAAGGCCTATTCTACACCACCAGTGTGTTACAGTGGCCCCAAAGGGAAGCAAAGAATGGTAACGCTGTACCCTGCCAGGCATCTCGTAAAAAGCGACTAAGGAGGGTTGGGCATGTGGCTGGTTACCCCATTCTGTAAAAAACTTTTTACCACAAAAATTTCAACAAACACTATGGATGAGTCAAATACAGAATGTAAATCAACTCAGCAGTCCAATACAGAAGAAGGTCCTCTGGAAAGGAGGTGTATGAAGCAACCCAGAGAAAGCTGAAATGAGTCTTGGTTGCCGACTAACCTT
Source organism: Oreohelix idahoensis (assembly GCA_024509875.1). NCBI lineage: Eukaryota > Metazoa > Mollusca > Gastropoda > Stylommatophora > Oreohelicidae > Oreohelix > Oreohelix idahoensis. The sequence goes on along the minus strand of JAMPIV010019879.1, from coordinate 490,504 downwards.
TTTTCGTCTAGGAAAATCTCTAGGATTGGCACCTGGAACATTCACACTCTAAACGAACAAGGGAAAACTGCACAAATAGCAGCAGACACAAGTGAAAATGATGAGGGAAAACTTGGAAATAACTTGAGCTGATGGCACATGACAGGAGTAGTTGGATGAGCTGATGGCACGTGACAGTACTTGGAATGTGCTTGTTGAAGGCCTATGCTTGGGGAGGTAAAGGGCATTAATTGACTAACTGACTATTCTACGCAGAGTTGGGTAATGAATGCATAAATGTATCTTAGAGATTAAAAAACCTAGACAAAAAAATCTCTGTAGTCTTTTCTGTCAAAAGGCTGGCTAAATATACATCACTGTTTTAAACTATAGGGTGATCTTGGCCCATTTAGTGCTGGTCTGCCAGTGTCCATCCCTCTGTGGTTAGCTGTAAACCTTAAACAAAGACAAAAGTGTCGAATTTTACCACCAGACTGGATGGATATAGGTGAGTAAAATGAAAGGTAAAGGCTCTCTAGCTGTTTGCTTTATGGTTTCAGAGCATGCATAGTTATCTGAGATAATCTTTACTTCATTCTTTAAAGATAGACTTCTAAATAGCTATGATAGCCAGTGCCTTTGTTTCCCAAGGAGTACAAGTTTATAGCCAGATATTTCTGTCTTGCCTGTTTGTAAATGTTTCTTTTATCCTTCAAGGTGTATTTGTACATTCTCACGTCTGTCATACTGCCTTCTGTTCTCCAAGTGTTATGTGCTCTTCTCACCCTCTTTTCTTGTAGTGAAATTGACTTTCTCCTCTCTCTCTCTCTCTCTCTCTCTCTCTCTCTCTCTCTCTCTCTCTCTCTCTCTCTCTCTCTCTCTCTCTCTCCCCCCCCTCCCTCCCTCCCTCCACACATCTTTTTTTATATTGTCACATTTATTCTACACATGCACTATACATTCAGACATGCAAATTACAGAAAATGTCCATGCCCTGCTCCAGTCAATGCCAGCACACTTGTTTCCTCATTGTTTTTTCCAGATCCACCTCTGTTTATGTATTTTCTGTTTCGTGGCAGGCTATTTTTTGGTTCTGTCTGAAAGATTTTGTTTCTGATTTTCTGTCCTGCGACCTAGATTCCAAAATTCAATGAATATCTGTTAATAGTGTTCTCCATTGTTTTTTACTTTTTGCATCTAAACAGTCTTTAACTCTTTCTATCCTAGAGCCATTAAGTGCACTATGATGTGCATTATTTGCCCAAGTGCCACATTGTACGTCTGTTTGGTTAGTCATATTTACTAATGTCTGCACTTTACATGATAAAAAAACAAACTTATTTGTAGTGTTCAAGACTTTAATATATTCTTCAGCTAATTTAAAATGATTTTTTAAATGTTTGCTTGTGTACATCTCCTTAAGAAAAAAAAAAGTTGGCAACCACGTTGGTAAGTGGGTAAAGCTTACAAACCTACCTGGGACAGAAAGAGTTAACATTTGTTTTCCAGATTTTTCTATAAGTTACTGTCCTTAATGCTGTTTATCAATTCTGTTTTACCATTCCATACAGTCTGATGTGTTCTCTTTTTGTTGCCCTCAGTTTTGTAAATTGGCACAGAGTATTGCAACTTTCCTCTTGTCATAAGATGCCCAGACAATGTTGAGTGCTTCTTTCTTATGTGTGTAACAAACTTTGGTTGTCTGCTGACCTCATTTGGATCATGTTTATTACTCTTATTAACGTCCAGGTATTCTGATGTAAAAACCACATCTTTGTTGCTTCTAGTAATTTTCTTGTAAGTTTATTTAATATATCATGGACAACCGGTAATATTTTCAGCCCACAAGGTCTTCTATATTTAGACATGCACCCTAATGTAACCAAAGGACCTTATGTCTACGTTGAACAGAGCGCCTTGCTAAAGTGAGGCAAAACTCATATTTTAAAAATAAAATACATCTTTTATTTTAAACAAGCAATAATAATGAAGTAGTAATATGTTTTGATTTCCTATCAGTTAAGGAGTGACTCGTATCAGAGTTGTTCATAAATAGGGTGGATGTATTTTAGCCATAAAAGTAATCCCTTAGCAGTTACTTCCATAGGGGAATAAAGCATTTTTACTAGGTCTTAGCGTTAAGAAGTGGGGTGGCTAGTTCCCTTCCTCGCTGCCTTTGCCATCTCTAACTCGACAGCAGAGCACCTAGAGTCAGGTGGTCATTTACAGCTGTATTGAACAGAGCATGATGCCAGATTTTCAAACTCGGTAACTTTGTCTTAAGAAGCTAGAACTCTTACCACTTAGCCACACAATGCTCATATTTTAACCGCAGAAATTTAGAGGAAAAGAAAGCCTTTTCCTACCTTATAGCTTTCATGTAATTTCATATCAGATGAGAGCATTTACCATAAATTCGATATCAACAGTTAAACCCATCTACGCTGCACACAAGCTTCCAGTTTTGAAACATTGTTTTCCTGAAATGATAGAAAATATTCCTGCCATTGAGAGAAAGAAGAGCCAAACTGCAACAGGCAGAAAATCTTTAATGACAAAATACATCAAGAAACATTACCCAAGCAACACCTGGACAAATGCATACACAGAGGATCAGCAACAGAAGATGGAGGCGGAGTCGTGCTTCTGTGCTTAATCACCAGTACTCCAAAAAAAGATGTCAGTCGCAACAGGAAAACTCTCTAGTAACTTCAGAGCAGAGGCCTTAAAAACTGCAGCAGATGTTCTGATGGCAGAGGAAAGCACAGAGACACAAGTTGTTTTCTTCATAGACACACTGTCAGTAGTTGCAACACTGAGGAGCCAGAATAATGAAGACCTGGATGACCTAAGAGTAGATTTAAAAGGGTTGTGATACAATGGATCCCATCTCATTGTAGCATCCCCAGCAATGAAGAGGCTGACAGATTGGCAAAGGAAGGTGGAAAGCTACCTCAACCTGATACAAGCATAACTTTCGAAGAGGCAAAGAGTTTTATCAGAACCAGATACAGAAACAAATGGGATGCAGAGCATCCAGGACACACAAAATGAGGAGTATTACCAGCTCAGCAGAAGTGAACTTTGCAGATAGATGACTGGTTCAGTCGTCACTGGTCAAGTCTGAAAGTTTTGACATGTTCCAAGAAGTATCAGGGAGTAATCACAAAGCTGGTCCAGCATCTCTAAGACCTGTCTGATGATGGTGTCTAGCATCGACTTCAGGCCACTTATACTCTCCCTTGTTCCAGAGTTAGTACCCTCAATTGGTACCACCGACTAGTGTCACAAAAGAAGAGAACAAATACCCTCCTGAGCATTGAGTTTTCCCAACACACACTCATGTGCCCCCCTCTTTTCATTCCACCATCCCATCTACCTCAGAACTTTACCCTTTCTGAGAATTAATCTTAATCCCAGTGAGCGGAAAACTTTCACTACATTTAAACTGAATAGGTGTACATTTACCTCTACGTTGGTTGAAAAGGTTAACAGTATAATTACTATAATAAGTATGTACATCATTTCTCTCATCATTCACTCCCTGCTCCATGTGGAACTTGGGACTACCTCTGTTTTTGATAATCTTTAGACTCCACGTGGGCCACAACAGATTGAGATATCTATTCAGCAAGCTAAAGAACTACCAATGAGTGTTAATTTGGCACTGATTAAGTGACTGCTGAACATCTGCTTCAAAGATGCCCAACATATCAGGAACATAGAAAGTGCATATGGCCATCACCAGTACCATTTTCGGAAAAACTATGGAGATTTAAATAGCCTCAAACTGACCACTGCTTTCTTTTCTTTAAAAATATTCAAGTAGACTGAGAGTGTATGAAGAAGAAGAAGAATATCAATATTACTTGTGAGTTTGTTATGCATGGAGGCATATCTGGAGTCATCCTTATGTGACCAGCTATGCACAATGCTACAATATACATATGTAGAACTGAACCTCTATGAGACTAATTACACCCTCATTGACTCTTAAAATCATCCACACATTTCCCGAGATTCCCCCCTGTGGTGAAACTTGTTGAGAACCCAGCATTGCACACTAAGCTTGGAGAAGTCGCTTGAGCCCCAGATGTGATTCTTTGGAGGATCTCACTATGGACCCAGTGATAGTTAGGGGGGGGGGGGGGGGGGGGGGGGGGGGGAGGGGCCGGGGGGGAGGGGGGGGGGGGGGGGGGGGGGGGGGGGGGGGGGGGGGGGGGGGGGGGGGGGGGGGGGAGGGGGGGGGGGGGGCGGAGGCGTGGGAAGGGGCTGAGAAGTGGCTCTGTGCAGGATGTGACATTTCCTTGGGAGAGCCCAGAACCAGAGCACAGTATTTTAGCTCTACATAGTTGGAGAGCCCCCTTGGATGGCAGGGAATGCACTGTATGCCACACACTCCTAGCTTGGGACCCCTATGTGACGATCCTTTGAATCCGAGCCAAGCTGGAGAAACTGGAGCTCATGGCTTCAACTCAACACGTTTCGTAATAGCAGAAAAGCCACAGGAAAAGTCTAGATCTACAGTGTAGATAATACCAAGGAGTCTTCAACTTGGTATTGGCTGCAAAAGAGCGAGAAGCTCAGCAGCCCTAGTTAAACAACAACCTGTGAGTTTATCCTTGTTATTCCCTTATCGCTCCATACAGAGCATGGAAACATCACAGATGCTGGTTTCCTTGCAGGAAACTACATGGAGAAACCCATAAATTACCATAATAAAAAATGCATTGAGGCATATCTGGAGTCATCTTTATATGACCACCAGCTATGCACAGTGCTACACTATACATATGTGGAAGTGCATCTCTGTCTGTGAGGCTAATTACACCCTCATTGACTCTTAAAATCATCCATACACTTCAAGAGATTTCCCCTGTGGTGAAACTTGTACCAACGGGCTGATCACCCGTTTGCCAGTCACTTCGATTACGGAAACAACAGCAAATGGATTGATTTGCCGTTGCCCTAAAGACGCCACTAGGCGTAATGGCCACTGACTGCTTTGACGGTTGGTGGCTAAGGACGGAAGAAGAAGAAGAAGAAGAAGAAGAAACTTGTAGAGAACCTAGCATTGCACACTAAGCTTGGAGAAGTCGCTTGAGCCCCAGACGTGATTCTTTGGCGTTGACTGCATGCAGGAGGATCTCACTACTATGGATCCAGTGATATGCAGGGGGAGCTGAAAATGGCTCTGTGCATGACGTGACAATTCCATGGGAGAGCCCAGAACCAGAGCACAGTATTTTAACTCTGCATAGTTGGAGAGCCCCCTTGGATGGCGGGGAATGCACAGTATGCTACGTGCTTCTTACTCCTAGCTTGGGACCAGATGTGAGCATCCTTTAAATGCAAGCCAAGCTGGAGAAACTGGAGCTCATGACTTCCACTCAGCACGTTTCGGAATGGCAGATAAGCCACAGGAAAAGCCTAGATCTACAGTGTAGATAATACCAAGGTGTCTTCAACTTGGTATTGGCTGCAAAAGAGCGAGAAGTCCAGCAGCTCTAGTTAAACAACAACAACCATAATAAAAAAATAACAGGCAGATTTTGGTAGATAACATATTTTTAAAAAATGAAATTTAAGGCATTTCTATTAAAGCGTTTAAAAATGAAGCACAACAATGTGTTTTATTTAAAAGGATCAAGTAGGTACATAAGTGGTGGAATCTTAAACACTATGGCCACGTAAACACAGTCCCAAAGTATACTGAATCTGTCATTGTGAACAGCTTGAAGTAAATTTATTTTATTGAGTAAGAATAGAATCAAGTATATACTATGAACATATTTTGTTGAGATATCTGTATTATATGCATGAGGCTGTCAACCTCATTGTGTAAAACAAATTGCTACAGAAATTACATGCTTTGATGCAGTCGTCTGCTAGGAGGTCGGCTGCAGAGATGCTGCATGCTCCATAGGATGCAAAAAGAGATGGTGATGATCAGTTTTTTATATTTAGTACTTTCTGTTGCAGATGTCTTGAAAGACAAGAAGCAGGAGGAAGCAGACAGTCGGTTTTTCACAGACATGCCAAGCCCATTTTATATAGAGATTACTCAACTTCTGCTTCAGTGGTGAGTCTGTCATTAAAAACCTAGATTTAATATTATTATTTATTTTTGTTGTTGCCAGGAGTTGCCATGTTGATGTATTGTTTAATGTACAATCTGTTAGATGACTTAAACCTACTTATAAGTAATTTGTAGTGTGCTGGATTAAGTTTGTGACAGTGACTTGTTTAAATGTTAGTTGACATGAAATCTTTTCAAGTATTATTGATTAGTTGATTAATTTTAGTATTAGCAGGGTAATTAATTAATGCAAAAATACTGTTATTCCGACATTCAGTTTTATGTCAAAACAGACACCGTATGTCTCTGAAATGGGGAGAACAATGAAAATGACCACCAAGATTTTACAGTCTTTTAGACATGGATTAGTGCATAGAACAGTATTGACCTGGTACAACAAGATGAGCAATATGGAACTGATGACATGAACTAGACAAGTGCCAGTGGGACAAGATGTGAAGAAGACGTTAGCGATTGATAGGTCAAACATTGAAGAAACTTGTTGATAGAATCACAAGGCAATCCTTATACTTGAATCTCCAGGATAAAAGAGATAGAAAGAGACCGAAATACACATGGAGAGGAGAAAAAGATAGAGAAGACATAGAAAGACCTTGAGCAGGTGGCACAGGACAGGAGGACTTTGCATGGATTTGTTATAATGGGAGGGGATCGTGTCCCATCGGAGCTGAAAGGTGATGATGATGAGGTAATGAACTATCCCTTTAATTTCTCATTTATGATTAATTTCATGGAAAGATAACCCTTAGATCTTTAATGTATATTTGAGCAGTTATTGTTATTGTACAAGTACTTGACGTGAAACATTGTTGCAGTTCTACTGATGATATTCCACGTGCTGATGAAGTTAGAACTTTGATTAAAGATATATGGGATCTCAGGATTGCCAAGCTGAGGAGCAGTATTGATGTTTTTATTAAGAGTGGAGCTTCCCATGCTAAAGTAAGTGTGTACCTCCCTGCTACAATGTTTGTGTGAAATGCTAAAGTTAAGTTTGAGCTAACATTTCTGTGACATATTCAACTAAAAGAAGGCTGCATTATATGATTAAGTAATGTAGCATTCTGTGCTAGATATAAAGTTAACATCGTATGTTGATAGAGGTTTGTATCAAAAGCTGGATTGTCACATAGCAAGTCAAATTTGAATGTATAAAATATCAGAGTGTGATGTAACTACTGCAGATACATATTACAATATAATAAGGTTCATATGAAATGCACGTGGCTGCTAAATGCATGAGTTAATATGAAACTTAAGTTTTAAATAAAAACTATATTTTCTTTTAACAGTTAAATTGCATTCATTCTAAGAAACTCCTCCAAGAGATGCAAATAAGCTTCATGAAAAATGGTTGGCTTTTAATCACATAAATTACTCATTAAAGCAGTATTTTGGTATTTAGACTGACAACATTTAAGGACCTCTGTCAATATATTTTGCACTTGCTGTTTCATATGTCTGGTAGTTTAATTAAAAATGACAATTCTTAGTCATAGCATTATATCTATTTATACCCTTCAAAAAAAGTTAAGGACCATTTTTATTAAGGGTGCAAAGTGAAATGAAAATGAACAATAAAAACACAACACTTCAAAATATAACATGACAAGCTTATCAGTGACAATCAACACTATTTTCATGCAAGCCTCTGAGCCACATTTAGGACAGTAAGACCTTCCTGCAACCATGCAATGGCTCTTCCTTTATCCACAACACTCAGCTTTCGTCGTTGAGGCATATTGTTGTGCAATGGTTATGCAGCACTTGTGTTGCTTATAAAGATAATTTTGTGAGTACAGCTCAAAACCAACACTATAGTCTCCCACATGCATCACGCATTTTTGGAATAGCAGGTATTTTTTTCATGCTCAGACATTATTATAAACACCCACATTTTGGTGTCTCAGCAGCATTTTTTCAGCGTGCATGCTGAGCTAAACACTAGCCACACGGTATGCTGGTGGCCCACGCAGCACGTGTTGAATGTTTGTTGTTCGAGAAAAATCAATGTCAGATTAATTGCTTATGAAATATTATTTTTGGGTCATTTTCACCTACTGGTCCTTAACTTTTTTTGAAGGGTATATATACAGAAGAAGAACATTTGCCTTCAGAATACATGTTAACAAATTTAGATGTGACATTGCTCTAGTACACGACGCTATATTCATCATGATTTTGTAATTTTACCGATCTATGTCACATTACTTTGAATTAGTTAATGTTTGAGGCATTGTGGCACTTCCTTAATTTTTATTTCAGTTAACTTTGATTTACTTCCTTATCGTCATCATTTCTCTGAGGCGCATAAGGCAGGGAGAGGAACTGTTCATTTGATCCAGTTCTAGGCACTTTTGTTTATCTCCTTCTTTGTGAGGAAAGGAACTGGTCACCTGACCTCTCAAAGCTGGACCTAGTATGGTGAAGTCTCTAACACTTCACTCATCTACGACAGTACCTGCGATGGGATTACCTTTACCTTTTTTTGTCTTCTTTAGGGTTTTGCTTCAGTAATCTCCTCGTGCCACTGAGCCTATCTTTCCCTCTGCCTGATTTACATATTACTTCTCTTTTTCTTCTTGGATCTATAGCCACTGACTGACTAAACAAAAAAATATACTCCTCTTTGCTCAGTCCATGGCCATCCTTCAAACGAGCCCCAACTCTAGTTCATGCTTTTCATCTATGCTTCCACAGTACCCCAACAAATTGTTGTTGGTCAGCTTCTCTTTCGCATTCCTTCTGGAGTTCTTAGCATGGCAGTTCTAGTGATGGTTTCAGGGTATCTTCTGAGAATATGGCCAACCCAGTTCTAACATCTTCCTTTTATAATGGTGTAAATTTTCTAATTACTTTATTTATTAATTGTTTGAATTTTGTTTTAAAGACACCATAATATTTTTGCTATTTATCCTGACAGTTAAACTATTTGACACTGATGGAAATCAACACGGTAAGACAGTTTCTGACCAAAGCCCTGGATCACATGCATCGCCTGAAGTTAGGTGTTGCTGGTGACCCATCCGTTCTTCAGCAGCAGTTTTTGTGATTGTGTTGCAGATTGTTGATTGACCTGCCACGTTTCTTTTGGTGTAATAGTGAGATAGTTATTGTTAAGTAATTAGCTATACCTACCAACCTTCTAATAGCAATTGAAAACAAAGAGTCTCACTTGTGGTGTTAAATAATTGTAAAATATCATGTACCAACAGTCATATGATGTCAGGTGGTCATAAAATTCATATTGAAAATACAGATTATGAGAAAAAATTCTGGCAAGATTGCACTTGAATAAATATCCCTTCTGTATGTAGACTGGTACATGTATCTTGGCAGCAGTGAAGGGATAGTTGGAAAAACAGACGAGAGATATCAAAGTAAGAATACAGAAGGCAAGAGGAGCTTTTATTACTCAGGAAAATGTATGGAATCAAGAGAAATCAGGTTCAACGCTAAACTATGTCAAGGCAGTCATATTGTTTGGCTCTGAATCATGGAAAACATAAAAAATGACAACCATGGTTAAGTAAGGTGATTGTGCAGAATAGAAGGATTGAAATGGATGGGACACGATTACCAGTGGGGAACTGATGACAAGAACTGGATATATACCAGTGGAACAAGAGGTGAGAAGAAGATGGTGATGTTGGATAGGACACACGCTGTTCTTGAGTCATCAGGGTAAGAGAGGTAGGGGAGACGAGACAAGATGTGAAAAATACCATAAGTGTGTGGCACAAGATAGTAAGGCTTGGCATGAATTTGGCTATGATCTACTGGAAGCTGAAGGGTAATGGAGGAGTGAATCATAAAATACTGTCTAATGTTGTCCCTGCTCAGTTGTTGAAACTTTTTGTTCACTTTAATGCATTTTTAAAAAATCTGTCACAAGTGATATTAACGAAAGGAGTACCATGGTCGCCTTTTGGCGTCCATATAGCATTAGTATAAATAGTGATCACGGCAGCCGTCCGAAAATACACAAGTCAAGGGAAGTAACTCAGTTTTATTGAGAAATGGTCAAAGGCGGCTCGCAAACTTTTTCACGTGTTTTGATTCATATTTGAGTGAAAATTTGTTTAACAGTGAGTGAATGTTGCAATGATTCAGATTCTGGCTCCCATCTGATCTTTGAAAGTGACAACAGTTGGTCTAGATTTGATGCAGGGTAGCCTGAAACTACTAAAACAGACAGTGACAGCCCTAGTTCTAGCATTTGTGAAGGTGCCAGAGGTGGTGATTTTCATGGTTATGGTGTGAATCAGGGGTGTAGAAAAATACCTGCTACTAGGAGGGGGCGTGGCAGAGAAGCAGCTGATTAGTTTCAGTGGAACATATGACTTTGATGACCCCTATGTGAGCGTTAGGGTTAGGATTAGACTGTTACAGAAAGTAGAAGAGGGTTTACTGTAATTGTGAGGGAAAAAAAACATGAAGATGAAGCGTGGCAGTTCATCTTTTTTTTGCTTGGTCGGGAAATCTGGTTGCCTGTACGTGGCATGATACAAAAAAAGTAAATTTGTTCAGCACAGTCCACACAAGCAATGTTGCTGACAAAAGTACCAGATCCAGACACCATGAGGGGGATTTATGACCGAGAAAAAACTGTCATGGCAGATGTTTATAATCACAGTATGGGTGGTGTAGATCTCTTCAATCAAAGACTGGTGAATTACTTTTACCCTTATCGCTGCTTCAAATGGTATTCAATTCTTCATTTTGTCATAGAAGTTGCCCCAGTAAATTGATATATTCTGTACTGTGAAGCTGCCAAACCTCCAATTACACCAAAGCAATTTAGGCTCAAGATTGCTGAACCTCCTGGTATCAGATAATGCAAGAAGTTGACACTACAAGAAAGTTCATGCCACTGGTGCATCAGTGAAAACTGACAGACTCATCGTAGAACATTATTCCCACAGCAGTTTGAAGACAATGACATCAACCAAGATGCATTGTTTGTAATTCTCCTGGATTGAGAGTCCAGAAAAGATTCTTTTGTACTGGATATGAAAAACCAATCTGTGTTGTGCCCTGCTTTTCAATTTTTCATAAGTGTGAGGACTATGCTGCCGCCAGGAAGGAAATAGGTCCCCAAGGCCAGAGAAAAAAGCAACAATAATTGCATCTGTGACCATATTTTATGTTAGACTAACACATCCAGCTAAAGCAAATTGACAAGTGTGTATTTTTAATTTCTCTTTGCATGAAATCATGTCAGTACCTCATGAATAATTCTCTTTTGACATTGCAGACACTGGAATTTTGTGTCCATCTCAAATCACATTTTTAACCCCAATATCATTCAAGAGCATATTATACTTGCTCTTTTTAGAAAGAATGTGTAATACTAGCCTACTATATCTGGAAAAGTCTGATGACTTTTGAGTTGATTATAATATTTTTTATAAATTTTTCAATAGTGCATGCCAATTTTTGTCTATTGCCTCATTAAAATTCAAAATGGCGACCATGATCACATGACCTGAACACAAAACTAGGTCAGCATACGACACTTTATCCACTTTCAATAACATCCTGAACGTTTCATGTCAATCTGTTCACTTATTCGGTCTCTGTGATTTTTTAAATTTCATCACCCCAGATAGGAAATTTTTCCTAAAAACCCTTGGTACATGAAGGTAATTTGCTAACTGGCCTTGGTACTCAAAGTGTTAAATATGACTAAATGCAGCACGTTGGTGTGCAAAAACTGATTCTATTTGAAATGTTAAATTGTATGTACTATTATGTATGAAATATAAAATTGTCTGCACTATTATGTTTTGCAGATGAATGACCTGATGTTGCTAGTGGTATTTACATTGGGGACATTATTATTGAGAATGTGGATTTGAAAGAGTGTAGATGTGTGATTCCTTGCTAAATGAATTGTGATTAGTTTGAAATTTAGGACACCCATCAATGATAGCAAGATGTTTATAAGTCGAGTGGAGTTAATCAGACTGATGTCTGTAAGACATATTTTGAAAAATGCACTTGAAATGTCTGCAGATTTGCTAAAAGAGCAGATCTTGTTAATATATGGATGTGAGATTTGAGCCATGTCACTATTGTTTGTAAATGAACTGTGAATAATTATATACGGATCGCAATAATTTTATTGTTGGAAAGGTGTTTGTCTTATGGATCCTGTTTCATTTGATGTTGTTGATTGGGACTGTGGCTTTATTGTTTTGGAATTTTAATGTTTGAAACCCTAGACATGTGAATAAAAGCCTGCTACAACAAGTATTATGTGTATGTGTTGGTTTATGGTACTGTATTGTAATGCATTGATCGGTTAACATAAGTCACATACTGTGTCCATCATGAACATTAACATTTTTCAGACTTTAAGACAACATCCATTTTGTCTGTTAAATGTTTGCTGTATTTTCAAATGATAGAAGACTGAATGAGAGATGATGATCGAATGTTGAGAGATTTGTTGTTGTTGTTTAACTCACTCTTTTGCAGCCAATACCAAGTTGAAGATTCCTTGACATTATCTACACTGTAGATCTAGGCTTTTTCTGTGGCTTTTTTGCCATTCCGAAACATGTTGAGCTGGAGCCATGAGCTCCAGTTTCTCCAGTCTGGCTTGCATTTAAAGGATCATCACATCTGGTCCCAAGGAGGAAGTAGAGCGTGGCATACTGTGCATTCCCCGCCATCTAAGGGAGCTCTCCAAATAAGCAGAGCTAAAATACTGTGCTCTGGTTCTGGGTTCTCCCAAGGAATTGTCACGTCCTACTCAGAGCCACTTCTCAGCTCCCCCTGCCTGTCATGGGTCCCTGGTGAGATCCTCCTGCATGCAGCCAACCAGGTAAATGCCAAAGTTTCATCTAGGGCTCAAGTGACTCCTTCTAGCTTAGTGTACAGTGATGGGTTCTTAACATGTTTCTTCACATGGGGAATCCCTGGAAGTGTGTGGATGATCTCAATAGTTCACCTCCACATCTTTATGCTGTAGCGTTGTGCTTCATGGTGGTCATAGAAGGATGACTCCAGATATGCATCCATGCATAGTATTGAGAGATAATGTGGTTGTTAAGATTGCTGAAGGAGAAATCTGTGGTAAGAATATTTTTTTTTTTTTTTGCTGTTGAGAGAAAGACCCATTTGAGGCACTCCAAAATGACCTGAGTGTGGCAAAATTATTAAAGCATGAGAAATTTAGTGAAAAATGAGTTATCATTTGTTAAAAAGGAGAGAAAGAGACATGAAGATTCAAGTGTTATCATTTTTTCAATCAATCAGTTCCTGGGTCTCTGAGGAGACTAAGGAAAAATAAGAGGATTTGTGTTTCCTAAGGCAACATTGTAGGAGGCAACTAATGTGAGGATATGCATGGGGCTAGCAACCTCATCATGTCAACAAAAATTGCTGCAAAAACCACCGCAGCAAGAGTACATTCATCATGTTGTGCAGGTTTCCTGCAAGATGATGACAAAAAATGATGATGTGCCATGTCTGTCTAATGTCCTTAGAATAGCACCATTCCTCATATTCAGGTTCTTTCTGTTCCATTTCATTCCATCTTTCATCTTCCATTTGGTAAGTATGCATATTTAAAAACTGAAGACAAGCGTCTGTATTAAAATACATAAATAAATTGAAAAAAAAAAAATCTCTGCCAGGAATCTAACGCAGAATATATGCTCTAAAGGCAAACATCTTAACCACAAACCACAGATGTGCCTTGATAAGTTTATTTTTCATTCAATCTTATTTGGATGATTGTCTCCCTCAGTTTCTGTTACTACATACCAAGCCAATTATATGGGAATATAAGTAAATTAAAACTCTGAAGTCCGTTCAGTTGCATATTTACTGGCAGTGCATATCGTAAGGAGATCCTTGAAATGACTTTTTGTTCTGTTGAAACTGTGAAGTCTGTTTAATTATGGAGTTACTGGCAGTGCATGTTACGAGGAGGTCCTTGAAATAATTTTTTTGTCTACTTTTAGTTCCTGTGTGTCGTAGATTTTGAAAACATGATAAATACTATTAAACTGTGAAGTTATTATAAGCGCCGCTCATGAGTTGGTTCCTTTTTAACTTTAACAATAGACGCTATTTTTCGTACTACAGTTTTACAGCCTTGTGTGATGTCACATGCAAAGCTAAGTTATATTCCCCAAACGGTGGTGCAGCTGGAAGCTATTTTCCCGAAATGTTTTGTACCAAGCAAATTATTTTTGATCTCATTATCATGCCACGTATTTCAGAACTACTCTCATTAACCATTGGGCGAGATTATCTAATCAGGTAGCTTATTTTAACAGAATCTAGTCAGAAAACAATGCTACAGAATCTCATCAGCCAACTTATGGCTAAAGACTTTAATAGGAAAGCTTATGACTGCAAAAACTAATCTGATAGCTTGTGGCTACAGAATCTAATCAGATAGCTTATGGCTACATAATCTAATCAGATAGCTCATGGCCACAGAATCAGATAAGATAGCTCATGGCTACAGAATCTAAAATGATGATTGGAAACTGTAAAGTACTTTACAACAGGCGGCAGTGTGATCATCTTAAGTGGTACCCCGTTGGAACAAGTGTTTCGGCCCTTTAATCTCATATTAATCAGGTAGCTCATGGCTATGGAATCTAATCAGACAACTTAGAGCCACAGAATCTAATCAGATCGCTTACTACGGGGATGGGCAACACTACTGACTCTGAGAAGATGTCACGGGTTTCCTCCCCTTTGCAGTAGTGGTCCAACAGTGGCCAAAACCTAGAGTATCTAATGTGGGTCTTCCAAGGTGTCTACCTTTGCACAAGATTACTCTTGGCAGAGTTGTAGATAGAAGCATATTGATGCTTCTAACTCAAGGGAGTCTTCTCAAGATATTTAAGAAATCGAGAACGATACTGAATGAGTCTGAGCACGTTAACTCTATCTTTCCTGCCGCCTTTTGTGAAGATGGATATAAATTATTTATCTTATAAATAGCTCGTTCAAGCCCCCAGCTGATTTAATTCAGTGAAATCTTAATTTAGTAGCTCTGTTTTAAGCGTATTTAAAATGACTGAGACTCACGGGTGCAGTACATTCAAAATGATTAAATTTGTATATACACAAATAACAAATATAATAATCAATTATGTTTAACAGTTTAAATAATTACAAATAAAAGTACTCATCACAGGGTGATGTTATGGTTTTTGAAAAAAGGACAGTTCTGTTACGTGTCTTTTATATTGTTAATGTTAATATTTAGTGACAGGATGGTTCCTGTAGCCAAGTTCACTTCTAGGATAGTAAACGTATCAGACACCGTAACAAGCCAACATCAAATCGAATTATTTGAGCCACAATGGACGAAGTGGACAGTATACATTTTTATTAAAACTTCACACTGCTCCAAATTCAGTAGAATGGGGAGAAAAAAAAAACACAAATAGTAATACGTCTTACAAGGAGAAAGGACAGGAAAAACCTACGTTGCGGCCACAAGGCCTTCGTCAGGGACAGACAAACAAGACAGGAGGGAAAGAAAGAAAATGAGAATTAAGTAGAGAACATGAAACTATAAAAATAAGAGAAAAACAACTCCCTTATGTCCAGTCACAGAAGCAAGATGGCTGCCACGAAAACGGAAGTCGATGGTACATTAAAAACAAAAAATAAGAAATAATGAAAATAAGGACCGGAAAAGAGTGAGGAAAAAAAAAAATAATAATATATAATGTGAGGGAAAAGCGATTTAGAAAATAAATAAATAAAAATAAATAAATAAAAAAATTAATTAAAATTAAAAATAAAATAAAATAAAATAAATAGATATAAATAAAAAAAATAAATTAAAAAAACAATAAAAAAATTATAAAAAATAAATAAATAAAACATATATATATATATATATATATATATATATATATATATAAAATATATATATATATATATATATATATATATATATATATATATAATTTAAAAAAAAAATTTAAAAAAAATAATAAAACAAAATAAAAAATGGGTGATCACATCAAAGTAGACAGTCATAATACAATAGGGACTAGATAGAGAAGGGCGTCTCAGACAAAAGAATGTTGGGTATTCAAGCCGTGTGGTTTAAGGCAACCCATAAGATGGATGAGGCGTTGTTCCTGGCGAAACCGACTGTTGGCGTCCGAGGAACAGGATCTGATGGCTGTCACCTGGATGTCAGTGGCACCGTGGTGGTCCGGGCCATTGAAGTGGATGGCCACAGGTGTGGATTTAAACTGAGAGATGTCGTAGAGGTGTCTGCAGAATCGGTCGCCCAGTCGTGTGCCCGTTTTGGCCGATGTAAGTAATGGTGCAACGTTTGCATATAATAAAAGACATAGATGACGTTGCGTGACTCACATGTTGAAGCCATGGGTGATGGTGAACTTGGCGTTAGGGAACGAGACTGAACGTGTTTTGTTTCGTTAACATACATGACATGTCTTACATCGTGTTCGGTTACATGGACTTGGTCCCAAAGTGGCCATCGTTGACGGTTTTACAAACGGCTGTGGACTAGGAGGTCCCTCAAATTCTTATCCCGTCTATATGCCAGCAAGGGTGGCTGACTTACACTTTGGGTCAGCTTGGAGGAGAGGAAGGTGACGATACAGGATCCTTTTGACAGCAGTGTTGTGAGGGTGATAGGTCATTATTAACTTGACTCTATCAGAGGAGGTGTTATGGCGGGGTTTGAGGGCCTCTAGACGTGAGATAGGGAGAACACGCTCTAAGGCAGAGGTAAGAACATCCTCTGGATACTGTCTGTTACGAAAGAAGTCCAACATTTCTTGTGCTCGGCATAGAAAGTTGTCATCATTTTGGCATAACCGACGGAGACGGAGAAGTTGTGAGAAAGGCAAGGAGTCACGACAAGCCGGAGGATGAGAGGAAGTATAAAGGAGGTAACTGTGTGCATGGGTGGGTTTGTAGTACACCGAAGTGGTGGGGGGGGGGGGGGGGGTGGGAGAGTGATGGTGACAACGATGTCGAGGAAATTAACAGAGACAGTGGGGATGTGAGAGGTGAATTGGATCGCAGGGTGGAAGTTGTTAATGAACCTAGATAGGTCAACCTCTGGCATATCAGTGAGACCTATGCCATCATCTATGTATCTAAGATACATCAATGGAAAAGGTCCAGGATACTGCTGCTACACCTGATACTCCAGGTAGCCCATGAAAAGGCAGGCATAACTGGGACCCATCTTGGTGCCCATGGCGACTCCACTAATTTGGTCAAAGAACTGTCCATTGAACTTCAATGGCCCGGACCGCCACTGACATCCAGGTGACAGCCATCAGATCCTGTTCCTCGGACGCCAACAGTCGGTTTCGCCAGGAACAACGCCTCATCCATCTTATGGGTTGCCTTAAACCACACGGCTTGAATACCCAACATTCTTTTGTCTGAGACGCCCTTCTCTATCTAGTCCCTATTGTATTATGACTGTCTACTTTGATGTGATCACCCATTTGTTATGTTTTATTTATTTATTTATTTATTTTAATTTTTATTTTATATATATATATATATATATTTATATATATATATATATATATATATATATATATATATATATATATATATATATATATATATATATATATATATATATATATATATGTTTATTTATTTTATTTATTTATTTATTTATATTATTTTTTTTATTTATATCTATTTATTTTATTTATTTATTTATTTTTTTTAAATTTTTTTTTTAATTTATTTATTTATTTTTATTTATTTTTTATTTATTTATTTTCTAAATCGCTTTTCCCTCACTTTATATATTATTATTATTTTGGGAGCCGCGCTAGCGTAGTGGTTACAACACCGCTCTGGCGACCGGGTGATACAGGATCAAACCCGGGCGACGGCATTTGAGGATTTTTCGTCGACCGGGATTTGGACTGGATTAACTCGAGACCTGGCGAGGACATTTGAAAGGAGTGTCGTCGACCAGGGACTGGCGGCTCCTGAGCCGACCCAGCTGCAATGGGTACCTCCG
This sequence comes from Oreohelix idahoensis, assembly GCA_024509875.1. NCBI lineage: Eukaryota > Metazoa > Mollusca > Gastropoda > Stylommatophora > Oreohelicidae > Oreohelix > Oreohelix idahoensis. Next base: position 472,403 of record JAMPIV010019879.1, on the reverse strand, counting down.
AAATCGGCGAGTATTTGCCTGAATGGCGAGGGACACCTGTCTCTGTACAAGAAATAAAGGGATACTCACGTAAATCAATGTCAGGTTAGACATAAAATAATAACCTGAGATTTCGCCTCGAGTATTAGCGGGCGAACGCAAAAAAAAAAAAATTATTATTTTTATTATTTTTTTTTTTCCTCACTCTTTTCCGGTCCTTATTTTCATTATTTCTTATTTTTTGTTTTTAATGTACTATCGACTTCCGTTTTCCGGTTTAGCGGCAGCCATCTTGCTTCTGTGACTGGACATGTGACTGGACATAAGGGAGTTGTTTTTCTCTTATTTTTATAGTATCATGTTCTCTACTTAATTCTCATTTTCTTTCTTTCCCTCCTGTCTTGTTTGTCTGTTCCTGACGAAGGCCTTGTGGCCGCAACGTAGGTTTTTCCTGTCCTTTCTCCTTGTAAGACGTATTACTATTTGTGTTTTTTTTTCTCCCCATTCTACTGTTTTACCCCCGTCTTACGGCAGTTCTCCTCATATACTTATATCATGCTCCAAATTCAATACAGTTCAGGCCAATATACAAGTGGCATATTATATGCAGTCGTCGATATAACTTTAGGCAGTCCGTTCATGTCTGGAACGCTGTCCTTTTTATTCTCAACATTTTAAATATATATATTCACACTCGAAACTGCGAAGCTATACTCCATGTCATTGCAGATAACTAGATACACCTCACAGAAGATCTTGATGTATTAGTGATGGAATAACTCAGGGATAATAATAAAATACAGGAGCTCAAACTCATGCGTCCACTCGCCATGACACACAATGGTAGAAGACCCCAGCAGACGATCCCCTCACCTCTGCATTTTTAGTTTCACGTCTGCCAAATAAACCATATCGGCATACGTCACTTCCTGTATTAATAAGTGACTCCGTATAAAATAAACCAACAAGGAGCCCTGTCGAGCTAACTATATTACCGACACAATCGTTATGAATTTTAATCATAACAAGTTCACTTGGCAGCTTTTAAGTTTTACATATCTGCCAATAGTTTGATGGTCTCTGCTCCCGCTGATGTTTGGTTCTTTGCAGATAGATGATTGGTTCAGTCGTCACTGGTCAAGTCTGAAAGTTGTGACATGTTCCAAGAAGTATCAGGGAGTAATCACAAAGCTGGTCCAGGCGTCTCTAAGATCTGTCTGATGATGGTGTCTAGCGTCGACTTCATGCCACTTATACTCTCACTTGTTCCAGAGATAGTACCCTCAACTGGTACTACCGACTAGTGTCACAAAAGAAGAGAACAAATACCCTCATGAGTATTGCGTTTTCCCGACACACACTCGTGCCCTGATACGGACTCCTTTTTATGGGCTTATATTCTTATATTGAAGTAGAGGTCCTTCATATATATATATATATTATGATTAATATCACATGGAATCATACACAGATTCCAACCCAAGCATAGATAAGGGTATGTCCATTCAATCCCCGCCCAAAAAGCCGTATACTTCAAAACATGAATGATACTCCAAAGGCCAGGTTGGACGATTCACATAACGATTTATTACACATCATGAAGTTGATATCGACATACATGTTATGAACTTTACTCATAACATTTACTCCCCCCCCCCCCGTTAAATAATGGAAATGCAGTTTGCATTATTTACGTGGTGTGAGTTCAAAACATCACTGGTGTGAAAAGATGGTATCATCAAATTTCACTTGGTATTACATAGTATAGCACCCAGGTTTGTGCTCCATAGTAGGCAAATAAACACTCAAGGTGTGGAAATTAGTAACAAAATTACTAACACCATCGACTACAAAGGATACAAATCATTTAGGCTAACAACAGTGTGAGGTAACCATAGCAATATCAGCCAACATGTAAAAATGAAATGATTATATCAGTCCAGGCACTATCATACCACACACCGTCCAAAACACTAACTGTCCTGACAGGTAACATTAGTCACTTAGTCTCAAAATGCAAAGCATTAAAATTAAGTAATAGAGACAATAGATGACATGAGGCAGACAAACAATCAATAATGTGTATGACTGCGACATTTTGTCAAATGAATAACATTATGTGTACTTGAGAATTATATATCATGAATGTAACATATAAGTGTGAGCAACAGAGACGACTATGCTTATGTGTTGTGATAGTAACTCATAGTATGGCGTGTTAACCAATAACTGTAGTAAAGTCCAGTGTGAGTGTGACAAAATTGTGTCAAAAACTCAACAATTTCTAGTCAATTCACATTAATCACTAATTAATATTATATAACCATGTTCAAGTCCATGATCCAAAGTCCTTTCGAATGAATAAATGTTCATATAATGTTCCCAGATGTATGTACAAGTACATTCTTGACAATGTCCATGATTGTCCACCATGTGATATATTGTTATGATCAATCCAAGTGTCCATAATCACTGCGAATTTCAATCAAACAAAAATCAGAGGCAATTTTCTTGTTGTGTCCCTTTGATATTTTCGCATTAGTCATTTCAGCGTTATGTCCCTTTATTTGGCAACGTTAGTTATTTCAATTCAGAGTGATAAAATATGTCCGTACGAAAATCTCCTGAAAGGACATCACTTGTAACATTTCACCAGCGTTATGTATTTAAGTATGTAAGTGGAATATACATACTGTCATTCATCCACACTATCAGAAGTAAAGCGCTGAGCTCAACGAGGTATAAGTCTATTTTGAGCATTCAGAAATGCATCATCATCTTGTTGCTGTGTGAACTGCTTTCTCATATCAGCAATGTTTCTTTATATGACAATGTAACCATGTAGCTTAGTTCACAGCATAGTTAGCGTATGCAATGTCAGAGAATCTTTTCAATCGTTATAATTGCTGTTCTTGAAAAGCAGCAGCTGGGAGACTTTTTCAGGCCATAAATCGAGGATTCCTCAGCAAGAGAGAGGTTGGTAAGAAAACGAAGATGGCTGTATACCGCTCCACCTGTGTCCCAGTCTTGACATATGGATGCGAGTCATGGGCAATGACTACAACCCACAGAGGCCAGATCCAGACCTCAGAAATGATTTATCTGAGGAAGGTGGTTGAAGTAACAAGAAGAGACATGGTACGCAACCAGACGATACGTCAAGGCCTTAAATCCCACCCCCTGCAGACCCAAGTAGAACAGTTCCAACTAAGATGGTTTGGCCATGTCTGCAGAATGGGAGAAGATCGGCTACCACGACAAGCATGGGAAACAAAGAGCCAGGGATCCAGACCCCCGGGACGGCCCAGAGTCCGCTGGGAGGATGGCATTAGACAATCTTTGAAGGACCGAGGACTAGAATGGAGCCAGGCCGGGAGTGGGATAGCCGATGGGATAGTCTGGCGCTCTCTCTTCCAAACCTCTACACCTCACGGTAGAAGGGGAACGACTAAGTAAGTAAGTAGTATAATTGCTGTGCCAATGTATAGTTTTATATGAACAAGGTGTTATACATGGAATATTTTCTTGATCAGGTTATCATGAAGTATATATGTAGGTTAGATGCGATCTTGTGAATCACCTGTATTCGTAGATTTGACAGGCGGCATAGGGTGCTGCATGCATCTCGACAAGATGTCAGCCATGACATTTTTGCTGCCTTTGATTGCCTTTATGTCATAATCATAGGGCTGAAGAGAAAGCGAGGCTCGAGCGGCCCTTTCATTTCTAATCCTTGCTGTTTTGAGATATGCTAAGGCTTTCTGGTCTGTCTCCAGAGTGAATCGGGCTCCCATCAGATACCGCTGCAATTTTGTGAAGGAGAAGACAATTGCTAACAGCTCCTTCTCCACAATAGGATACCGCTGCTCTGTGGGCGACAACTTTCTGCTAATGTACAGCGTTGGGTGCATGTAGCCTTCAAATTCTTGCATTAACGTGCCCCCGATTACTGTATTAGACGCGTCAACTCTGAGGGTAAATGGAAAACGAGCGTCAGGCAATCTCAAAATTTGCATTTTAGAAAACGAACATTTAAGTATATTTAAGGCAACATCACAAACATGTGTCTCCCATTCTCGTCTTAGAAGGTCTAGCAGTAAGATTATGTAGACGCAAAGTATTCAACAAAGATTGAACTCCTACAATATGTTCATCCCAAGTTCGATGAAATAAACAGATATCATCTATATAGGTGATTAAATCTTCACGGTCAGAAAAAAGTTTTCGCATCATGCGAACAAAGATAGCAGGAACGTTAACAAGACCGAAAGACATAAAATTTAATTGAAACAGTCCAAGAGGTGTAGCGAAAGCTGTATAAGGCTTAGCTCTGTCTGATAATGGCACTTGCCAATAACCTTTTGACAAGTCAAATTTCGTAAAGAAAGTAGCAGAAGCCAATTTGTCCAGAAGAGAATCTAACAATGGTAAAATTTCCGCGCCTGAAATCTATGCAAATACGAATAGATTTATCTTTTTTCCTAATCAATACCATAGGAAAACTGTAAGGTGAATGTGATGGAGTAATGATATTTAATTTGATCATTTCTTTTATTTCTTTCTGAACCTGTGATTGTAAGTGAATAGGTATAGGATAAGGTTTCAATTTGATAGGTCGAAAATCTGTAAGTACGATATCATGTTGAATGATATCTGTATGCCCAGGAACATCCGTGAGCACATCAGAGAAAGATTTCAGTAACTGAGAAATTTGCTCCTTCTGATGAGAAGCAAGAGTTGGTGCAATAGAAACATCTTTCCAACTCTCCGTAGCTAAAAGATGTACGCTTGGTAATGATAAAAGTGGTCAGTACCATCACATAAATCAGACCCTTCCTCTTATATAACCGCTAAAGAAGAACGACAATCAACCGATTCGTCAATAGCTTCAAAGACTGGTTTAAGATGTGGAGGACGTGTATGAAATTGCTGTAACATATTAATATGAAAAGTTTTTTCCTTCCCATTAATAGATAAAATATATTCAACATCTGACAATTTATCAATAATCTCATAAGGTCCTATCCATGACACAGGTAGTTTGTTGTATTTGTTTGGTAATAATACATAGGCTTCATCACCCGGCCATAATTGGCGTAGTTTCCTGTTTTGGTTAGCAAACAAACGAGCCTTTAATTTTGCCTTTTCTGACGACTGCACTGCTAAATGGCATGCGTCGATAATCTTTTTCCTCAAATTGACAACATATTGGTACGAGGTTTGAACCTCTTCATTCATATCAGCTTCAACCAACAATTGTTTTAAAATGGACATAGGTCCCCTAGGTTTCGCACCAAAAACCAATTCAAATGGAGCGAACCCAGTGTGTTCGTTGGGAATTTCTCTGTAAGCGAATAAAATCGCGGGCAAGACCCTGTCCCAATCCTATGGATATTTAGTGGTAACTTTACCCAACATCTGCTTTAAACGCCTATTTAGTCTCTCAATTTTACCATTTGCTTGTGCGTGATATATTGAACTAAGAGATCGTTCAATACCGAACATTTTCATCACCTGTTTCATTGCGTCAGAGACGTACTGGGATCCCCGGTCAGATAGTATGTTTTCGGGAAAACCCAATCTGCTGAATACTAAAAATAGCGCATCCGCAATGTCAACAGTTGTTGTAGTTTTCAAAGGTATCGCTTCTGGCCAGCGTGTACACATATCAATGCATGTTAGTATACATTTATGCCCTATAGCTGATGTGACCTTTAATGGTCCAATAAGATCAATAGCCATCTTTGCGAATGGATGCAAAGAAACATCAGCTGCTTGGATCGGCGCATCGTGTTTAGGCCTTTTTGTTGGCACACTGTGCATGTGCAACAAAAAGCTTTAACATCTTTTGTCACTCGGTGTGAGCGGCCCTGGGCCCATGTCAGTAGGGAATCGGCGGCTGGTGCGGACGGATGCCTTCGCATACCTAGGGGGCATAGTGGCACCAGATGGTGGGGCAGGCAAAGACATCAACATCAGAATGAATAAGGCAGGAACGGCCTTCTTTGGCCTAGGTAACATCTGGAAGTCCTCCCAATGCAGCACGGGCGCAGAATTGGGATTATACCAGAGTTGCGTGCTTTCTGTGCTTCTCTGTGGTGCGGAGTGCTGGAGAGTCACAGAGAAGGAAATGTCAAAATTGTCCTCTTTTCGCACAACATGCCTGGGAGAAATTCACCGAGTCTTTTGGCCGAATGCCATCGCCGGCCGAGATCTGCTTGCTCGTGGCAAGCAAGAGGACATGCATACCATCATAGCTGGCAGACGCTGGGGCTGGGTTGGTCATGTCCTCGGGGGAGACCCCGGTGCCATCACGGGAACAGCTGTGCTTTGGACCCCTGAGGGAGGGCGAAAGAGAGGCCGACCGAAAACGGCTTGGCGGGGGGCTGTGGAGGCTGGGATGCAGGGAGTGAACCAGAGTTGGGGCACTGTGCGAAGGATGGCCACCGACCGTGCAAGGTGGAATCAATTTGTTGTTGCCCTACAAGACGCCACTAGGCGTGATGGCCACTGACTACTTTGACGGTCGGTGGTTAAGGATCGAAGAAGAAGAAGATCTTTTGTCTTACCAGGCCAAAAGAAGTGCGACAAAAGCTTTTGTTTAATCCTGAAAATTTCACCACCTCTTCAATGTCATTCTCATCATTCATCACCTCATCTACAACATTATCACTTTGGATGTGACTATCCAATTCAGCACGAGCCTGAGCTCTGGTTGTAACAGCATTTGCACATATGAGATGCTGTTGTTCCCATTTTTGAATATCATCCTTTGTACATTCACGAATGCCAGGAATATTTCCTAGGGTAATTCCTGCGATGGGACTATTCAACAGGCACACGAGAGTTCTTCCTGTAAAGTACGGTGTATCCAAAAATACTTCCGCAGTTGGATAGTATTCCACTGTGCCTCCAAATGTAATGCATTTCACCTCTCTTCCTGTATAATCTGACTGATCCACCAACGACCTACGCACTCCAATCATGGTACAACCTGTGTCCCTCAAAAGTGACACTAGTTTGTTCACAAAGCCTTTATTAAGCACCAGTGAACCTGTTCCATCATATGAGGACATGACTGGTAATGGATGTCCACATAGAAGCCTTAGAACTCCCTGTGGCTAAAACAAAGAGTTACATTCAGAATAATTAGCACTGTTGGATAGATCAACAATACATGAATTTGCATGAGCTAAACCATTATTATTCTAAACGGGATTATTGTCACCAACATGTACAACAGCATTTGAACGTTCAGGGTTCCTTGACTGTCTGAAATTATTGTTCTGTTGAGGACCTCTATTATTATAAGAATTGCCATTATTTCTATGAAATGACCTTTGTCCTCTGCCTGATCTGGCATTATATCCTCCTCTATTTTGAAAATCATTAGATCTGAAAAATGACTGTGGATTATAATATCCATCATCATAAGAGTTATAATTTCTTTGAGGCTGTTGGAATTCTTTGTTAAAATTATACCTGCCTCTGTTATTGCCATAGTTATGGTTTTGATTAACTCTATAATTTTTTCAATGCTGTTAGATCTCTGCCTAGGTGTATTATAATTTACAGTCCTAGCAGATGCCACTGGCAGGGAATCCTTAATGTTATTCTTAATAAGGTTTCTACTCGGATGAGCAACTTGATATTGACGACCAAGAGTTTCAAGGTTAGCTAAATTCTCTGGTTTCCTCTCCTGCAGGAATGACAAAAATTCTCCACTAATAGAAGACAAAACCTTGTCTCTCATAATCAAATCAGATAGTCCTAGCTCTATCAATATTAAACTCCTGACAATAGGTCTCATATCTGTTGAGGAAGCATGAAATATCATCGATACTTGAGTTAAATTTTGGCAGATTGATCTTAAAATTAGCAGAATGATCTTTATTTCTAACCTCGCCATGCATAGGATTAACCTGTGGTTGTAATAGTCTCAATTTTTCAATTTCCAATTCTGCCATTCTCAGTTCTTGTTGAGCTCTTATCTCAGCCTGAGCTTTAGCATAGGCCAATTTTTCTTTTTCAAGAGCCATATCTTCTGCTCTTCTCCTTTCCTCAAGAGCCATTTCTTCTTGTCTCCTTTTTTCAGCTAATTCCTCCTGTCTTCTTTTATCAGCTAATTCTTCAGCTGCTTTCTTCTCCTCTCTCTCTGGAAGCTTTCGGTATGCAATCCACACCTGTTCACTACGTTTGAAAACCGGAAGTCACCTCTCTCTCTAAATGTCTTTGATCTCCGAGTTCCTTTTCCTCCAGCTTCTTTAATGCAAAATCCTTTAAAGCTTCACCCTCCAATCCAAAATCCTTTCCAGCCTTAATAAAAGACTCCAAGGTAGCCATATTTTACAATTATTGTGCTTTCCAATAGCTATACAATAATGTAAGTTTTATATAATGAATATGTCAGCAATATATTCAACAATTATTTCACCACTTCAAAATCACCCAACTGTATGCAATAATAGATATTATAGTAGATGTTACTTATGGAGCAATAAAGAACAGATATACGAACAAGTTGACTTAATACAGTGACAAGAGCTAAATGAAGAAAATACTAAGGCAGAAATATCTGAATTAGAACAATTGAATAAAATGTAGCTCTATCACACATATGACAAGATAATCACGAGTTTACAACATGTATAACATCTAATAACTTAGGGATAGCAAGATAAGATCAACAATTCCACAAACAATAATTGATATTAACTGAATAAAAAAATTACAATTGACTAAACCACAAAAACAAACTTTACAATTACCAATACTGCACACCTAACAAACAGAGGTAATGGTGATCTTAATAGCAGCAGATAACTCACAGCTTTGTAATGCCGGCCCCGCTATTTGAGAAGATCATAAACCAAACCCTAACGAACGCCTATGAATTTTCTCGACCATATAGACTAGGTATGAAGAAAATTCACAGGTCCCACCAGCCTCCCACTAGGTACAGCACATTAAAACACGAAAATACAATTATGGCCAAAAAAAACTCTGGCAAACAGTCTCATCCGTAACACAGGCTGTACGTAACCTATCTGTTATGCCAGTAAAAATTTCCTCCTGGATTCCACGTGACTCTCAGCAAGGAACGATGAAGATCTTTCAAAATAGACCAGGTTAGGCCTAGACGTCACGAACAGCTGACTTGAAAAGGACATCGCTTTGGCCCATCATCTTCATAAAATACGCCATCTTCAGGCATCAAATGTAATACAGGAACTCGTATGTAGTACAGGAAAGTCTTTTCCTGAATGATAACTTCAACTTTGAAGTGTAGTAAACAATACTTCTTGAAATAACGTTCCTCAATTCTTCATATCGATCGGCAGACGATGCAGGTCGCCATCTTGGAAATTTTCATGTACTTGAAAAAATTCTTCTTTCTAGCTGGATATCAAAGATCCGTAGGCTTTGGCCCCCATTGATACGGCATGCTCTTTTATGGGCTTATATTCTTATATTGAAGTAGAGGTCCTTCATATATATATTTTGATTAATATCACATGGAATCATACACAGATTCCAAACCAAGCATAGATAAGGGTATGTCCATTCAATCCCCGCCCAAAAAGCCGTATACTTCAAAACATGAATGATACTCCAAAGGCCAGATTGGACGATTCACATAACGATTTATTACACATCATGAAGCTCCAATTATATCTTGATAATATGCACATAAAGTTATGGCATCAACTAGACAGTCTCTAGTGTCGCTGTACAGTCTTGTACTGGAAAGATGTCGAAGACATTTCCACACAGTTTTTATTATAATAATTCAACTCACGTTCATCAGGTCACACATCATTCCTCTTACATAAATACTGGCATCCTCACACGGAGGTGTATGGAGGATCCAGTGATGGAATACAAAGGAATATGACCAGTAAATCTTCAAACATTCAGGAGCACAAAACACATACATCCAACGCCTTGAATAGACACACAGCGAATCCCCAAGCCAAGGGACGCTTTAGTTAGCAGACTGCAAAACTGGCGTCTGCAATTTTAGGCCACCAAAAGTAATGACGACATTTTCTGAAACCAGGGCAACGGTCTCATAAACAAATCAACTACATGTCGAGCTGTATTGATATCGACATACATGTTATGAACTTTACTCATAACATGCCCCCCCCCCCCCACCTCTTTTCATTCCACCATCCCATCTACCTCAGAACTTTATTCTCTCTGAGAATTAATCTTAATCCCAGTGAGCGGAAAACGTTCATTACATTCAAACTGAATAGGTGTACATTTACCTCTACATTGGTTGAAAAGGTTAACAATATAATAAGTATGTACATCATTTCTCTCATCATTCACTCCATGTGGAACTTGGGACTACCTGTTTTTGGTTCTCTATAAGAAACCCGCATAAAGCAGTCACCAGCCCTTGCAGTGGTGGTTCATGAAATCATCATTCTATATGCTGAGGTTGCAAGCCTCGTATGGCTTGGACATCCACTAGCAGTTTTCACGTATTAATATTCACATATCAATATATACATATTATTTCACGTGTTAATAATGTAAAATATAGAATTATAAATGTACAACTCATCATAAAATTGTCTTTGGGATCACAGACTCCTGGCTCAGAGAAGCACTTAAGGCAACTTGGTTAAGATGCCTCTTACATGCGGTCTGGGGTGTTACTTTACAGTAAGTTCCCACTCTAACTTCGTGTTCAGATTCCTAGGATTCCGGTTTTCCGTGTTAATAAAGGTAGAGTTTTCGTGGGATATATATTAAGTCCTCAAGATGCTCAAACAAGGTCCGGTCCGATAATTGGAATTCTGATCTTATCCTTTACTCTGGCTGCTCTCTTGACGAATTGAATTTCCCAGTGCTTTCACCCAACTAAAGTGGTAGGTTATATTGCAACTTTCGTTCCCCGCACGTTGTTTACTATTAGACCAGGTTTCAATCAGAAATGTTGTTATGTTTACATCTCGAATGCCGGCCAATAGTTACAATCATGCATGGTTTGATGGGGTCTATTTAAAAAAATTCCTCATAAGAAAATTCTGCGTGTTATTTAAAAGGTCACTTTCCAAATATGGAATTGGTATATCCATCGATTTGCGGTAATGATTGCACTACAATTCCCTACATTATCACAAATAATTTCTTCGTAACACTTCTGTCCGGAAGCTATTAAAACATTCCGTCTTTCAGGTGCATGTCTGTAACATGTCCGCAGACGGATAATTTATCTCCCTGTCCTTGTGCAAACACCGACCCTCGTTTAACCATCTGGGCTGTGGCTCTTCACGACAGTAATTAGTGAATCACAATAGCCATATCAGCGCTAAATAAACTTGCTGAGCGTACGTCGTGTTAATCCGACTCGCCCAATGTTTGGTACACGAGAATTTTACCAACATGACAGTCGGTCAATATTGCATGACCTGTCTACTCTCTCAGCATGGATGGTCAGGTAAACAGACAAGACGAATTATTTCGGAGAAGAAGTGCAAACTATGACTAAAATAACAATACTGCCGGAGAGGAAAAGAGAGCGAACCCAATTATGTGACAGAAACATTGATCTACTGTTCAGTGTATGTGGGCACAAGTAGCTACAACTGTCTTATGCATATTCTGTTCACTGTTTGCTATTAAGACTTTCATCAGTATATAGCAAGTTGTTTATATTATGCCCACCAATTGATATTCCTTTGCGTCTTCTCTCGTGAAATTTTCACTGCACAGATTGATCAGATAGATGGCAGCACACAACTCTGCCTAACATTCTGTTTTATCTGCTGAAAATTCCTACTTTGTTGCCAGTTTATTACCGTTAAAAAACACATGTTTCACCAGTAATACTCTTTCTTCAATCGTAAACCACGGCTGTTTGTGCCATATACCAGAGCGCTCTTTTAGTTTCAGTGACTGGACTTCTGACACCGGGTAATAAATCTTCACGTGCACCGTAAAAGACTACTGAGGGTTTTGGCGGGGAAAATCAGCTGATGTGCGTGTAAAATCGTTAATATATAAATCATTACACACTCGTTCTGGATAAACATAGCGCTAAAATTCTTTTGTGTACTATAACTTTGTTCTGTGTTCTATTTTTTATTCCATTTTTATTTGTTTGAAATTATATTTGACGGAGTTACAGACTTTTGAAAACAGCGTCATCATTTGAGGAAATTCATAACAGAAGTAATCTATTTATTAATGTAATATCTAAAAATCGGCCCATTCATATGAGTTTATAATTACATAGACTTCTCGAAGGGAAGCTAAAGATTATTTCCACATACTTTTTTTTTGGTTTCATATCTTGAGAATGTGTGGTAGTCAGTTTTGTGAGTTTGGCATTACAAGAACAAGCATATTTTCACCAGATTTTATAACATTTAAATCAATGTAAACGCATTTCTTATACTCGCAAATCTTAATAAATAAGGTTGTAAAAAATAACTTTTTGTAAAGCACCATCTGTTTTTGCATTTTCATTCATTTATAATGATATTTAGCTACGTATATAAGCGTCAGAAAACATGTAAATCTATAGATAGATTACTTCCACATACTTTGATCTATCTTTCAAGTCTTGTTAATTTTGTATTTAAAATATGAATGTCTTTTTTTTATTGTGTGTGAGATAAGGACTGTTCCATTAGTGTTCTTTGATAGACAATCCTGTGCACAAGATGGCTGCCAAAGAATTCTAAATAACTGTTTGTATATCTTCTTTCATTCACAGATAAAGCATTCTTCAGCGTTGTGTTAGACGTGATACTCCCAAATATTCCATTATCTTTATACATATACAAGTAAACTATACTACATAACAACGAAAAGGAACATACTTTGTTGCATCATATGAATTGTGCCAGTGCACTGTGCAGAGCCTGTGGCAAGAGAGCATTAACTTCCCAAACAAAAAGTTCAAAACGGAATGCACTGAACTGTTCGAATTACGTTAGTGATCTGTTCTTTGTGTTTGGAATTAACGTATCAGATGATAAATAGATGTTTGCCACTGACTGCTTTGACGGTCGGTGGCTAAGGATCGAAGAAGAAGAATGATAAACCGACAGAGCATTCGACTATATTTTGTAGAAAGTGTTACTTACCAATACAAAACGCAAAAAGGAGGCATAATGAGAAATGTCTTGAAACAGCCAAGTTACTATCGGAAAACAGTCAGCACATCTGGAAAGACTATGACCATAATTTAACTATAAGTGAATGTCAACTGTGCAATTATTTTGCAAAGACATCTTTTGGTGTTTTAAAAACAAAAAGCTGCTCTATCCCCTGTGATGTTCTTTCTGACCCCTCCATGTCTAGTCAGTCAGTTAGTTGTAGTCAGTCAGTTAGTTGTAGTCAGTCAATTAGTTGTAGTCAGCAGTCAGTTGTAGTCAGTCAGTTAGCTGTAGTCAGTCAGTTAGCTGTAGTCAGGATAGCTCTGTACAGCAGGAGGTTGATGTGCCTGCCCACACTAGTGATGATATTGTTCAGCTGGAGGTTGATGATGTGTCAGCTCACATTAAAGGCGATACCATTATTCATTTGGAGGTGGATAACACAACTCACCCTAGCATGCCAGTTTTTGTTGCCACATCTACACCTACCAAGTCAGTTATACATACGACAAGTACATCCACCTCGCCTGTCTTCAAAAGCGACATCACAGTACAACAGTTATTTGCTAAGCCACCTTCACAACCACTAACACAACAGGAAGAAACCCTATTCACATCCATTGTTAGAAAAAAAACTAGAAACAGCAAAGAATAATATCATAAAATGCAAATCCAGAGGACAGCCTATTGTACTACAAAAACTAATTACACATAGAAGAGAAACATCAGTCACCAGAACGCCAACAAAACGTAAGCGATCTCAATTTCTCCACACTGTTAGGAAACATATTGTTGGAACATCAACTGACTCACTAGACCTGCAACAGGCACATGAGAGGAGAATTTGTACATTCCACTATTTCCAAAATTGAAAGACGCGCCAGCGGTATTAAAAATATAACTTCACAATTAAAATTTATAATGGAAACTCATTTGTTACAAATTTCTCCATCTGTGAATGTACAGATTCCTCCTATTAAAAAAGGAAGTGTGAATGATAATTGAGAGAAATTTTGGGGCTAGAGCAAATTATGGCAGTTGTTGCGTGAGAGTGACAGAATTAACAGAGTGTGGAAATCATTTAATAGGTGTATTTATTAAATACACCTATTTACGAGTATTTATTAAATTGAACATTTCGTTTTACTCATGACCATACTCATTTTTACATGACCATCGTGATGTATGATTGAGATAATTGTTAGCTCTCATGTTTTGGGGACAATTGGGTGTGTTATTTTAAGGTAATAAATGTGGACTTGCAATTTAATGTTTCAATAATTAATGTTTGACGCATGAAACAAAAAAAAAAAAAACTATGATATCCATTTTCTGCAGGTTTTCTACTTTTGATTTCTGTAATTTGTTATGCATGTTGATTGTGATCGTTTTAGTGTAAATTGCATTAGAAACAAACCATAACAAAATATTTAAAAAACGTAAATTTTACACTATTTCAGACTATTATATCTTCTGTTCTAATTGTGATAAAATGTTTGTTCTTGTTCTAAAATTTACTCTAACATTTCTAGTCTAGCTTTACGCAAAATTAAAGCCGGTATTTATAATAATAAAGTAGCCTAAAATCATTAATTAAGCCCTATCAAAAGTAAACACATTTTTTTTCTCGATAGGAAGTTGACCACGTGACCTCTGTCACGATAGCTATAAATAGCGCGGTCAGAGAAAACTAAAAGATCGCTCGCAAACAGCCGTGAAACACCATTGTCGTTTGGCCAAGACAATTAAACCTGGACTGCAGTTCAACAACGCTTTACTCCGAATGACGTCTACCCACTGATGCTTGGGCGACTGCCAACACCGCCAAGCCTAGGGAAGAACAGACAACTCTCACATAAAAAAAAACATTGCTCTCGTCTGTTGTCAAGGTCACGCCTAGGGTAGAATGAACAACTCTCACATCAAAACCGCTACTCGAGTCTGCCGTATATTCAAGTGCAAAGTAACTTTTCGGACACCCTGTATATTCCCAGTAGCAACATACGGCCGCGAGACACGGACACTCAATAAAACAGTTGCAAAAAAGATTACATCATTCGAAATGAAATGCTACAGAAGGATGTTGAGAATACCCTGGACAGAAAAAAAAGACCAACAGAGAAGTACTGCACTCACTAAATGTAGAGGAAAATTGGCTCCTAAATACTGTGGCCGTGTATGTTTATACGGCACTAGTAGTTATATTGATTTTATTTAGTCAGAGTTAATCCTTCATATGTTGTGGTGGTTCAAGTGCTAACTGGCCTTCCGCCAGAGATGGTGATACTTGACCTTTTGTTATTTTTTTTCAACCCAGGTGTGGTGAAGTGGGATGTTATAAATATTTATAGGGGACTTAGTGTACTGACTGAGATCAGCTGTGAAGGTATCTATATCTATTAAGAGTAGTGTATTATAGATAACCTTACTTGCTACCACATATCTATATATCTCAGTCAGAATTATTCTGGAATAGATGTGATGACTACGTTATGTGTCTAGGGTATGTGTATGATGAAGTGTAAGTCACAACAACAGACAGATAAACAATTTAATTTAATCCACTACTCTTGACAACACTGTGACACTCACATACATATAACACTCTATGAGAATATCTTAAGGAGTCACTGATAACTTTTCAAATAACAATATGTATTCATTGTTATCATAAAGGTATATGTGTCCTGATTCAAATACAAAGGAACCAGGAATCACAATCAATTTTAATTACAAGTATATGTACAGACTTTATCAATATGAATATTGTAGTGACATATATATTATTAAAAATATCCTATGTGTGTCAGTTGTGTAGTGGTAATATGAGGTAATACTGGTTTTGTTTTGTTCAAGCTCTGTTGGTATTTGTCATCATGACTTCAATAGTTTGTCTTTTGGGACTAGTATTGGATATGTTCTCAGTTCCTGATATTAAGACAATTAAATTCCCCTCTGAATGTTATTTTTACAAAGTCATTTCAAGATGAGGGGGCATAATGTTGAGCTCAGCTGGCCAAATCAGCTTATCTTGCGTGATGGCGGCAGGAAAGGACTCCTCTGCTCGAATTCTCCCCTGGGCTCTGGAGACACCTCACTGATAGCTAAAAAGACCAAGGAGTATGCTGTCCGACTCTGGATTCAGCAAAGCTCTGACCAGGTGCTGCTCAGTACCATCAAGACCACGGTCCCTGAAAACAAGAAGGATGTACCTTCTACTTCATAACTAATTGATACTCTAGTTCTACACAGAGCACAATACATCACAAACATTGAGTTCAGAGCGTTAGGCCAACTGTCAGCTTCATCTGAAATACTTTATACCAGTATTTACCTCCTTAATGGTTACCACGCCTCTGCACTTCCAGCATTATTTCTTTCTAGTCAATCATCCAGGTGTCAGTGTACTATTTGGCCATTCCATGCCGTTTTACTTCCCTTCGACACCCTCTGTTCAGGCTGGAGCATTATAGGCTTTATCTCCTGTTTGCCACTGAACTACACATATATATACAGGCATAAATTAACAATTTACATTCAATTTTCATTAAAAGATACTGAATGGTTCAAGCTTACCACAATTCATAGAATAAACACAGATACGTTGATTAGCAATGAATTCTGGCACATTTACTGGCACAAATTCCCATCTGCTTATGTTCCAGGCTTTTATTTAACCCAAATATGAGCTGGCTTCAACGCACTGTTGCTTTATCAAGATTATTTGCACTAGTGGTCTCGAACTAACGCTCCTAAGTGAGTATATCAGCGAGTCTAGCCAATGAGGCCACGTTTCGACAAGTGTTTGAAAAAATGTTACCTTTTCACGTCTCCCCTAACAACGAAAGATAGTATTTATAGCCCGACCAATCGTGGTTAGTCTTTCATTTGTTGCGCTCCAATCAATTTGGAGTTTACATGGTAGGCTAATTCTGTAACGTAAGATTTTTTTCAAACACGTTATAAAAAAATTTTATGAGCAGAAATGATTCCATGCTGTCAGGCATCCCCACTATTTTATTTTGGTTATAATTTATTAATTCCTGGACTATTTGCGTAACGTTTTACATATTCTTGGTCAGCAAGCCCTAAGGAACCCAAATATCCAAATTTAAAAGAGCTACGTGGCTGCGTTCAAAATATGTATTTTCTACCTCCTGTTTCGAAGATGTGCTGTCTGGGTACTGTTATGTTTTCAACCGTAAACCCATCTATTGTTATCTTTCCTAATAAGCGTTTTTTGTGATTTTAAAACCTAACTCTGGGAAGGGTAGTGTATTTTATCACTGTTCGTCTGAAAAAAAGTTAGTGCATGTAGTCTTACACGCGTGATGGTAGCATTTGTGTATCGCGCGACGCGTGTTGCATGCGTTCCTGATTTTCAGCCCTCCCTTCTCGCTATCCTTTAGTCCATCTGTCTTTTGATCTTGGTAACATAGTGTAGAAAAAGACATGAATGGAATTTAAAATTTAGGTCAACTTGCATATTTCAAGGTTTTTCTTAGAAAGGCAGCACATTTTATTGTGTGTTTGGGAAACGCGTGTATGTTGCAGAAGGCCTTTAATATCAACGTGAAACGTTACAATTTGCATACGCAGTAGAAAACAAGGGGATTTCGAGTACAGTCATTGTGACAGCACTGTTATTTACCATTGCTCTTTTCTTTATTAATTTTATTTGTTAGGCTTCATATTTACCTAATAATTTATATATGTGGATTAGAATATTCCACGACACCTCCCCTCTTAAAACAGACATTATATGTCAGTCCTTTATTCTATATACACATAGAGAAATTTATTATTATTTCTGGGGTTTAAGGTGATTCTCATCGCACGGATGGCGGCTTAAAAAATCCGCTCCCAAATTGGTTTTTCCAGATATATACTCAATGCTAAAATTATATGGAGCCAAAAGTAAAGACCATCGGAGTAACCTGGAGTTCTCATGTCTAGCCTGTGCTAGAAACGATAAAGGTTTGTGGTCTGTTTGCAACTTAAATGCCTTCCCATATAGATAAATATTGAATTTCTTTATCGCCCATATTACTGCAAGACATTCTTTTTCGCTAGTTGAGTAGTTGATTTCAGCTTTATTCAACTTTCTGCTAGCATATGCCACTGGGCTTAATTCCCCATCCAATGCATCAGATCTCTGTAGTAGAGTTGCACCTAACCCAATATTACTTGCATCCGTCCTTACTATGAATTCTTGACTTAAGTCAGGTAATTTCAAAATGGGTTTACTTGTGAGCTTTTCCTTCAATTCTTGGTAAGTCATTTCACATTGTGGTGTCCATGTAATGCGATCTGGATGTCCTTTACGTGTCAATTCAGTTAACGGTGCACATATGGAATTAAAGTTTTTGATATACTTCTGGTAGAAACTACATAATGAGACAAAGGATCTCACGTCCTTCTTGGTTTGTGGTCTCGGGGCTTTCTGTAGTTTCTCTAAATTCTTTGGGTCAGGGGTCATGTTTCCCTGATAAACTGTGTGTCCCAAAAATTCCAATTCTTTACATCCAACGCAACATTTGGTTGGTCGGGCTGTTAAATTTGCCTCCCTAAGTCGATCAAACAGCATGTTCAGAGAGTCAATGTGTTCCTCAAATGTTTCTGTTGCTATAAGGATATCATCCATAAAATTTGTTATACAGGGATTATTCAGAGGATCCAATAATTTTCTCATCATTCTAGAGAAGACACTAGGCGCATTCTTCAATCCAAATGGCAATCTATTAAACTCATAGTGTCCTTCTGAGGTACTAAAAGCTAGGTATGGTCTAACCTCAGGCTTTACTGGAATCTGATAGTATCCTTTACTCAGATCCACTTTTGAGAAATATTTCGCTTTATTTAGTCTGGCAAACAGCTGATTTGTATCCGGCAATGGATCCACCTGTCCTTCTGTAATAGCATTCAGTCTCCTGTAATCTATACAGAGTCTATGTTCTCCAGAGGGCTTCCTTAAGAGTACCACACCGGAACTATACGAAGACTCACTGTGCGAAATAATTCCTTCCTTCAATAGATAGTCTATCTCTTCCTTCAAAGCTTTCTCCTTAGCAAACGGAATCGAATATGGTTTCATACAGACAGGTGTGGAGTCTATTAGTTTCATATCATATTCCAATAGGTTTGTATGCCCTGGTCGGTCTGTTAACACCTCTGCATGATTATTTAGAACCTGTTGCACTCTCTCCTTCTGAGTTTTCGTTAAATGTGTACTGATTTTCACCTGTGCTGCTGTCTCACAGGGGTGTAATGGATATTCAAATGATGAAAGTGGTTCCTTTTTCATCTCCATGGCGATGGACAAGGTCAACAAGTGTGTCTCTTCCTGATGTTCTCTTTCCAAATATTTCTTCAGGAGATTCACATGATAGATTTTTTCTTTCCCCTTCTTATCTATCTTATAATTTGTTCTAGACACCTTCTCTAAAACTGTATATGGACCCTGCCATCCAATTTGTAACTTATTCTGACTCCCGGGCAAAAGAAGCAGTACTTTCTCTCCCACAGCCAAATTTCTGTCTTTCGCCTTCCTGTTATAATAGGCAGCATGTTTCTTCCTGGCTTGTTTCAAGAAATTTTCATTGGCAAGTTTCCAGCCAGTTTTTAACCGAGTGGTCAGCTCATTCACATATTGGTATGAAGATGTAATGTTTTCCTCTGCCTTTTCATCAGTCCACGTTCTTAACAAAGCTACATATGGACCTTTAATTGTGTGGACCTATTTGTCAGACACGATTTTTCAAGCTCTCAATTGTACAATGTTATGCACCAACTAACGACGCTCTTGATACCACAAAAGATGACTTCTATGAAGCACTTCTAAGTACCATCAACACAATACCCAAGCATGACATAATAGCAGTCATGGGTGATTTTAACGCCAAAGTAGGTGACAACAACGATGGAGTACAAAGATATCTCGGTACTCATGGCATAGGCTGTATGAATCAAAATGGCGAAAGACTTCTAGAACTTTGTGAAATATCAAACCTCGTTGTGGCAGACACCATCTTTCCACATAAGAATATCCACAAGATAACATGGAATTCACCTGATGGCAGAACTAAGAACCAGATAGATCACTTCTGCATAAGCGCTAAATTTCGCTCATCAGTTCAAGACGTCAGAGCATACAGAGGTGCAGAGATCGGAAGCGATCATAACCTCTGCATAGCTAAAATGAGAATTAAACTGAAGAAGTTATACCAACCGAATAAAAATAGAAGAATAGATGTACACAGACTGCAATCAAATGATATAAAGAAGGAATATAATGTCAAAATGAACAACTATTTCGATGCTTTAGACAAAATTGACAACGATATCACCACCAAGACAATCGATACTAAATGGGAACAACTGAGAACAGCAATGACAGAAGCAGCTGTAGCGACCACCGGATACCTAGTACATAAAAAGAAAAAATGGATGAGAGAAGATACTTGGGATAAAATACAAGAAAGGAAAACAGCAAAACTTAAACTACTAGCGGCAAGTACACATAATGCAGTTGAATCTTGCAAACTAACTTATAACTTGTTAAATAAAGAAGTGAAGACAAAAAACTCGAAGAGATAAAAGACATTTCATCAATGAACTGGCCGTAGAAGCTGAAAATGCTGCAAGAACTGGTAATAGTAGGTGCCTTTATCAAATTACAAAACAACTATGTCACCAGCCTACTGCTATGGAAACACCTGTTAAAGGTAAATTAGGGAATTCAATACCAACAGAAAAAGAACAAATGAAGAGATGGGCTGAGCACTTCATGGAGGTGCTAAACAGACCACCATCAACAGTAACACCTGATTTTAATAATGAAACATCCACAACCACTTTGCCAATAACTTGCGATGAATTCACGCTGGACGAGATCAAACAAGCCGTTAAAAGATTAAAAAATTTTAAAGCTGCTGGAGTTGACGAAATTTCAGGGGAAATGATTAAAGCAGTTAATGACAACAACCTCTTGAGAATTTTAGATATTATAAATGAAGTATGGAGAGAAGAACAACCACCACAACAATGGAAAGACAGTATTATTGTAAAGTTACCGAAGAAAGGTGATCTATCAGACTGTAATAACTGGCGTGGTATATCTCTATTATCAGTACCTGGAAAATTATTATGTTGCATGATGTTAGAAAGACTTAAATTGCATGCTGACGAAAAGATCAGAGAAGAACAAGCGGGTTTCAGGCCGAAACGATCATGTATTGATCAAATATTCACACTAAGAACAATTATAGAAGAATCAGTGGAAAGGCAATCGCCACTTATTATCACCTTCGTCGATTTTCAAAAAGCCTTTGATAGTCTACACCCGCCCATCATTGTGGAAGATACTTACAATCTATGGTTTTCCAACAAAATATGTGAATATAATCAAAGCGCTATATGACAATGCAAGATGTTGTGTTAGAACAAATAAAGGGAATACAGAATGGTTTACAGTAGAAACAGGGGTGAAACAAGGCTGTATTATGTCACCACTACTTTTTGGAATAGCTATTGATTGGGTTATGAGAAAACTATACCCACAATGAACAATTGGGTATAAAATGGACAAATGGAAAATTCCTGGGGGACCTGGATTTCGCAGATGATGTAGCATTCTTAAGTTCAACACCAAGACAATCCCAAGAAGCAATAAATAATTTGTGTCATCTCTCGGTTAAAATTGGTCTCCAAATAAATGCCTCTAAAACTAAAGCTATGAACTTTTCTAACGAGACCTTTGATATCATCTTGAACGGGGAAAAACTACAGAAAGTTGAAAGTTTCAATTATTTAGGCAGTAAAATGACTCAGGATGGTGACACAACAAGAGAAATCCATACTAGAATTGCTTTGGCAGCTAGCGCCTTCAATAGATTATCTAACATTTGGAAATTACGATCATTGAATATACATACCAAGCTTCGTCTGTTTAATTCAAATGTTATCTCAGTGTTAACATACGGCTGTGAGAGTTGGAAAATAACAAAATCATTGGAGAACAAGCTGAATACATTCGAGAACAAATGTCTTAGAAAACTCATGAACATCAGTTGGAAAGAATTCAAGACTAATCGACAAATAAGAGAAGACTCTAGGCAGAAATATGTCTCCGACTATATAAGGAAAAGACGATGGTCATATATCGGTCATGTCCTACGAATGCAAAACAACAGAATACCACTACAGGCGCTCACTTGGGTTCCTGAGGGTAAGCGGAAAAAAGGAAGACCAAAAGAAACACTCAGAAGAACAATAATAAGAGAAGGAAGAACGTTGGGCCTAAATAATGTGCAAGAGCTAAGAGGAGTGGCGTCACAACGAACAACCTGGAGAGCACTGGTTTCTGCCTTATGCGCCGTGTTTGGCGCTTAAAGAATTTATTATTATTATTATTATTTGTCCATGCACCGGTATGGTCTCTTCCACTCGAAGCTTTATAGTGATGATTTTTCCTCCCAGAATTATCATTCACAAAACGACCGCTACCAATTTTTCTTTTGGGGCTGTCTCCCCTCTTAAAATTCTTGATGAGAGATTTCCTCTCTACATCCTCTTCCTCCAGTTTGTTTAAGTCCGATTGAGGGATTTTCGGCTTATCCTGGGGTAAGACATCTGTTTGCACTCTCCGCATAGTGGCCATTGTGAAACAGTTAAGTGAAGCTTGTCCGTGAAAAGGGGCTTCCCATTCCATTTGGTCCACTTTATCAAATCTATATTTCTTTTTATTGTCAGGCCTAATTTTGCCCCGTGGCGTGTCCAGGTCCTGATCCATGTTCCCACTTGTGGGTGTTCCCTCATGTGCTATGCTACACCTTTCTACAAAATTCTCAATGTCCCATCTTGCTTTGGGCCAATAATAATTGTGAGCCACCTTTTGAATGATGGTACCTATTTTCTCATGGTCCCCATCTGGTTTCACATGTAGGCTCCTTATTAAGTCTGCCCTATATCTTTTAGGAAGTACCAGCTGTCCCTGACCTTTGGATCTAGCTCCAGTCTTCCTATACATCAACTTGTTTTTCATGTAAAAATCTCCCTTGCCTGGAGTTGTATGACAAGTTGACAATTTTCTGAAACAAGGCTTGAGTGTTTTATCCCCAGCCTGTGCCTTCCTCATCTCTTCTGGAGTGGTATCTAACACAATATCCTCCTCCTGTCTTGAGGTCGACCTGACCTGAAGGGTTGCCATATACACAGGTTTCCTTCCGCAACGGTCAGTGTCATGATTGTCCATCTGACAATTCTTACACCACCTTTTTCCTTGGTTGAAAGATTTTCTTTCATCATATTTCCTTTCATCGAATTGTGGGAATTTATTTTTATTTTCATACCGTGGCCTATCAAATTGGTGCTTACCTTTATTTTGATCCCTAGGATCAAATTTATTAAAGTTCTGTGGTGCCCTAAAGTTGTCCACCTGTTTCTTTTTATTACCTGTTACCTCTGCTTGAGCTGCTTGATACCTTTCAGCAACATTTAGCAACTCATCCAGCCTCTCTGCACCTTGTTCCATGAGAAACTTTCTCAGGTCTGGAGCCATGGACTCTCTTAATTGCTCTATAAGGACCATTTCCTTAAGATCTTGGGTTTTCCCCAGAGAAGTCCATTTCTCCAAGTATGTCTCTATTCGTGCAGAGAACTGGTGATAGGTTTCACCTGACAGTAGTTTAGCATTCCTAAATTTTTTCCTATAAAATTCTGCATTCTTTTCATACCTTAACAAAAGAGCCTGCTTTAGCATGTCATAATTTTCCTGATCACCTCTGCTCATTTTTGCAAAAAACTTCATAAGCTGCCCCACGAAGTCCCTGAGATAACTTTAAGCTCCACCTTTCTCTCTCTAACCCATACGTGGTAGCTAATAGTTCATACCTATTTAGGTAGCTCTCAATATCATCGTCTTTCTCAACAAAATGATCTAAATGAAAATTCATAGCTGAGGTTGAGGCTCCTTGGCTAGCAGTGGCATCAGAGGCAAAGGGACTGGCACCATTTTCAGGAGCATGGCCTTGAAACTCAAATTCCCTGAGTCGTAACTCATGTTCCCTTTGTAATCTTTTATCTTCTGCTTCCCTTTCTGCAGCTAATTTCTTGTCTTCCCTTTCTGCAGCTAATTTCTTCTCTTCCCTTTCTGCAGCTAATTTCTTCTCTTCCCTTTCTGCAGCTAATTTCTTCTCTTCCCTTTCTGCAGCCAATCTTCTTTCTTCTGCTTCCCTTTCTGCAGCCAATCTTTTGTCTTCTCTTTCTGCCTCCAATTTCTTAGCCTCAGCCTCAATCTGCAACCTCTTAGTCTCAGCCTCAGCCTCAAATTGCAACCTCTTAGTCTCAGCCTCTAACTTTCTTTCGGCCTCTTTTTCTAATCTTCTTTCTTCGCGTTCAATAAATTTGTCACATTCCGTGGTGACATAGGCAACCATAACTTGCCCATCTAATCCTAACTCTTTTGCAGTCTGAACAGCAGCAGATCGAAACTTGGCCAGGTCCGCCATTGTCTATCAGGTAAATTTCTACAATGTCTAACCAACAATTCAAATTCTAAATATATATAATGGACAACACAGGCACCGTGAGCTCAACCTTATTCAATTCCACCCAAGGATACCTTTTAATTCTTATATTCCCTGAAGTGAATTACCCCCAATATTTTTAATAGGTAAAGATTCAAAATCCCAAGAGCGAGACCCCAATATATGTGGTGAAGTGGGATGTTATAAATATTTATAGGGGACTTAGTGTACTGACTGAGATCAGCTGTGAAGGTATCTATATCTATTAAGAGTAGTGTATTATAGATAACCTTACTTGCTACCACATATCTATATATCTCAGTCAGAATTATTCTGGAATAGTGTGATGACTACGTTATGTGTCTAGGGTATGTGTATGATGAAGTGTAAGTCACAACAACAGACAGATAAACAATTTAATTTAATCCACTACTCTTGACAACACTGTGACACTCACATACATATAACACTCTATGAGAATATCTTAAGGAGTCACTGATAACTTTTCAAATAACAATATGTATTCATTGTTATCATAAAGGTATATGTGTCCTGATTCAAATACAAAGGAACCAGGAATCACAATCAATTTTAATTACAAGTATATGTACAGACTTTATCAATATGAATATTGTAGTGACATATATTATTAAAAATATCCTATGTGTGTCAGTTGTGTAGTGGTAATATGAGGTAATACTGGTTTTGTTTTGTTCAAGCTCTGTTGGTATTTGTCATCATGACTTCAATAGTTTGTCTTTTGGGACTAGTATTGGATATGTTCTCAGTTCCTGATATTAAGACAATTAAATTCCCCTCTGAATGTTATTTTTTACAAAGTCATTTCAAGATGAGGGGGCATAATGTTGAGCTCAGCTGGCCAAATCAGCTTATCTTGCGTGATGGCGGCAGGAAAGGACTCCTCTGCTCGAATTCTCCCCTGGGCTCTGGAGACACCTCACTGATAGCTAAAAAGACCAAGGAGTATGCTGTCCGACTCTGGATTCAGCAAAGCTCTGACCAGGTGCTGCTCAGTACCATCAAGACCACGGTCCCTGAAAACAAGAAGGATGTACCTTCTACTTCATAACTAATTGATACTCTAGTTCTACACAGAGCACAATACATCACAAACATTGAGTTCAGAGCGTTAGGCCAACTGTCAGCTTCATCTGAAATACTTTATACCAGTATTTACCTCCTTAATGGTTACCACGCCTCTGCACTTCCAGCATTATTTCTTTCTAGTCAATCATCCAGGTGTCAGTGTACTATTTGGCCATTCCATGCCGTTTTACTTCCCTTCGACACCCTCTGTTCAGGCTGGAGCATTATAGGCTTTATCTCCTGTTTGCCACTGAACTACACATATATATACAGGCATAAATTAACAATTTACATTCAATTTTCATTAAAAGATACTGAATGGTTCAAGCTTACCACAATTCATAGAATAAACACAGATACGTTGATTAGCAATGAATTCTGGCACATTTACTGGCACAAATTCCCATCTGCTTATGTTCCAGGCTTTTATTTAACCCAAATATGAGCTGGCTTCAACGCACTGTTGCTTTATCAAGATTATTTGCACTAGTGGTCTCGAACTAACGCTCCTAAGTGAGTATATCAGCGAGTCTAGCCAATGAGGCCACGTTTCGACAAGTGTTTGAAAAAATGTTACCTTTTCACGTCTCCCCTAACAACGAAAGATAGTATTTATAGCCCGACCAATCGTGGTTAGTCTTTCATTTGTTGCGCTCCAATCAATTTGGAGTTTACATGGTAGGCTAATTCTGTAACGTAAGATTTTTTTCAAACACGTTATAAAAAAATTTTATGAGCAGAAATGATTCCATGCTGTCAGGCATCCCCACTATTTTATTTTGGTTATAATTTATTAATTCCTGGACTATTTGCGTAACGTTTTACATATTCTTGGTCAGCAAGCCCTAAGGAACCCAAATATCCAAATTTAAAAGAGCTACGTGGCTGCGTTCAAAATATGTATTTTCTACCTCCTGTTTCGAAGATGTGCTGTCTGGGTACTGTTATGTTTTCAACCGTAAACCCATCTATTGTTATCTTTCCTAATAAGCGTTTTTTGTGATTTTAAAACCTAACTCTGGGAAGGGTAGTGTATTTTATCACTGTTCGTCTGAAAAAAAGTTAGTGCATGTAGTCTTACACGCGTGATGGTAGCATTTGTGTATCGCGCGACGCGTGTTGCATGCGTTCCTGATTTTCAGCCCTCCCTTCTCGCTATCCTTTAGTCCATCTGTCTTTTGATCTTGGTAACATAGTGTAGAAAAAGACATGAATGGAATTTAAAATTTAGGTCAACTTGCATATTTCAAGGTTTTTTCTTAGAAAGGCAGCACATTTTATTGTGTGTTTGGGAAACGCGTGTATGTTGCAGAAGGCCTTTAATATCAACGTGAAACGTTACAATTTGCATACGCAGTAGAAAACAAGGGGATTTCGAGTACAGTCATTGTGACAGCACTGTTATTTACCATTGCTCTTTTCTTTATTAATTTTATTTGTTAGGCTTCATATTTACCTAATAATTTATATATGTGGATTAGAATATTCCACGACACCAGGAATGTTCTTCCCTTTAAGTTTGGTGATACGCAAAACAGTTTCAGCATAACAACGTATATCCAAAAGAAATTACTATAAAGTTCCACAAACAGCAATGTAGAACAATTCAATTGGAGCAGTGTTTCTCAACCCTGATAGTAGCAACTAATATTTTTAAAAGCCCCCCCCCCCCACCCTTTTAACACCCCCTTGCTCTTTATCGTGTATACACAAACACACACATGAACATATATTCCACCATACTTTTAAAAAAGCAATGCAGTTAATGAGTTATATAATATAAAGAAATAGAGAAAGAACATTTATAAAAGCATATTTATATTAAATATGTGTTTAAGTACGGAATTATATACACCACAAGTTCGTTTTTTGGCAGGCACACGTGGGACACGTGATGGTGCGGGGAATGTTTTGGGAGGGAGTCGTGCTGTGGAAGTGGACAGAGTAGGAAAGAGGCTGTGATGTGTTCACGGGCTAATCAATGTTTGACGGAAATGTGTTTCCAGAAGAAAATATGTGTCGAGAGTGGAGAGGGAAGGTTAGCTTGGGTGTGTCGAGAGGTTAACGAATGTTTTGAGTGTTGAAGGGAAGTAAATCTCCGCCTACTGTCTCGTGACAATGGTAACATCCCAGATAATAAAATTTTGTGTTTGGAATCCCTGAAACACTCCATGGGACGCAGGGCAAATAAAAACTATCGTGTTACAAGCTATGCTAAGGGGAATATCTTTTGTAATTGTTTCATATTGATTCTTGTAAAAATGAACACATCGCCCTCCTGAATGAAAGTAGCGACCCCCAATCGTTGCGACCCATCAGAACGCCCCCAGACATCTTGAAAACGCCCCCCAGGGGGCGGTACCGCCCCCGTTGAGAAACACTGAATTAGACTTTATTGATGTCATTAGACAAACACTGTAAATTTCACAATGATGATTGGTTATCCAAGATGAAACAATATGTAATCCAACTGAATAATATATGTATATCCAAATAGAATAATATATGTATATCCAAATAGAATAATATACTGATTTGTCTACTCAAAAACTTGTCTTGGTATCCTCAAAGACGAAGTTCACCTAACGCTATCTGTAAAAATCCTCTAGTCTAAAGTTATGGTTTCATTAGAATCATAAATCATGAAATCTCTGCCTATCGCACACAACTCTTCTATTTATACTATTTCTTCTTTTTTTCCCGCCTTTTTTCACACGACCCGTCCTTTTTTCACACGGTACTTCTTCTTCCTCGTTCGCCCTGAAAAGG
The DNA here is from genome assembly GCA_024509875.1 of Oreohelix idahoensis. Taxonomy (NCBI): domain Eukaryota; kingdom Metazoa; phylum Mollusca; class Gastropoda; order Stylommatophora; family Oreohelicidae; genus Oreohelix; species Oreohelix idahoensis. The sequence continues at coordinate 443,902 of JAMPIV010019879.1, read as the reverse complement.
ACAGTGGTTGCGTTGTGTCTGTTTACGCCTAAGCTGTGATATCTGCACCTTTCGGTCGACACATCCGACTTCAGCATGGCATTTTTAGGGACCGGGTTTGCCTTCCCATTGCGATCCGCACTCGCTCAGCCAGACTGCACTGCTGCAGACTGTTTCCAGGACCACCACGTGGAGGTGGAGTGCGGTCTTGACCAGCTCTGGTTCGCTGGTCCTGATGCAAGCAGTACAGCTATGGGTCGCTGACTGCATTCACTATTGCTGCATCTTGGGGTCTCACACGGTACAATAATCTACATTTGCACTCCTCTCCTCAGCTTTTCGACCTTTTTGCACACGACATTCTGTTATTTCGACTTTTTTCACATGTGTGATCTTTTCCAACTTAACAATTGGATTTTAAAAAAACCAGATCACACAAACATTCATTTCCCACTTTCGCGCTTATAAAACCCATTCATTATTATCTGGGACTGACCTACGTTTGCCCTGTCAGAGCAGTAACTGCCAACTGAACTTTGAATGAATACTGCGTTTTGTGTAAAAACGTCTTATTTGCTTTTAAGGTCTGTCATTCTTACATGTAGCATATTATAGCACATATAAATGCTTAGCGTGGAAGTAGGAGGGATAATGCTAGCGTGAAAGGCCAAGCGGTCACAATACTATCGCAATAAGGAAGCTGACATTTTTCGATCCTGCTGGAACCAGGCTTCCTGAATTTCAAGCTCAGTAAGGTGGGTTAGGAATGGTTCGAGAATGTCGGTGCGGTAACGTTCTGCGTTTATGGTGTTTGTCGTAACTTTTACAAGATAGGTCTGAGATATTTATGGTCCTGTCCGAGCAGAGGTGATAGTGGTAACTATGTGAAAGGTGTAAGAAATAGTTTTTCTCACGATGTGATGGTGTAAGAGAAAGAACAGTCTCTGGAGTGAGCAATTTCTCTTATCCAGCCTATCTTTACGACTATATATTTAAATTAGACACACTTTCTCTCCTTATACAAGTTACACCGCACCCACTTACACACAATTCTGTGACAAATACGCACAAACGTGAAAACAAACGTGAAAACAAACTATGGATAACATATATGGGCAGGCGTTGACCAACACGATAACTTAAGGTTTATTAAGTTTATTATCACTAGAAATTCACAACATCAAGCATATACATCAATAAAGCATGGTTTACAGACAAATGAAATTAACCCAATAGGTCCTCCCCTCTTGTAATGGAAAAACCAAAAGAAGATCCCAACAGAGGTAATTAACCCAAAAGATCAAAAGTTAACGATAAGATATGGAATAGTCAGTACGGGGAAAGAACAAGTTCCTAATTAAGCTACCCCGTAAATACTTAGGTTAGTGATAGAAAAAAAAGAGAAGATTAGTATGATGGTGGTACCAAAAGAAAAATATGGTTCTCTCTTTCTGTTCATTCACTCAATCATACTGTGGCCACACTCATATTCGCTTACCCAATAGTTGTCGCAGGTATTCCATAGAAATAAACACTAACAAGTACTATAACTATACAGTGTCAGATTATTTGCCAAATCCAGCCCCAGACTATCCTTGGTGCTGACTGCTAATTTCAAGGTAGTCGCTGAAGTTGGTGTGTTAATTAGTTACTTACTTAGTCGTTCCCCTTCTACCGTGAGGTGTGGAGGTTTGGAAGAGAGAGCGCCAGACTATCCTATCGGCTGTCTTCCTCCTGGCCTGGTTCCATTCTAGTCCTCGATCCTTCAAAGATTGTCTAATGTTGTCCTCCCAGCGGACTCTGGGTCGTCCTCGGGGTCTGGATCCTTGGCTCTTTGTTTCCCATGCTTGTCGTGGTATCCGATCTTCTCCCATTCTGCAGACATGGCCAAACCATCTTAATTGGGACTGTTCTACTTGGGTCTGCAGGGGGTAGGATTTAAGGCCTTGGCGTATCGTCTGGTTGCGTACCATGTCTCTTCTTGTTACTTCAACCACCTTCCTCAGATACCTCATTTCTGAGGTTTGGATCTGGCTTTTATGGGTTGTAGTCATTGCCCATGACTCGCATCCGTATGTCAAGACTGGGACATAGGTGGAGCGGTATACAGCCATCTTCGTTTTCTTACCAACCTCTCTCTTGCTGAGGAATCTTCGATTTATGGCCTGAAAAAGTCTCCCAGCTGCTGCTTTTCGAGTGGCCAACTCTTCTTTGATGCCTCCCTTTCGGTCTATAATAACTCCGAGGTATTTAAAGTGGTCGACCTGCTCCAGGACCTGTTCTCCCAGCTCAATCTGATGTTTTCTTTCTTCTCGTGTGTTAATTAGTTTCCTGGATAAATCATGTATCTCTGCATTTAGTTGGTTGAAATAAGATTTATACGTGGTGGTCACCGTCATAGGACGAATAATATATATATATATATATATATAGTTCCGGGGTTGTCTGGCCTCTGGTGGCGGAGACACTGTCACGAGGAGCGAATGAGTTTGAATTTCGACTTTCTAAGCCCATTGTCCACAATAGACAGCGCTCGGCGTAAGCCCTCAGAAAGCATCAAATTTCGCATGGAATGTTTTTACAACAAGGAGACATTAGGTCAACAGACTATCGAGGTAGTCGCCAATATGACTCGGTTGTGTTTACACAAGGGCAGTAATACACAAGTATTATTTTGCCTTGTAACAGAGCATAATGGACGACCAGAGACAGTTCAGCGAGCACGCTTTACAATGCGTAGTGTGGTCAGTCGGATCTCATGGAACAGACAAAGTAATATTGGATTAACGGAGACCCAAAGTTTCTATATTTCACGAGGAAGAGTCAGGACATGAAGTCAGTGATTTCTTTATATGGAAACCAAGGTTAGTGTACTATAGTTTGTACATAATTAATATATATTCATTCTAATTCCAGATATCTATATACATATTTTCCATAAATATGACACTGTAAATACCAATCACGTTTTACTCTAATATTATATTTTACATTATTAAGTACAGGGTGCAATAAACACCGAGCAGAGAATTATTATATTTATAAGATTGCACAGTTTCCAGTAACTATAACGAGGTAAATACAAGACACTTTTCTTTTACTCCTTACATTACCCGTTAACAGTGCAGTAAACACCGCACAGTCATTCATTATAATGATAAGATTTAACAGACAAGAACACACTGCATGCGTAGCATAGGTTACGGGGTACTTGTAAGGCTTTATCATTTTATCCATCGCAGTGGTAGAGACAGGGACCCTTTGAGATAACTCAGCCTTCGTCTTACTACCCTGTCTGGCGCAAATCACGGGACAAGCTAATCTTCTTCTTCTTCCTCGTTCGCCCTGAAAAGGACGGTGGTTGCATTGTGTCTGTTTGCGCCTAAGCTGTGATATCTGCACCTTTCGGTCGACACATCCGACTTCTGCTTGGCATTTTTTATGAACCGGGTTTGCCTTCCCATTTCGATCCGCACTCGCTCAGCCAGACTGCACTGCTGCAGACTGTTTCCAGGACCACCACGTGGAGGTGGAGTGTGGTCTTGACCAGCTCTGATTCGCTGGTCCTGACGCAGGCAGTCAAGCTATGAGTCGCTGACTGCATTCACTATTGCTGCATCTTGGGGTCTCGGACAAGCTAATGAGCAGGGCCAACCAGATATACTGCGACGACACGTATCTCACAGATATTTAACGGCAACAAACCTACCAACAACCAACGGGGGTTTTAGAAAGGAATTTGCCAGGCGGCGTAGGATACTTTCTATCACCAACCACCCACACAGAAAAGTAAGCAGAAAATACCTAGAATAATGGATGCATTACTAAGAGCTGTCTACGTGAATTATTGATTAGAAGTAGCAGTAGCCTACAGACGATATTCATTACAAGTGCCTTTGAGAAATCTTGATCAGAAGTTGCAGGAGCAGACGGACGATCTTGTAAACCCAGTGCCTACGAAAAGTATTGAGATCCTAAATTACCTGCGGTAATGGACAGACTCGCCAAGTAAAACTGATGCGCCAACATATACAGATATATAACATATTCATATCAAGCACCACATGAGCAAAATATCTTCACCACAAAGGGACATCTGCATACCAGACAAAGTCTCTACAGAAAAACGTTGCGGTCTACATAACATATGAACACGCCACCCCAGCCACTCATTTCATTGTCAACACTCGCATTGTGAAGAACAAAAGATCAGGCCATCGACACCCGAAGAAGGTCAGTGAGCCGGACAATGTTATTGAATGCAGACAAAGACATGTTCACGGCGTACAAACACCCGGAGTTTTATTGACAGTCAGTCAGAGACCAAGAAACAAGATATCCTTTTTTTTAGTGTTTAGGATTAGCTTAAATTCATCATCATCATCACATAGTATAGACTTAAGATTCATTTGTGTATTTTGCATTAACTATTATCTTCTTTTCCAGGTATATTTAATGTTAGTTCTTATTGCATTTGTGTTATTGTAATTGGATGTTGTGTTACCTTTAAGTAATTCAATAAATGTTGTATTTGTGTTTGCATTACCAACACACGTTAATTACATATATAGAGAAGGAAAGAAAGTGTGCAAGAGAGACATACAGTTCTTCCTTTCTTCCTCTTCTGTTCACTCAGTGTAATAGAGAGGTGAGGGCTCGCTATATATGATATAAAATCTGGTAATGTTCAAGTCCAGTTAGTATTACAGTTATTGTTTCTATATTGGCCTCTCTCATAAGTGAAGAAAGTGGACCGCACAGGGTCACAACACGAAGCCTCAAAAATACAATAATCTCTAGATGCTTATAAGAACATAAGACCATAAGACCGCTAGTTCGCAGGGTTTGATCAGCCTAGATTTAGGAAGAAATACACATATTTAACCATAATATAATAAATATCATATCCTAACACGCGTTAAGGTAAGACCTCTTAACCACTCCATTATTAAATTAGATCATAGACCACAAGTGTCTAGCTTATCTTATCGCTTTTAACACGTGATATAAACACTAGTCATTTATAAAATTACACAAAATGGATAGAAGTAAATTGTATTCTGTCAATTATCAATCACCTAGCGTCTATTAGTTAGTTAAACCATCTGGAATAAAATAGCTATGCGTTATTTAATACATCAGTTAAATCGCCTAGAAATCTCAGTGAGTTATAATGATAAACTTAGCACAAGAAATCACAAAAATGCTAATATATATATATATTACCACAAAACAGAAAAATTAACTATCTCCACGAAATCTAGTAATCCACTTTGTACTATGGCTCTTATGATATCGAGCTAGATATTTCAAAAATTTCCTGAAGTAACTGATATTGATAAATGAGTTTGATAGATGAAGTATATATACTGAAATAGCGTAATTTCGCTGGAGGATGACGAAAGTCGCGCCTCGGCAAATCAGCAGAAATCAGTGGGGGGTTTCCTCCCCGATAAAGAATTTCTCCGTTCGCTCTGTTACCTGGTGACTCGACAACAAAGCCTTCTGATCTCAGCGATTGACGAGCTCTGCAGGGAGCTTCAAAAGCCGTTGCCTGGCACGTGTTTTTGGGACCGTGCGCTGTCAGGTCCGTAATTTTGACAGCTCTGCTTCCATCGAGCTTTCAGGCAAACGTACTTGGTTCGTCCCCTTTAGAAGGAATGACAGTTATAGATCTGAGTAGCCGCTCATCAGCGCGTGAAACAAGAAAAATAGGCGTGGCTAAAATATGAATTAGACAGATAGCGAAAAGGCATGGATTTTGCGTAACAAACGTGCATACTAATGAGGGAAGCAAGGTGGAACGCCAGGTGGAACGTAATGAGGGGCGCCGCTGGGAAGCAAGCGGACGGATTAACTGTAGTCTATTCTCATAACCTGTCACAGTGTTATTGAAGAAAATGGGCCCAATTATGCGCATACGACTGATGGCACACCACATCCCGACTTTGTGATCGCGGAGAGGCATTTCTTGAAATTTGTGGATTTTCGCTGCTCCACAGACGAGTGTTCTAGCTTTTCACGTACTTGGAAAGGTGGAACCATGCCTCATCTGTGAAGAAGGTAACATCTAGGACTTTCTCGCCTTCCTCAACAAGGAATTTTCGAAACCAGGAGCAGTAGTTGACACGGGACTGGTGATCTTTCTCTTTCAGCTGATGTACTGCGGTAACCTTGTTTAAAAAAAAAAAGTATGTGGAAATAATCGTTAGCTTCCCTTCGAGAAGTCTATATAATTATAAACTCATAAGAATGGGCCGATTTTTAGATATTACATTAATAAATAGATTACTTCTGTTATGAATTTCCTCAAATGATGACGCTAGTTTTCAAAAGTTTGTAACTCCGTCAAATATAATTTCAAACAAATAAAAATGTAATCAAAAATAGAACACAGAACAAAGTTAATAGGATATATATTGTTTTCAATTCCAAAAGAATTTTTTGAGCGCTGTGTTTATCCAGTTAACGAGTGTGTAATGATTTATTACATTGATTTTTAGCTATTCCATTGATTGCGAGATGCTTCTTCAGTATCATAATAGCCCCCGACGTACACACGTTACATAAGATTTTGCACAGTACATACAACATTCTGCCTTCACGTATAGTAAGTTGGCTTTTCTAGTTTTAAATTCGCGAGTGAGAATTGCGTGGACGAGATTTCAAATTATCTGTTCTGTTTTCTTGCAGTCCGTTGTTAGTAGGGCTTGGTTTAATTACAGTTTTAATATCCTTGATGTTTGAAGTAGGGGAGAGTAGACTGGAGGCTGCCATGTTGACCAAAATTTAAAAAAACGCGGCATTTTGTAGCAAGTTGGAGATTTGTTTTTATTTTTAAAGCTGCCCCATCGTTCATAGGGCTTTATTAATTTTTACAAAGCTCAAAGCAGGGTTGGTGTTATGTTAAGGATAGCTGTTTGACAAAGCTCAAAACAGGGCTGGGAATAGGTTAAAGATAGCCGTATTGTAAATATGGATAGCCATTCTCACAACATGGCAGACCTTGTCTGCAAGCTTGTCATCTACCTTGCTAATAGTTTAATACTTACTTTTTTGTCCACTGCAGCCGTTGTACATTGTCACTCTTAGGGAGAAACAGTTTATGTTGTATTAGCTGTAGGCCTAGTGTTTATTTTTTCTGTCTTACGATTGCCTGCTATTTATCTATATCTGTTTATTGAGGATTTCTTTAGCATTGAGTGTCCATGTTCCTGTTAGGTGTTTCCTTGTTCTGTAGCTGATCTACATTTGAAAGCTTGTGCAGAAGGAACAAAGAAAAGTAGATAGATGCACGTGTCTGTCAACTGCCCACCAATTGTTGTTGTTAACTAGGGCTGCTGAGCTTCTTGCTCTTTCGCAGCCAATACCAAGGTGAAGACTCCATGGTGTTATCTACACTGTAGATCTAAGCTTTTCCTGTGGCTCGCCATTCCGAAATATGATGTTGAAATCATGAGCTTCAGTTTCTCCAGCTTGGCTTATATTTAAAGGATCATCACATCTGGTCCCAAGCTAGGAGGGAGAGGCGCATGGCATACTATGCATTCCCTGCCATCAAAGGGGGCTCTCTAAATAGGCAGTGCTAGGATACCGTGCTCTGGTTCTTGCCTCACCCAAGGAATTGTCATGTCCTACACAGAGCCATTTCTCAGCTCCCCCTGCCTATCATGGCTCCATAGTGAAATCCTTCTGCATGCAGCCAGCCTGGTAAAAGCCAGAGTTATATCTGGGCTCAAATGATTCCTCCAAGCTTAGCGTGCAATTCTGGATTCTCAGCATGTTTCACCTCAGGGGGAATCCCTGGAAATGTGTGGATGATTTCAAGAGTCAGTGATGGTGTAATTAGCCTTTTGGACAGAGATTCACTTACACATCTGTATATAGCATTGTGCTTAGCTGGTGGTCATATAAGATATTGACTATGTTGCTTGCACTCCCTTAAAACATACCTGCTGCCCTTAACCATAACCCTAACCCTGTTTCAAGCAGGTCGTACATTAAATTAAGAACAAGAAGAAAATACCAACTTACTACCCACAAACTCTAGAAATCCATATAAAGCTATTGACGCTCATCCATCCAACCAGACTTCTACTTCTCTTACATTTTTAAAAAACATTCGTAACTATCATTAAATGAAACCCTCTGTATTTTATCACTGTAAGTGACACCACCAATGTATTGACAACCATTTGGGAGACATTGTCAGCTCTTGTCTACTATTCTATATTTCAGCTGTCTTGTGCTGGCAAGTGTTACCATAAGCTGTGCTGGTCTCTAATGGTGATATTTGCATTTTTTCTCATCTTGCGTATTGTGATATTCTTCAACAGTGCTTTAGTTTGTGACTGCGTGCGTTGAACACTGGTTGCAAAGGGTTGATAAAAATTTGTTGTTTATCAGTTGTAGCATTGTCTGTGTTGAGGGGCCTGCGTTGTGGGCAACGTTATTAGTTTGTAATATTTGTTATTTTACCTTGTGATATGGTCTTCCTCTGCTGTCATATAACCCTCACCAGTTTCTCTCATAAAATTGGCAATCTGTCTCAGGCTTCTTTTGTTGTCAAACAGTTTTTTCTTCAAAAAGCTTGGTGTAGGCCATGCTGTCAGTCTTGGAGGACATGTTCTATTGTTTGTATGGAAACATGTCTGCCTGCCTAATTTTTAATTCATTAAACAGACTCAAATGCCATCTGTTGTGACATCTTATATGTATTTCTCTGTTCATTCTACCATCCTCTGTGAACATGCATCCTAGGTATTTGAGCGTTGATTTGTTTGATCAAGGTATTGTTGATGTAGATGCTGAGTGGGCTTGGATGTCTGCTGACCATAATTGCTTCTAGTTAAGACGTACTTATTTTTATATCACGTATCTCATGTTACTTTCAGTGTGCCCATGTGTTCTTGAAGAGAGTGGGATGCACAGCAGATCAAGAACTGTTGGATTTATGAGGTTGCAGGTTTCGTGAATCTGACCTTGACTGTTCTCTTATTTTAAGTTCTGTTGAAACCATTTGATATATTATTATCCTGATAACATTAAAATAAGAAGCAAATTATCAGATTGAGGCTGAAAGATATTAAGTTCTTATCAATAACAAAATAAATGGCTGAAGTTGAGTAAACTCTTATTCAGCCTTTATCTTGAATACATTATAAAATATTGTGACTTTGAATTTATGCAGTGCGTGTTAAATATTTATTCTAGCCTTTTTTATTTTGTAGGAAACATCAATAAGCTGTCTGGGTTCTCTTCAATAGCTTCAGCATTTCATGTTGTAATTGATTTTGTTGTTGCATGTTCAATCTTCCTGTTTCTCATTGTTCTTGATCATCTGTGCCCAGTCTAGTAATTCAAATTTCACATTCTCATTGGCTCTTGGTACAGACACCAGCCATCATGGACATGTCCTTACATTGTGTGTAAATATAACATATTAGTCTAGTTTTGTACATTTAGAAAAGATTTTAATTTTTGAGAGAATGCTGTAAGAACTGGTTTTTTTTAGCATTTAATGCATTTGTGGTCTTCTCTTTTAACACAGTATTTTTTTCCACTTCTCCCTAAAACGTTTTCCTTGGAGATGTGCCTTCCCTGATTTTACATGTCAAGTTTTAGCGTTGTCTGCATATGTCTTTGTGATCATTACTTTGGTCTGGTGACGTCATCTCTTTCGTGTACGCTTACCTATCTCAGTGGAGTAGACCCCCACAGACCCAGATGTGATTGGGGCCTTGGACATAATTTCACTAATATTAACTATAGAGGAAAGGGCCCAAGATTATAGAGTTTTTGGCGGAGGCAGGATTAGTTATCCATGCTACTCTCTGTTTGGTGTTAGGTTGTTATTTTAGATTCAGTTCAAGTGCATTGAAGGCTGGCAGCAATTGATGTCTAATAATATTTGCTGACTCTTGCCTTGATGTAGATCCTATGCCAAGGGATTCTTTCTTACCATCCATTTATAGTTCCTTCTAATCAAAATCCCTTCCATCCCCCTGCCTATATGCCTTAATCATTTTTCCTTCTATTATGCTTTTCAACAAAGTTCACTGTTTTACTTTTCATTACTAGTTTTTCAGGACTTGTTTGTTTATGTTTCCATAACATATGCTGTGTTATTAATTATTATAAAGAAACTGATATAATTTGGAAGTTGTTGACTTTATTTTTATTTTTTTGTAATCTGTTCTCAAGCCAGTGGCAGACGTAGTGAAAAGTAAGTGGCACACCTTTTTTTAAAAACTGTTTTTTAAGTCCACTTTTTTCTCCCTACTTTCAGATCCTTGAAACAGCTTGGTTCTGACAGGATGTTTTTTTCACATACTTTCTAGACACTGAATGGAAAAGTGTAGAACGTAACAACGTAGACTTCAATGAACAAAAAAATGCCAAGCAGAATTGTGTGTTTTGTGTGTGGGAGTTTGGGTGGGGAGTATCAGCTTCGCAGTCGGCCATATGAAGGTTGTGCCTTTTTCCCTTTTCTTGAGCACCATGACCCACCAAAAGGAAGTCGTATTCCTGGTCCAGATGGCATTGTAGACAGCTGCAGGGTGTGCTATGCCTTTCTCTCTCAGCAGTGGGAAACATATGAACGTACTAACACTCCAGCCATCAAACGTTTGTACTGGCTGAAGCGGTTGGATGATGGGCAGTTTACTGGTGCTGAGATGAAATTGCAAGGAGAGTACATGGCTCAAGTTATGGGCTTACAGTATCAGCCCTCTTGTGGGGATAGCTGTGCTCCTTGCTCTCCTGACTCTAGAGATGGAAGTGGGACGGGCATAGACACTGATATACGAGCAAGTAGAAGGTCACAGCCTTATGATGATGGTGATCGTGTTTTAGATTTATCAGTGTCTGTCAAGTCAGACACCTCCACAAAAGCTACTCATAAACTACACCCATCAGAAGACAGAGCCCTGAGGGAAGTCACAAAGACGAGACCTCGTTTTGATGACTTTTCTTTTGTTTGTTATACTTGTGGTGTTGAAAGTGAAGGAGTTGCTGCAAAGTGTATAACTAGTATGCCTCATGGGGCAAACGAACCATTTTTTCCATTTCTTACAAAGCTAATGCCTCCAAAATCTGCAGTTCCAATGAGCAGCCAGGGTGTCTGTCAAGTATGTGACAGATGTTTTTCTTCACTATGCCAGCAGTGGCTCACATATGAACATCATGGAACTCCAAATAGCGCAAGGATCTTCAAGGTGAACACTCAGTTTTTCAGCAATGATTCTAACATAGCCTTGGGAGTTGTACCTGACACATTGAGTGCTTCAGGAGAAGTATGCTACCTGTGCAGTAAATCATGGTCCTCTTCAAAAATATGTTCACTCTACACAGCACCAACAAGTGGAAAGGGAGATCAGATGTATTTTCCATTCATTAGGGAGTTAAGGAGACCACATGGAGCAAGGCCCTTGAACCCAGACGGCTCTGTCCTAGTCTGTGTCAGTTGCTTTAGCAATTTACAAGACCAGTGGCAACGTTATGAAGCAGAAAAAGTGCCATTCCTGCAACGAAGGTACTCTTTATTACCTCCATCATCATCAGTGTCCAGCATGACTTCATTAAGTCTTAAACCTTTTGCTGATTCAGACATTAAATGTGAGACTGGTATGTTAAAACTTGAAAGTGTTGCAAAATCTCTCACTCAGCCACTGGCCATTGAAATCAGTAAAAGTCCTACTTTTACCAAAAACCATGCTCATAGCCTGCTTGCTGCTCCGCCCAATCATTCATCTGTTACCGTTGCTTTGGCAAGCAGTAGTTTGACCACAGCGCAAGAGTCCAGCAGGCATCATGGTGTAGATGCTAAATCACATTCATCATCTACTGTTCTCAGCATTCCCCACCCACTACAACAAGCCGGGGAGAGACCTAAAAAAGTTTGCTTTCTGTGTGGTGAAAAGTGTCTGCTAACCAAGGCTCAAATATTATACTCATATCCTGTCCGACATGAGGCGAAGAATGCTGGAGGGCAGTGCCAGACCATTCCTTTCTTTCCTTTCTTAGCCAGTCATCCGCCAGCTCCTGGCTCAGAACCAATGACAGAAGAAGGCACAGTTATATCCTGCTCTTACTGCTTTTATAGTCTTCTGAATCAGTGGAGAGATTTTGAAGAATCAAAAGGAGTCACAGACAGAAATCGTTGGTTGCGGAAGTACACGCTAAATGAATTTGTTTGCTATGTATGTGGTATGATGGTTCCCAGGAAGAAAATGCGTAGCTTGGAAGTTCAGAAGTTTCTCTTTCTCCGAGAGCACAAAGCACCACCAAATGCCTTAGTAATGTGGGGAGGAGAAGGTGTTGGTGCATGTGGTTCGTGTCACTATAGTTTATCTCATCAGTTCACTGAGTTTGAGAGGCTTGGTCTACCAATGGAGTTACGTAAATACAATTGGACTATCCAGCATCATACAGAGGAAAACAGTAGTGATGCCCATGACAGTGTAAGTTTTATCTTTATGTCCATTCAGTTAACAATCATAGCTACTCTTCTGCTTCCCATGGAGCATAGGCCTTTATCAATTGCCTTCCAAGCCTGTTAGTCCTGTACCATTCACTCAGTGTCATTTGTGTGCAGTTCTCTTCTCCATGTGTTTTTGTTTCTTTCTACTCTTTCTGCCTCTCTTACCCCAGGGGCTCAAGAACAAGGACTACTGTGTAATTCTATCTGCAGGTTTCCTCACTGTCTGTCCTACCCATTGCCTTTGTCTTCTTCTCGTCTGTTTCACTGTCACCTTTCTGGTTCTTGCCATCAGTTCCACATTAGTTATCTTGTAATACTTCTATTTCTGTTGGCTGTTCAACAGTTACTTGAACAGAATCCAACCACAACACTCCAGAGTGCCAGCTATGTAACTACCCCTATGAAACTGTTGACCACCACCTCTTTGAGCGCTCAGCACTCGATGGTGTTCGGAAAATGCTCCTTCCTCCGAGGCCAGATAAGTGGAACACCTTTTACAGAGAGAAATACTTGTGAAAACATGCAGATATCACTACATGGCATTGGGCCGAAGGACGAGAGCCTAAGCACCGCTGGATTAATAACAACAGCAACTGTTGGCTGTTGTTTCATTCATTCATTCATAACCCTCCACTCCCAAAGGAGCATAGGCCTTCAACAAACACATGCCAAGTCCTCCTGTCCCGTGCCATCATCTCAAGTTCTTTCCATGTTCTCCTCATCATTTTCACCTCTGTTTCCAACTCTCTTCTCCATGTACTTCTTGGTCTTCCTCTGCCTCTCTTGCCCTGGGGGTTCCAGAACAAGGACTGCCTTGTAATGCTATCAACAGGTTTCCTCAGTGTGTGTCCTATCCATCGCCATCGTCTTCTTCTCATCTCTTGTTCCACTGGCACTTGTCTAGTTCTTGTCATCAGTTCCACGTTGGTAACCTTGTCATACCATTTTAATCCCTCTATTCTACGCAAGCACCCATTTATGAAAGTCTGTAACTTTTTGGTTGTTGTCTTTGTTGTTCTCCATGTCTCCGAGCCATACAATAGGACTGACTTCACATTTGAGTTGAAGATTCTTATTTTCGTGTTGGATCCAATTTCTCTTGATCTCCATATATTTCCCAATGCAATGAAAGCTCCTCTTGCCTTTTGTATTCTTATTTTGATATCGCTGTCTGTCCCTCCAACTTTGTCTATATTACTGCCAAGATATGTGTATGATTCAACATCTTGAATTGGTGTTTCTTCAAGTTCAACCCTGTTATCATTACCTGCATTTATTCTCATTATTTTTGTCTTTTCCCTGTGTATTTTCAGACCCAATTGCTGTGACCTCTCATCGAGTGTTTTCAATTTGTCCTGCATCTGATTACGGTTATGGGACAGAAGAGCCAAGTCATCAGCAAAATCCAGATCATCCAACTGCTTAGTCAGAGTCCACTGGATTCCATTTCTGTTGTGTGTTGTCGATGATCTCATAACCCAATCTATTGCCAGAAAAGAAATGGAGACAAGAGGCATCCCTGTCGCACTCCTGTTCTTATCCCAAACGGTTCTGTAAGCTGTCCTTCGTGAAGAACTCTGATGTCATGTCTTCATATGTTTTCTTTATTAAATTAATGATCTTCAGGGGAACTCCATAATGCCTCAACAATTTCCAAAGTGATTCTCTGTCTACACTGTCAAATGCCTTTTCGTAGTCCACAAATCCGATGTATAGTGGTGAATTCCATTCCAGACTTTGTTCAAACTATTATTCTCAAAGTGGCTATCTGGTCTGTACATGATCTGTTTTGTCGAAAACCTGCTTGTTCATCTCTCAGTTTCTTGTCTATGGACTCTTTTAATCTCTCAAGGATAATCCTGTTTAATACTTTTCTGGCACTGATAGTAACATTATTCCTCTATACAACTGTTGGCACTCTTGTAAATTTCATTCTTAGGCAACTTAACCAGATATCCTTCCTTCCATTCTGCTGGTATCTCTTCCTTTTCCCAGACTTTACCAAGTAATTTATATAACATCTCTGTAGCCGTGTCGATATCTGCTTTGATGGCCTCTGCTGGAATGCCATCAGGTCCAGATGCTTTTCCCTCTCTTAGAAGCTTTTGTTGTTTCATAACCAAGTCTATAGCCAGTAAGAAGAGAAAATGGTGACAAGAGATGCTCCAGTTCTTATGTCAGATGGTTCTGTAAGCTCTTCTTTGATTTGGATTTATTTTATTTTGCCTGTCTTTGTGGATCAGTCTTATCATTTTTGTTAAATTGTGGTTGTTACATCTTCCTGCTCATATCTTTCATTTTGTAATTGTACAATCCTGGCTTCCCATTAAAGGTTTTGCCTATCTTATTACATGTGATAAATTCTCACAAAATTGGTAACAATGATAGGAAACTCTATACAGAGCGATACAACAAACGATCGAACGAACGAACTTTATTTTCGAAGGGTAAAGAATTGGGCGCGCAGGCCCGTCTAACATTCTGCCCTTCCACTCTCATTAATCTTGCATACTATATCCTTTCATTCCCACATGATGCTTTAAGCATTAATTTAAAGGCATGCAACATTATAAAGTTACCATAACAGCATTCATTTACAGTATGCAAGCATAATTAAAAAAAAAAAAAAATGAGTAGGCAAACAGGAGGCAATCCGATCATCAGAAGAAGTCCCCCCCATCGAACAAGTGTTTCAGCCCTTTATTCTCCTTTACACTCTAAGGGGGAGGGGGGCGGGCCCACCTGGGTCATGACTCCCAAGTGTCTCCGCCTCCTGTTGTCTTATGTAGAAAATGAACCCAATCCACCTTGGTTGCAGCTTTAAAATCCACAATTCTGCCAACCGGAGGCAATTGTGAAAGTAACCCTTACGTTGAAAACAAATTATTGTGCCACAGCACACCATGATTAGGGACAGACACTGACCCATCTGCGCACAGCCAACAAGGCTTGAAGCCACTGCGCGCTAGAAACTGAAATCTACTTGCGCCCGACACCTCATTATATTATCAGTGAATCTGGTTTAGAGTAAATGCAACAAAGCATTGGTTACAAATATTGATTTTTGAGATTTGAATATATTAAGTTTCAGCTTTCTACTAAATACATGGTATAGGTTACAGAAATTAGAATATGAATTTTCATACAGTAAATCTGAATATCACCCGTGTGTTACCGGGGCCCGAAAGGGGAGCAAAGAATAGTAACACTGTTCCCTTCCATGCATGTCGTAGAAAGCAACTAAGGAGGGTTGGGCATGGGTCTGGTTACCCCATCCTGTAAAAAATTTAAACCACAAAAAACTTCAACAAACATGGACAAGTCAATTAAGGAAAATAAAACACAGCCATCCAAGACGGGGGAAGGTCCTCTCGTAGGGAGGCGTATGATGCAACACAGAAAAAGCCGAAAGGAATCTGTGTTGCTGACTAACCTTCTTTCTTCTAGGAGAACTTCCAGATTTGGCACCTGGAATGTTTGGACATTAAACGAACAAGGGAAAGTGGCACAAGTAGCAGCAGAAATGAGGGAATATAAAATCGAGGTTCTGGAATTGTGTGAAACAAAGTGGAAGGGGGTAAACAAGAAGAAACTCATCACAGGTGAATTGGTGCTGTCCTCAGGACATGAAGACGAAAGTTCACACCACAGTGAAGGGGTAGCTCTTATGTTATCTAAAGAAGCACAGAAAGCACTCATTGAATGGGAAGCTGTTGAACCCAGAATAATAACAGCTACTTTTAAAACAGCTAAAAAGAAAATAAATGTAAATGTCATCCAATGTTATGCACCATTTAATGACAAAGAAGAGTCTGTGAAAGAAGCATTTTATACTAGACTACAAGAAATTATGGAAAAGGTAAAAAGAAGAGACATCACAATTTTGATAGGTGACATGAATGCAAAGATAGGTACAGTCAACACCGGATTTGAAGAAGTCGTGGGAAAACATGGGCTAGAAATAATGAATGAAAATGGGGAACTGTTCTCAAACTTCTGTGCTTCAAATCAACTGGCTATAGGAGGAAGCATGTTTCCACACGAGAGAATACACAAGGCAACATGGATATCACCAGACTATAGAACAGAAAATCAGATTGATCATATATGCATAAACAAGAAGTTTAGATCATCATTGCAGGATGTAAAGATATATAGAGGAGCAGATGTGTCATCAGATCACCACCTTCTGATAGCCAAAGTAAAAATGAAACTCAAGAGATATGCAACAATGCAAAATTATAGACAACAATTTAATGTAGGACATCTAAGAAATCAAGAGACAAATTTGCGGTCACAATATCCAACAAATTCCAAGTGCTCCAACAGCTGGAAGACGAAGAGAATACAGAAGACTATTGGCAGCAAATCAAAACGGTATGGAAGGAGACATGTGAAGAAATACATAGGGAAAAGGGAACGACAACAAAAAGCATTGATAACAACAGAAACCATCAATAAGATAAAAGACAGAAAAAACAAGAAAGCAGATTTAAACACAAGCAAAACCAGAAGTTCCAAAGCACAAAACCCCCGGACGTCCAGCCAGCAGAAGAAGAGCTACAAATTAATGGTGAAAGACCAGCGAAGGAAGAAATAAAGAAAGCCATAAAGCTTCTAAGAGATGGAAAAACGGCTGGACCTGATGGCATTTCAGCAGAGGCCATAAAAGCAGATATCGACACGGCTACAGAGATGGTATATAAATTACTTGATAAAGTCTGGGAAAAGGAAGAGATACCAGCAGAATGGAAGGAAGGATATCTGGTTAAGTTGCCTAAGAAGGGAAATTTACAAGAGTGCACAAATTATAGAGGAATAATGTTACTATCAGTGCCAGGAAAAGTATTAAACAGGATTATCCTTGAGAGATTAAAAGAGTCCATAGACAAGAAACTGAGAAATGAACAAGCAGGTTTTCGACAAAACAGATCATGTACAGACCAGATAGCCACTTTGAGAATAATAGTTGAACAAAGTCTGGAATGGAATTCACCACTATACATCGGATTTGTGGACTATGAAAAGGCATTTGACAGTGTAGACAGAGAATCACTTTGGAAATTGATGAGGCATTATGGAGTTCCCCTGAAGATCATTAATTTAATAAAGAAAACATATGAAGACATGACATGCAGAGTTCTTCACGAAGGACAGCTTACAGAACCGTTTGGGATAAGAACAGGAGTGCGACAGGGATGCCTCTTGTCTCCATTTCTTTTCTTACTAGCAATAGACTAGGTTATGAGATCATCGACAACACACAACAGAAATGGAATCCAGTGGACTCTGACTAAGCAGTTGGATGATCTGGATTTTGCTGATGACTTGGCTCTTCTGTCCCATAACCGTAATCAGATGCAGGACAAATTGAAAACACTTGATGAGAGGTCACAGCAATTGGGTCTGAAAATACACAGGGAAAAGACAAAAATAATGAGAATAAATGCTGGTGATGATAACAGGGTTGAACTTGAAGAAACACCAATACTTACTTAGTCATTCCCCTTCTACCGTGAGGAAGAAACACCAATACAAGATGTAGAATCGTACACATATCTTGGCAGCAATATAGACAAAGTTGGAGGGACAGACAGTGATATCAAACTAAGAATACAAAAAGCAAGAGGTGCTTTCATTGCATTGGGAAATATATGGAGATCAAGAGAAATCGGATCCAACACGAAAATAAGAATCTTCAACTCAAATGTTAAGTCAGTCCTATTGTATGGCTCCAAGACATGGAGAACAACAAAGACAACAACCAAAAAGCTACAGACTTTCATAAATGGGTGCTTGCGTAGAATAGAGGGATTAAAATGGTATGACAAGGTTACCAACATGGAACTGAGGACAAGAACTAGACAAGTGCCAGTGGAACAAGAGATGAGAAGAAGACAATTGCGATGGATAGGACACACACTGAGGAAACCTGTTGATAGCACTGCAAGACAGTCCTTGTTCTGGAACCCCCAGGGCAAGAGAGGCAGAGGTAGACCAAGAAGCACATGGAGAAGAGAGCTGGAAACAGAGGTTAAAATGAGAACGTGGAAAGAACTTCAGATGATGGCACGTGACAGGAGGACTTGGCATGTGTTTGTTGAAGGCCTATGCTCCTTTGGGAGTGGAGGGTTATGAATGAATGAATGAAATCTGAATATAAATTGTGTGTGATACAAAAATGTTATGTTCAGTTTTTCATAGGCACAAGCACAGTTGAACTTATATTACAGCCGCATGGTCTTCATTTGTGGGGAGAATGCATACAATTTTTTTTTTTTTAAAGGAGAGGGCTAACAGTTCTAAATAAATCAAATGAGATAGCATATCGCAAAAGAATATGGCTCTTGGCAGGGAAATTCACCTGGAAGAAATCCTTGAGCCACTGATACAAAGTGTGAAATGATAATTCAGAAGAGGAAGATATAAAAATATGGAATATAGAATGAAGGGTGGTCTGGGAAATTGGTAGTGGTAAAAATGGAGGTAGAGATTGCAAGATGAAAAGAAGGGAAATATCGATAGTAAGAACCAGACATGTGCAAGTGGAACACATGATAAGGGATCATATATACAAGGATGGGACGCACATAGAGGATGCCATCTGTAGGCACCAAAAGGCAGTCTGTGTTAAAGAGTCATTAGGGTAGAAGAAATAGAAGATCTTAAAACATATGAGGAACAGAACTGAAGAGACGAGATGGATTAAAAAGATGTGTAAAGGTAAAACAGATTACCAAAGACATGAGGACTAAGAGAGAACTGGTAAAAGATCTCAGGAAAGCTGAAGGATTATTGAAAATAATTGAGCAATTTTCTGTTCTGATTTGGTCACATTAATGTGGATGTCATGAATACCTGGGTAATCTGGGCTTGTTGAAGTCCTCTTAGAAATGTTAAGAAATGGTTATCTGTCTATCAGTTTTACCAGAGTAAATCTTGTGTCATTTACAGATGATGGTATAGATGATATTTGGACTTCTTCTTTGTCATTCGCTCTCAAATAACCACATCTACCTCTTATAAAGCTGGCAGTCTGTCTCAGGCTTCTCTCATCACCATACAGTTTCTCCCTTAACTGGATTGGTGAAGGCCACTTAGTTTCCATTTAGTTTCATTTTGACTTTTTGCTCCTTGTTTGAGAGTGGTAAAAATTGTTTGTTTTCTTCTCATTTATGTACCGGAGCCATTTGTCTAGTTTTTGTAAGGCTTCTAGCATACTACTGGAGTGGCGGTTGTACGATGGTTAGTGCACTGGCTTCCTAGCTCAGTGGTCCATGGTTTGATCCCCAGTTGAGGTGGGATTTTTTAGACCGCAAACAGCTCTGGGGTCGACCCAGCCTCATGAATTGGGTACCAGAGCAACTCTGGGAAGGTTAAGGCGGTCGGCGTGATGCTGACCACATCACCCCTAGTGTGCCGATGGTCGAGAAAATGTGGGCCTAACGCCATATTCCCAATATGCCTCAATGGGAGTGTAACGGGATCCTTACTACTGTTTGCTGTTTTTATTTTTTCGTTGGCTACCCATAATGCTAGGTCATCAGCGAATAGCAAACTGGACCCTCTTTGGTAATTCGTGGACTATGTCTTTAATGTAGATGATCAGGAACAATGTAGGAGATATCAAGCTGCTTTGGCAGCTAGCGCCTTCAATAGATTATCTAACATTTGGAAATTACGATCATTGAATATACATACCAAGCTTCGTCTGTTTAATTCAAATGTTATCTCAGTGTTAACATACGGCTGTGAGAGTTGGAAAATAACAAAATCATTGGAGGACAAGCTGAATACATTCGAGAACAAATGTCTTAGAAAACTCATGAACATCAGTTGGAAAGAATTCAAGACTAATCGACAAATAAGAGAAGACTCTAGGCAGAAATATATCTCCGACTATATAAGGAAAAGACGATGGTCATATATCGGTCATGTCCTACGAATGCAAAACAACAGAATACCACTACAGGCGCTCACTTGGGGTTCCTGAGGGTAAGCGGAAAAAAGGAAGACCAAAAGAAACACTCAGAAGAACAATAATAAGAGAAGGAAGAACGTTGGGCCTAAATAATGTGCAAGAGCTAAGAGGAGTGGCGTCACAACGAACAACCTGGAGAGCACTGGTTTCTGCCTTATGCGCCGTGTTTGGTGCTTAAAGAATTTATTATTATTTATTTATTATTGGCACAGTCCATCAGGAACAGTGTAGGAGATACCAAGCTGCCTTGGCACAGTCCATCAGGAACAGTGTAGGAGATACCAAGCTGCCTTGGCACAGTCCATCAGGAACAGTGTAGGAGATACCAAGCTGCCTTGGCACAGTCCATCAGGAACAGTGTAGGAGATATCAAGCTGCCTTGGCACAGTCCTTATTCTAGCTTCATTCTGTGACTTATGTGTCCTTGTAACTGCACCCTTGCATGCCTATTTTCAGGAGGAAGTGCTGTTTGGCACCCATCAGGAACAGTTTGTATCATATGCCCACAGTCCATATTTGAGTAGTGACTTTTGCCTTGTAACTCCAGCTCTCCACACATTTCAAAAGTGGTTTACCAATTTGTACATATGCCCACAGACTCCATATTTGAGTAGTTTTTGCTTTATTCCAGCTCTCCACACATTATCAAAGGCTTTTTCCATGTCTACACAGACTGTGAGTGTGTGTTTCTTTTCCTGGAAAGCATCTTCAGTCCCTTGAGTGATCTATATGTATTATCATGGATACAGATGTGGCTGTGCCTACCACACTCTGCTCGCTGTCTCGTTCACTAGGTGTAACACATAAAACTGTCAGTTTTCATAAAGGAACAAGCAAGACAGTCACTTCATACGTTTTCAACGATTTAATATTATAATTTTCATCAATGAATATCCTAGGCATACACTTAATCATGGAATGACATGACTAAGACCCAAAATTCCAGGTCAGTTCCTTTCAACTGCTAGATATACTAATCTCTTCCATATAAGCTTCCTTCTTTTCCGCTTTTTCACATCACGCTGCACGGTGCTCTTTAGAACTACGTGACATCACAGGCGTAAAAGTTGCTCACCATTCTCATACACAATGACTAATACTGTTACTGTGCGTATGCTCAAAATCAAGCTGTAATAAATAAACCAGTCTGTGCAATCTCACGTATCTTATCCCATCTGATGTAAACATCCCAATAATAAAGCTGCCTGTGGAGAACAGGTGTTATAAATGGATCAATCATACAACACTGAAAATATCATTCTTGACATAAATGTTGACTTACATTGTTGAAAGCCAGCTTGTTGGGTTGTTATCCATTTCTATCTTTCAGGGTGCCACATGAGCCTGGTATTGACTAATCTTTCCATCAATTTTCCTGTGCAGCTAAGTAAGCTGATGGGTCTGTAGCTGTCAGCGTTTGTGCTGTCTTTTCCAGGTTTTAGTACTGGAATCATGACTGCCTCTTTCCATATTTGTGGCACTACACCTTTTTTCAAGCTTACATTTATTATTTCTAGTAGTTTCTTTTTTACTTTGTGTCCTAAGGTGTTTTAGCATTTAAATTGTGATTCCATCCTATCCTGGAGATTTTTTGTCTTTCGGGTGCCCTAATGCATCTTCTAGTTCTTGCAGTGTAAATTTAGTCATCATGTGTTCTTTGATGTTTGTTCCTTTAATTTTATATCTTTTTTCATATCTTTCTTCCTTCAGATTTTTATATTTGCTTTGCTAACTGTGCTGTATTTTTCCATGTATACATTTGCTTCACTCTTTCCTGATATAATTTTTCCATGTGTTTCTAGTGTTATGCTGGCTGTTCTTATGTCTTCACTGTTTAATGTTTTTGTGAGTTTCCATAGTTTGTTTCATTCTTGTCTAGGTTAAAGCTTTCAGTTTTTTCTTTCCAGCTGTTTCTTAATTAATGCTTCATTCATGGTCTTTCTGTATTAAGCTGTGGCTTTTTTTTAGTTCAATTTTGCTTTTCAGAGTTTGTTTTATTTCTGTTCTATTCCTGGCAATCGATAGTTCTTTCTCAAGTTTCTCTACGATACTGGGA
The DNA here is from genome assembly GCA_024509875.1 of Oreohelix idahoensis. NCBI lineage: Eukaryota > Metazoa > Mollusca > Gastropoda > Stylommatophora > Oreohelicidae > Oreohelix > Oreohelix idahoensis. The sequence continues at coordinate 421,405 of JAMPIV010019879.1, read as the reverse complement.
CTGGAAAAGAAAAAAAAAAAGAAGGTTGTTTGAGAATTTTCCAGTGGCCATAGAAATATGTATTTCTTGTCCATTACATACCTGTCAACCTCCTGAGACAAAAACCTGTACGCCGGACCAAAAAAATCCTTACAAACACCTAAAAATCCTTACGCAAAAAATATATTAATAAATTATACACAATACAGTTTTAAAATGAGAAATGACACATACAAATCTATTAGCACTTGAGTTAGTGTGATATAAAACATGCTAATAGTCTCATGCTGTTCTTTACATATAAAAAAACTTAGTGATCATGAGGTACACTATTCTTTCGATGTACAGTGTTTTGTATTATAATCAACACATGCACTTTTAGCACTTTGCAGAATTGCATTTGTGGGCTTAAAGTCTGCACAGCATGTATCAATGAGAATCTTACACTGTAAAAAAGAAGTGTGTGTGTTCGCATTCATGGACCTCCTGCAGTCTGTGTGAATTTTTTAAACTGAAAAATAAAGCAGCGAAGTTTATGCAAACAAACTTTTATTCTAGTTATGTAGGGCCGACACAGAATATTATGGCATTACATACCTGTCAACCTCCTGAGACAAAAACCTGTACGCCGGACCAAAAAAATCCTTACAAATCCTGGCAATATTTAAATGTTCAAAATATAACTGGAAAGATTAAGAGAACGACCAAAAAAAAAAAAAAAATACAACGAAGCAAAGTAAAGAGAAACCGAAACAGCAAAAAAAAAAAAATAAACTAAATTATGAACAGAATATCAAATCTAGGAAGGAAAAACATACTTCCAAAAATTTACAAAATTATTATTTAAAAGTTGGTAGCGCTAGACCAGTGATAATAGATCGCCACTTTATTAAAAAATAAAGCAGTGAATTTTGACCGCTGAAATAAAGTAGGCCTACTCAACGCAAACTTTTTTTATCTAGTTATGCTCCTACGCAGAATATTATGACATTAATTTATCGGAAATATATCGAAGATATAACTGGAAAGATTAAGACAGCGATTAAATTGCAACAAAGCAAAACAACAGCAATATTTAACCAAGTTATAAGTACTTAGCTTTTTTTAAACAAAATGGCGTCGAAGTGTCTTGGCAAGCGTGGTCGATAACAGGTAACTTTAAAAATACGTTACGTCACGCAGAAAACTGAAAGTGTTTGAGGCCGAATTCAACGTTTTTGCCAAATTGTTGGGTATAAAAGGATTTGATTGGTTGCTGGGAGAGACCTCAGTTTAAAAACAGACGCCGAGATTCCAGGAATTAAAAATAAAAAAAACTGGTTTAACAAAAACCTGGGTTAGAAAATATTTTCTGATTTAAAATTTAAAAAAACTTGGGTTGGAAAATATTTTTAGAATTTTTTTTTTATTAAAAAGTTTTTTTCCCATTTTTTTTTTGTTTTGTTTTGTTTTTGGAGAGGGGGGAAAAATCCGTACAACGAGTCTGTATGGCCGTACACTGCTAAAAGTATCAAAAATACGTACATTGTACGAAAAATTCGTACAGGTTGACCGGTATGCCATTATTTAATTTTGTGTATACATCTCCATCTCCATTTTTGTAGCTGATCCATCTGTATATATGTGGATCCAATCTGTGGTTGGGTACATCTTTCTGATTTATTCCATAGCTAGGTGTTTCCTCTCTGCATCTATTTGACTACCTTTTCATTACTTTTGGTATGCTGTCGATCAGCTCTGGGAACCTTGTTCCCTTTCATGGTAGGAATGCATTGCTAGTCATTATAGGTTCTGTATTTGTCTGCAAGGTCTGGTACATTGGGGGGGAGCTCTGCTTTCCCTGTAAAGCAGCTTCTCTGAAGTTTGTCTCAACCATACCCTTTCAGTCTGTCATTCATTTGGTGGTTTGTGAGCCTTTTAAATTTTTCTGCCTGCTGTAGAACCCTGTCATCTCTTCTGTCACTCTTGGACTTCAGTTTTGTTAGCTTGTTCATTTCATTTATTGGTGTTGTCTTCATTTACTCTCTCTGCTTGCTTTTGTATTTTTTTTATTCTATTCAAAGTTGGTGGGAAAAGATGGGACTAATAATGTGACAGAAGGATAAGAGAATAAGTAGTGATTAATTCTATTGTTGGATAAGAAAGGGTATGTTATAGAGTTGAAGTCAGGAAATATGCATGATATATTCTTAATTTGTCATTGAAGACACTCTTAAATAAGTCAGCATCATCTTATCAAATGCAATAGAGAAGTTGGGAATGGTAACGAAGTCTGAGTTGAGAAGTACAAAGGTGATAACTGTGAACATAAGTATGTTTATAGTGTACTGGTGTTTTCTTGCCATAAAGAGTAGTTTTAGTCAAATCAAGAAAGTTAACAATATTGTAGAAATGTAAGAATCATTGTCTTCTTCAGTCTTTTTTTTTTGTGTTCCACATGGAAAGCAGACAGCTGAAGTTTTGACTTTTACAGTACATCTGTATTCATACATTTGTATTCTTCTTTGTACACCATTTGTATTCAAGGAGTTGAGCAGCACTGATTTTACTGTAAAAATTGAAAATCTTGAAAATTGGGATTGGCCTATTTTCTGATAACTTCCGTTCCCCTGAGTTTAAATGTGGTTGTCACAACACATTCCAAAATGGCGTTATTTTGATATTGAAAATGTTCTTTTCTGATAAAATTGTAGTTTTTGTGTGTGAAGAAAGCCATTGATTTCTCAGAACTTTGTTTTGTGTTACTAATTTTCTTATAACTTGCTTATTTATTCATTAATTGACATGCTAACAGGCACAGAAACTTTCCATTGCATTAAAACTTTGTTCAGAGCAGCTTATGCTATCAAAATTTTGATTTGGCAAAAATATTCTTGTCAGATTTTGCAAAAAGAGTTACTATTTTTAAACACTAATTTCAAACCCGGGCGTCAGCGTTTGAAGAAATGTTTACGGCCGGAAATTTGACTGAATAGCCTGAACGGAGCGGAAAACAAGGTGCAAACAATATTACATTAGTAAGAGATAAGCAAGGAAATCTCATCAAGACAGCAGAGGGACAGGAAACAAGATGGGCAGAACACTTCAGAGAAACTCTGAACAAGGAAATACCAGAGACACAATTGAATGTTCCTGAGGCTGAAAACGATTTAGATGTAAATACAGACATTCCACGAAAAGAAGAAATCATCACAGCAATCAAAGGGTTAAAGAACGGTAAAGCTCCGGGCCATGATAACTTAAATGCAGAGCTATTTAAGACAGACCCTGAGCTAGCAGCAGAACTATTAGAACCACTATTTGCACAAGTGTGGAAAACGGGGACAACACCTCAGAGTGGAACAAAGGAATAATTGTCAAATTGCCCAAGAAGGGAGATCTTTCAGACTGCAATAATTGGAGAGGAATCACTCTTCTCTCAGTTCCCAGCAAAATACTAGGCAGGATAATTATACAGAGAATTTCAAAGGCAGTAGACTCCAAACTGAGGAAAGAACAAGCAGGATTTAGAAAGAACAGAAGATGTGTAGACCATATATTCACTCTCAGGAACATTATAGAGCAGTGCTCAGAATGGCAAAGACAGCTTTACATAAATTTTGTTGATTTTGAAAAGGCTTTTGACAGCATACATAGGGACAGTTTATGGAAAATACTGAGGGCTTATGGAATTCCAAGCTGCATAGTGTCAATCATAAAAAGCCTCTATGCCAACTTTACGTGTAGTGTTGGGCAGAGCAACCTAACCTTCGAGGTGAAGACAGGAGTACGACAGGGATGCCCCTTATCAACCACTCTATTTTTAACAGTCATAGACTGGGTGATGCGCCAGACAACAGAGAGCAGTCCAAGAGGAATAAGATGGACTACATTTTCAACATTGGAAGATCTGGAATATGCAGATGACATTGCACTGCTGGCACATTCACATCAACACATCCAGGAAAAAACGGATAGACTTAATAAATTTAGCCAGCAGGTGGGCTTGAACATCAATTTAAAGAAGTCTGAGGTCATGACGCTCAATGTGAGCAACCCTGAGCCCATATCAGTAAGGAATCAGCAACTGGTACAGACAGATACCTTCACATACCTAGGAAGCATAGTAACACCAGACGGTGGGGCAGGCAAAGACATCAACATCAGAATGAATAAGGCAAGAACAGCCTTCTTTAGCCTAAATAACATCTGGAAGTCCTCCCAATACAGCACAAGCACAAAATTAAGATTATACCAGAGTTGCGTGCTTTCTGTGCTTCTCTATGGTGCGGAATGCTGGAGAGTCACAGAGAAGGAAATGTCAAAATTGTCCTCTTTTCACACAACATGCCTAAGAAAAATTCACCGAATCTTTTGGCCGAATACCATCACCAACCAAGATCTGCTTACTCGTAGCAAGCAAGAGGACATGCATACCATCATAGCAGGCAGACGCTGGAGCTGGGTTGGTCATGTCCTCAGAAGAGACCCCGATGCCATCACAAGAACAGCTATGCTTTGGACCCCTGAAGGAAAGCGAAAGAGAGGCCGACCAAAAACAACTTGGCGGAGGACTGTGGAGGCTGAGATGCAAAGAATGAACCAGAGTTGGGGCACTGTACGAAGGATGGCCACCGACCGTGCAAAGTGGAATCAATTTGTTGTTGCCCTACAAGACGCCACTAGGCGTGATGGCCACTGACTGCTTTGACGGTCGGTGGTTAAGGATCGAAGAAGAAGAAGAAGCCTGAACGGCTCCTGTGATAAACCCTCTGTGGATGGGAAGGAGCAAAGCTCCTGACCGGGTTGGAAGGAAAGTCCTCAGGTTCCCCAGCCTCGCAATGACATGTCATTGGGCCGAAGGGCTGAAAGCCCAAGTGCCGCTGGTTAAGGAAAAGAAAAAAAACACTAATTTAAAGTCCTGGCTCAGGATCTACTGAAGGTATCAACTACCTATTCTGACACATATGTTTTAAAATGTAATGATGAGCTTCACATTCAGACTTAGTGCTCATAGCTCAAAAAAAAAAAAAAAATTAACTAAATAAAAAACCTTAATGAATTGAAGCTTAGCCTTAAAATCCAGTATGGTCACATTTCCATGAAAGCCGCTATCACTACCATTACATACACTTTGTTATTCATAATTATTTTTGTTGTAGGTTAAGTCTGTGCATTTTATTTGAAGTTATGCAGTGATTTATGAAAATGGCATTTTATTGTAGCTGCTCCCCTTTAGTAAAACCTATTGTTAAAGATTATTTGATGGAAGATACTGGTGGGGTTATCAAGAAGATAAATGTTATTATTACTTTCGCTGATAATTGGCGAATCAGCATAAGTCGGGCCGACAGGTGTGTGACTATAGAGATCATAACATACGCGAATGTGTATAGGTTCTTTAAGTGTGTCTATAGTACAGTCACTCACACCACAGCAAAGTAGAAGTCAGGAAATGTTGTAACTCCTGGTAACGTTATACAGTTTATTGACGAGACGGTCACGTAGACATCATAGCAAGACAATTCACAGCATACTCATGAAGCAACATGTAAGTAAATCCATAACAACGGTTGCATAAACCACCACAGCAAATCATGGGCATTAAGTACAAAATATCCATCAGGAAACATGAATCAGCAAATAGGTGAATAGGCTGCAGGACATAGCAGCACATATTTCATCTCATAATAGTACAGCAAAAATATCATTCCAGTTCTCAATAGTCCATGACTTTGAATCAATATGAATACAATGCATTAACAAGCCAACGAGATCCGTGGCTTTGAATAACAAGTTTCCTGGGAGAAAACAACATTCTCTTCAACACACTATCTATCTGCAAAAACAATCCATCACAGGAATATGAATATCGAATAATGGCCTGTACAATCCGTGGCCTCATAATATCTTCAGTAACGTACATTCTGCACTTATCACATATTCCTTTCACAAAAAGAATATATGCTGGAACACACTAGCGAAAATGGTAAAGCATCCATTTCCAAGCTCTGCCAGCCAAATACTGTCACGAAAAATCAGCTGCTTAAAACAGCTCAGTACAAAATTCATTCAAGCGCAAACTCGCAGCTTGAGATGTGAGCAGAATTCATCCGCCTTTCCCCCCAAAACTAATTCATAGAACGTTCGACAGTTTCTTTATCCTATTTTTAAAAAGTGAACTAACAGCTAGTCAAAAGGGCTGTGTTCAAAAAGTGTGTGTACAAAAATCCGACCCGTACATACGAGTCTTAAACACTTAACTCCCCTTAATTAAAATATGACTTAACACCTATCCACTATAACTTAGTCATTCCTCTTCTACTGTGAGGTGTAGAGGTTTGGAAGAGAGAGCGCCATGCTATCCTATCGGCTGTCTTCCTCTTGTCCTGGTTCCATTCTAGTCCTCAGTCCTTCAAAGATTGTCTAATGTTGTCCTCTCAGCGGACTCTGGGTTGTCCTGGAGATCTGGATCTCTGGCTTTTAGTTTCCCATGCTTGTCGTGGTAGCCGATCTTCTCCCATTCTGCAGACATGGCCAAACCATCTTAGTTGGGACTGTTCTTCTTGGGTCTGCAGGGGTTGGGTTTTTAAGCCTTGACGTATTGTCTGGTTGCAGACCATTTCTCTTGTTACATCAGTCACCTTCCTAAGATACCTCATTTCTGAGGTTTGGATCTGGCTTTTGTGGGTTGTAGTCATTGCCCATGACTCGCATCCATACGTCAAGACTGGGACATAGGTAGAACTGTATACAGCCACCTTCATCTTCTTGCCAACTGCTCTTTTGCTGAGGAATCCTCGATTTATGGCCTGAAAAAGTCTCCAAGCTGCTGCTCTTCAGGTAGCCAACTTTTCTTTGATGCCTCTTTTCCAGTCTATGACAGCTCTGAGGTATTTAAAGTGGGTGACTGCTCCAGGACCTGTTCTCCCAGCTTAATCTGATGCCTTCTTTCCTCTCGTGACCTATCCACTACTGAATATTATTTTAATTCCTTCTGGCCATTTGCTATGGGTTGTTTTTATTTTGTCAGTGTATCAAATGATGAAAATAAAGTATATTTTAACACTATTGTGGCTGAACATTTTAATAAAGCCTGAATTAAATTTCTGACAACGATTTGTGTTCTTAGAACCAAGGAGGCTCATGTGCTGTAGTCAATGAAGACAGTAATCTGAGTGTGACAGAGGGAGCTGAGGATTCCAACCACAGTAAGTTCAGTGATGGAATTTTCTTGCTTTTCATATATCTTCTGCATTTACTTATTCTGCCACTTTTTTCTCGGGGTTTCGCAGGAGACAAAGTGTTGCTGTCATTTTCGACGGAGTCATCTGTCAAGTTATTTGCCTATGTTTTATCATAAGTATAATTGTGTCTTTACCTGCGATGTCAGGTTGATTAGGGGTTGTCTTCCCTTGTTTATTCATTCATTGTGTTTTGACCTTTAGGGTCAAAGGTTGACAGTTCGGGCGTAGGCCTATGGGAAGGTTTTTTAAGCGGGGGAGAGAGTTATACTTCCGGCGAGCCGGGAAGGTCCTGTTTTTCTGAAGGGACCAAGAGTCCATTGTTTTTTCGGAAAGAATCTTCGAAGTAACTGCTATGGCAGTTTTCCCCAGTGAATCTCTGTGCGTCGGGATGACGACAGAATTCCTTGTTATGTTCTGAGGATTCATTTTCCAGGTAATACCGACCTTTATTCATTATTACGCTTTTCGGTGGCAGAACATGTAAAAGGATTACTTAGTGTGAACTGCAGCTCACCGATCCTATATATTTCAGAACTTATATATTTGTGCTCGAGGTAGCCATCCAAGACTGTTAGTCTTTATATTGTCCAGAAATCCAGTGACGAAGATATATTGTGGGAACCGCAGATTGGCGGGATTTATGTCTACAATAAGCATTACTGCAGGGTTGATGATAACCTATTTAACAGAAGTACACAGCCGACGTCAGAACGAGGCCTGTGCTTTCGGCTATTATACTACAGCCTGATAATGTGCAATTGGCGGGGAATGCCAAGTTGCACCTATGTGTCAAAGTGACTAAGGCATCTGACGCGTTTAGTCAGAGATGCCAAGGGCGACGCTACGAACTGTCATTATTGAAGAACTTTGCTATTGACCATGCACGTCTGTTCCGATGTTTACCTTTTTGAATGCCAAATGTATACCTATCGATTTCCGGTCAGCATGACCTTGTTACACTGACTGTTCCTGTTGATACTATGTGTGTTCTCGTCAATAAATGTCTTGAAACATGCCTGCAGTGTCCAAGCATCCTTGACTACTGCATGTGAGAGTATGGGTTGCAGGGTCTTCATATATACGAGCCTAAACACATTCGCGCCTTCATTCGCACCCACACTCAGTTCATCATACGCTCGCACTACACATCTAACAACAAGTATACTGTCTTGGGCCAGTGACCACCTCAACAAGAGAAAAAGACAGTTACACAAAGAAAGAATAGAACGACTGCACCATCTGGCAAGTCATAAGATATGAGGTTATACATGAATAAGGCAACCTCATCATGTCAAACAAATTGCTATAGAAACCACAGCTGTGAGAGCACATGGATGCTTTGATGAAGGCTTCCTTGCACGAGGACCAGTTGCAGTTATGGGTCCATACTTCATAAGGTTCCAAAGGGAAAAAAATAAGAATTTAGTTACTCTCATCACAGAGTCTGTTTACAAAATGAACAGCTTTAAACTGTTTGGACATGATATTTTAAGCACAGATTTCAAAATTATTATTTTAAAAAATTTATATTTTGTAATCAGTTTTTTAAATATTTAAAAATGTGTATTATATTTATTTTGTGAGTTTGTAAAAGACACTGAAGAAAGCGAAACAGTTCAGCTCTACTAGATCTAGCATAATTTCAGATGATAGATGTCTGACTGAAATACAAGCAAGAATTGCTAAGGTTAAATCAGTTTCCACAGCATGAAAAGCATTCTTACCAAACAAAATACTATCATTGACACTGAGTGAGAAAGTGCTGTTATGTTATATATGTCCTGTATTACTTTAAGCACGTGAGACATGGACAGTAAACAAACAAAAGAAAATTGGAGGCAGTAGAAATATTGTTTCACAGAAGAATGTGACAAATACCTTGGAGGACCAGACAGTCAAATGAGGAAGTACACAGAGAAACAAAAGAAAGTAGTCAGTTAACATGTTCAAGCACAGACAATCATAGTTCTTTGAACATCCCAAAAAAAAAAGACAAATTAAAAAATTCTGGTAGCAGCTTATAAATTCAACTAAATGAAACAGAGAATGACTTACCTCCACAAAGGAGAACATGGCATGGGGACAGATTGATCATACAGCTGATTCAGGATACCAGAGACTGAAGGAAATGGAGGGGCATGATCACAAATACCAGTTGGCATGGCACTCCATGAACGAATCAGTAAATCTGTTATAACAACTGTTTTAGTAAGTTGGATAAAGAAGACACAGAAAGACCTTGAACTGATGGTACAGGGGGCAGGAAGGCTTGGCATGTTAATGTTGACAACCTGTGTTTCGTGACTGCTATTGATTGATTGAACTGCTTTAGTCCTGATTTTGATAAACTTAGTTTATGAATGTGGAATTTTCAGTGAACAAATTATTTTAGACTCAGTTTTTTTTTTTTTTAAACAACAGATTTTAAACTTCAAGGTTTTAACAACTGTAGACGCAGGAAATACAATTTTGCTTTTGTTTTGGAATTTGCTGACACAGCATATATGGCATTGGTATTTAGTTAATTGTTATTGTTAGCACAACAATTAAGTAATCAATGTTCTGTTAGCGTGGATTTATTTTACATATTAGATACAGTCATACCCCACTAATTTGGCGGGTTAGGGACCAGATTCCCGCCGTAAAGCGAAAATTGCCAAAAAGCAAAGCATAGCTCATTTTTAGCTTGCAAGTGCATGTAAGGTGTCTAAAAGCCTAAATAACACGCTTACATTATCATATATTAAGTGTGCAATAAAGGTGGGCCTAAAATAACATGAAAGTAAAACTAATAGAGCTAGGCCTAAACAAAAGCCTTAGCATTAACAAGTGTACTACTAACTGACTGTACTATTTATCTCAGCCATAGACATACCTTGCTCACTTAGTTTAATCATATATAACTTTTCTTTTAAATTGTGAGGCATACAGCTTTTTTAATCACTACTCTTACTTTCCATTATAAACACAAAAATATTACACTACATATACAATAATAAGTAAAACATTTGTGAAAGTTTTGAAAATTGCCAGTAATACACAAATAGATGCAGAGCGAATGTCTTTAAACAGACTGAACGGTACAGGTGCTGAGCGGTCAAGAATAAAATGGCACAGGCATTTCTCTTTCTCTGCTTTTGAGTGCACGTGTGTCATGCGAAAATCACAGAATGAGTGAGACAAGCACAGAATATTATAAACATAAATATGATTGAAAAGCGCCATATTAGCGGTGCACCGAAAAGTGGGGTATAACTATTTTTTGACCACATTGGTGTCTCTTTAGTTTGTGAATGAAATCTTCATAATATATTAACCGTTTCCTATCCATTATCCCTAAAATGTGACCCAAGGGAAAACTGGGGTTGCCAGTCTCATTATCCCTTAAGGGGGGGGGGGGGGGGGTGGCGCACATTTTTGGCAAACTTCCTTATGCACATTTTCTTGATGAATTCTCATTTAAAATTTACAAACAACAGACAGGAACGAGACACTGCACAGTGAATAACAGGAGTGCCAAACAGAACATAAACAACTAAGCCACTTTTAAAATTGGATAGTCAAATTTTTCTTTGTCGTCATCTTCTCCTCCTGCAAACACCCAGTGCATCATGTTGAATATGACTGAAGAAAGTACAATGCTGACTGGGGTTATGTATTCAGATCTTTGGGCTGAGATGAGGTGACCTTACTGACTAGGGTTATGTATTCAGAACTTTGGGCTGAGATGAGGTGACCTTACTGACTGGGGTTATGTATTCAGATCTTTTGGCTGCAGCTACAATGTTTCATCATGTTTTATGTTGATTGATTGTCAAACTATCTACATGTCCAGGCAGTTTATTTATATTTTTTTCTCAAAGTTAATATCAAGACAAGCTGGAGTTAGTCATATTATTATATTAATATTATGATATTATCATATTAAATTAGCATTACACGTGAAAATTTACGGATAAAGAAATGATGAGAAAGGGAAAAGATACCAGTTTAGAAGTTTCAAGGAGATACCATCACACTTCAAGAAGGAGAAACCATCACACATCAAGAAGGAGATACCATCACACTTTAAGAAAGAGATACCATCACACGTCAAGAAGGAGATACCATCACACTTTAAGAAAGAGATACCATCACACTTCATGAAGGAGATACCATCACACTTCAAGAAGGAAAACCAGCTTCTTTGTAATAGTGACATTTCAGAGTGTCAAAAAGATTTTTAAAATGAGAAAGAAGTTGTGATATATAATAGAAAGCAAGTTGATTAGAAATGAGAGCCAGTTAAAGATAACTGGAATGAAGATCTGAACAACATTAGCACTTTGTTAAAGTGATGCATAGGCTCACAGTATGTTTTTCTTCTGCACAGGTTCTCCACCAGCCACCAAGCCAGTTTTCAGCCTGATTAGTCCAGCCTCTACTTTTGGAAAACCCATGCTAAAATCTGCTTTAGTTTTTCCACAAAATCGGACATCTCCTAGCAATGGTTTTACTTCCAGTAACAATAACTTAAGTCTAAGTACCTCACGCACAGCCAGTTTTGCTGCAGCCTTGCGCAATTTGGCCCACCATGCTAAGGAGCCTTCTGGTAATGAAAATCTGTTATATGAGATGATGCAGATGTGTTGTAATAGTGTGTTAGTGCTTTATTGGAAACTGGTATTATCTATGTTTATTTATCACATTATACATATCTGATAATGTTGTAAGCATTATATACTTCTTATAAGTGGACTTAGTTTATCGCATATCTATCAATCTTCTGTTTTTCACTGACAAATTGTAACTATTTCCTGCATTTTTGCAGACTAATTGTACCATTCCTTTAATTTCTACTGACAGTTTGTAACAATTCTATGCATTTTTATTGACAAATAGCAACAACTCTGTCTTTTTACAGACAAATTTTTACTTTTCAGTGTTTGTGTCTTTGTATGTGTTAAAAAACTAATTATAAGCATAATTGATTTGTCTAGACATTTTAAAAAATCTGTGTGTTTAGAAAATCTATTTGCAAATAAGGTTCAAACAGATTTGATGATTTACCATTGAGACTTGTTCATTCATGTTAAATTTCAGATGATATCAGTGATCACAGTCTAACTTCACCAACTAACCATAATTCTCGATCAAACACACCAAAGAGAGCCCAGGCTAGTCTTGTGCTCCCGTTTCATTCAGCATCTTCTTTTTCTTCACCTCCTGTAGTCACTGTTGCACCAACAACAACAACGATGTTCCAAGGAGTGGGAAGTTTTACCATGGTAAGAGAGGTTGTTCACATCTTGTCCGGAATGTTTTTGTGGTGAAAATGCGTATGACAGTGCAGAAACAACCAGTACCATATAGTTTTTCTTCTACAAAAACACATGATACCACAAAATGAAGATACCATGACATACCTCATTTTCCATTTCACATCTTACAGCGCATAGAGCCACCACTGGAAATGGTCCTCAGGAAGTCTGCACCAAAGCTCTTGCGACAGTGGTTTCAGTAGTAAAGGTGACACAGTGAGGTTGCCAGCCTCATACACAACCTCATATTATAACATCCGTGAGGAAGCAGTAGTCATGTTGGATCTTTGTCTCCTGAGAGACCCATGGGAATTACACAAAGCAAGAGACTGAATACTAAATGAGAAGTGAAGAGACTGGGATCATGGTTGGAACAATGTCAGTGGCAAGAATACATTGAGAAACAAAGGTAGCTTGGACATCCTGTAAGGATGAATCCCAATAATCTAGCTTCACAGACATATATCTTCACAATAGAAGTGACTAGAAATAGAGAACAGGGAAATTGTACACCACTGTTGACGTCTGCTTAAAGACAAAATTTCCCCTTTAGTTAAGAAGAATAATACTAGTTAATGGTTTTCACTTGTACGTATGTGTATGCTCTACTTCTATGTTTGCAGGGTCAAGAGAAATCTCACACCTCTACCTTTGAACACTGGAGTAAGCCCGACACGGATCATCCTCCATTGTCCTCAGATGACAGTGCAGTAGGAGGAAAGGACCTACTTCTCTCCAGGACCTCAGCTAGGGTGTAAGTGTATTTGTTTTGTAATTGATGCTGTGTGTTGAAATAAAAACAAATCAATTTTGGGTATCCTGAACTATGATTTGATATCATAATCTTGAGAATATTGAATGTTGTCTTCTAGACAAGGCCAACATCAAGCCTACATTCTCACTCATGCGACTCAGTATCTACTTCCCCTTCTGAATAAACAAACATTTCCATGATTTCAGCATTGTGCTCATCAGGAAACACTATGTCAGCTTATTTTGAATTTTTTCATGCTGTCTAATTGTTTAGACAGCATGTGGGCCACATAAAAAGAATTGTCATGGTTCTTCCACATCAAGAGACTGTTTCTTTCCTTCATTCATGTGCTCACATTGTTTCTTTCCTTCATTCATGTGTTCTCACTGTTTCTTTCCTTCATTCATGTGCTCTCATTGTTTCTTTCCTTCATTCATGTGCTCTCATTGTTTCTTTCATTCATTCATGTGCTCTCACTGTTTCTTTCCTTCATTCATGTGCTCACATTGTTTCTTTCCTTCATTCATGTGCTCTCATTGTTTCTTTCCTTCATTCATGTGCTCACATTGTTTCTTTCCTTCATTCATGTGCTCTCATTGTTTCTTTCCTTCATTCATGTGCTCTCACTGTTTCTTTCCTTCATTCATGTGCTCACATTGTTTCTTTCCTTCATTCATGTGCTCTCATTGTTTCTTTCCTTCATTCATGTGCTCTCATTGTTTCTTTCCTTCATTCATGTGCTCAAATTGATTCTTTCCTTCATTCATGTGCTCTCATTGTTTCTTTCCTTCATTCATGTGCTCTCATTGTTTCTTTCCTTCATTCATGTGCTCTCATTGTTTCTTTCCTTCATTCATGTGCTCTCACTGTTTCTTTCCTTCATTCATGTGCTCTCATTGTTTCTTTCCTTCATTCATGTGCTCTCACTGTTTCTTTCCTTCATTCATGTGCTCACATTGTTTCTTTCCTTCATTCATGTGCTCACATTGTTTCTTTCCTTCATTCATGTGCTCTCACTGTTTCTTTCCTTCATTCATGTGCTCTCATTGTTTCTTTCCTTCATTCATGTGCTCTCACTGTTTCTTTCCTTCATTCATGTGCTCTCATAGTAGAGATTTATGTAGCAATTTCTTTTACATGATGAAGTAGCCAGCCTCTTGTTAGTCACCTCTTACAGCATGGATAGTAGTAATCCTATTCTTCCTGTCTCCTCAGACCTCCAGGAATTACAGGGGGCACAAATATAATAAGCATTGCCAATTGCTAGATCAACATTTTCCACATTATTTCATTTGGAATTTTTTATGGCATTTCAACATTTTTATTAATATATTCCACAATGTTTGGAGGAATTCCTAACAAAGTTCCTTAGTTGAGAAAACTGCCTTTATCAGATGATGTTAATGTCATTTTTCATTTCAGAAAACTAATATAATTTTGCCTGGTCTGAACGTAACTGTAACACTTAATATGTCTTCATTTTATTTTTCTTCATTGGAAGCTGCTAGCATTTTTAAATGGTGTTTTTTTGTGTGTTTTAGAATTTTAAATTATTGTATATTAACACCTGTGTGTTACCTGATAATTTTTATACGTCCATTCAATTACTGAAGGACTTGTGGAAGTTAGGGATTGGAGATTGTGGCACATTTCTTAGAAACAGAAAGGGGTTTCCAGCTGCACTTTCAAATGTAAAGGAATTTGAAAAAAATAGTATCAGATGTGCAATGAGGTGGGTTAGAGATGAAGAATTACAGGTATACCTCGGAGATATTGCGGGTTCAGTTCCAGACTACCGCAATAAAGCGAATATCGCAATAAAGCGGGTCATACCCATTTTTTTGGCATCCGAGTGTTTACACTATGTTTATTAAGTGCGCAATAGCGCTAGCTCTAAAAAAATATGTACTGTAAAATTTAAAATACTTTATTGTTAAAAAAAATGCTAATCTTCATCATCTGAGCCAAAATCTGTCGGAAGAAGAAGGCACGTTCTAATAAATAAACATAAATTATTTGAAAAAAAGGCGCAATATCTGCGAAGCGCAATAAAGCGAGGTATACCTGTACTACCACTGCAGTGGAGAGATAACAAAACTGTAACACTGGTTTCAAGCATTCACAATGCAAATGGCCATAGGTTTGCTAAGCGTAGAACTAAGGTTAATGGGAATTTTCGAGAACTTAATGTTAGACAGCCAAATCTTGTAAGGGATTACAATATGTACATGAAAGGAGTGGACAAGAGTGACCAGCTGATTAACAAGTACAATGTTTTGAGAAAGACCAATAAATATTGGAAAACTCTTTTTTTCACTTTCTGGATATTGCTATGGTAAATGCTTACATTTTATTTCAAGACTGGTAGAAAAAACACCCAGATGTAGAAGAACTGAAAAGACCCGCTAGATATGGTCAGCTAGATTTTACAGAAGAACTAATCAGGGAATTTGGGAACATAAGTTAGTATGATGATGTACCACTCGCTTCAAAGCCACCAGTTTTTTCTCAGCACGCCATGGACCCCGAGTTTACAAAGATAAAAAGAAATTGTAAGCTTTGTTATCAGACTGTAAAGATTGAAAGAAAAATAACAGTTAAATGTAAAGTTTGGGATCATTTTTTATGTTTTCATACAGGTATGAATTGTCTGTCAGAATATCACAAGCCTTAGTAGGAAATATATAAAGATGTGTTGAGTCTTTATTATGTCACCTTCATAACTGATTTTACTTATGTGTTAGTGATCATACAGTGTTACACTAGAAATATGTCTACTGAAGCCATATTTCATTAATTTAGCTAAGATGTTGCAGCTACTTATAATAACTGTAATGTATTCAAGGTATAGGTAAAGGATCCCGTTACACGCCCATTTGAGGCGTATTGGGAATATGGTGTTAGGCCCATATTTTCTTGACCATCGGCACACTAGGGGTGATGTGGTCAGCATCACACCGGCTGCTTTAACCTTCCCAGAGTTGCTCTGGTACCCAATTCATGAGGCTGGGTCGACCCCAGAGCCGTTTGCGGTTTAAAAAATCCCACCTCAACGGGATCGAACCATGGACCACTGAGCTAGGAAGCCAGTGCACTAACCACTACGCTTCAGCGGCTCCGTAATTTATTCAGTGGAAGATTTTGTTGTTGAATATTTTTAAAAAAAAAAGCTTAGTTATGTAACATTTCAAACGTTTCCATAATTTTATTATTTAATGTTGAATTGTTTTGGAAATGTAACATATGATGCAGAAATGGTCAGACTACAATAAAATATGAGTGTTGTTAATTGTTCTGATAATACTTTTTTTTGGTCTACTTAGTGAAATATCATGTTTATAATTTTTTGTGTATTTTTTCAGTTGACTTTCCTTCAATTTTTTAAAACTCACATCAATATAAATTTAAAAAATATTAATTTTACATCTAAAAATGGTAGTCTGTTCAGTTACAAACAATTTGATGTATAACACTCTTGGGTAGACTTCAAATTAAAATGTATCAAGGAACATTAGAAGTCAGATATGTCAGAGTATGAGAAAATGATACAAAATATCAGGTCTGAAAAGAGTTAAATATGCTGCTTGGGGAGCTGAGGGATTAAGATGATATATTAATAGTTCGTGTAGTAATATTTCATTCTTGAAATTTTTGTCAGTTAACAATATCGCTTGACATTCACAGCCCTCCTCAGAGATCTGTCAGCTCTGGGGCCATGCCTGTAACCAGCCAGGCATTGAACTTGTATGCTAGAAATTTCCATGGCTACCGACCAGAGGAAGAAGAGTTGCTACGCCATGGTTTGCCCTTGCCTTATGGGATAGACCCTGCAGCATACGCAGCTGCTGCTTACCACCCTGCACTGCTTCAGCAACAAGCAGCATTTGCCCAAGGATCTTTAAGGTTAAGTCTGGAACTTTGACTAATATTAGTTTTTTGAATGAACTTCATCCAAGGACTTTGATTGAGATCTTTTACCAAGATGATTAATGTGGATTATCATGAAAAATGGCCCTGTGTAAGATAGAATGTGACTACTGTATCAGGCATGTCATTATAGGTGACTAACATGGTGCTGACAATGTCATCATGTAATAACATGGTTACATAAACCACTGCTACAAGAGCACATGAATGTTTTAGTGCAGGTTTCCTGCAAAGTGGTGATTCCATGCTTCATAAGGAGTCAAAGTGGTGATTCCATGCTTCATAAGGAGTCAAAGTGGTGATTCCATGCTTCATAAGGACTGACAATGGTGATTCCATGCTTCATAAGGACTGACAATGGTGATTCCATGCTTCATAAAGAGTGGAAATGATGATGTTTATGAAAATGTTTAACTTGAATCGTTAACAAGTCAACTGAGCTACTGAAGTCAGCTGCTGCATCTGAACACTGACCAGCAGATTTGTTTGTGTAAATAGAGAAGCAGTACTATTTCCATACCCGTACTATTGCCCATATGTTACTGTGGGCCAAAAGGGGAGCAGAAAACATTTAACGCTGATTGACCGGACGAGGTCATAAGAGGTGACCAAAGAATATTGAGCATGGGAATCAGTGTGTGATGTGTATCTGCTTAATATTTTTTTTTAAAAATTGAGATACAACATCTAAGCAGTCATGCATGTTTTGCTGTAAGGATGAACGAGAGTTAAATTATTATTTTTTCTGTTGTAATTAGACATTAGGTGATGTCACACACACTCAAAGCTTGAACATTTTCAGCTTTTGTGGAATATTTTCTTATCTTTTGCTTCAACAGGCTTGGTGACAGTTTATTCTTAGATCAGTACAGGATGTTGCAGGCACCATACCTGCCATTCCCTGCTGCAGGGCTTATATCACCACATTCTTTGGGCATTGGAATGCACACAATGTTGGCAGCAGCTGCAGCTTCACAACACTACCCTCCTTCTCTGTTCCCTCAGCACTACCCCTATCTCAATCTCGGTCAGCCTTTGGCAGACCCTCAGGTTGTTGCACAGGCACAAGCTGCTATGTTCGACAGGTTAGAAAATATTTATTTCAACTCGCGACCTTTATTATTTCTCAAATGAATTTTGCTTAATCTAAGTTTTAAATGTATATTTTGAATTTTTAAATAGCATTTATTGAAATCTAAGGCCCTGGTATTTTTTAAGTAAGATTCATTGAAATGTAAACTGTAATTACGGTTGATTTAAATCAAAGACATTTTTTTTTCTAAGTGATTATCATTAAAATCTAAACTCCAAATCTTTGGTTTTGTAAACAAAGTTTATTGACGAGCGCTTGCCTATCAGGCAAAGTTACCAGGTTCCAGGTTCAAAACCTGGTAGATACACTCCAGTTTTAAGCAGGTACCTCTGTAAGCTACACACTCTAGCCATAAGCAGGTATCTCTGGACTATGCACTGACAGCTGGACCTTTTATTGGGTTATTGAAAATCTAAACTTTATCCTTATAAATCAGGTACATAGAAATAACTAACATTAGAAGTAATGAGAGTATTACAAAGCTATGCACAGCCTGTATTACATTATACATGTGAGGGCTGGATGGTAAACAGTGAGGAAAAATACTGGAAACAGCAGAGACATAGTTTCAAAGAAGTATGCAGTGGATATTTTGGATTGCCAGAAAATCAAATGAGGAAGTACTTAGAGAAACACTGCCATCAATTAATCAACATGGTAAGGTGCAGATAGTCAAAGTTATTTAGGCATGTCATTGGAAGAGAAAAACTTTAGTTCTCCCAGTTTTTTAACTCTTTCTGTTCCAGAGAGCATTTTAGGTTTTATTCAGGCACCAAATAGATGCCAGGATTTGTCTACAGGTGATGTTAAAACAAGGAGTTAACATAAATACAGAGTAATTGGAAAGTCACTTCCTCTTGTTAAATGTTTATATCCTCACTTATATCTCTAAGATGTACATGAAACAAATGTCACAACAAGGAGCAGGGGCTACCATTTGACTAAGAAGTTTTATTTATTTAATTACCGCTGAACATCTGCTACAAAGATGTCCAACATATGAGGAACATCGAAAGCTCACAAGGCCGTCATCAGTACCATTTTAGGAACAAACTCTATGGAGATGCAAATAGCCTGAAGCTGACCACTGCTTTCTTTCAGTATATTCAAGTAGACTTCGGAGAGTGTGTTGTTAGTTGGGAAAATGTATTTTGTTGAGTTTAGAAAACTCTGTTGAACTGCAAGATAGACAGGAAGAAAATTCAGATATGTGCGTGATTGGGAGAATCTTAAGACAGCCTGAAAGAAGATCTATTAAAGTTAGCTCTCTTTCCCAGACCCGCAACTCGCTTATATTCTTAAGAATAACCTGCTCTCTCTTCTTTTTCACTGATAGACAGGACAAGAGTAAGAGCTTATGAAGTCACTTAAGACTCACTAAATAGTAGAGAAGGTATTGAACAAGCACATTTACAAAAAGGTACAATTTATTAGTGGATTTCTTTTTGTGGGAAAAGTGTTCCTCCAATGACCAGGTTGTTAATGCTACAGAAACTGGTTAATTTATCCCCGTTTTCGTTTGGTGTTCCGCTGCCGCATTTCCCCATTACTCTTTCATTATATGTATTGTGTTCCAACTTTCGCATTGAGGTCTCCCATTACTACAATAAGATCGTATCTAGGTGTGTCTTCCATTTCTTTTTGCAGTTGTTGATAGAATTCATCCTTGACCTCTTCATCGCTGTCATTCGTTGGTGCGTAGCATTGTATTATTGTAGTGTTGGTGAATCTCCCTCTCAATCTTATTCTTATCAGTCTGTTGTTGATGGGTTTCCATTCCAGTAATGTCCTTTCTATTCCTTTCTGTAGAATAATGGCTACACCTTCATTGTGCTGTCCATCCTCTCTTCCAGAGTAAAGTACTGTTTCTCCTGTTGCTGTTTTAACTTTTACTGTTCCTGTCCATCTGCCCTCGCTTATCCCTTGAATGTGTAACCTTATAGTTTCTCATTTCCGCTGTGACCTGTTTTAGTTTACCCATCTCGTTCATTGTCCTGACATTCCAAAATTTTATTCTTGTTTCACGTTTTGCGGTCAGGACATCCGTTTTCGTGTCAGTGCCTTCCTTTCGGCTTTCACCACTGACAGTCATACGAGCCTCAGACTCCGGATGTCCATCCTGCAGCAAAGTTTGTTCATTTGTTGTCGTTTCCGTAACTTCATTTCTTTTTACATAGACAGGGGTGTCAGCCCTATGCTAAAACCCCCAACCTGGAGAACCATGGTGTCTGCTTTAGTCTGACCCCTGCCCGCGCAAACCTGTCCAGCTTGGTAGAACCTTCCAGGAGTAAAACTCCCGCAGGCATAGCTCTGGGGGTAATCAGGGTACGCAAGCCGCCATACTTCGACAAGGTGTTGACACCGGTGATTGCAGAAATCAACAAAGAAATTCATAAATTAACATGGGAATCACCAAATGGTCGGGACAGAAACCAGATAGACCACATTATGATTAATGGTAGATGGAGACATGCATTACAAGATGTGAAGGTAAGAAGAGGTGCAGATGTGGGAAGTGATCACCATTTAGCAGTAGCAAGACTGAAGATGAAACTCAGAGCTGCTGGACTAACTGTAACTACACAGAAAAGGTTTGACAGCAAATTGAAGGACCCCCTTACCAGAAAAGCTTTTGTGGCTGATATAAAGAAACGATATCAATTTGCCAAAAGTCAGGAAAAGACATTGACTTATGATATAGACCAGAAATTCAACACCATTTCAACAATATATAAGGAAAGCAGCAAATCATGCTTGGGATTCCAGGAAAGGAAGAAGCAAGACTGAATAACACCAGAAACATTAAACACCATAAAGATGAGAAAGAAAATGAAAAGAAAGAAAACAGAAGCGAAGTCCCCCAGGTTAAAGCAACTACGAAGGGCATTCAGAAAGTAATGCACCACATCATTTTTCTCAGCTAATAATGAAGATAGAAACATGAAATTTTGCACACTTCAAATATGGCATGTGCCAATTGTGCGCACCAAATTGCACTGCAACCGGCCAAATAATACGGCTGCCCTAAACTGTTGAAATGGAGCGTGTTAGCAACTTGCGTTATAAGCAGCGAATTGTGATAGAATTTCTTGTTGCAGAGAAGGAAACTGTTGTGAACATTCACAAGCGTCTATGTGATGTGTATGGAAGTTTTGCAGTCGACAGGAGTACAGTCAGTCGCTGGGTTCAGAGAATCAAAGAATCAGGAAATGGAGATACGGAGCTGCTTGATCGGCCGCGCTGTGGACGTCCTGCCACAGCCACCAACGCAGACATGTTGAAATGCACTGAGGGCATTATTGTTACTGATAGGCGAATCACTACTCAACAATTGGCCTTACAGCTGTCAGTCAGCATTGGTAGTGCAAATGCAGTTATAAAAACTCTCGGATTTTCTAAGGTTTGCGCAAGATGGGTTCCTCGAAGTCTCACAAATGACCACCAATTGGAAAGGAAAGCAATTTCTTCTGAATTGTTGGAGCGTTTCAATGCTGGTGGAGAGAAATTTTTGGCTAAGATCGTTACAGGTGACGAAACCTGGGCACATCATTTTGAACCTGAGACAAAAAGACAGTCAATGGAGTGGCATCATCCGCAATCACCACGAAGAAAGAAATTCAAGACAATTCCTTCAGCTGAAAAGGTCATGATCACTGTCTTTTGGAACATTGAAGGTGTGATTCTTGTGGACGTTATGCCAAGAGGAGCGACAATCAATTCGCAAGCTTACATTAAGACATTGAAAAAACTCAATCAACGTTTTCGCAGAGTTCGGCCGCACAAGAATCCAGCAGACATGCTTCTCCTTCACGACAGTGCGCGACCTCACACAAGTCTGGCAACACGGGAAGCAATCACCAAATTGGGTTGGACTGTACTACCCCATCAACCCTATAGTCCCGATTTGGTACCCTCTGATTTTCATCTATTTGGTCCACTTAAAGATGCACTTCGTGGGACAAGGTTTGAAGATGATAAAGGAGTGATTCATGCAGCGAAGAAATGGCTACATGATCAAGGCAAAATCTGGTACGGGCTAGGAATACATGCACTTGTTTCACGCTGGCATAAAGCCGTGCAAGTTGATGGGGATTATGTTGAATAATACCGATGTTTACAAGACATATCCATGTATATTGTGTATAAATTTCATGCTTTTTGAATAAACAGCTCCTGAGAAAAACGATGTGGTGCATTACTTTCTTAATGCCCCTCGTATATAGCAAACAGTACAGTCAGCTGGACAAGGAAGTAAAACGCCAAACCCGAGCCAACAAAAGGCATTTCCTAGATGATCTTGCAAGACAGGCAGAAGAGGCAGCACTGAGAAATGAACAAAGCATAGTATACAAAATAACTAAAATCATCAGCGGAAAACGAGGTGCAAACAATATTACATTAGTAAGAGATAAGCAAGGAAATCTCATCACGACAGCAGAGGGACAGGAAACAAGATGGGCAGAGCATTTCAGAGAAACTCTGAACGAGGAACCACCAGAGACACAGTTGAATGTTCCTGAGGCTGAAAACGATCTAGATGTTAATACAGACATTCCATGAAAAGAAGAAATCATTACAGCAATCAAAGGGTTAAAGAATGGAAAAGCTCCTGGCCATGATAACTTAAATGCAGAGCTATTTAAGACAGACCCTGAGCTAGCAGCAGAACTATTAGAACCACTATTTGCACAAGTCTGGAAAACGGGGACAACACCAACAGAGCGGAACAAAGGAATAATTGTCAATTTGCCCAAGAAGGGAGATCTTGCAGACTGCAATAATTGGAGAGGAATCACTCTTCTCTCAGTTCCCAGCAAAATACTAGGCAGGATAATTATACAGAGAATTTCAAAAGCAGTAGACCACAAACTGAGGAAAGAACAAGCAGGATTTAGAAAGAACAGAAGATGTGCAGATCATATATTTACCCCCAGGAACATTATAGAGCAGTGCTCAGAATGGCAGAGACAGCTGTACATTAATTTCGTTGATTTTGAAAAGGACATCAACAACAGAATGAACAAAGCAAGAACAGCCTTATTTAGTCTAAACAACATCTGGAAGTCCTCTCAGTACAGCACGAACACAAAATTAAGATTATATCAGAGCTGTGTGCTTTCTGTGCTTCTCTATGGTGCGGAATGCTGGAGAGTTTCAGAGAAGGAAATGTTGAAATTTCATGAAGGGTCAGCAGCCATTGACTTTAGAGATAGTAGTGTAATAGAGAGTGGTGGCTACAGTTGAGGGCCACTAAATTAGATGGTAGTAAGAAATCTAAGTAATCATTCTGATTTTGTTTCCCCAGCAAGGTGAATGAATGAGTGAGAGTGGTTGGGTTCATATTTTGATGTGTCTTATAAATTTAAATTGAGTCCTCTTTTTATTTTCCAGGGCAGTGCAAACCTGGCACGTTATATATATATTGTTGTTACTATGTTATAAACTTATGTGGATTTGTATAATAAACTTATTTAATGTTCACTGGATCAGCTTCGTCACTGTATAGTCCTTAACTGTTGTCTGTACAGTGGTGTCTGTAGTGTTAGTTTAACCTTATCTCCTTTAGTCTGTTAAAGGTAGCCAGAGGTGGTGAGTTTATAGCATTTCTTTAGTCACGATTTGGCGAGGAAGATTTAATTTCGGTTATCCTCCTCGGGCCAATAGACTCACCTTACTACATTCACTGTCATTTCTCATAATTAATCTATTATCTTAGTCTTTTCTCACACTAGGGTCTTGTCCTACACTTGGGCATAACTCTAACTTAAATCCAACTCGTGACACCGGGGATGTATGTTATTAATACTCCACGTGCAGTTGCTCTATCCTTGAGCCTGGAATACATGTATAATTCAAAGGGGAAAATGCTCTCTTTGAGCAGCGACTGGGCTCACTGTCTACAAGCTTTAACTAATAAGTGTGGACTGCTAAGTACTGATAATACTCTTCTGTCTGTGTGAGACTAGACACTCCAAGGGTACCCGATTTTCTGTGTGCTGGCGAACCTGAGTAGAATGATGTATTGGGTACCACTAGGCACTGGCATATGCTGAACAGGTGTGTAGTGAACCACTACTGCACAATGCTTGATGGTGTCTGGTTGTGTTTACCAGGTTCACACTGTAGTGAATGGTATTCAAGTGGTTGCCACACGTTTAATGGGCTGTTGTGAAGTGGGTTATTGGTAGACAGGTACAGAGATCCATAGAGCAATCTGCTTTCTGAAAAAGTTGTGTAGGAGGGAGAATATGTCATTCCCTACATTGATTTCTTGTTTTAGCTGTCTGGCAATATGCTCTGGAACTAAGACAAACATACATACATTACTCCTAGGCAAATTACCAAGCATAAAATAAATTTGTATTTAACAGTTATGCTTACGTGGTTTCCTTGTTTTATTTGCTAAACAAGTCCTTCCCGTTGTCCCTCCAATATAGGCTGTCCTTCCTGGTCATTACACAATACTGATTCTCAACATATAGACCTCTGTGTTTACATATAGCTTACAAGAAATATTTGTACATTCATGTACATCAGAAAATTTTAACTCTTTCACCAAAATCAAATTGCGCTCTCATCCATATAGAACTTCTGGGTTTTCGAAAGGTGGTCTCCATTTTGAGGATGCACTATATATAATATGATATCACTTGAGTTTCCACTACATTAACAATGTTAACCCTGCCACACCACATAATCAAATTGGTATGTACCCTGTAGGGGGCCGGTACCAAAAGGAAAATAATAAAACTCAAAATTAGTACATACCCACTGGTGTAAGACAAGGTGATATCCTGTCACCTTATCTTTTCATACTCCTCATGGACGATGTCATCAAGGCATGTAAGGAGAGAACAAGAAAGTATTCAGTGGGGTACTGGAAGATGAGACAGGTCTGTATTTCAGAGCTGGCATTTGCTGATGATGTTGCCTTGATTGCTAAATCAGAGGCACATCTCCAATCCAACCTGCAAGTCTGGAAGGAAGAGCTGGATAAGAGAGGGATGGTCATAAGCAGCTCTAAAACAAAATTCATGGTGATATCACGAGAAGAAAGAAGACATCAGATTAAGCTGGGAGAACAGGTCCTGGAGCAGGTCGACCACTTTAAATATCTCGGAGCTATTATAGACCGAAAGGGAGGCATCAAAGAAGAGTTGGCCACTCGAAAAGCAGCAGCTGGGAGACTTTTTCAGGCCATAAATTGAGGATTCCTCAGCAAGAGAGAGGTTGGTAAGAAAACGAAGATGGCTGTATACCGCTCCACCTATGTCCCAGTCTTGACATGGATGCGAGTCATGGGCAATGACTACAACCCACAAAAGCCAGATCCAAACCTCAGAAATGAGGTTTCTGAGGAAGGTGGTTGAAGTAACAAGAAGAGACATGGTCCGCAACCAGACGATATGTCAAGGCCTAAAATCCCACCCCCTGCAGACCCAAGTAGAACAGTCTCAACTAAGATGGTTTGGCCATGTCTGCAGAATGGGAGAAGATCGGCTACCACGACAAGCATGGGAAACAAAGAGCCAAGGATCCAGACCCCCAGGACGACCCAGAGTCCGCTGGGAGGACAACATTAGACAATCTTTGAAGGACCGAGGACTAGAATGGAACCATGCCAGGAAGAAGACAGCTGATAGGATAGTCTGGCGCTCTCTCTCCCAAACCTCTACACCTCACGGTAGAAGGGGAACGACTAAGTAAGTAAGTATGAGTACATACATATGTAAAGAGCTTCTGCCCCTTTGATACATCGTAACTTTACATGTTATAGAAAGACTTTTGCCTGGGTTGCTGGGTGAATAATCTTGAAATGACTTGTAAGTTATTTAAACTACAAAATAGATATTAATTGGTTTTCTACTGAGCCTGAGTAGTTCTAACCAAAAAAATGACTTCCACCTATAAAGTTATTTACGCTTGAGAATAACACCAAGGAAAAATCCCTACACATTACCGAATGTTTAGTAAGTGGGTTTTTCAAAAAAATGTAATTTACAGCTAGCAATTGTATATACAGGCTAATAACTAGGCATATAATATATTAACGGTGTCATTACTTACCCCAAGATGCCAGGAAATAAACTAGAGTCCAACATGCTGTGGTAATAGATAGTTTTTCCGCACTATGATAGGAATTCTTTGTTCACTCCAGTCTAGTCGCTGGGTTCCAAACGTAATGTGTCTAATAGCCTACAACTTACAGCATATATAGCCAAGCTCATTGCTCTTACCCTAACACCTGGCACACGTTAGTTTTGCACGAGCGGTAGTGAGCGGATCCATCAGAGGCTTCATGTTTCCCTAATTAAACAAACAATTTAGTTTGAATGGAAAGATCATAAGCTTTTTGTTCTCAGGGGACTAGCAAAGTGCCGCTGTGATGTCATTAGGTAATGTTATTCTAACAAGACGGTCGCTGGCCTGAGGATGGTGTACGATATCGAGCCTTGTTTTTCCTGGAGAAATGTCTCAGGGGAATGAATAATGAGCAGTAGATCAGATCTAACGTTGAGCTGTAATGTTAATATGACACAGCACTGTATGTAGTGAAATAGCATTTCAGTTCTCTTTTATCTTGTCGTTTGTATTTGTTATAAAATATTTATATATACATACATATATGCACGCAGACACACCTACCTACAATCACTCTCTCTTGTAGTAAATTACCTGAAGAGATTTTGAATTGTTGTCATATAAGTAACAGATAAGTTTGTTTTAAATCGTGTAAAGTGCAGATGTGTGGAAATCTGACTATTACCTAGTGGGTATACTAGTTGGCCCCTGGGTGGACAGTGCATCATGTCTTGGTGTGCCATATGGGGTGGAAAGAGTTAAAAATGAATATGTGCCAATAGCATTAATAAATATGTACGTTTGTAACTGCTTTATACATTCCTCTCAATCGTTATCCATTTTTGTAGGAGTCGGTTAGATGCTGATAAGGGCCGAGATAAGAGAGAGAAAGAAAAGGCAAGGAATCTAGAGTATTCATGGTTCATCAACTAACTTATTTAAC
Organism: Oreohelix idahoensis; assembly: GCA_024509875.1. Classification (NCBI taxonomy): domain Eukaryota; kingdom Metazoa; phylum Mollusca; class Gastropoda; order Stylommatophora; family Oreohelicidae; genus Oreohelix; species Oreohelix idahoensis. The sequence continues at coordinate 394,101 of JAMPIV010019879.1, read as the reverse complement.
TACTACTACAAAGTAAACAAGTATTGTTTTGTAAAGAATGGTTCAACTCACTTTTTTAACTACTACAATAAACAAGTATTGTACTACAGTAAACAAGTATTGTTTTCTAAAGAATGGTTCATCAACTAACTTATTTAACTACTACAATAAACAAGTATTGTTTTGTAAAGAATGGTTCATCAACTAACTTATTTAACTACTACAATAAACAAGTATTGTTTTGTAAAGAATGGTTCAACTCACTTTTTTAACTACTACAATAAACAAGTATTGTTTTGTGAAGAATGGTTCATCAACTAACTTATTTAACTACTACAATAAACAAGTATTGTTTTGTAAAGAATGGTTCATCAACTAACTTATTTAACTACTACAATAAACAAGTATTGTTTTGTAAAGAATTGTTCAACTCACTTTTTTAACAACTACAATAAACAAATATTGTTTTGTGAAGAATAGTTCATCAATTAACTTATTTCACAACTACAGTAAACGAGTATTGTTTTGTAAAGAATGATTCATCAACTAACTTATTTAACTACTGCAATAAACAAGTATTGTTTTGTAAAGAATGGTTCAACTCACGTTCTTAACTACTACAATAAACAAGTATTGTTTTGTGAAGAATGGTTCATCAACTAACTTATTTAACTACTACAATAAACAAGTATTGTTTTGTAAAGAATGGTTCATCAACTAACTTATTTAACTACTACAATAAACAAGTATTGTTTTGTGAAGAATGGTTCATCAACTAACTTATTTAACTACTACAATAAACAAGTATTGTTTTGTAAAGAATGGTTCAACTCACTTTTTTAACTACTACAATAAACAAGTATTGTTTTGTGAAGAATGGTTCATCAACTAACTTATTTAACTACTACAATAAACAAGTATTGTTTTGTGAAGAATGGTTCATCAACTAACTTATTTAACTACTACAATTAACAAGTATTGTTTTGTAAAGAATGGTTCAACTCACTTTTTTAACTACTACAGTAAACAAGTATTGTTTTGTAAAGAATGGTTCATCAATTCACTTATTTAACAACTATCCCTTTATTGCTGTTTTTGGAGTATGGGTACACCACATCAGTTGACTTTCCTATGTAGGAAATCTCTACCAAAACACTTGTTATTATGCCGTGGTGGTTTTTGTAGCAGTGTGTATTACTTGAGATGTTGATAACAACTCCAACTTGAGATGTTGATAACAACTCCAACTTGAGATGTAGATAACAACTCCAACTTGAGATGTTGATAACAACTCCAACTGAGATGTTGATAACAACTCCAACTTGAGACATTGATAACAACTCCAACTTGAGATGTTGATAACAACTCCAACTTGAGATGTTGATAACAACTCCAACTTGAGATGTTGATAACAACTCCAACTGAGATGTTGATAACAACTCCAACTTGAGACGTTGATAACAACTCCAACTTGAGATGTTGATAACAACTCCAACTTGAGATGTTGATAACAACTCCAACTTGAGATGTTGATAACAACTCCAACTTGAGATGTTGATAACAACTCCAACTTGAGACGTTGATAACAACTCCAACTTGAGATGTTGATAACAACTCCAACTTGAGACGTTGATAACAACTCCAACTTGAGACGTTGATAACTCCAACTTGAGATGTTGATAACAACTCCAACTTGAGATGTTGACAACAACTCCAACTTGAGATGTTGACAACAACTCCAACTTGAGATGTTGATAACAACTCCAACTTGAGACGTTGATAACAACTCCAACTTGAGATGTTGATAACAACTCCAACTTGAGATGTTGATAACAACTCCAACTTGAGATGTTGATAACAACTCCAACTTCAGATGTTGATAACAACTCCAACTTGAGATGTTGATAACAACTCCAACTTGAGATGTTGATAACAACTCCAACTTGAGATGTTGATAACAACTCCAACTTGAGATGTTGATAACAACTCCAACTTGAGATGTTGATAACAACTCCAACTTGAGATGTTGATAACAACTCCAACTTGAGATGTTGATAACAACTCCAACTTGAGATGTTGATAACAACTCCAACTTGAGATGTTGATAACAAATCCAACTTGAGATGTTGATAACAACTCCAACTTGAGATGTTGATAACAACTCCAACTTGAGACGTTGATAACAACTCCAACTTGAGACGTTGATAACAACTCCAACTTGAGATGTTGATAACAACTCCAACTTAAGATGTTGACAACTCCAACTTGAGATGTTGACAACTCCAACTTGAGATGTTGATAACAACTCCAACTTGAGATGTTGATAACAACTCCAACTTGAGATGTTGATAACAACTCCAACTTGAGATGTTGATAACAACTCCAACTGAGATGTTGATAACAACTCCAACTTGAGACGTTGATAACAACTCCAACTTGAGATGTTGATAACAACTCCAACTGAGACGTTGATAACAACTCCAACTTGAGATGTTGATAACAACTCCAACTTGAGATGTTGATAACAACTCCAACTTGAGATGTTGATAACAACTCCAACTTGAGATGTTGATAACAACTCCAACTGAGATGTTGATAACAACTCCAACTGAGACGTTGATAACAACTCCAACTTGAGATGTTGATAACAACTCCAACTGAGACGTTGATAACAACTCCAACTTGAGATGTTGATAACAACTCCACCGTAGGTGAAATAAGTAAAGGTAGTGTCATAGCAGAAACTGCTGTAGGGGAGTGAAGCATTAGAAACTTCACTATACTAGGTCCATTTTTGAGAGGTGATTGCTGGAGAATCCTAGAGCAGAGACTCCGACGCCTAGCTGAGCCACAGTTGGATGAGGTCCAGTGCGGATTCCGAGCAAACCGAAGTACTCAAGACCTAATCTTCACACTCAGACAGCTGAGTGAAAAGGCCCTTGAGTATAAGAGTGAGATCCATCTTTGTTTCATAGATCTGGAAAAGGCGTTTGACAGGGTCCCTTGGAGCAAACTTTGGGACTGTTTGGCAAGGAAGAATATTCCAGCACCTCTGATTCATGCTATACAGAGCTTCTACAAGTCTTGCAGAAATTATGTGAGGACAGCAAACCATAAGTCAGAAGAGTTCAGGACCACCACTGGTGTAAGACAAGGTGATATCCTATCACCTTACCTCTTCATACTCCTTATGGACGATGTCATCAAGGCATGTAAGGAGAACAAGAAAGTATTCAGTGGGGTACTGGAAGATGAGACAGGTCTATATTTCAGAGCTGGCATTTGCTGATGATGTTGCCCTGATTGCTAAATCAGAGGCATATCTCCAATCCAACCTGCAAGTCTGGAAGGAAGAGCTGGAGAAGAGAGGGATGGTCATAAGCAGCTCTAAAACAAAATCCATGGTGATATCACGAGAAGAAAGAAGACATCAGATTAAGCTGGGAGAACAGGTCCTGGAGCAGGTCGACCACTTTAAATACCTCGGAGCTATTATAGACCTTCTTCTTCTTCTTCTTCTTGCGATCGCATCTTTGATGATTACACCGTCAGACGAGTTCTCATGATGAATTCGACTGTTGTTTGAAGTTCCTCTTTAACTCCATATAGCTTTGAGTTTAGTGTTGAGTCATTGGGCCAGTATATCTTTCTTAACTGGTCATACAGAGGGCAGTCCTGTAAAACATGCTCAGCAGTTTGTTCGTTTAATCCACATGCGCACAGTGGTGAAGCAGACAATCGTAGCTTGTGCGTGTGTTTGTTCAGTTTGTTATGCCCTGTCCTGAGTCGAAAAATAGTTATCTGTCCCTGCCGGTCGAGAGTGTGATAGTCGTCTTTGGGTTGGTTCTGTTCTCTTCTGATAGTCTGGATAGCTCTTTTTTTCTCAAAGTATGTGACTTCATTATCTTCTTGTTCACATTCTCCTCCCTTTTTTGCAAGTTTATCTGCCTTTTCATTTCCGGGTACACCACAATGAGATGGTACCACTGAAGTATGGTTCTCTTTTTGGCAGCTACCTTGTTTAGTTCATTTCTCAGATGCGGGAGTTTACCACCCTTGAGAGCTTGCAGGACAGACAGTGCATCTGTGAGGATGACTACCTGGTGGCAGTCAGAGTTGGTGTTATAAATCATATTTGCAGCTTGCTCTAGAGCTTGAACCTCAGCTGTATAGTTGGAACAGAATTTACCAGTGGGAATGTGCCTAGTCTCATAGTGGTTGTCAGGATATGAGATAAAGATACCGGCACCTCCGTTCCTAACAGCATTAGTTGCTGATCCATCTGTATAGGCATGTATCCATGATTGATCGGGATAGCTTTCTTGGATCATACTCAATGTAGCAGTTCGTTTTTGCAGATCATTATACTCACATCCACTTGTGAGACCACTGACTGATGTATTAATTTGGAGGGCACTGCTGGCCTGCTCCCATGGTACTGGGTATAGGGTGGGCTTCAGTGGTGTTGTCTTCATGGATAGGTCTTCTTGATGCTGTCTTATAAGTCTTTTCCCCCGATGCACAAAGCTGCTACGCTTTAGACGTCCCAATGCCAGATCATCTAGTCTTGCCTTCATTGGGTGCGTTGGCATACTGTTGTACTTTTCCATCTGGATCATGGTTTTTGTGTCTCTTCTATGGGACAATGTCTGTAATCCAGCAACCTTCTGCATCTCTGATATTGGTGTAGTTTTCATGGCTCCTGTAATGAGCCTGAGAGCTTGATTTTGCACCTTGTCCAAAGACTGCAGATGCGAGTTAGCAGCTGATGACCATGCTGCTGAGCTAAACTCTAAGTGTGGTCTTATTACTCCATTATAAATCTTCTTTAGATTTCGTTCATTTGCTCCCCAGTTGGTACCTGCTAATTTTCTGAGTATGCCTAGTCGTCTTCGGGCCTTTCCTTCTGCATTTTCAATATGCTTATTCCATGTAAGCCTTTGGTCAAATGTCACCCCAAGATAGGTGGGGTAGCTTTCTTCCTTGATCACGGTTGTCCCTAGGTGTATGTTAGCTGGTTTGTCCTTGGGGGCGAGGGAGAACAGTGTTGTGGAGGTTTTGTCTGTGTTTATTGTGATAAGCCATTTCTCTGCCCATGACACTAGCATGTCTGCTGCCCGCTGCATTCTATAATTTGCTGTGGTGACATTTTCATCAGCGCACCAGAGTACTAGGTCATCTGCATATAAGGCAGCTTTAACTCCTGCCGGGAGATCTTTCACCAGGTCATTGATGTAAACAAGGAAGAATGTTGGGGAAATTACTCCTCCTTGAGGTACCCCCTGATGGAGCAACACTTTTCTGCTCTGCAGACCATCAAGAGTGACTCTAGTTCTCCTGTTATGCAAGTATGACTGGATCCATTTCATCATGTTGCCTTGGATTCCACTTCTCCTAAGTTTTGCAATGAGGCCATCTTTCCACACCTTGTCAAAGGCCTGCTTGAAGTCGACCCAGATCGTTAGGACCTTTTTCTTCTCCTGGAAGGCATCTTCTATTGCTTGAGACAAGTAAGTAACTTGGTCTTCTGTACTGTAGCATTCTCTAAATCCAGCTTGTTCCGGCACCAGGATCTGCTCAGACTCTAAATACCATTTCAATCTGTGGTTGACTATTCGCTCCATAGTCTTCCCAACACAGCTTGTGAGACTGATTGGCCGGTAACTTGCAGCCTCGGTCTTACATTTCCCTTTCTTTAGTATGGGTATTGTGATGGCTTCTCTCCATACTTGGGGTACCGTTCCTTTCAACCAGCTGTGGTTGAATATCTCAAGCAGTTTTGTCTTTGCTGCTGAGCTCAGATTTTACTAGCATTTCGTTGCTGATTTTGTCTGGGCCGGGTGACTTTTGAAACTTAAGCTTGGAAATAGCCTTCTGTAGTTCTCCTAGTGTGATGGGTTCCCTCATTGGGGCAGGAGTATCTGTCTGTCCCATGGTTGCCAGTATTTCTTTTCTTATCTCTCTCTGATGATCTATGTTAATGGGTAAGTTGCTTTCTGAACTGTATCTTCTAGCAAACAAGTCTGCAGCTTGTTTTCCTCTGAAAAGTTTGCCACCTTCATCCAATGTGATAGTCTGCCTAGGTGAGGAACGCTCTTCATTTAGAGACTTGACTAATCTCCAAAGTTTCCTGCCGTCTTTCTCAAGGTTCAGCGATGCCGTTTTAGTTCTCCAGCTTTTCCGTTTTTCTTCTAGCTTTGTTCTCTGAAACTCTGCTACAGCCTTTTTCCATTTGTTGTGAGTTTCAAGTGAAGGCTGAGACTCCGCGTCCTCTCTAGCCCTGCCCATAGCTTCCTGACGTTCTTGGAGTGTGCTGGACCAGTATGGTATGTAGTTACGCCGGCATCCTTTGGGAATGGTTTCTTTTGCAGCTTGTAGTATGCATCTGTTGAAGTCTTTTACCACTTCACTAATGTCTCTGTTCTGTACCTTGAGGGTAGACAGCAGCGTGTTCACCTGATGCCTGAATAAACCCCAGTTGGCTTTTTTGTAGTTCCATCTTGTAATGGCTGGGCCTGTACTGAGAGTTGCACTCTGGACAGTAAGAAAGATTGGGCGATGGTCGCTTCCCCCTAGTTGGTCTCCTACTTCTCTACTAATAGATCCAGCTATATCTGGTGTGGAGAAGGCAAGATCTGGTGTTGAAGTTGTGTGCCATCCTCTGGAGTAGAAGGTAGGAGTATCTGTGGCATTATTGACTAGGATTAGGGAGTGATCATCTTGCCAAGTTTCAACCTCTTCACCTCTGTGATCCAGATGGTTATAGCCCAGCTCTGGGAGTGGCTATTAAAGTCTCCAACTGCTATAAAGTTGGTGGCTGGTACCTGTATAGAGCTGAGACTCAGGGGTTTGTTGTTCGGACAGTAATAGTTCAGGAGTTCTATTTCCATCTTGTCTACCTTTATCTGCAACAGCTGATATTCTGCTCCATCCATGAAGGTTTTCCTTTCGTGTGCAGGAATGTTATTCCTTACAAGAGTAAGTACTCCTCCTTTTCGTCTATTTTTTCTGTCGGATCTGAAGCATTGATATCCCCTTATTTTAAAGGTTTGATCTGCTTTCAAGTGAGTCTCTTGGATACAGCAAACACTGACTTGCTTCTCATACAAGATGTTTTCCAGCTCTGTCTTTTTGCTGTATCCAGCCTGCTTGCTGTTCACTCCCTCTGCATTCCAGTGCATCATGACAAGTGGCACTCTGGGTTTCTCTTTTCCTGTTTTGTTTTGGTCAGTAGTTCTCCTCTGCCGTCTGCTGACTCCACAAGACGGTCTAGAGGGTCCTCCAGTAGCTGAGGGTGGGCTCTGTCGAGGCTCAGAGCCCGGCACTGCACCTGCCTGGTGGAGCTCCACAGGGCGAGCACCATTACGAGATTTATTTGACGGTGTACTCTCCATAGAAAAAAAAAAAGCGAGTTGCGTGATACTGTGGTTTCCGGTGCGCCTTCTGGCCCAGTATCTATGACTTTAGCACCTGTTCAACGGGAGAGTGGGCTCATCCCTAATCTGTTTATGTTCCCAGTAGTAGACTATTCGCAAGCAGCCTGGGGGTGTCACTGCTCTGCGCGGACCTTGTTTACCGAGGCGGCGTCCGAGCTCGTATGGTGAAAATATGGTTGCGTTATCTTCAAAATAGCCCTGTCTTTCCCATGGCTTTTCTGCCATCCTGCAACTTTGAGTTAGGGAGTTCTGAGCTCCAGTCTCTTTCCCAGGCATTTTATCCTGGCCTGGCACGCATACAGAGGACCCCACTTCTGGTTCTAAGTTAGCAGTTGGGGATAGGTGGGGTAGCACACTGTGCATTCCCGTCATCCAGGGGGCTCTCCAACTATGCAGAGCTTGCACAATGCTGTGCTCTGGTTCTGGGCTCTCCCAAGGAATCCTCACGTCCTGCACAGAGCCACTTCCAGATACCCACCACCTGCCAACCCTCCATTGTAGAAATCTCCTGCATGCGGCCATCCAGTCAAGAGCCAGTATTAAGTCTGGTGCCCAAGTGATCCCCCCAAGCTCAGTGTGCAATGCTGGGTACTCATCATGCTGCAACACAGGGGGGATTGTGATGCTCAGCCATCTCTCTCAACTCTGCACCGATAAGTGACATCAGGGACTTAACTGTGCCTCAGTACTGGGAGGCCCCGTTTCCGGGTACACCACACACAGCCAATTGAGGCAACGGTCGCCGTTGGCGTGTCTTCAGTGGGAAAGTTCCGAAAGGGAGGCATCAAAGAAGAGTTGGCCACTCGAAAAGCAGCAGCTGGGAGACTTTTTCAGGCCATAAATCGAGGATTCCTCAGCAAGAGAGAGGTTGGTAAGAAAACGAAGATGGCTGTATACCGCTCCACCTATGTCCCAGTCTTGACATATGGATGCGAGTCATGGGCAATGACTACAACCCATAAAAGCCAGATCCAAACCTCAGAAATGAGGTATCTGAGGATGGTGGTTGAAGTAACAAGAAGAGACATGGTACGCAACCAGACGATACATCAAGGCCTAAAATCCCACCCCCTACAGACCCAAGTAGAACAGTCCCAACTAAGATGGTTTGGCCATGTCTGCAGAATGGGAGAAGATCGGCTACCACGACAAGCATGGGAAACAAAGAGCCAAGGATCCAGACCCCGAGGACGACCCAGAGTCCGCTGGGAGGACAACATTAGACAATCTTTGAAGGACCGAGGACTAGAATGGAACCAGGCCAGGAGGAAGACAGCCGATAGAATAGTCTGGCGCTCTCTCTTCCAAACCTCTACACCTCACGGTAGAAGGGGAACGACTAAGTAAGTAAGTAAGTAAGATTGCTGGAGAATGTAGAATGAGAACTAAAGATAAAATTGCTGGAGAATGTAGAATGAGAACTAAAGATAAAATTGCTGGAGAATGTAGAATGAGAACTAAAGATAAAATTGCTGGAGAATGTAGAATGAGAACTAAAGATAAAATTGCTGGAGAATGTAGAATGAAAACTAAAGATAAAATTGCTGGAGAATGTAGAATGAGAACTAAAGATAAAATTGCTGGAGAATGTAGAATGAGAACTAAAGATAAAATTGCTGTAGAATGTAGAATGAGAACTAAAGATAAAATTGCTGTAGAATGAGAACTAAAGATAAAATTGCTGGAGAATGTAGAATGAGAACTAAAGATAAAATTGCTGTAGAATGAGAACTAAAGATAAAATTGCTGGGGAATGTAGAATGAGAACTAAAGATAAAATTGCTGGAGAATTTAGAATTAGAACTAAAGATAAAATTGATGTAGAATGAGAACTAAAGATAAAATTGCTGTAGAATGAGAACTAAAGATAAAATTGCTGGGGAATGTAGAATGAGAACTAAAGATAAAATTGCTGGAGAATGTAGAATTAGAACTAAAGATAAAATTGCTGTAGAATGAGAACTAAAGATAAAATTGCTGTAGAATGAGAACTAAAGATACAATTGCTGGGGAATGTAGAATGAGAACTAAAGATAAAATTGCTGGAGAATGTAGAATTAGAACTAAAGATAAAATTGCTGTAGAATGAGAACTAAAGATAAAATTGCTGGAGAATGTAGAATGAGAACTAAAGATAAAATTGCTGGAGAATGTTGAATGAGAACTAAAGATAAAATTGCTGGAGAATGTTGAATGAGAACTAAAGATAAAATTGCTGGAGAATGTAGAATGAGAACTAAAGATAAAATTGCTGGAGAATGTAGAATGAGAACTAAAGATAAAATTGCTGGAGAATGTTGAATGAGAACTAAAGATAAAATTGCTGGAGAATGTAGAATGAGAACATAAAGATAAAATTGCTGGAGAATGTAGAATGAGAATATAAAGATAAAATTGCTGGAGAATGTAGAATGAGAACTAAAGATAAAATTGCTGGAGAATGTAGAATGAGAACTAAAGATAAAATTGCTGGAGAATGTTGAATGAGAACTAAAGATAAAATTGCTGGAGAATGTAGAATGAGAACTAAAGATAAAATTGCTGGAGAATGTTGAATGAGAACTAAAGATAAAATTGCTGGAGAATGTAGAATGAGAACAAGATAAAATTGCTGGAGAATGTAGAATGACAACATAAAGATAAAATTGCACTGCTTAAATGCATTCCCCTCAGAACTGACACTTGACTCCTCCACAACCTTGGTTAGAGAAGAATAAAGATCATCTCTGGTCCCATATTGCTTGATGAAGTGCAAGAAGCAATTTTGAGATTAACATCTGACAAAGTAATAGAGAAAGATGAGGTAAACGCTGCGACTCAGTAGATGGAACGTAAACTCCCTAACATAGCTGTCAGATACATGAGAGACTAACAACCTGATGGATGGTGATGGGAACTCTGGTCATTTGTTGGAGAGATGGAATTGCTTGATCATATTGCAAACAGCAAGACTTCTTCTTCTTCTTCCTCGTTCGCCCTGAAAAGGACGGTGGTTGCGTTGTGTCTGTTTCCAACGTAGCTGTGATATCTGCACCTTTCGGTCGACACATCCGACTTCTGCACGGCATTTTTTAGGACCGGGTTTGCCTTCCCATTGCGATCCGTACTCGCTCAGCCAGCCTGCACTGTTGCAGACTGTTTCCAGGACCACCACGTGGAGGTGGAGCACGGTCTTGACCAGCTCTGGTTCGCTGGTCCTGACGCAGGCAGTCAAGCTATGAGTCGCTGACTGCGGTCTCTATTGCTGCGTCTTGAGGTCCCAAAACAGCAAGACAACAAAGTAGACAGACTACAAGTTAAAGAGTCCGCACAATTTAGACAGCTCTCTAAGTATGGGGATGCTTAAAAAGATATGGCAGCATGAAGTTGACTGGAGCAAGACAAGCCATTGCAGTTCACAGTCTGGGAATTATATAGACTGAATCATACCATCAATCTCAGGACAGTCTTATTATTTCTTGGAAATTCGATGCTGCCACCCCATCAGTAATGGCAGCAACAAAGCTCAGCTCATTTGAGATCACAGGATTAAGCAATCTTCTAGCCAGTGCCATGAAGAAAATGACATCTTACTGACAGAGGCACAGATTGATCTACTATCACAGTGGTCAAAAGACAGTTGTTAAAAGTTGCATCTTCTAGGGCTTAATAGCAGTCACATCAAGGGTTTTCCAGAAATTCCTTGCTGCAGATGGCAAAAATATGACACCACAGGATAAATGGAATGGCAATCTGCTCTTGGAAACACACAAAAGGAAACATAGCTAAGTGACTTCTATAGGAAACCCTTGTTTAAAACATCCTGCATAAGTATTTAGAATAAATAACACCAGAAAGGCTAATTGAAAGTGATCCATTTGTATCTGCACTGTAACTTGTGTTGCTTAGCAGCATGGTGCTTTCTAAAGCTTTTCTGTTTTATCTGTCAGTTTCCAAAATTAGCCCTGTTGCTAATAATCAGTCAGCGGAGTCTACGCTGGACAAATCATCGCAACCCAGTTTGAGTCTCAACTTGAGTGCCCACCATGAACCTTTCAAGTCCAGTGGTAATGTCTCACCATCCAGGGGCCTTACCTTCAAACCGTATGACAAAGTAAGACATATTGTGTTGCAGTTAAACTTTAAGAGGCTTCAAGGCTGTGAGTGTGCATTGCATTTTTTGGTTTTAGTTGCAAAAAAAATTGATTTTGCAGTTTTCTTAATATTTTGTTTGTTGACCTTTATCCCAGTGCCATTAGTAATAGATAACATGTTCAAGGAATTATCTAGGTTTTGTTATTACAAGCAGAATTCATGTTTATTATTAATTACTTGTGTAATTTATTTCCAGTTAAAAATTGCAACAGTATATTATCACTTTTTTTAATGAAAGCATTACACTTTTTTTTTTTTACTTTTCTTTTCCTAGCATGATTCAGGTCACCGCATATCTCAGCCAGTCTTAGACCTTCATCAGGGTTCAACACTGCCTCTGTTGGTTAGATCCTCATCTTCTTCAAATAGTGCTCTGGAGAAAAGCAAGGGCAGCTTGGATGTTACCCCACTTTTTCGACCATTTGACGATAACAGAGAAAGTGTGGAGTTAAACTCAATTTGTAATTCTGGTTATAATGTCCACCACAAGCACAAGCAGTGGCATTTGGATAATTCTTCTTCTTCCTTATCAGTTTTTCTAAACAAAGAGCCTGACACGAGCAGCTCTCCTACTGTTTTATCTAACACTTTAAATGAAGTCCATTCACGGACAAACCCATTGCTCACCTTAGCCAGAGAAGCAGCTTCAGCGCCTGCAAAAAGTGAAGTGAAGCAGATGGCGAATTGCTTGAATGAGAGAATAGAGAGATTTGATTTCAAAAGTCTTGCTCGTGAGTGCACGTCATCTTCTTTGCATTACGAGCCAAATGTGAGCAGCTCAGATGTGCTGACAACAGCTGGATCAAGACAGTTTTTGAGCAAGCTTGACTTTGAGGCAGCTAAGGCTAAGCAGAGAAGAAAGAGAGGTGAGCAGTCTGATTCTGACAATGAGAAGGAAGAGGAGGAGAGAATGAGAGTTAGATTAACAATGATTGGTCGAGCCACCCCAATTCCTCTGGACACGTCTCCATCAAAAATTGAACTGCTGGAGTATTTGGGTTTAACAACTTGGAAGAGAAAGAAAGGTACATTCGAGTTGAAGAATCTTATTATTGTGTTGGACGTTATTTCATTTGAGTTCCTTATGTTTCCCAGTTCAGTGAATACTCTTGCCATTGGGATTCTTATTTTGATATCACTGTCTACTTCTTCTACTTAGTCATTATTGCTGCTAAGATATATGCGTGATTTCACATTTTGTGTGGATGATTCTTCAGAAGTAATCTGGCTATGATTTACAGCAATTATTCTGTGCTTTTTCAGGTCCAGTTTCTGTGACATCTGATCTAGTATTCTCATTTTGTCTTGCATCTGGTTAAGGGACAGAAAAAATCAGGTCATCAGCAAAATCGTCAAGCTGTTTGTTATTGCATATAGCACGTTATATTGGTAGTGATTAGTTCACCTTAAATTTCTTTGACCTTTATTCCAGATTGTGTAAGGTACATTATCTAATTGTGTTGTCTCTGTTCTTTACACTTAGCCTCTCATACTGTCTGTTTCACATGTTCTTTAAAAGACTGACTTTTTTCTCAATACTTTCTGTCTGGTCAGTTGTCCAGTGTGTGCAGTTTTCATTACTTTTTTTTTTTTTTTTTTAATTGCATAGTTTCTGCTCGCAGGCTATTTTTTTTCTACATTGCATTGTTCATGCTTTTCAGTGAGAATCTGAATATTGTTTTCAAGTTCACATCTGAAATGCTTATAGTCAGTTTTTACAGCCGCCTTGAAGTGGATAATTGATTAATAATATATTCTTACCAGCTTGTTGCTATCAGAGTAAAGTATAGTTTCTGCCTTAGGCAAAGGAGCGAAAAATCACGTGAGATGAAATTGCTTAAGAAGAGCCATTTAATGTTAGCAGAAGAGACAGAATTGTTATTGTTATACAGAATTGACATCATTGCACTCCGGGCAAACCCATAGGTGCTCAATCTCCATATGTCAAAGAGTGTGAATGCTAACTGTTCCTGTAGCTCGCTGGTTGTAAACACGACGGATGCATCATCTCTACTAGCCTCATCAAGAGACAGAATAAGAAATGACGTAAGACAAAGTGTACGGACTACATCCTGCATCGAATGTTTAGACGGACAGAAAGTAAAGTGGCTTGGCCATGTCATGAGAATGGAGCCTGATCAGTTACCACAATGTGCTTACAACAGCATGAGGAAGACCAAAGAGACAGATGGATTAGATAATATTACAGAAATAGACCACCCAGTGGGACACACTTATCTCTAGAGCAAAAATGTCAGCTGCCCACAATGCCTAACGCCAAGAGTGGACCAAAGAAGTAACATGATAGAGATAGCCAGGGTTCACCTGTGGCAAGACAAGACTGAAAGTAATATATTATACGCCATAGAATAGTACGTTGTAGTAAATATAATTTCTGTCTTTCAAAAATGAAGAATAATATGGAAGTCAGTTTTACTGGTGAACGGAAGAAAAACATGGGCTATTATTGGCAGCACAGTCACAAACTGGAAAGATAAGAATTTTTTAAAGGTCATGATTGAATAACAAATGATGCGGGAAACACGTGGAACAAATTTCACACTGTAAAAACAGAACAAGAAAGGAGATAATGTACAAACAAAACAGAAAATGTTTGGAAAAAATGTCAAATGTAACAGTAAGTAACAACATATTAATTAAGTAAAGTGCAGCCTGGTTTGGAAGTATATCATCAGCAATGAAAAAACTTCTGAATTTCTCTAGCAGATCAAGACACCTGTTATAGTTTTATGCTCGAATAGAATGATTTGAAGTTAAAATTTGTGTGGGTTTTATATTGATAGTTACAAATGTTGTGTTACATTTGTGCTGTTAACCTTTATACTTACAGAATACCCTCAATTTAAAACTTTTTTTGTGTTGTTGGGGGGGGGGGGGGCTCAGTATTGCCAAATGTCAGTAAAATAGGACTATAGTGTAACAATAAAACCAATTGTCTGTTAAATAAATAACAAGTGACATGCTTTGATGCACAATGCTCCTGTATTTATGTCAAGAAAAAACAATAAATCTCGCTATAGTATCACCCATCTGTGCATTAAGGCACGGAATTGGATAAGACTTACATTTAAGAAGCTATTGTCTATCATCAAGAAGCTGTTAGAAAAATATGAAGATTGAATGCTTAAAAAAAAAAAAAGAAATTGGGAGGCAGAAATCATGTCAGTCAGTGTTATTTAAAGGACTGGAGCAGACTGCCAGGTGTATTATTGCTGGGAAAGATTAGGTTACTGTAAGGAGAAAAGTAAGCATCTACTTGGCTGTATTTGTATGGTGCTATTAAAACCAGCACACCCACTTCACATGTAAACAAATGCATGCATTGGCGATGTGTTGCAAGTCATTAGTAGTCTTAGATACAGGTGTAATCACTATTTTCTTGATAGCCTTTTCCCTGTTCTCCCCAAGTCTTGTAGGTGCAGCGATGTGTTCTGTTTTATGGTTACTGTTTTTTTTTTTTTTTTTTAACGTACGCCCACAATTACTCGAGGCGAGAATCTCCGGTTAGTATATCTAACCTGAGACTGATTTTTACGTTAGTATCCCTTTTTCCCTGTACACTGACAGGTGTCCACTCTCCATTCAGGCAGATACTCGCCGTCTTCGGAGGATACCCATTAGAGCTGGGTCGGCTTAGGAGCCGTCAGTCCCTGGTTGACGACACTCCTTCAAATGTCTTTGCCAGGGCTCGAATTAATCGAGTCCAAATCTCAGTCGACAACACTCTCTCAAATGCTCTCGCCCGGGCTTGAACCTTGATCACCCGATCACCAGCGCAATGTGGTAACCATTACACCAGCGCGGCTCCCTGGTTACTGTTTGTTTCTCCCCAAGACTTGTAGGTACAGTGATTTGCTTTGTTTTATGGTTGCTGTTTGTTTCTCTCCAAGTCTTGTAGGTGCAGCGATGTGATCTGTTTTATGGTTACTGTTTGTTTCTCCCCAAGTCTTATAGGTGCGGCGATGTGCTCTGTTTTATGGTTACTGTTTGTTTCTCCCCAAGTCTTATAGGTGCAGCGATGTGCTCTGTTTTATGGTTACTGTTTGTTTCTCCCCAAGTCTTGTAGGTGCAGTGATGTGCTGTGTTTTATGCTTACTGTTTGTTTCTCCACACATCTTGTAGGTGCAGCGATGTGCTCTGTTTTATGGTTACTGTTTGTTTCTCCCCAAGTCTTGTAGGTGCAGCGATGTGCTGTGTTTTATGGTTACTGTTTGTTTCTCCCCAAGTCTTGTAAGTGCAGCGATGTGCTCTGTTTTATGGTTACTGTTTGTTTCTCAACAAGTCTTGTAGGTGCAGCGATGTGCTGTGTTTTATGGTTACTGTTTGTTTCTCAAGTCTTGTAGGTGCAGCGATGTGATCTGTTTTATGGTTACTGTTTGTTTCTTAACAAGTCTTGTAGGTGCAGCGATGTGCTGTGTTTTATGGTTACTGTTTGTTTCTCCCCAAGTCTTGTAGGTGCAGCGATGTGATCTGTTTTATGGTTACTGTTTGTTTCTCCCCAAGTCTTGTAGGTGCAGCGATGTGATCTGTTTTATGGTTACTGTTTGTTTCTCCCCAAGTCTTGTAGGTGCAGCAATGTGCTCTGTTTTATGGTTACTGTTTGTTTCTCCCCAAGTCTTGTAGGTGCAGCAATGTGGTTTGTTTTATGCTTACTGTTTGTTTCTCCCCGAGTCTTGTAGGTGCAGCGAGATGCTCTGTTTTATGGTTACTGTTTGTTTCTCCCCAAGTCTTGTAGGTGCAATGATGTGCTCTGTTTTATGGTTACTGTTTGTTTCTCCCCAAGTCTTGCAGGTGCAGCGATGTGCTGTGTTTTATGGTTACTGTTTGTGTCTTCCCAAGTCTTATAGGTGCAGTGATGTGCTGTTTTATGGTTGCTGTTTGTTTCTCCCCAAGTCTTATAGGTGCAGTGATGTGCTCTGTTTTATGGTTGCTGTTTGTTTCTTCCCAAGTCTTGTAGGTGCAGCGGTGTGCTGTGTTTTATGGTTACTGTTTGTTTCTCCCCAAGTCTTATAGGTGCAGTGATGTGCTGTTTTATGGTTGCTGTTTGTTTCTCCCCAAGTCTTATAGGTGCAGTGATGTGCTCTGTTTTATGGTTGCTGTTTGTTTCTTCCCAAGTCTTGTAGGTGCAGCGGTGTGCTGTGTTTTATGGTTACTGTTTGTTTCTCCCCAAGTCTTATAGGTGCAGTGATGTGCTGTTTTATGGTTGCTGTTTGTTTCTCCCCAAGTCTTATAGGTGCAGTGATGTGCTCTGTTTCATGGTTACTGTTTGTTTCTCCCCAAGTCTTATAGGTGCAGTGATGTGCTCTGTTTTATGGTTACTGTTTGTTTCTCCCCAAGTCTTGTAGGTGCAGCGGTGTGCTGTGTTTTATGGTTACTGTTTGTTTCTCCCCAAGTCTTATAGGTGCAGTGATGTGCTGTTTTATGGTTGCTGTTTGTTTCTCCACACGTCTTGTAGGTGCAGCGATGTGCTCTGTTTTATGGTTACTGTTTGTTTCTCCCCAAGTCTTGTAGGTGCAGCGATGTGCTGTGTTTTATGGTTACTGTTTGTTTCTCCCCAAGTCTTGTAAGTGCAGCGATGTGCTCTGTTTTATGGTTACTGTTTGTTTCTCCCCAAGTCTTGTAGGTGCAGCGATGTGCTGTGTTTTATGGTTACTGTTTGTTTCTCAAGTCTTGTAGGTGCAGCGATGTGATCTGTTTTATGGTTACTGTTTGTTTCTTAACAAGTCTTGTAGGTGCAGTGATGTGCTGTGTTTTATGGTTGCTGTTTGTTTCTCCCCAAGTCTTGTAGGTGCAGCGATGTGATCTGTTTTATGGTTACTGTTTGTTTCTCCCCAAGTCTTATAGGTGCAGTGATGTGCTCTGTTTTATGGTTACTGTTTGTTTCTCCCCAAGTCTTATAGGTGCAGTGATGTGCTCTGTTTTATGGTTACTGTTTGTTTCTCCCCAAGTCTTATAGATGCAGTGATGTGCTCTGTTTTATGGTTACTGTTTGTTTCTCCCCAAGTCTTATAGGTGCAGCGATGTGATCTGTTTTATGGTTACTGTTTGTTTCTCCCCAAGTCTTATAGGTGCAGTGATGTGCTGTTTTATGGTTGCTGTTTGTTTCTCCCCAAGTCTTATAGGTGCAGTGATGTGCTCTGTTTTATGGTTACTGTTTGTTTCTCCCCAAGTCTTGCAGGTGCAGCGGTGTGCTGTGTTTTATGGTTACTGTTTGTGTCTTCCCAAGTCTTATAGGTGCAGTGATGTGCTGTTTTATGGTTGCTGTTTGTTTCTCCCCAAGTCTTATAGGTGCAGCGATGTGCTGTGTTTTATGGTTACTGTTTGTTTCTCAAGTCTTGTAGGTGCAGCGATGTGATCTGTTTTATGGTTACTGTTTGTTTCTTAACAAGTCTTGTAGGTGCAGTGATGTGCTGTGTTTTATGGTTGCTGTTTGTTTCTCCCCAAGTCTTGTAGGTGCAGCGATGTGATCTGTTTTATGGTTACTGTTTGTTTCTCCCCAAGTCTTATAGGTGCAGTGATGTGCTCTGTTTTATGGTTACTGTTTGTTTCTCCCCAAGTCTTATAGGTGCAGTGATGTGCTCTGTTTTATGGTTACTGTTTGTTTCTTAACAAGTCTTGTAGGTGCAGTGATGTGCTGTGTTTTATGGTTGCTGTTTGTTTCTCCCCAAGTCTTGTAGGTGCAGCGATGTGATCTGTTTTATGGTTACTGTTTGTTTCTCCCCAAGTCTTATAGGTGCAGTGATGTGCTCTGTTTTATGGTTACTGTTTGTTTCTCCCCAAGTCTTATAGGTGCAGTGATGTGCTCTGTTTTATGGTTACTGTTTGTTTCTCCCCAAGTCTTATAGGTGCAGTGATGTGCTCTGTTTTATGGTTACTGTTTGTTTCTCCCCAAGTCTTATAGGTGCAGTGATGTGCTCTGTTTTATGGTTACTGTTTGTTTCTCCCCAAGTCTTATAGGTGCAGCGATGTGATCTGTTTTATGGTTACTGTTTGTTTCTCCCCAAGTCTTATAGGTGCAGTGATGTGCTCTGTTTTATGGTTACTGTTTGTTTCTCCCCAAGTCTTATAGGTGCAGTGATGTGCTCTGTTTTATGGTTACTGTTTGTTTCTCCCCAAGTCTTATAGGTGCAGTGATGTGCTCTGTTTTATGGTTACTGTTTGTTTCTCCCCAAGTCTTATAGGTGCAGCAGTGTGCTGTATTTTATGGTTACTGTTTGTTCTAGCACTTTTATCAGTTTTGTAAATACTTTCTTTGTCTCTGTGTAATTTTTGCACAAGGTCATAAGCCTGTCTTCTAGAAAATAGTTGAATTGTTTGTGAGAACATTTGAAATGGATGGGAGAGTGTTGTACAGAGTAATGATTTTGCTGATGAACTTGCTTTTCTGTTCAGCAACTGAAACAAAATGTAGGACAAAATGAGAATACTGGATGAAAGATCAAAACAATCTGAAATCCACAGAGAAAAGGCAAGTGATGGTGTGAATATAACACTGCCTGAGTTAGCAGACTGTATTTGGGAAAAACAGTCTGTACAAGATGTGGGCTTGCATTATGGCAGCAACATAGAGATTCAGAAGTGGTTCACAACAGCAAACTAGTGATACAGAGGGCAAGAGGGGTTTTCACTACATTTGGAGATGTATGAAAATAGAATTAGATAATGTCCAACAGAAAAATAAGAATGTTTAGATATGTGAAGGCAGCCATATTGTATGGCTTTGATATGTGGAGAACAACAACCTAAACATTACAGACTTTCAAAAATAGATGCTTGCGTTGAATAGCAGGAATAAATAGTATGACAAGATCATCAGTGTTGAAGTTATGAAAAGTAAATTATCAACGGAACAAAAGGTGATGAAAAAATGTTGGCATTTGGTTGAGGATACCAGCTAATAATGTTACAAGGCAGACCTTGTTCTGGAATCCCCAGGATAAAAGAAATGGAGAGAAATTGAAAAACACTTACAGATTAGAATTGGAAACAGACATATGAAAGATAAAACGGGAAAAACACGGAATATTTGGTGCAAGATAAGAGGTCTTGGCATGAACTAATTATAGCCCTGTGCTCCATTGGGAGTTGAAAGACAAAGAAGAGAATTAACACAAAGTGTTGACCCACGGGATTTACCTCATTTAACTGGCAGAGAAATGGTAACATTTTAATAAATTCTTAAAGATTCAACAGTCCATAAATATAGGAGCTTGATGTTCTTATACTTAGTTGACATGAATTTGTTGAATGAAATTTGAATGTGCTTTTTCCTACAACTTTGCCATTTAAAGAATGCTACATGATCCCCTTTCTTTGTTCAGAACTCAACAGAAAGAAAGAAATACGACGACGTCGTCAGCTGCGGTTATCTAGCATCAGTCCCATTCAGCATGACCCAGACAGCATGCATGAGTTCCATGGGGACAGCACCACTACTGTCAATCATTTGACGCACCATCTTTGTCCAGATGAAGAAACTGTAAACTCAGATGACCAGAGTTATGAAATGGACCCCATTGAAAAGTCTCAATTTGTTGCTAGGATTGGGTTGATGCCGATGAATGACAGTCAGAGAGCAGGTCAGTCAGTTCATACATACATACATAGTTGTGAAGTGATCCATCTTTTTACTTATTATTCCTTATCTTCTGCTGTTTCCAATGGGTCTCTGAAGAGATGATGATATACTACTACTGCTCCCTCAAGCATGTCATAGAGGCCACTAATGTGAGGTGGTGGATGAGTCTGGTAATCTCATCATGTAAAATACATTGCTACAGAAAGTACTTTATTTGCTTTTTGTACAGGCTTCCAGCAGGGGTAAACCTGCAGTGATGGCCTCCTGCTCCTTCAGGAGCGTTAGAGGGTAGATGATCATCATTCCTTGCTATGTATGAAGGTACATTAGGCAGAGACATAATCTCTCATTTCCTTTTTGCTACCTCTGGAGCATAGAGCCACCGCCTGCAGCTGACCCAGTTGCAGGATGCGTGCACCAAAGCATTCATGTGCTTTTGCAGCAGTGGTTTCTGTCAAAGAAATTGGGGGGGGGGGTCATTTTTACAGTAAATTTAGAAAAATGAGACCTAATGAGGAAAATATATATTGTGTAAACTGTTTTGTGTCATGAAATATAGCGAGTAAAAAAGTGAGTCACGTTTGTCCCATACTGCTGAACATCAGAGATTGTTTGAAATGTGACTGTCCTTGTATGGAAATATCCAGCAGTGTAATTTTATTTAAATATCTGCAGTTAATAGTGTTTCTTTTTTTTTTAAATTTCTGAAAGAAGAATGCCATACTCAGCACGGCATTGGTTATAATAAAGCTATGTATTGTCTATTGTTTCAAATAGCTTATTAAGTTGTGAATTGTTTCATGAGATTTTCTTTCACCTTTATTCCACATTGTATAATGTACATTTCTTCAATTGTGGCATCTTTATTAATCTAATGTAGTTTGCTTATACTATCTTTACGATTTCTCTTATTAGTGTACCATGCCGGGGATATTTTAAATATATATATATAAAAATAAAATGTTTGGGATATTCTATGTACGATATTATGTTTCCTCTTATACATCATCAGCATCTGACCATCATCTTCATCATAGCCTTTCAGCAGTTCAAGGGTCATAGACATTCAGCAGTTCAAGGGTCATAGACATTCAGCAGTTCAAGGGTCATAGACATTCAGCAGACTCTTGCTAAGTCCATCTATTCCAGGTCTTCCTCATCCCTTTCATTTCTGTCTTCATCTCTCTTCTCTCCCTCTGTTACCGTGGGGATTCCAGAACAAGGACTCTTGTAATGCTGCGTCAGCAGGTTTCCTCAGTGTGTGCCCTATCCATTGCCAGTGTCTTATTATCCGCTGTTCCACTGATACCTGTCCGGCTGTTGTCATTTGTTCCACATTGATGATCCTGTTGTACCGTTTCACTACTGATGTTCTATGCAAGCACTCATTTATGAAAGTCTGTAACTTCATGACTGTTGGTTTTTGTTGTTCTCAGTCTGGCATGTGTCTTTATATATTTCAGAGTTAGCAAAGAGACGCAGATATTTGGCTGAAATCAGTTGGGCAAGAAGGAGTCCATTGCAGTCATTCAGATCCAAACATAGCAGTAGGACTGAAGGTGAGCTTCAAAGTATGTCATTGTCATAGTTTAGAAAAAGTTGAATATTTATAAGGAGCATTTATAATTAATGCAGACCAGGGTTCGTAGCGACCTGGAAAACGAAAAAAAAAAATCCAGGCCTTGAAAAGACTGGAAAAATGGCTAAAAGCCTTGAATTTCCCGCATCGGACCTGGAAAAAAATACGAAATCGAAAGTTGGATGCTTTTTTCGGTTGTTGATGGTATTTTTCGTTAAACTTCAGTTACCGTAGAATTTTTACTTCCCTTTGCACACTAAATCCATTTCCAGACGTTTTCGGCGGTTTGCGTGTTCGGCGCTTTGCTATAATGACGTGAGCGCACAGATTTATTTTTAGCGCTCGCGTCTGTTGTTACTCGAATGCTACTGGGAAAAAAGTATTAAATTGTTCATTTCAACTGAGGTAAGTAATAAATTCATTTATCTCATTTATAAAACATATTTAAATAAGTGCAGTTTATAGATAGGCCTACTGTACTTGCGTCTGTAATTTACAATGTAGGCTTATTTAGACTACAGTTTTATTTTTAACCATGGCCAAAATTACAGTGTTTGAATGAAATTTCTTGGTTTACAACTGCTTACGGGAATATGTTTGACACAGTTTAAGATGGTCAGGAATAGAAATTGATGGCGATTCCATATCCTATAGCCTACCCTGTTATCAGACCATGTCCCACTGTTCATTTCACCACATTTTTTGGAAATAAATATATTTTGAATGCTTTTTTATTATATTTACGATGAAGAGACATATACCATTCTACCTCTGCAGGGTTATAATTAGGATAGGCCTAGCCTACATGTTTTCAATTCCAGATAACATGAATAACCGCCGATACATGAAAGTGGCATCACATCTGTCAAATCACTGTAATTAAGATAAATGAAAATTACCAATTTTGTGCATAGGCCTATGTTTAAAAAAAAAAATTAATAAATAAAATTTTAAAAAAATCGAAACAGAAACGAGATAAAACAACAAACCCCAACAAAAAAACCAAACAAAAATAGTAAAGATGTGGGGGGTGTAAAGGCCTGTTGTTTCCAGTTAGATATTTAATAGATTTTCACTTATCATAAGTATTATAAGAATGTTATCATACCTTCACCCTCCCAATTACTATATATTAGCTTTTGTTCTAGTTAAATATTGTTTGACAGTATTATGTATGCATTTAGAACTTTGACTTGGTAAATATACATAGCTTAGGCCTACTCATAAGTTATTTGTGTTCCATTTTTTTTTTTACAGAAAAGAGCTCAACCCCAAGGAGCAGTTTTACCCTCAGAAACATCAAAACCATCTAACACTACTCCCTCGGACACATATTCTCTTCTGTGGTAGTTTTTATTCAGCCTTCAGCTTTATTTCAAGACCTGAAAGAAATTCAGATTGGTGCATTTGGAACAGTAGCTGAAAATAGGAAGCATTTTCCTGAAGTACTGAAGAAAAAGCAACTCAAATTGAAAATGGCAAATCATCCTGTGTTTTGTGCGACAGAAGTCATCTTAGACCTAAGGGTATTTTTTTTTTTTTTGGACATGCGCCCTAATATAACCGACTAGATTGAACGGAACGCGCCTCGCCAAAACGAGGCAAAACCTTATTTAAAAAAAAAAAGATATGGCTTGACGACAGTCACCTGGCATGATACGGAAATATTTAACCTTATATCTACTGTTCACTCCAATGATAATATAAACAAGACAGTTAGAAAGACAAATTCTTTAGGGCAGAACAATTCAGAAGCCAGTGCTTGCAGAAAAATACAGAAAAAGTATGGGAGGTGTCGACCACTTCGGCCAACTAGGTGCATAAAAATCAGGTCATCAGCAAAATCGTCAAGCTGTTTGTTATTGCATATAGCACGTTATATTGGTAGTGATTAGTTCACCTTAAATTTCTTTGACCTTTATTCCAGATTGTGTAAGGTACATTATCTAATTGTGTTGTCTCTGTTCTTTACACTTAGCCTCTCATACTGTCTGTTTCGCATGTTCTTTAAAAGACTGACTTTTTTCTCAATACTTTCTGTCTGGTCAGTTGTCCAGTGTGTGCAGTTTTCATTACTTTTTTTTTTTTTTTTTAATTGCATAGTTTCTGCTCGCAGGCTATTTTTTTTCTACATTGCATTGTTCATGCTTTGTCAGTGAGAATCTGAATATTGTTTTCAAGTTCACATCTGAAATGCTTATAGTCAGTTTTTACAGCCGCCTTGAAGTGGATAATTGATTAATATTATATTCTTACCAGCTTGTTGCTATCAGAGTAAAGTATAGTTTCTGCCTTAGGCAAAGGAGCGAAAAATCACATGAGATGAAATTGCTTAAGAAGAGCCATTTAATGTTAGCAGAAGAGACAGAATTGTTATTGTTATACAGAATTGACATCATTGCACTCCGGGCACACAGATCCTACCCACACAGATCCTATTTTTATATCATTTCTTAGTTGAAACTGCCCTGGTCAATGGGCACATAACCTACAAAACTGATCAAAGCAAAGATCAGGATGTCAGTCTGACTCTTATTGAACCTGCTATTCTTCGACACAATGTGACACCTTCAAAACCACAGATCACAACAGCACGACTTACTGAGCACCACTTCATTGATAAATATGAAAGGGCAAGGTACAAACCAGACTGTAAAGTGTGTAAGGCAGCAGGGAACAGAAGCCAGACTTGCATGTACTGCCCAGATTGCAATGTGCCTCTATGCCTGATACCCTGCTTTAAGTTATACCACACAGTCGAGGATTATCAACGATCCAGACAAAGACTCTTGCAGAGGCCTACAGCTACAACTTCAACCCCAGTTAATGAAGGAAGCAGCTCAGACTCCAACTAGAGGTACTTAAACATTCAAAAACACTCATTGTCAGATGCCACAGACGCAGAATACATTAAAAAAAGACAAACACAAAAATATTTTTTTTGCATTTTATTCACAATTTTTGTTAGCCTTTTATGTTGAAAAATGTGGTTAATCGTTAAATCAATACGTCAATCAAGCTTATTTTATTCATTGCCATCCATGTCCCTAACATTTTATTGCACTGACATTGAACAAATTCACTATAAAGTGGAAAAAGATCATGGTTTTAAAACATCTCCTGACATTTCTACAAATAGCCACCGAAATTCAAGAAGGTCGCGATGATCATGTGACCAATTTGCATAAAATATGTTTCTTCGGATGTGGCAACCATTCATAATGGTGCTCTGAAAATTTCAAAGGCCTATGTCTGTTTTTCAATTTTTTATGAATTTTCAAAAAAAAACCAGTTGTTTTTAAAGAAATCTGCAAACACCCTTGGTAATGAGAGACAGTAATGCTCTGTATTGCTGGTCAGCAAAGTGATAATTATATCTGAGAATATTAGATGAGGAAAATATTAGAGTTTCCCATCCTTGAAAATATGTGCTTGGACCTGGAAAAGGCTGGAAAAACCCTGGAAAATGCTTGAAGAAATTTGCTATGAACCCTGTGCAGACTTTTTTTTTTTTGGATAGCGTATTTACCATTCTTGGCTTCAGTCAGTATTTGTTATTTCCCAACTTAATCTCTTCATACAGGTATCGCTTTAGTTAATGTAGTGCTCTGTGCTTGATACCCTGGTGATGCCCTCATAGTTATAATGTGGGCTGTTGTTTTCCTGTGTCATAGTAAGGCTAAACCTTAATCATGTCAAACATTACCACATCATCCACTGCTGCAAGAGTATTTGTATGCTTGGTGCAGGCTTCCTGCAGGACCAGCTCCATTGGTCATTCCCATGCTCCATAAGAAGTGCAAAGGAAAATGATGATGATAATAGTAAGGCTATTTCTAACCTGTTTTCATACACATCATTGTTGTTGTTATCATACACATCATTGTTGTTGTTATCATACACATCATTGTTGTTGTTGTCATACACATCATTGTTGTTGTTATCATACACATCATTGTTGTTGTTGTCATACACATCATTGTTGTTGTTATCATACACATCATTGTTGTTGATGTCATACACATCATTGTTGTTGTTATCATACACATCATTGTTGTTGTTATCATACACATCATTGTTGTTGTTGTCATACACATCATTGTTGTTGTTGTCATACACATCATTGTTGTTGTTATCACACACATCATTGTTGTTGTTATCATACACATCATTGTTGTTGTTATCATACACATCATTGTTGTTGTTATCATACACATCATTGTTGTTGTTATCATACACATCATTGTTGTTGTTATCATACACATCATTGTTGTTGTTATCATACACATCATTGTTGTTGTTATCATACACATCATTGTTGTTGTTGTCATACACATCATTGTTGTTGTTGTCATACACATCATTGTTGTTGTTATCATACACATCATTGTTGTTGTTATCATACACATCATTGTTGTTGTTATCATACACATCATTGTTGTTGTTATCATACACATCATTGTTGTTGTTATCATACACATCATTGTTGTTGTTGTCATACACATCATTGTTGTTGTTGTCATACACATCATTGTTGTTGTTATCATACACATCATTGTTGTTGTTATCATACACATCATTGTTGTTGTTATCATACACATCATTGTTATTGTTATCATACACATCATTGTTGTTGTTATCATACACATCATTGTTGTTGTTATCATACACATCATTGTTGTTGTTATCATACACATCATTGTTATTGTTGTTCATTGTTATTGTTATCATACACATCATTGTTGTTGTTATCATACACATCATTGTTGTTGTTATCATACACATCATTGTTGTTGTTATCATACACATCATTGTTGTTGTTATCATACACATCATTGTTGTTGTTATCATACACATCATTGTTGTTGTTATCATACACATCATTGTTGTTGTTATCATACACATCATTGTTGTTGTTGTCATACACATCATTGTTGTTGTTGTCATACACATCATTGTTGTTGTTATCATACACATCATTGTTGTTGTTATCATACACATCATTGTTGTTGTTATCATACACATCATTGTTGTTGTTATCATACACATCATTGTTGTTGTTATCATACACATCATTGTTGTTGTTATCATACACATCATTGTTGTTGTTATCATACACATCATTGTTGTTGATGTCATACACATCATTGTTGTTGTTATCATACACATCATTGTTGTTGTTATCATACACATCATTGTTGTTGTTGTCATACACATCATTGTTGTTGTTGTCATACACATCATTGTTGTTGTTATCATACACATCATTGTTGTTGTTATCATACACATCATTGTTGTTGTTATCATACACATCATTGTTATTGTTATCATACACATCATTGTTGTTGTTGTCATACACATCATTGTTGTTGTTATCATACACATCATTGTTGTTGTTATCATACACATCATTGTTTTTGTTATCATTACACCATCATTGTTGTTGTTATCATACACATCATTGTTGTTGTTATCATACACATCATTGTTGTTGATGTCATACACATCATTGTTGTTGTTATCATACACATCATTGTTGTTGTTATCATACACATCATTGTTGTTGTTATCATACACATCATTGTTATTGTTATCATACACATCATTGTTGTTGTTATCATACACATCATTGTTGTTGATGTCATACACATCATTGTTGTTGTTGTCATACACATCATTGTTGTTGTTGTCATACACATCATTGTTGTTGTTATCATACACATCATTGTTGTTGTTATCATACACATCATTGTTGTTGTTATCATACACATCATTGTTGTTGTTATCATACACATCATTGTTGTTGTTATCATACACATCATTGTTGTTGTTATCATACACATCATTGTTGTTGTTATCATACACATCATTGTTGTTGTTATCATACACATCATTGTTGTTGTTATCATACACATCATTGTTGTTGTTATCATACACATCATTGTTGTTGTTATCATACACATCATTGTTGTTGTTATCATACACATCATTGTTGTTGTTATCATTGTTATCATACACATCATTGTTGTTGTTGTCATACACATCATTGTTGTTGTTTATCATACACATCATTGTTGTTGTATGTCATACACATCATTGTTGTTGTTATCATACACATCATTGTTGTTGTTGTCCTACACATCATTGTTGTTGTTATCATACACATCATTGTTGTTGTTGTCATACACATCATTGTTGTTGTTATCATACACATCATTGTTGTTGTTGTCATACACATCATTGTTGTTGTTATCATACACATCATTGTTGTTGTTATCATACACATCATTGTTGTTGTTATCATACACATCATTGTTGTTGTTATCATACACATCATTGTTGTTGTTATCATACACATCATTGTTGTTGTTATCATACACATCATTGTTGTTGTTATCATACACATCATTGTTGTTGTTATCATACACATCATTGTTGTTGTTGTCACACACATCATTGTTGTTGTTGTCATACACATCATTGTTGTTGTTATCATACACATCATTGTTGTTGTTATCATACACATCATTGTTGTTGATGTCATACACATCATTGTTGTTGTTATCATACACATCATTGTTGTTGTTGTCACACACATCATTGTTATTGTTATCATACACATCATTGTTGTTGTTATCATACACATCATTGTTGTTGTTATCATACACATCATTGTTGTTGTTATCATACACATCATTGTTGTTGTTATCATACACATCATTGTTGTTGTTGTCATACACATCATTGTTGTTGTTGTCATACACATCATTGTTGTTGTTATCATACACATCATTGTTGTTGATGTCATACACATCATTGTTGTTGTTATCATACACATCATTGTTGTTGATGTCATACACATCATTGTTGTTGTTGTCATACACATCATTGTTGTTGTTGTCATACACATCATTGTTATTGTTATCATACACATCATTGTTGTTGTTATCATACACATCATTGTTGTTGTTATCATACACATCATTGTTGTTGTGTTGTTGTTGTTATCATACACATCATTGTTGTTGTTATCATACACATCATTGTTGTTGTTGTCATACACATCATTGTTGTTGTTATCATACACATCATTGTTGTTGTTATCATACACATCATTGTTGTTGTTGTCATACACATCATTGTTGTTGTTATCATACACATCATTGTTGTTGTTGTCATACACATCATTGTTGTTGTTATCATACACATCATTGTTGTTGTTATCATACACATCATTGTTATTGTTATCATACACATCATTGTTGTTGTTATCATACACATCATTGTTGTTGTTGTCATACACATCATTGTTGTTGTTATCATACACATCATTGTTGTTGTTGTCATACACATCATTGTTGTTGTTATCATACACATCATTGTTGTTGTTGTCATACACATCATTGTTGTTGATGTCATACACATCATTGTTGTTGATGTCATACACATCATTGTTGTTGTTATCATACACATCATTGTTGTTGTTGTCATACACATCATTGTTGTTGTTATCATACACATCATTGTTGTTGTTATCATACACATCATTGTTGTTGTTATCATACACATCATTGTTGTTGATGTCATACACATCATTGTTGTTGTTGTCATACACATCATTGTTATTGTTATCATACACATCATTGTTATTGTTGTCATACACATCATTGTTGTTGTTATCATACACATCATTGTTGTTGTTATCATACACATCATTGTTATTGTTATCATACACATCATTGTTGTTGTTATCATACACATCATTGTTGTTGTTATCATACACATCATTGTTGTTGTTGTCATACACATCATTGTTGTTGATGTCATACACATCATTGTTGTTGTTGTCATACACATCATTGTTGTTGTTATCATACACATCATTGTTGTTGTTATCATACACATCATTGTTGTTGTTGTCATACACATCATTGTTGTTGATGTCATACACATCATTGTTGTTGTTGTCATACACATCATTGTTATTGTTATCATACACATCATTGTTGTTGTTATCATACACATCATTGTTATTGTTATCAAACACATCATTGTTGTTGTTATCATACACATCATTGTTGTTGTTATCATACACATCATTGTTGTTGTTATCATACACATCATTGTTGTTGTTATCATACACATCATTGTTATTGTTATCATACACATCATTGTTGTTGTTATCATACACATCATTGTTGTTGTTATCATACACATCATTGTTGTTGTTATCATACACATCATTGTTATTGTTATCATACACATCATTGTTGTTGTTATCATACACATCATTGTTATTGTTATCATACACATCATTGTTATTGTTATCATACACATCATTGTTGTTGTTATCATACACATCATTGTTGTTGTTATCATACACATCATTGTTATTGTTATCACACACATCATTGTTGTTGTTATCATACACATCATTGTTGTTGTTGTCATACACATCATTGTTGTTGTTGTCATACACATCATTGTTGTTGTTATCATACACATCATTGTTGTTGTTATCATACACATCATTGTTGTTGTTATCATACACATCATTGTTATTGTTATCACACACATCATTGTTGTTGTTATCATACACATCATTGTTATTGTTATCATACACATCATTGTTGTTGTTATCATACACATCATTGTTGTTGTTATCATACACATCATTGTTGTTGATGTCATACACATCATTGTTGTTGTTGTCATACACATCATTGTTGTTGTTATCATACACATCATTGTTGTTGTTATCATACACATCATTGTTATTGTTATCATACACATCATTGTTGTTGTTATCATACACATCATTGTTGTTGTTATCATACACATCATTGTTATTGTTATCATACACATCATTGTTGTTGTTATCATACACATCATTGTTGTTGTTATCATACACATCATTGTTGTTGATGTCATACACATCATTGTTGTTGTTGTCATACACATCATTGTTGTTGTTATCATACACATCATTGTTGTTGTTATCATACACATCATTGTTGTTGTTGTCATACACATCATTGTTGTTGTTATCATACACATCATTGTTGTTGTTATCATACACATCATTGTTATTGTTATCATACACATCATCATTGTTGTTGTTGTCATACACATCATTGTTGTTGTTGTCATACACATCATTGTTGTTGTTATCATACACATCATTGTTGTTGTTATCATACACATCATTGTTATTGTTATCATACACATCATTGTTGTTGTTATCATACACATCATTGTTGTTGATGTCATACACATCATTGTTGTTGTTGTCATACACATCATTGTTGTTGTTATCATACACATCATTGTTGTTGTTGTCATACACATCATTGTTGTTGTTATCATACACATCATTGTTGTTGTTATCATACACATCATTGTTGTTGTTATCATACACATCATTGTTGTTGTTATCATACACATCATTGTTGTTGTTATCATACACATCATTGTTATTGTTATCATACACATCATTGTTGTTGTTATCATACACATCATTGTTGTTGATGTCATACACATCATTGTTGTTGTTATCATACACATCATTGTTGTTGTTATCATACACATCATTGTTATTGTTATCATACACATCATTGTTGTTGTTATCATACACATCATTGTTATTGTTATCATACACATCATTGTTGTTGTTATCATACACATCATTGTTGTTGTTATCATACACATCATTGTTGTTGTTGTCATACACATCATTGTTGTTGTTATCATACACATCATTGTTGTTGATGTCATACACATCATTGTTGTTGTTATCATACACATCATTGTTGTTGATGTCATACACATCATTGTTGTTGTTGTCATACACATCATTGTTGTTGTTATCATACACATCATTGTTATTGTTATCATACACATCATTGTTGTTGTTATCATACACATCATTGTTGTTGTTATCATACACATCATTGTTGTTGATGTCATACACATCATTGTTGTTGTTGTCATACACATCATTGTTGTTGTTATCATACACATCATTGTTATTGTTATCATACACATCATTGTTATTGTTATCATACACATCATTGTTATTGTTATCATACACATCATTGTTGTTGTTATCATACACATCATTGTTGTTGTTATCATACACATCATTGTTGTTGTTGTCATACACATCATTGTTGTTGTTGTCATACACATCATTGTTATTGTTATCATACACATCATTGTTGTTGTTATCATACACATCATTGTTGTTGTTGTTGTCATACACATCATTGTTGTTGTTATCATACACATCATTGTTGTTGTTATCATACACATCATTGTTGTTGTTATCATACACATCATTGTTGTTGTTATCATACACATCATTGTTGTTGTTATCATACACATCATTGTTGTTGTTATCATACACATCATTGTTGTTGTTGTCATACACATCATTGTTATTGTTATCATACACATCATTGTTGTTGTTATCATACACATCATTGTTGTTGTTATCATACACATCATTGTTGTTGTTATCATACACATCATTGTTGTTGTTGTTATCATACACATCATTGTTGTTGTTATCATACACATCATTGTTATTGTTATCATACACATCATTGTTGTTGTTATCATACACATCATTGTTGTTGTTATCATACACATCATTGTTGTTGTTATCATACACATCATTGTTGTTGTTATCATACACATCATTGTTGTTGTTGTCATACACATCATTGTTGTTGTTGTCATACACATCATTGTTATTGTTATCATACACATCATTGTTGTTGTTGTCATACACATCATTGTTGTTGTTGTCATACACATCATTGTTGTTGTTATCATACACATCATTGTTGTTGTTATCATACACATCATTGTTGTTGTTGTCATACACATCATTGTTATTGTTATCATACACATCATTGTTGTTGTTATCATACACATCATTGTTGTTGTTATCATACACATCATTGTTGTTGTTATCATACACATCATTGTTGTTGTTATCATACACATCATTGTTGTTGTTATCATACACATCATTGTTGTTGTTATCATACACATCATTGTTGTTGTTATCATACACATCATTGTTGTTG
Source organism: Oreohelix idahoensis (assembly GCA_024509875.1). Lineage (NCBI taxonomy): Eukaryota > Metazoa > Mollusca > Gastropoda > Stylommatophora > Oreohelicidae > Oreohelix > Oreohelix idahoensis. Next base: position 361,281 of record JAMPIV010019879.1, on the reverse strand, counting down.
TTATCATACACATCATTGTTGTTGATGTCATACACATCATTGTTGTTGTTGTCATACACATCATTGTTGTTGTTATCATACACATCATTGTTATTGTTATCATACACATCATTGTTGTTGTTATCATACACATCATTGTTGTTGTTATCATACACATCATTGTTGTTGATGTCATACACATCATTGTTGTTGTTATCATACACATCATTGTTGTTGTTGTCATACACATCATTGTTGTTGTTATCATACACATCATTGTTATTGTTATCATACACATCATTGTTATTGTTATCATACACATCATTGTTGTTGTTGTCATACACATCATTGTTGTTGTTATCATACACATCATTGTTATTGTTATCATACACATCATTGTTGTTGTTATCATACACATCATTGTTGTTGTTATCATACACATCATTGTTATTGTTATCATACACATCATTGTTGTTGTTATCATACACATCATTGTTGTTGTTGTCATACACATCATTGTTGTTGTTATCATACACATCATTGTTGTTGTTATCATACACATCATTGTTGTTGTTATCATACACATCATTGTTGTTGTTATCAAGTCTTACCTCAGTCCTTTCTATATTTTTCTTATTCAGATACCACACTAGTTGACACAGGTGATCAAGTGTCATCACAGTTTTTGGTCTCTGTTGTTTTTTTTTAAAATTCTGTCATGTACTATATTTATAGACTGTCTGGCATCTTCTGTCTTTGTCTGCTCCACTCTTTTGTCATAAATTTGTGCACGTTCTAACAAGGCTTTCAAGTTTCCTCATCTTAAAACATGCATTGAAGGTGAACTGCCTCTCATTGTTGAAAATGTAGCTCAGTATGGTCTCTTTGCAATTTTTGGTTCATCCCGATACACCTCATGTTAAATTTCAGTTGCAGATTAATTACAAGTAAAATTTGAAAGGAGCGTAAAATCATTCTACTTATGATAAATTGATTATTCTGTTTTTGCAAATAGTAGGAAATAGAGTGAGCTTTGTTTAGAAGATCAAAAGGTAGTTTTTGGTGAAAACGATCAGGCACTGGGCACAACAGATTGTGGTAGGTATAGGATTGGTGCAACAGATCTTTGCACTTGACCTGCTGTATATACTCGAGTATAAGTCGAGAAATTTATTCCCATTTTAGGACCTTAAAACCACTGCTTTCTTTGAAAATATTCAAGTAGATGTCTGAGAGTGTAAAGAAGAAGAACCTTCAAAAAAATGTACCCAGAAGTCAAGTCAAAAAAAAAAAAAAAAGATATGTGAAACTTGTCGGTGTTGTCCCCCCCCCCCCCACCCCCCCCCCCCCCGCCGCCGCATACTCGTATCCTTCAGATATAAACTTGCTGCTTCATTAAATGTATTTTCCAAAATATCTTAAGTAATACATGTTTGAATCACTTTTATTAGGCTGTTAATTGCGGTAATTATTAAATAAAAACACACACTTGATTCAAACGAAATAAAAATAAAATTTTATCATAGTTTAGTACTTCCTATTATGCGTGCATTGACATGCACAGTTGTTGAAATCGTTTGTTGTAAACACCAGCATTTAGTAAAAAAAAATAAAAAAATTTTGTTCTGAGATATTTGATTGTTTGTATTGAGCACATTTGCAATCTACATTTTGCTGATGATATCGATCTTATAGCTGGAACAGAATCAGAACTTCAAGACCTTACCTCTAGACTGGAGAAAGTAACAAGAACATATGGGATGGAAATTAATATAGAAAAAAGCAAGATATTGGTGAATAGCCATAAGAAACATGTTCCGACCAACATTACGTTAAATGGGCAAACATTAGAAGAAGTTAACACCTCTAAATATCTCGGGTCCACTATATGTAGTGATGGAAGATCAAGTAAAGAAATCAAGACAAGACTTGAGATGGCCTCAGCTGCCATGACAAGGCTGAATGGGATCTGGAAAAGTAACATCAGTTTTCCTGTGAAGATCAAATTATACAAATCACTTGTATTATCTATTCTCTTGTATGGGTGTGAGGGCTGGACACTCACTGCAGATACGGAGTGAAGGATTCAGGCTTTCGAGTATAAATGTTATAGAAGAATTTTGCGCATTTGCTATAAAGAGCACAAAACAAATGTCTATGTTAGAGAGAAAATAAACACCTATGCAGGCCACCAAGAACCACTTTTGTCAGTAGTGAAATGTCGAAAGCTTGCCTGGTTTGGGCATGTAACTCGTCATGACTCCCTTTCGAAAACGATCCTCCAGGGAACAGTCGAAGGTAAACGGAGAAGAGGAAGGCAAAGAAAATCCTGGGCTGATAACATCAAAAAATGGGCAGGGCACGGTTTTTCCACACTTGTACGCAGTGCTGAGGATAGAGAGCAGTGGAGGACCCTGTCTGCTGATGCTTCCACCATGACACCCCTACGACCCATGACGGGTTACAGGTTGAGATGAGATGATGATTGAGCACATTTGCTAAAATTCTTTACTTGTGAATACATTGAAGGAATTGTAAGACGCAGCATCTAGATCTAGAGTGTGTTTAGGTCAAGGGTTTCCTACTAAGTCGCATAATTCAACTGGAGTACAGTTTGTTGACCAGCCTCCTTCGTTTGATCTATCATCAGGATCATTACTTCTTTCACTAGGTTCACTTTCGTCAGTGTCACTGTCAGAGTGTAAATTCAATATCCACCTCTGAATTGGCTGCACTGTTAGTATGAAAAATCATAATATTGATCCATTCTATAAAATTTTTCACAAAATGTAAGCTTTAAGTGTACCGGAAATCTAATTGTAACTTAAGTCTCGCTCAATACCAATGCCTTGTTGCTGCTTACGATTGACAGTAATTTTCAGCGGGCTATTTTTGCAGTTTTGAACAGGACATTAAACTTTCTGGGTGGGAGATTTCAGACATTTTAAACGGGAAAGGGTTACGCTGAAAGTAATAGAATTTGCATAAAGCTAGGGAAATTCCAATGCAATGTGGGAGTTTGAAATCGACAAAAAACTAATTCAACTTTTGATTGGTTCATTCATTTTGGGAGCTTTTTAAGTCATAAAGTCTAGGGGCCGACTTAGTCGGATCGACCTATACTCGAGTATATATGGTACTTCTCTCTATGAAAAACTGTTTGGAGATGTCAGGAACCTTTAGCTGACTACAGCTTTTATTAGAATCATTAATTTGGAAGCCTGAAGGCAAACGAAGAAGACATATTGTCCTTCATTTCAGTTAAAAAAAACTAAAACAGCAGAAGAGGATGAATATTGTAACTGTTTGCTATAAGTAATCAACTATCTGCATGGATTAGATTACAGAATATCGAGGTATCCATCAAGCCAGTTGCCAGTGGATTGTAGGACATTAAAGAGTTTCTATATTTTAGCATATATTTTTAAAATCTGAAACTTGCTTGTTGCATGTAACATATCTGCTTGTATTTCTCTTAGCTTTTCATGGTGTGAAGAGAAAGTTCAGTGAAGGAGAGCACATTTTACAAAGTATTCAGGGGAAGAAAGTTAATAATGGAATGAACGAACAGAAAACAGCTTATCCTCACAGATATTTGGAGCGGCTTAATAACAGCGTTGCCCCAGGATCTATGAAAGCCAAGACATTCTCTCATCCAGAGACATCTGTGACTCATCCATCTCAGCTCCAGGACTTTTCAAGGCTGCCAGGGTCAAATTCCCATCATCCGGTCCCAGGTAAGCTCTGCAGCACGTCAAACAAATGAGCAGTAGACAGAAAATATATGTTAAGAGAGATAATTCATGAACATTATAGGGCAAAGTACGAGGGGCGTTCAGAAAGTAATGCACCACATCGTTTTTCTCAGGAGCTGTTTATTCAAAAAGCATGAAATTTATACACAATATACACGGATATGTCATGTAAACATCGGTATTATTCAACATAATCCCCATCAACTTGTACGGCTTTATGCCAGCGCGAAACAAGTGCATGTATTCCTAGCCCGTACCAGATTTTGTCTTGATCATGTAGCCATTTCTTCGCTGCATGAATCACTCCTTCGTCATCTTCAAACCTTGTCCCACGAAGTGCATCTTTAAGTGGACCAAATAGATGAAAATCAGAGGGTACCAAATCGGGACTATAGGGTGGATGGTGTAGTACAGTCCAACCCAATTTGGTGATTGCTTCCCGTGTTGCCAGTCTTGTGTGAGGTCGCGCATTGTCGTGAAGGAGAAGCAGGTCTGCTGGATTCTTGTGCGGCCGAACTCTGCGAAAACGTTGATTGAGTTTTTTCAATGTCTTAATGTAAGCTTGCGAATTGATTGTCTCTCCACTTTGCATAACATCCACAAGAATCACACCTTCAATGTCCCAAAAGACAGTGATCATGACCTTTCCAGCTGAAGGAATTGTCTTGAATTTCTTTCTTCGTGGTGATTGCGGATGATGCCACTTCATTGACTGTCTTTTTGTCTCAGGTTTAAAATGATGTGCCCAGGTTTCGTTACCTGTAACGATCTTAGCCAAAAAGTTCTCTCCATTAGCATTGAAACGCTCCAACAATTCAGAAGAAATTGCTTTCCTTTGCAATCGGTAGTCATTTGTGAGACTTCGAGGAACCCATCTTGCGCAAACCTTAGAAAATCCGAGAGTTTTTATAACTGCATTTGCACTACCAATGCTGACTGACAGCTGTAAGGCCAATTGTTGAGTAGTGATTCGCCTATCAGTAAGAATAATGCCCTCAGCACATTTCAACATTTCTGCGTTGGTGGCTGTGGCAGGACGTCCACAGCGCGGCTGATCAAGGAGCTCTGTTTCTCCACTTCCTGATTCTTTGATTCTCTGAACCCATCTACTGACTGTACTCCTGTCGACTGCAAAACTTCCATACACATCACATAGACGCTTGTGAATGTTCACAACAGTTTCCTTCTTGAGAAATTCTATCACAATTCGCTGCTTATAACGCAAGTTGCTAACACGCTCCATTTCAACGGTTTAGGGCAGCTGTATAATTTGGTGGTTGCATTGCAATTTGGTGCACACAATTGGCACATACCATATTTGAAGTGTGCAAAATTTCATGCTTCTATCTTCATTATTAGCTGAGAAAAACGATGTGGTGCTTTACTTTCTGAACGCCCTTCGTAGAAGAGGATCTAACAATAACTGGGTAGACAGACTTTGTGAAGAGGCATTTGAAAAGGAATAAATGTAGGGAAAAATAAGCAGTTACAGCAGACAAGTAAAGTAAGGTATTACGTATCTTCCAGATTTTCCTGTCAGGCATCAGCATCAGTGCCATTCAGTTCCCTCTAGAACATAGGCTTTTAGTCAGTTTACTTCACACCCTTTTAACATGGAGAATTCTTTCTCTATCTTTGTTATGTCTCCAGTTCTCTTCTGCATGTGCTTTTGGGCCTCCCTCTATATAATTTGTGTCCTATCCAGAGCCTTTTCTTACTTCTTGTTCTACTGATATGTGCCGGGTTCTTTCCATCAATTCTACATTGGTGATCTTTGTCATGCCATTTTAATCCTATTATGTACAAGCACTTATTTATGACAGCTTGTTACGTCCTGGTGGTTGTTTCTGTTGTTCACAATGTTTCAAGGGCCATACAGTAGTATTGTCCTGACATTTGAGATGAAATGTTGTATTGAGTTTGTCTTTTTCCCTCGTATACTTCCCAATGCATTAGAAGCCCCTCTTGCCTTCTATGCTCTTATTTTTATAAATAATGGAGGAAACCTGAATCCTATGAGCAGTAAATAAATAAATAAATAAAGGTAATTAACAGGTACTCCTTGGACATAAAGGATGACTCCAGACAATAGAAAAGAAAATATAAGTGATAGGAATACCGGGAATCGAACCTAGGACCAACCAAACGTCACCATTTGTGATGGGGTACTGAAATTTATCTTTTTAATAAGCCCCATTTTTTTCTCCTCGCTTTATTTTCTTCTCCTCGCTTTATTTTCACTACTTCTAGTAGGGATTACAGGTAATCTACCCCATTTTTTTTCTCCTTCTATTATTTACGATTTTCAGAGTGAGATTATGAGGGAGTTTATCTTATCTGCATTATATTTCTTCTCTATGAATAGAGGTGGTGTTTCGTGTTGGTGTGTAGGAAATTGTTGCAGTATTTTTCTATAGGGAGGACGATAGAGCCTAGATCAGATTTGCATCAGTGGTAGCTTTTTTAAAAAGATAGGGCATGCAACTAGATGCATTTTTCGGGATTTTAAGATTATTTGCGGCCATTTTTGTTTCATTTTTGCAGTATAGGGCTGGGACTAATTCCCGTTTCTTTGTCTAAATGGGGGATGGGGGTTAGTGACCTTTTACCATGTGCTGGCAGTAACCGGATGAGTCAGAGTTGTTTACAATTCTGATTGGCTGAGATCTAACTGCTTTGAATGGCAGCGCGTTCATTGGGGCTTAGAACAGAGCCGCGCAAATGACGTCATGAGGGCAGCGTGGGGAATGCTGATTATAAATACGCACTGATTTTCTCTAATGATAATTGCCAGCCGCGTACCAGAGTCTAGCCGATTCGCCTTCAGTGGGAATTCGAGTTTGCAGGTACCGGTTTGTGGGAAAGAGAGCGGAATTTTGATACCACAAAATTTCTCCCACGGCAAAGTTGTGGCATTCGCAGAAACGCAAAGTTTGGCGTTAATTGCCAGAGGTGGAAGAAGAGAAAAAATATGTTTTCCCAAGGCAGGGAAGACATTCTCCAGTTGAAAGGGATTTTGGTGGAAAAATCCGGAGCTCTGATGCTCAATCTTCTTACACACGCAAATCGGCAGGTTGCCCGCGTGGTTGTAATTTATTTTCGCTTCGTCCCGGCCATAATAAAGCCGAAGGCCCACAGCCCAGAGAGAGGGGTGAGCGGGCAGGTGTATACAATTTGTAGTAGCAGCCAGCTACAGTTTCCAGTCCAGAATCCAGTGTTTAAACCTAGTCGTCACTTACAGAATTGTGGAGAGCAACAGGGTAAAAATCCTCTCTACAGATGTTAGAGCAGAAGACAGCTGCTGAAGTTTACTCTACAGATGGTAGAGCAGAAGACAGCTGCTGAAGTTTAGTCTACTGGTGGTAGAACAGAAAGACAGAACTGAGCGCAAAGTTTAATGAAAAGCATAGCAGAGGTCAGCTGCTGAAGTTTTCAGGAGATTTTCAGGATAGGCTGGGTAGTTAAGAAGTCTGTGCAGTGATTGTGTAGAAAATTCGTAGTAGTTCCAGAGGACTGGGACATTAGCAGTAACATTAGAAGTTAGCATAGCTAGTTGAGTGGAGGCTCGACATCTGAGACCCCACCAAGTGCAGTGTGATTCATTTCATTTAATCTTACCTTCTTTCTCCATACAGGTGAAACTTGTGGGTGAAGGGTTGGGTTTGATGATACATCAATTGTAGTTTTTGCCTGAATTTGTTTTCCAGGTGTGCTTACACTGCATTTTTATCCTTTTGACATGTATTTGATTACTTGTTTGTGTGTATAATAAAACTTGTACATTTATAGTCTGGACCAGTCATTTTAATTACGTACAGTAGCTATCTGTTGTCTGTATCGTGGTGTATGTGAATCTTAATTGAACCTTATCCCCTTAGGGTAGTTAGAGGTGGTCGAAGCCATAGCAATTTATACGTCCGGAGTGGCGAGGAAGAGTCAACTTCGGTTCTCAACCTCGGAGCCAATGGTCTCAACTTTCACATTTGCACTGTCATTTTCATCTGAATCTATCCTTTCAGTCTTTCTTCTCACTAGTGTCTTGTCACTATATGTAGACAGCCTCTAGTCGTAAATCTATTTCGTGAAACATTGCCTTGCTGTGACCGGACATCTTGAAAGGATGCTTGGCCAGTTTTGCATCCCAAAAAAAGTGCATTATTGGCTGAGGTCATTCTACACAACTATGGTATATAAGACCCATGGGAGACCCAGACAGTTTAAAGACGCAATCACTAATATAACTTTCCTATCAGAAAGTATAGGCCAAATAATGACCAGAATACGTACTTGTGTCAAGTAATGTGTAGTGGAAGACAAATAACACAGAATAGACGAGTAGGTTAAAGTCACCGATGGGTGAACTCTTAAATAAATAATGGAGGAAACCTGAGTCCCATCTTATTTTGATAACACTATCCATTCCTTCAACCTAGCTTGTGTACCAACAAAGAGACTTGTATGAATCCACAGTCAAGATCTTGTAAGCATATTTATTCATGCACGTTAGATGTTATAGGGAGATATAATCCATATTACTTTAGCCACATTACATAGTTCACTGGCCAGATATGTCGCAGCTGGTTTTCTCATGGAATCTAATCTCCCACAAAAAACTTAAAAAAGTGTTGAAGTAATTTTAAAAGGTCATTCACTGAGACAACAAGTGCTGTAGTTTGCAGGAATGTTGTGAGTAATTAGTTTAAACGAATGTTTCACTACTTAGCAAATAATTTTTTCACTCAAAAGTTGGTCATGGTAAGTTACTTCTCTGGCAAAATTTAGTGGTTAAATGGATTAACTAGAGTGAATCAATGAGGATTCAATTAACTAGAGTGAATTAGTGAGAATCACAGAAGCTATGGGGGTTGTGCTATGTCGTTGATGCCTTCGGCAAATGTAACGAAGAAACATGAATGTAGAAGGCAAGGTGCAGGAGAGAAGAGGAGAGAGAGAAAAAGAAGAGCGGACAATCTATGAAAAATATGTGTATATACTGGAGCTGTTGAAGCGCCTAGCAATGGGCAACATTTATACAAACAATCATTTATGATTTCGATATACTGATGATTCAGGAGAACAATTTAAAAGTGAATTCTTTTGTCAATTGCCCAGGTTACAAATGTTACACAAATCCATGTGGGCCCTGTAGACGAGGGCAAGCAATGTATGTGAAAAATGAACTCCCTCATGCATGGCTAGATACAAGTTTCCACTCTAATGAGGATGTGGAATTGCAGGGGATTGCACTGCATATAAGCAGTCAGGAATGGCAAGTCTTCATTTTATATGCTCCTGTAGATCGCCTTCTGGAAGAGGGTAGCTGGGAGTTCCTGACAAAATTGTCAGAAGAACCTAACAAAAAGTATCTAATTGCCGGTGATTTTAATGCTAGGTCTAAGAAGTGGGGGAACATCACAGAAAATCGACAAGGTGTTAGCACAAACCTATCCATCTTAAATGCTGGACACCCAACAAGACTGGCAACTAAACCAGGGGATACTGATGGTGTCATAGATCTGGCATTGATTTCTAGTGCTGCCGCCACCTTTGCACGTTGGGATGTATTGCAAGCTCAAGAAAGTGATCACCTACCCTGTGTAGTACACATTGTGAAGGGAAAGATCACCAGACACAGGAAACCATAGTAGACTTTCCAGTATTATACAGGTCCACATGACAGTAGTAGCCCTGTGCACATATTGAATCAAAATGTGAAACAAAAGACACAACCATACTTTGGTTAGAATTCCTGGTGGAATGAGAAATTTGATACAACATGGCCGGAAAATGAAAGAGTGACAAAATCATGGCATAGAGCATGAAAGGGGAGGACAATGAATGATGAAGAGGTGGAAGAGATGGAGAAAAAGCAGAGAGCCAGCAATAAATTCAAGAGCTTGGCAAGAGAAGTCAAGAACGCAGTGTGGGAGAGCTTTGACACAGGTGGGTACTGAAAAAACTCTACTTAAATTCTGGTCCTTACATCGAAGGATGAGAAGGAACAGTACAAGCCAACCAATTCCTAATATTCTAAACTCGACAGGAATACGCCTAAGACCGTTGCCAATAAAGGGACATGCATTACTCGAACGTTATATTACTGAGACAGATAAATGTGATAAAGCTGTCCGCCAAGAAATTAAAGACTGTGTCCTGGAAGGTGACAGAAGAGGTGATGTATATTTTGACCTCATATCCGAAGAAGACGTTGTGTTCACTTTAGAAACCAGTAGAAACACTGCCCATGGTCCTGATGGTGTACAGTATCACCATATAAAACAGCTTGATGACACGGGCATTAAGAATGTCGTGAGTAATTTCAACACCAGCATACAGAATGCTGAGGTGCCGGAAGATTGGCTACATAGCTACCTAAGGCCACTTCCTAAACCTGGTAAAGACCCCACATTTCTCAGCAGCTCTAGAATTATCACACTGCAGAATGTGTACAGAAAATTACTAGAAAAGATCATAGTGAGAAAATAATGAACCACCTCGAAAATGCATTAGTCTATCCTGATACCCTGAGAAGCTATAGGCCCATGAAAGTAACACGGGGTAAATCTGGAACATTTGCTTATGATGTGATCTAGGAGTACCAAGGTAATAAACGAGAAATGGTTGCTGTAGCAATTGACCTAGAGGATGCTTATAACAGTGTGAACTTTGAAACCTTAATGAACTGTGTAATGGCTTGCGGTGTTAACCCTTGGCTAACAAGATGGATAGCAGCTGCCTTAACTGAGAGATCAGTTGCATTTCGCTTGGGAACATGGACATCAGAACCAATGCGCATTTGCCTGGGTTCTACCCCAGGGTTCTGCACTATCACCAGTGCTGTTTAACATGTAAACAGCAAAAGTAGCCACCGTTCAGCCAACTGGGCTGGAATGAACATTGACTTTTACAGATGACATACACGTTTACAGGACTGCCTCAGACAGACAGGAAAAGGTCAGTAGCATGCTGCATGGGACACTACATGAGGTGTTTAAATGGTGCGAGGAAACTGGCTTTAAAGTCAACTCCAACAAGGCCTACATGATATGGTGCTCCTTGAACAACTCCATAGTGAAAGCAGATCTCTCAGATATAACTCTCTTCTTCTTTAATCCTTAGCCGCCGACTGTCAAAGCAGTCAGTGGCCATCTAGATGGTGGCGTCTTGTAGGGCAGCAACAAACTGCTTCCACTTTGCTCGGTCGGCAGCCATCCTTCGTGCAGTGCCCCAGCTGTGGTTCATTCTTTGCATCTCGGCCTCCACAGTTCTCCGCCAGTTGAAAATATATTCAAGGGGGAAGATTGGAGTAAGTCAGGTGAGAACTGGACAGCTACCAGCAATCATCATTAGCCTTGTCAGACAGTGCAGAACTTGGGCCAATGGGAGGGCAGGGCTGCAAATTGATCAACTTATAAACGATCCTACTGTGCATGATGATGCCATTGTGTACACCAATGGGTCTGTAATCCGTGGTGAGAAATCTGGGTGGGGTCTCTGCTAGAGTAAAGGGCAGAATCGTCGCTGAATGTAGTGAAGGTTACATGATAACAACCTCCAGCATGAGAAGGGAGATAGAGGCAGCTATTGCAGCCTTAAGGTGGCTGTCTGAAACTTCATTAACAAGTGCAGTTATTGTATCAGACTCAAAGTCCATGCTTCGGAAGGTTCAAAGTGGATGGCTCAGGCATCAATGAAAAACCTCCATAGAAGCCTCAAATCTTCAGGAACTGGTGTGGATCAATGAAAGAGCTGACAGACTAGCTTCAAGAGCACCCATAGAAAGTACTTTGGATGTGGATAAAGGAGAGATACTGAGTGCAATTAATGATCACCTGTTAGAGAATGACACTGCAATCGATGAGTCATCAAGGCTAAGATTGCTGGAATTTGGCATCAAACGTAATACCAGCAGAGATGGGCATTTGAGAGGATGCATATGGCATGTATACAACCAGCATGCAACAGAAACAATTAGCATTCATACCCTGTGACATTTGTTGAGGGAGACTGAGCACCTATGGCTTTGCCCGGAGTGCAACAACGCCGATTCTGATCAACAATAGCAATAACAATGAGGATTGTGGCGCAGTGGGTTCAACTCACAGGCATAAGAGGAAGTTAAGTCCACGGTGACAGAGGTGGGGGTAACCTCACAGTTATCACTAGGCATCAGCTAGCCACAAAGCGAAAAGGGTGCAGTTTCATAAGTCTGCCCATGCTGGTTTCAACGGAATTTCATGCAAGACTTCTGCCATACATCCTCGTTGTGCGCCACAGATAACAGCCCCTCTCGGGGTCTGAACTAAACTGGCAGAGGATCTTGGAGTCGGTGGATCCCTAAAGATGTGTGCAGAACTCACCGATGAGGGGTATATGCTCTGACACCCATCAATCCACTCACAAATCATGGGTCAAATGATAACTGAGTCATCAGTGAATGACCCCAAGTCTAAGGTGGACCAATGTGCCAAGAGACTGAATGGCTGCTGGGTAAGCAGTCACGAACATTGGCTGTCTGGAGGGCGAGCGGGGCAGCACCAGCAGATGGACTCTGTAAGGACATCCCTTGCTTCTTCCCTGGTATGGTGGCTCTACCAGGGTTACCAAATATTTCCACCAATTATTGCAAATACACCATGAGAATTTTAACTATCCAGAATCATCGCGGGAGCAACGGAGATCGTGTTCTGTAGTCGAAACCTGCAGCAAATGAAATGAGGAAAAACAAATGCAGCAGGAGATATGGGAAGAGAGAAGAGGAGAGAGGAAAAAGAAGGGCAGGAAAAAGAAGGCTCAGAAAGAAAGCAGATCACATCTCGATAAAATATGTGCGTACAGGATACTGGAATTGTCGAAGTGCCAATCAACGTGCAGCCATTATACAAACAATCATCTACAATTTTGATATCCTCAAGATCCAGGAGACAAATTTAAAAGCCAATAGTGTTATCAATTGCCCAGGCTACAGATGTTACTCCAATCCATGTGGGCCTGGTAGACGAAGGCAAGCTATATATGTAAAACATGAGCTCCCTCATACGTGGCTGGATACAAGTTCCCAAACTAGTGAGGATGTGGAATTGCAGGGGATTGCTGTGAATATAGGCGATCAGGAGTGGCGAGTCTACAATTTATTTGCTCATGTCGACCATCTTACAGCAGAGAGTGATTGGAATTTTCTGGTGGAATTGTCTGAATATTCTAACATAAGGTGTTTAATTGCTGGCGATTTCAATGCTAGATCCAAGGAGTGGGGGAACATCACGGAAAATAGGCAGGGTATAGCTTTGAGCCAGGCATTACTTAACATGAACCTTGCCATCATGAATGATGGACGCCCAACTAGACTGGTAACTAAACCTGGGGATACAAATGGTGTCAGATCTGGCATTCATCTCTAGTGCTGCCACCACCATGGCACATTGGGATGTATTAGGTGTACAGGAAAGTGATCACCTACCTTGTGTCATACTCATTGCAAAGGGTAGGACCGCTAGACACAGGAAACCTAAACAGACCTTCAAGTATCCTACAGGCCCACTCGACTGTAACAACCCTTTACACACATTGCGTCAAACAAAAGACAGCGAGAACACCTTTCACCCAACCTCCCTGGTGGAATAAGACAGTGGAGGAAGCATGGATAGAAAAGGAAAGAGCAACAAAAGAATGGCGTAAAGCACAAAACAGAAGAATGATGAATGAGGGAGAGGTTGAAGAAATGGAGAAAAAGCAAAGAGCTGTTCATAGATTCAAGAGCATGGCAAGGGAGGCCAAGGATAAAGTGTAGGAGGACTTTGTGACACAGGTGGGCACGGAAAAAACCCTACAGAAATTCTGGTCCTTACATTAAAGAATGAGTGGGAAAAGCGCAAGTCAACCCATCCTTAATATCAAAAGCTCTACAGGACCAAGACCAAGCCTGAAGACAGACGAAGAGAAGGGAAGAGCATTATTCAATCGATATGTGGAGCAAACGGATAAAGGTGACAAAAGTGCCCGCCTGAAAATAAAGGACAATGTGCTTGAAAATGCCCTTAGCGGCCAGATATACTTCGATCTCATTTCTGAAGAGGAAGTGGTGTACACATTGAAAATCAGCAGAAACACTGCTCCGGGTCCTGATGGTGTACAATACCATCGTATTAAACAGTTCGACGACACAGCCATTATAAATATGGTGAGCGATTTCAATACCAGCATACAGAATGCTGAGGTGCCAGAAGACTGGCTACACAGTTACCTTTGGCCACTTCCTAAACCTGGCAAAGACCCCACACTGCTCAACAGCTATTGAATTATCACACTACAGAATGTCTATGGTAAATTACTTGAAAAGATAGTTGCAAGACAAGTAATGAGCCAACTCAAAAATGCACACATCCTTCCTGATACCCTGGGTAGCTATAGGCCTATGAAAACAACATGGGGTAATGCTGGAACGTTTGCGTACGATGTGTACGAGGAATTCCAGGGTAAAAGAGAAACGGTGGCTGTTGCGATTGACCTAGAGGATGCTTATAACCGTGTGGACTTTGCAACACTAATAGACTGTATAATGGCATGTGGTGTAAACCCTTGGATAACTAGGTGGATAGCAGCTGCCTTAACACATTAACTACCGAATTAAAAAAGACACTGTGGCCGAATTAAATTGTGTTCCCATTTTCATTCTGTAGGTGTATGTAGAATTTTATCTGTAGTTTTCTTAATTTTAAACATATTTTTATGAATTATATGTCATTTTAATGATAAATGAATGTACTGTTGCCTAAAGCTGATAAAAGGAAAGTTTACTTAGTATGGTAGATATTAATAGTAATATAAAATGATTGACAGACAAAAATCAATTCAAATTTGTTTCCAAATTATCAACTTATGTTCAAATTTCTTGTTTCTATGGTAGGTAATACCTTTCTTAAAGTGATTATTATGTAGTATATCCAATAACAAGAAAAACAAGCCCAAGAACACACACACTGACTAATATTTACACTATTGGTAACTTACATTATCACACCTATGCCACTTCCCAAAAATGTCTGAAATTTTTTCCTCATTTTCTCCCTGTAAGTGTTTGGAGAAACTTAAGCTGCAGATTTATTAAATTTTAAACAGATTTTTATTAACTGATATGTCAATTTGCTGACAAATGAAAGTACTGTTGTCTAAAGCTGATAAAAGGAAAGTTTACTTAGTATGGTAGATATTAATAGTAATATAAAATGATTGACAGACAAAAATCAATTCAAATTTGTTTCCAAATTATCAACTTATGTTCAAATTTCTTGTTTCTATGGTAGGTAATGCCTTTTTTAAGGTGATTATTATGTAGTATATCCAATAACAAGAAAAACAAGCCAAAAAACACACACACTGACTAATATTTACACTACTGGTAACTTACATTATCACACCTATGCCACTTCCCAAAAAATGTCTGGAAATTTTTTTCCTCATTTTCTCCTGTAAGTGTTTGGAGAACTTAAGCTGCAGATTTATTAATTTTTAAACAGATTTTTATTACTGATATGTCATTTTGATGACAAATGAATGTACTGTTGCCTAAAGCTGATAAAAGGAAAGTTTACTTAATATGGTGGATATTAGTAGTAATGTAAAAAAATGATTGAAAGAAAGAAAAAGTATGCAACATTTTTTTAAAATTATCAACTTACCTGGAACTTGCTTGTTCCTGAGGCAGCTAATTTCTTTTCTTGGTGATTTTCATGTAGTATATCCAGTGACAAAAAAAACAAGCCCAAGAACACACACAATAGCTAATAAATACACTATTAATGACTTACATTATCACACCTACACCACTTCCAAAAAATCTCAGAAATTTTGAATAAATAGCTCCTTTGACAAAGCACATTATCTATAACTTATTTACAGTATGTCAATGTCTTTAGTAAGTTACAGCTGAAGGATCATGCGTATGGTACAGCCTAAAAAACAGCTCTTTGGATGGAGATGGGGCTTTTCGGGGCAACCGATGCAATAAAAAAATTGGTGGTTTGGACTCGTTTCGCAGGTGTTGAGCACACTATACAGTTCCTATCTTTGTCGGTGTAATCCACAATGTGCTTTGCACCCTCAAATCTTTTAACTTTGTTTCCTAACAATTTCCTACCTTTCTTGTTGCTACTGGTATCTACTAGATCAGGTGGAGTTATGGAGGCAGCCTTCTCAGTCAACTGATCAATCAGTTTGTCTTTGAAAAATTTCAATGACACTGACTTCTCATCAGCATGACTGAGGGTGTACAATATATGGGCATTTACCTGGGACACCTCTATAATCCAGTAAAAAATTTTCTTCCACCATTTTCTAGTTTTTCTTTGGAAATTGCCATAGTAAGCTACCATTTGATCATTGTGGTCACATCCATTCATGCAAAAATTGTACTGGTGTACTGGTTTGGGTTTTTCGACTAAGTTGTGATGTCGAGTTGTGACTTGCACCATCTCAACTGATGTTTCAGTGGACACAACAATACATGGTTTCTTTGCCTTTTTGTCTCGCCAAGCGACCCACATAAGGGTTTTTCCACACATATCTGAGATCCATCACCATTTTTGTACCACCTGGCTTCTCGGTGACGGAGGGAGAGGGTCTTCAGTTGAAGTGGAAAAATTTTTTCTGTTGATGTTGACTGTGCCAGTATAATGAATGCCCCTACTCAACAGATAGGTTATCAGTGTATCCACAGTGTAGTATCTGTCAGCAAATACATGGTGGCCCTTCCCAATTCCTTGCAGCAAGAAATCAAATACCTTCACCGCCTGACTTGTTGTAGAGTCATTAGCAAGAATATATGATGTATTCTTCCCAAAGTATGTCAATACAGAATAGACATATCCAGTGGCAGAATCACACAATCCAAAGGTCTTAATGTGATACTTGCTTGGCTTTGTTGCATTGTACTGCTTGTGTTTCCAGCGTCCATTATACCCAATAACCATTTCATCAATGGCTAAATTCTGAAATGGATAAAATGCATCCTGGAACTTCGCAACGAGCAAATTTAAAAAAGGCTCTATTTTGTCCTTCCCTTCTGAATCAGCATCTCCAACATGCATCATTGTATGGTAAATTATTTCAAACCTAGATCTTGAAAACATATTGCCATACCAGGGTGTATAATTATGAGGTGTATGTGCCCAATAATCTTTTACCGATGGCTTTTTATCTAAACCCATCGCAGTTGTTACTGCGAAAAATTTCAAAAGCTCATAGTCAGTGACAGGTTTTTCCAAGCAGCAGACGAAGATCTGTTTGAAGATGGGGGTTTTGAATTCTTTACTTCAGCATAATCATTTATTACTTTGACCAAAGAATGTAAAACATCTGGTGTCAGCAATGTAAGCCAGCAATCAAGTACAGAGGAACTTGCATCAAGATTTGCTTGCAAACCTGGTTCATGAGTTGGATCAAAATAAAAACTATTTGTTGTTTCACCCTCAGTCACTTGATCCCATTGTTCTCTTATTTTAGTTAGGCCTAGGCCTACAGTATTTCCTGCACTATTTCCTGCACTATTGGTAACTCTAACCGAGGTTTTTCGCTCTTTTACGACCCACTGATGGCCCAGGACTTCTAATATCTTCATTGCTTGAATTTTCACTTCTAGTGTTATCATCACTGCCATACAATTCACTACCTGAATAAATGTCCACATTGTTTTCACTGTCCTCATCGTCGCTAGAACTATCATCAATCAATTGTTGAAATAAGTTTCTAGCCTGTTCAGCAGTTAGACGAGGTGTACGTGCGTTTTTTTGTGGCGATATCATTCGTTGCCATAGTAAACAGTTTTGCGATTTGGTAACTAACCTGAAACGTGTAATAAATATGAATATAATATCACTTTTGAGAAGCACAAATTTACCCACGCTTTGGAATGTCGTTTTCCGGTGTTAAATTAAAATCTCGAACCAGATCAGAATGTGTTTCGTCATATATTTCATTCGTTATCTTACTAAACTTAGAAAGCCGATGGGACCGGTTTGCCGTCCAAATGTGTTTCTTTCGTAAGCCGCCCCCATCGGCTTGCGGTAGTTAATGAGTTAATGGAGAGAACAGATGCTTGGGAACTTGGACATCAGAACCAATGTGCATTTGGCCGGGACAACCCCAGGGTTCCCCTCTATCACCAGTGCTGTTTAACATCTACACAGCAAAAGTAGTAACCTTTCAACCAACAGGACTGGGACGAACATTAACTTTCGCAGATGATATTCTCATGTACAGAACTGGCTCAGACAGACAGGAAATGGTCCAAGGCATACAAGAGACACTACAGGGGGTTTCTAAATGGTGTGAGGAAAGCGGATCAAAGGTCAATCCCAACAAGGCCTGTGTGATGAGATGCTCTTTGAACAACTCCATAGTGAAAGCAGACCTTCCAGACATCACTTTCAGTGGGCAGAGCATTGAAAGGCAAGTTAGGCTGAAGTATCTGGGAGTAATGTTTGATCGTGGGCTATCATTCAAGTATCATGTCAGGACTCCAAGATGCAGCAATAGTGAATGCAGTCAGCGACCCATAGCTGTACTGCTTGCATCAGGACCAGCGAACCAGAGCTGGTCAAGACCGCACTCCACCTCCACGTGGTGGTCCTGGAAACAGTCTGCAGCAGTGCAGTCTGGCTGAGCGAGTGCGGATCGCAATGGGAAGGCAAACCCGGTCCCTAAAAAATGCCGTGCTGAAGTCGGATGTGTCGACCGAAAGGTGCAGATATCATAGCTTAGGCGTAAACAGACACAACGCAACCACCGTCCTTTTCAGGGCGAACGAGGAAGAAGAAGAAGAAGTATCATGTCGAATTGATCATACAGAAGTGCAAGCGAGGACTGGCAGCATCAAAAACAATGGCTGCTGCGCGCTTGGAACAGAGACTATTGTTTCTCCTGTATCATCAGCTTGTGATTTCAGTAATCGAGTACGGGCTAGGAATACTCACGCTGTCAGTGTCACAATGTGAATGACTGGAACGCATTCAAAATGAAGGGATGCGACTGGTTTTGGGCTGTATGCTTGATACCCCCATTGTGACAATGAGATACATGCTCGGATTGCTGTCGATTAGGTCCAGATTAGCGATGGCCCACCCAGACAAAAGCATATATGCGGGTAACCACTGACAAAAGACATCCCCTGAATGAGAATGTAGCTGACATCAAAGGAGCAAGAATCAAGAGGGGGATGTCATGGATGGCACAGGCAGAGGCAATGATTGGTCAGGTGACCAGGGTTGAAAATGTATCCAAAGGGGAAGAGTGAAGTATGTCAGGGGAGAACTGGATAAACTACCAGCAGGTCATCATTAGCCTTGGCAGAGAGTTCAGATCTTGGGGCAATGGAAAAGCAGAGCTGGAGATTAATCAGCTGATAAGTGATCATGCTGGGGATGATGACACCATTGTGTACACTGATGGATCTGTAGTGCATGGTGAGAAATCAGGATGGGGCTTCTCTGCGAGAATAAAGGGCAGGGTCGTCGCTGAACAGAGTGGAGCCTACATGAGAACAACCTCCAGCATGAGAATGGAGGTAGAGGCAGTTACTGCAGCACTGAGGTGGCTGTCTGAAACTCCATCAACCAGGGCAGTTATATTGTCAGACTCTCTAACCATGCTTCGGAAAGTTAAGAACGGATGGCTACGGCAAGAATGGAAAACATCATTAGAATCCTGAAGTCTTCAAGAACTGGTGTGGATCTACTGTCCTGGTCATGCAGGGGTACGTGGCAGTGAGAGAGCTGACAGACTGGCCTCGAGAGCACCCATAGTGGGGACACTGGACATGGATGGAGAGATACTAAGGGCTATTAATGATCGCCTGCTGGATAATGACACTGCAATGGATGAATCAACAAGGCTGAGGCTGTTGGAGTTTGGCATCAAACGTGGGACTAGCAGAAATGGATGTGAGAGAGGATGCATTCGTCTTATGTACAACCAGCATGTTACAGGTACAATTAGCATTCATACTCTTCGACATTTGCTGAGGGAGACTGAGCACCTATGGGTTTGCCCAGAGTGCAGTGAGGTCGATTCTGATTAACAATAACAATGAGGGTTACCTGTCATGTCTACTCACAAACATATACGTTTGCATTTGTGTGTGTTATTTTTGGAAACTTGAGTTTGATCAAGCACATTCACTAAGTGGTTAAGGGGCATGGTGCCACTTCTTTAATTAGCCCACAACAGGAAGCATGCAGCAGAGCACTTCGTGTGCTCTTGTCATGGTGTTTTCTGTAGTAGTTTTAAGTGATGAGTTTTCTAGCCCCGTGCACATTCCATTCTTAGAATCCTCTTACCACAGACATTGTGGGAGCAGTAACCTATTCTGAAAACTCCAGGGAACCACACTGAATAATCAGTTTAAGTTTTGTTATAAACTGTCTTGTTACTGTTGTTCAGTGCTGTCTTTTATTTGTCAATGTTGTTGTTTCAGATGCTGCATGTACTTTGATAGATTCAGGAGTACCTTCTTTATTATCTGTGTCACAAACTTCCAGAAATACTTCAAGGCTGCCTCACCAAACAGTTTATCCATGGCCAGGCATAGAGGCTGTGTTAGAGTCATACCAGCAACACAGAGAAGGTAGTTATACAGAAAAAGGTTAACACTTTCATTGTTGATTTAACTTCAGGGTAGAGACCTGTCATTTTACTTAACTTCAGAATAGACAGGTTAGCTGAATTCGGAGGCTGGGGTTCTTCTCTCAATTTCAGAAGGGAGGCAATGGTTTACCAGCTGATGTAGGAGTAAGGGACTAGTTCATTTGCTAAATTAGAGGCAGTAGTTTCTGTACATAATTTCTGAATAAAAGCAGTGGTTTCTGTTCTAATTATAAATTGAGGGCATTGATTTTTAGGTGACATTAAATAGACAAAATTTGATAAGTTAGCTAACATCATAATAGAGTCAACCGCATTATAGAAACATGGTGCCAGAGAGCAAACTCAGAGTTATTATTAACTGACACTATACTAGTGGGATATCCATTTATATCTATAGAAGCAAAGCGACAGATGATAAGTAGCAAATTCATACCAACACTTTGTTATGAATGCCAAAAAATTGGTCATGGAAAAACACTAGAAAGGAGGATATCAGTGTGTGATATGATATGTCTGAAAAAGCTGCTCACATTATTGTACATGACAGAATGAGACATGAAGGTACAGGAAACAACAATATGTTTTGGATGCGTCATTATAATGCAGCCCCATCAGACACCTTCAATAGCAGATCTAATCTTCAGGGCAAAATGATGCCAATGGTGAAGATAGGTAGTGTAAGGACAACAGAACTAGCTGTAATAGAGTCGGTAGTGTTTCAGCTGACTTCATTCTCATTTCAGAGCCAGTGGTTAAGTTCATGTCAGAGAAGTCTTCTCTCATCTTAACATTAAAATACAGGCAGCATTTCCTCAGCTAACTTCAAAATATGAACTAAATGAAAAAAATCCAGTCTTTGGCTGAATTCACAGTAGTACTCCTAAAATATTAAACGTGGAACAAGGCTAGAGTTTATCTTTATGGCTGAATCTGGTATTTAGAAAAATGCTTCAGTTAGATGTTTATCAGCAAACTTCAGAACAGGGAACATGGTTTCTCAGACAGTTTCATATAAGAACAAAATCTTTTAGTCAGAAACAGTAAGCCTCAATGAATTAAGAAGGAAAATTAAGATGCATAAATCTTAAACAATTAATGAAAATGTCAATTATGCCGGAAACCTCATCATGTAAACAAAAATGGCTCATAAATGACCACTTTAAAAGCACAAAAATACTTTGCTTTTTTGTATTTCTCTTAAGTTGGGGATTCTAGATCAAGGACTGCCTTGTAATGTTATCATTTGATTTCGTCAATGTATTCTAACAAACACCAGCATCTTTTTTTCACCACTTGCTCCACCTAATCGGAAGATTTTCCTAGAAGAAGTCAGGTAAACACTCAAGACTCCAGCCATATTCATTGTTTACCCTAGAAGAAGTCAGTCAGGTAAACACTCAAGACTCAAGCCATATTCATTGTTTACCCTAGAAGAAGTCAGGTAAGCACTCAAGACTCCAGTCATATTCATTGTTTACCCTAGAAGAAGTCAAGTAAGCACTCAAGACTCCAGTCATATTCATTGTTTACCCTAGAAGAAGTCAGGTAAACACTCAAGACTCCAGTCATATTCATTGTTTACTTTAGAAGTCAGTCAGGTAAACACTCAAGATTCCAGCCATATTCATTGTTTACCCTAGAAGAAGTCAGTCAGGTAAACACTCAAGATTCCAGCCATATTCATTGTTTACCCTAGAAGAAGTCAGTCAGTTAAACACTCAAGATTCCAGCCATATTCATTGTTTACCCTAGAAGAAGTCAGTCAGGTAAACACTCAAAATTCCAGCCATATTCATTGTTTACCCTAGAAGAAGTCAGTCAGTTAAACACTCAAGATTCCAGCCATATTCATTGTTTACCCTAGAAGAAGTCAGTCAGTTAAACACTCAAGATTCCAACCATATTCATTGTTTACCCTAGAAGAAGTCAGTCAGGTAAACACTCAAGATTCCAGCCATATTCATTGTTTACCCTAGAAGAAGTCAGTCAGGTAAACACTCAAGATTCCAGCCATATTCATTGTTTACCCTAGAAGAAGTCAGTCAGTTAAACACTCAAGATTCCAGCCATATTCATTGTTTACCCTAGAAGAAGTCAGTCAGTTAAACACTCAAGATTCCAGCCATATTCATTGTTTACCCTAGAAGAAGTCAGTCAGGTAAACACTCAAGACTCCAGTCATATTCATTGTTTACCCTAGAAGAAGTCAGTCAGGTAAACACTCAAGACTCCAGCCATATTCATTGTTTTACTTTGTGCTCCTTAAGGAGCATGGAGCCACCACTGCATCAGGAAGCCTACATCAAACAGTCACATGATCTTACAGCAGTGGTTTCTGTGGCCATTTTGTCATACATAATGATGTTGCCAGCTCCAAGTACAATCTCATATTAGTCACCATGTTTGACATGCCTGATGGAGCAGTACTATTTTTTTCATTGTATTTTCAGAGACCCCACCTCCCCACGGGAATTACACGGGGCACTCAGCCATATTGGTTCCTAGATTTTAGGAAACCATATTAGGGATTTTATTTATTCTATTGTATTATTTTTTGCTTTGTTTTGAGATTTCTAAATCTTTTGGGGTTGGCTCCTAGATTCAAAGATTAATTCTAAACCCTGATTTACGTATATTTGATGAGTTTTATCTTGACTGATTGAGTTCAGTTCAGTAGGTATTGTGTTGAATGTGAGTCAGGAAGAAATCAGGGTTAAACATCTTGAATCTTCAGCTGTCAAATTTGGAACATAGATTTAAGACGTATCGTCAATTAATTGATGTTACAGAGCAGCTGGCTGAAACACAGATACTTCATGAGCACTGTCGCCAACTGCAAGCAGATCATGATGACTTGGAGCAGGCTGCACAGAGAGTCAATAGACATATGGCTGTAAGTGTGAGTACATGGATGAAGTGTTGAACTAGTTAAACATGTGCTTGTGAGTTAGGCTTTCGGTGTGCTGCAGGTTTCATATGTGAAGCACATATTCACAAAGTCAAGCTAAGATGTGTGATGGTGTCAAAAGGAAGGTTAATCTTTGACCTTCTTGGTGTCTACAAAAACTTCTTAAATCTGATAATTTGGTGAAAAGTCAGCAGTGTGTTAAGTTTCATGTTCCAGTGTGTCCTTTGTTTTATTCATTCATTAATTACCCTTCTCTATGTGTTCTTTGATCTACCTCAACTTCTCTTGTTTAAAAAGATGATGAGGTTGCTAGCCTTATGTATGACACGCTTGAGGGATCAGTAGTTCTATTCTTTGATTGTATCATCGGTTTTGTTGTGTTTTAAGTTTGATATTTACTATTCCAGTGTTTTATTCATTCATTAATTTCCCCTTCAGCTCCTCAAGGAGCATAGGTCTTCAACAAACGATTGTCAAGTCTTTCTTGCAGTCTATCTTTGTCTTCATCATTATCATTTCTGTTTTCATTTCTCTGTTCCTTGTGTTGTTTGGTACCTCTGTTTTTCTTACCCTGGGGATTTCAGAACAGGGACTGTCTGGTCTTTCAGTTTATGAAAGTCTATAACTTCTTGGTTGTTGTTTAACATTTCACTTAATGAAAGTCTATAACTTCTTGGTTGTTTAACATTTCAGTTTATGAAAGTCTATAACTTCTTGGATGTTGTTTAACATTTTAGTTTATGAAAGTCTATAACTTCTTGGTTGTTGTTTAACATTTTAGTTTATGAAAGTCTATAACTTCTTGGTTGTTGTTTAACATTTTAGTTTATGAAAGTCTATAACTTCTTGGTTGTTGTTTAACATTTTAGTTTATGAAAGTCTATAACTTCTTGGTTGTTGTTTAACATTTTAGTTTATGAAAGTCTATAACTTCTTGGTTGTTGTTTAACATTTTAGTTTATGAAAGTCTATAACTTCTTTGTTGTTGTTTAACATTTTAGTTTATGAAAGTCTATAACTTCTTGGTTGTTGTTTAACATTTTAGTTTATGAAAGTCTATAACTTCTTGGTTGTTGTTTAACATTTTAGTTTATGAAAGTCTATAACTTCTTGGTTGTTGTTTAACATTTCAGTTTATGAAAGTCTATAACTTCTTGGTTGTTGTTTAACATTTTAGTTTATGAAAGTCTATAACTTCTTG
Source organism: Oreohelix idahoensis (assembly GCA_024509875.1). Taxonomy (NCBI): domain Eukaryota; kingdom Metazoa; phylum Mollusca; class Gastropoda; order Stylommatophora; family Oreohelicidae; genus Oreohelix; species Oreohelix idahoensis. The sequence continues at coordinate 336,800 of JAMPIV010019879.1, read as the reverse complement.
GTTGTTGTTTAACATTTCACTTAATGAAAGTCTATAACTTCTTGGTTGTTTAACATTTTAGTTTATGGAAGTCTATAACTTCTTGGTTGTTGTTTAACATTTTAGTTTATGAAAGTCTATAACTTCTTGGTTGTTGTTTAACATTTTAGTTTATGAAAGTCTATAACTTCTTGGTTGTTGTTTAACATTTTAGTTTATGAAAGTCTATAACTTCTTGGTTGTTGTTTAACATTTTAGTTTATGAAAGTCTATAACTTCTTGGTTGTTGTTTAACATTTTAGTTTATGAAAGTCTATAACTTCTTGGTTGTTGTTTAACATTTTAGTTTATGAAAGTCTATAACTTCTTGGTTCTATAACTTCTTGGTTGTTGTTTAACATTTTAGTTTATGGAAGTCTATAACTTCTTGGTTGTTGTTTAACATTTTAGTTTATGAAAGTCTATAACTTCTTGGTTGTTGTTTAACATTTTAGTTTATGGAAGTCTATAACTTCTTGGTTGTTGTTTAACATTTTAGTTTATGGAAGTCTATAACTTCTTGGTTGTTGTTTAACATTTTAGTTTATGAAAGTCTATAACTTCTTGGTTGTTGTTTAACATTTTAGTTTATGAAAGTCTATAACTTCTTGGTTGTTGTTTAACATTTTAGTTTATGGAAGTCTATAACTTCTTGGTTGTTGTTTAACATTTTAGTTTATGAAAGTCTATAACTTCTTGGTTGTTGTTTAACATTTTAGTTTATGAAAGTCTATAACTTCTTGGTTGTTGTTTAACATTTCAGTTTATGAAAGTCTATAACTTCTTGGTTGTTGTTTAACATTTTAGTTTATGAAAAAGTCTATAACTTCTTGGTTGTTGTTTAACATTTTAGTTTATGAATGAAAGTCTATAACTTCTTGGTTGTTGTTTAACATTTTAGTTTATGGAAGTCTATAACTTCTTGGTTGTTGTTTAACATTTTAGTTTATGGAAGTCTATAACTTCTTGGTTGTTGTTTAACATTTCAGTTTATGGAAGTCTATAACTTCTTGGTTTTATTTTTTAACATTTTAGTTTATGAAAGTCTATAACTTCTTGGTTGTTGTTTAACATTTTAGTTTATGAAAGTCTATAACTTCTTGGTTGTTGTTTAACATTTTAGTTTATGAAAGTCTATAACTTCTTGGTTGTTGTTTAACATTTTAGTTTATGAAAGTCTATAACTTCTTGGTTGTTGTTTAACATTTTAGTTTATGAAAGTCTATAACTTCTTGGTTGTTGTTTAACATTTTAGTTTATGAAAGTCTATAAACTTCTTGGTTGTTGTTTAACATTTTAGTTTTTGAAAGTCTATAACTTCTTGGTTGTTGTTTAACATTTTTTTAGTTTATGAAAGTCTATAACTTCTTGGTTGTTGTTTAACATTTTAGTTTATGAAAGTCTATAACTTCTTGGTTGTTGTTTAACATTTCAGTTTATGGATTATGAAAGTCTATAACTTCTTGGTTGTTGTTTAACATTTTAGTTTATGAAAGTCTATAACTTCTTGGTTGTTGTTTAACATTTTAGTTTATGAAAGTCTATAACTTCTTGGTTGTTGTTTAACATTTTAGTTTATGAAAGTCTATAACTTCTTGGTTGTTGTTTAACATTTTAGTTTATGAAAGTCTATAACTTCTTGGTTTGTTGTTTTAACATTTTAGTTTATGGAAGTCTATAAGTCACTTCTTGGTTGTTGTTTAACATTTTAGTTTATGAAAGTCTATAACTTCTTGGTTGTTGTTTAACATTTTAGTTTATGGAAGTCTATAACTTCTTGGTTGTTGTTTAACATTTTAGTTTATGGAAGTCTATAACTTCTTGGTTGTTGTTTAACATTTTAGTTTATGAAAGTCTATAACTTCTTGGTTGTTTAACATTTTAGTTTATAGAAGTCTATAACTTCTTGGTTGTTGTTTAACATTTTAGTTTATGGAAGTCTATAACTTCTTGGTTGTTGTTTAACATTTTAGTTTATGAAAGTCTATAACTTCTTGGTTGTTGTTTAACATTTTAGTTTATGAAAGTCTATAACTTCTTGGTTGTTGTTTAACATTTCACTTAATGAAAGTCTATAACTTCTTGGTTGTTTAACATTTTAGTTTATGGAAGTCTATAACTTCTTGGTTGTTGTTTAACATTTTAGTTTATGAAAGTCTATAACTTCTTGGTTGTTGTTTAACATTTTAGTTTATGAAAGTCTATAACTTCTTGGTTGTTGTTTAACATTTTAGTTTATGAAAGTCTATAACTTCTTGGTTGTTGTTTAACATTTTAGTTTATGGAAGTCTATAACTTCTTGGTTGTTGTTTAACATTTTAGTTTATGAAAGTCTATAACTTCTTGGTTGTTGTTTAACATTTCAGTTTATGAAAGTCTATAACTTCTTGGTTGTTGTTTAACATTTTAGTTTATGAAAGTCTATAACTTCTTGGTTGTTGTTTAACATTTTAGTTTATGAAAGTCTATAACTTCTTGGTTGTTGTTTAACATTTTAGTTTATGAAAGTCTATAACTTTTTGGTTGTTGTTTAACATTTTAGTTTATGAAAGTCTATAACTTCTTGGTTGTTGTTTAACATTTCAGTTTATGAAAGTCTATAACTTCTTGGTTGTTGTTTAACATTTCAGTTTATGAAAGTCTATAACTTCTTGGTTGTTGTTTAAACATTTTAGTTTATGAAAGTCTATAACTTCTTGGTTGTTGTTTAACATTTTAGTTTATGAAAGTCTATAACTTCTTGGTTGTTTTTTAACATTTTAGTTTATGAAAGTCTATAAACTTCTTGGTTGTTGTTTAACATTTTAGTTTATGAAAGTCTATAACTTCTTGGTTGTTGTTGTTTAACATTTTAGTTTATGAAAGTCTATAACTTCTTGGTTGTTGTTTAACATTTCAGTTTATGAAAGTCTATAACTTCTTGGTTGTTGTTTAACATTTTAGTTTATGAAAGTCTATAACTTTTTGGTTGTTGTTTAACATTTTAGTTTATGAAAGTCTATAACTTCTTGGTTGTTGTTTAACATTTTAGTTTATGAGTCTATAACTTCTTGGTTGTTGTTTAACATTTTAGTTTATGAAAGTCTATAACTTCTTGGTTGTTGTTTAACATTTTAGTTTATGAAAGTCTATAACTTCTTGGTTGTTGTTTAACATTTCAGTTTATGAAAGTCTATAACTTCTTGGTTGTTGTTTAACATTTTAGTTTATGAAAGTCTATAACTTCTTGGTTGTTGTTTAACATTTTAGTTTATGAAAGTCTATAACTTCTTGGTTGTTGTTTAACATTTTAGTTTATGAAAGTCTATAACTTCTTGGTTGTTGTTTAACATTTTAGTTTATGAAAGTCTATAACTTTTTGGTTGTTGTTTAACATTTTAGTTTATGGAAGTCTATAACTTCTTGGTTGTTGTTTAACATTTTAGTTTATGAAAGTCTATAACTTCTTGGTTGTTGTTTAACATTTCAGTTTATGGAAGTCTATAACTTCTTGGTTGTTGTTTAACATTTTAGTTTATGAAAGTCTATAACTTCTTGGTTGTTATTTAACATTTTAGTTTATGAAAGTCTATAACTTCTTGGTTGTTGTTTAACATTTTAGTTTATGAAAGTCTATAACTTTTTGGTTGTTGTTTAACATTTTAGTTTATGAAAGTCTATAACTTCTTGGTTGTTGTTTAACATTTCAGTTTATGAAAGTCTATAACTTCTTGGTTGTTGTTTAACATTTCAGTTTATGAAAGTCTATAACTTCTTGGTTGTTGTTTAACATTTTAGTTTATGAAAGTCTATAACTTCTTGGTTGTTGTTTAACATTTTAGTTTATGAAAGTCTATAACTTCTTGGTTGTTGTTTAACATTTTAGTTTATGAAAGTCTATAACTTCTTGGTTGTTGTTTAACATTTTAGTTTATGAAAGTCTATAACTTTTTGGTTGTTGTTTAACATTTTAGTTTATGGAAGTCTATAACTTCTTGGTTGTTGTTTAACATTTTAGTTTATGGAAGTCTATAACTTCTTGGTTGTTGTTTAACATTTTAGTTTATGAAAGTCTATAACTTCTTCATTCATTCATTCATAACCCTCCACTCCCAAAGGAGCAAAGGCCTTCAACAAACACATGCCAAGTCCTCCTGTCACATGCCATTATCTCAAGTTCTTTCCACGTTCTCCTTATCATTTTCACCTCTGTTTCCAGCTCTCTTCTCCATGTGCTTCTTGGTCTACCTCTGCTTCTCTTGCCCTGGGGGTTCCAGAACAAGGACTGCCTTGTAATGCTATCAACAGGTTTCCTCAGTGTGTGTCCTATCCATCGCCATCGTCTTCTTCTCATCTCTTGTTCCACAGGCACTTGTCTAGTTCTTGTCATCAGTTCCACGTTGGTAACCTTGTCATACCATTTTAATCCCTCTATTCTACGCAAGCACCCATTTATGAAAGTCTGTAGCTTTTTGGTAGTTGTCTTTGTTGTTCTCCATGTCTCAGAGCCATACAGTAGGACTGACTTCACATTTGAGTTGAAGATTCTTATTTTCGTGTTGGATTTGATTTCTCTTGATCTCCATATATTTCCCAATGCAATGAAAGCTCCTCTTGCTTTTTGTATTCTTATTTTGATATCACTGTCTGCCCTCCAACTTTGTCTATATTGCTGCCAAGATATGTGTACGATTCTACATCTTGTATTGGTGCTTCTTCAAGTTCAACCCTGTTATCATTACCTGCATTTATTCTCATTATTTTTGTCTTTTCACTGTGTATTTTCAGACCCAATTGCTGTGACCTCTCATTGAGTGTTTTCAATTTGTCCTGCATCTGATTACGGTTATGGGACAGTAGAGATAAGTCATCAGCAAAATCCAGATCATCCAACTGCTTAGTCAGAGTCCACTGGATTCCATTTCTGTTGTGTGTTGTCGATGTACTCGTAACCCAGTCTATTGCTAGTAAGAAAAGAAATGGAGACAAGAGGCATCCCTGTCGCACTCCTGTTCTTATCCCAAACGGTTCTGTAAGCTGTCCTTCATGAAGAACTCTGCATGTCATGTCTTCATATGTTTTTTTAATTAAATTAATGATCTTCAGGGGAACTCCATAATGCCTCATCAATTTCCAAAGTGATTCTCTGTCTACACTGTGAAATGCCTTTTCGTAGTCCACAAATCCGATGTATAGTGGTGAATTCCATTCCAGACTTTGTTCAACTATTATTCTCAAAGTGGCTATCTGGTCTGTACAGGATCTGTTTTGTCGAAAACCTGCTTGTTCATCTCTCAGTTTCTTGTCTATGGACTCTTTTAATCTTTCAAGGATAATCCTGTTTAATACTTTTCCTGGCACTGAAAGTAACATTATTCCTCTATAATTTGTGCACTCTTGTAAATTTCCCTTCTTAGGCAACTTAACCAGATATCCTTCCTTCCATTCTGCTGGTATCTCTTCCTTTTCCCAGACTTTACCAAGTAATTTATATAACATCTCTATAGCCATGTCGATATCTGCTTTGATGGCCTCTGCTGGAATGCCATCAGGTCCAGACGCTTTTCCATCTCTTAGAAGCTTTATGGCTTTCTTTATTTCTTCCTTCGTTGGTCTTTCACCGTTAATTTGTAGCTCTTCTTCTGCTGGCTGGATGTCCGGGGGGTTTTGTGCTTTGGAACTTCTGGTTTTGCTTGTGTTTAAATCTGCTTTCTTGTTTTTTCTGTCTTTTATCTTATTGATGGTTTCTGTTGTTATCAATGCTTTTTGTTGTCGTTCCCTTTTCCCTAGTATTTCTTCACATGTCTCTTTCCATACAGTTTTGACCTGCTGCCAATAGTCTTCTGTATTCTCTTCGTCTTCCAGCTGTTGGAGCACTTGGAATTTGTTGGATATTGTGACCGCAACTTTGTCTCTTGTTTCTTAGATGTCCTACATTAAACTGTTGTCTATAATTTTGCATTGTTGCATATCTCTTGAGTTTCATTTTTACTTTGGCTATCAGAAGGTGGTGATCTGATGCCACATCTGCTCCTCTATATACCTTTACATCCTGCAATGATGATCTAAACTTCTTGTTTATGCATATATGATCAATCTATAACTTCTTGGTCATTTTAGTTTCATATTTTTTTATTTTATGTAGGACTGGATTTCTTTTGATTTCTGAATATGTTCCGATTCCGTGAAAACTCTTCAGGCCTTTTTTAAAATCTTTATTTTGATATCACTGTCTGTCCCTCTAACTTTTTCTGGTTTGGCAACCAACATATATGTATAATTCTACATCTTGTAGAGGTGTTTCTCAAGTGCAGTTGGATGTTTTAATTTTTCAATTGCTTTAGAATGTGTTAATGCTTTGATGATAACAGGGTATATTATTTGAATAGGGGTGAGCATAATAATTTTTGTTGGAATAGGATTAAATTGCTTTTGTTTCCTGTAGAAAATTAGCCATTTCTTTGTCTAGTAAGCCATTCCTTTTGGTTTATTTAGTGTTGTAATGTATTTGTAGATAGTATAAATTGCTCGATAATGCCGCTTTCTTACCTTTTTGTTTTAGAGGAGATAATAAAAGAAGTTACTGTATATTTTGTAGACGGTATAGATTGTTGAGTAGTAGTTTAATAGAACTTGCATGAAATTCCGTTGAAACCAGCATGGGCAGACTTATGAAACTGCACTCTTTTCACTTTGTGGCTAGCTGGTGCCTCTAGTGATAACCGTGGGGTTACCCCCACCTCTGTCACCGTGGACTTAACTTCCTCTCATGTCTGTGAGTTGAACCCACTGCACCACAATCCTCATTGTTATTGCTATTGTTATTACCTTTGTTTTAGATGAATTAGTAGTAGAATTTACTACATATTGTCGTAGATTTCCGATAGGAGAATTAAGACTAGGTTTGGTCCCTTCTGAATAGGTTTGAATGGGTGATAGACTCAGTGAGAGTTAGTGAAAGGTAATAGAATTTCCACACACGTGAGATGATAGATTTTGATATAGTGGCTGTCTCTGAAAGCGAAAAGAATTCTTCTCTCTCTCACCTATCTTCTACAACAGTTGTTACAGCGTCAGACAGACTACACCAATATACATATTACGTATATTTCTATCACTCACAGGCACGCACATACACGTGACGACAGGTAAACACACAGACGTGGGAAAACTATAACAATGATATATATATTATCTAGAACGAGCTGACCAAACACGATTATTAAGTTCAAGAGCGATTTTATTATCAGGAAAAATCGGCTCACAACATCAAAGAAAGTACATCAAGGAAAATACATATACACATAGTCATAAAAAATCAAGGAAATGTTGCAAGGATGATAGCCCCGTTATAGTGTTAACTCTAGGTTTAGCCCGGCCCCGTTAAGAGAACAGATGATGGCGCCCGAGTCACAGATACATAGAGTTTGAGTCTAAGAGTTGTCTTTGTTTTATCTCGTAATTATATGCACAGAGTTTGAAAAAAAATCTGATTTAACCTAAGACAAAACACAAGAACTCTAGCCTTAGCAACAAATTATGCAGATTGAAAAAAACAAATAGGACAGCAACAGGGTGTCAAAGATAAAATAGTGAAAAATATCACTCAAACCAGCGTACACTCATTCATTCCGCCATGGCTTCTCATACTTGTACTCACGACTTTGCTTGCTGCCTCTTGGAACACATTGATTTTAGATTTTCACACAGACTCAAAAAATGCAGTCTTCTGCCAAGAAGTCCCCAGTTCCAAAAGACGTATTTAACTTGGAGTCTCCGGGAACGACTACTTGGGTATGCAAATTTGTTCAAATGTCTGATTAAGTCACCTAACAATTATTCCAGGCGCGGGAGTTAGCAGAGCACAGTGTCAATAGCGTAGGTTTCTAAAAAATGATGAATGTCAGGTCGGTGCCTTCCCTCAGTATAGGATTCACTTTAGTCACACCACAGATTTGTCCACAAGATATAATCTAGTCGGGAAATGATTGTTAATATTCACGCCACCAGGCAGCAAATTATATAGAGTTTCTAGAAGAAATTAAGTGCTGGCTCCAAGGTCCAGTATTTATCATTACAGTCTTTGAAAACCCGTTATAGGGATATTAGTATTTCTGTCTAACTTGCACCGTCAGATCAGTATTACTTGAGAAAACCCACGTGGTTCAAAATAAGGACTGTCTATTTCTTCACAAGTATGGAAACTACTACTAGGTGCTGGTAAAGTTAGGGTCACCCCAAAACTTTCACTGTGTGGAGGAAAAATAACACATATAATATAATAAACAGAATCTGTACTGGTTAAAACTTACATTTAAACTTGCAAGCAGAGAGCTTTGCTTATCATTTAAACTTCCCGTGACGTAAGTTATATTTAAAAAATCAGCAATCCTCATAAATTAAGAACACGTGCGTATTCCGTCACCATTCATGAGGCTGGATTCTAGAGTTTATACGTTAGTTTAGAAAAATACACTCGACTGAGTATTAGCAGTTAAATTAAATTTATAAATAGCTACAATTGCCGTTATAAGCTAGAAATTTTAATTTTATTCTGCTTTCCACTGAATGCTTCCCTAGAAAATATAATATCCTACCACTTTATTTCTCTTCTGCGCTAAAGAAATAGATTAAAATGAATTAAGCGATTTAACACTTTAACACTCACAAAATCTATATATCTATCATATTAATTACCTCAACCACAGAATTACAGGTAGTCGCACAACTTAAGAATAAAAAATGCTGAAAATATTTCTGGAAGTCTAGAAGTTCGACAAATTGCCGAAACAAACTGAGATACTTCGCTAACAGCTATTCTGTTTACGAGCAACCTATCACTGTGAGTCTATGAGCGAGAATGAAATTAAAGTTTCAAACTTGGCCAATATCTTAAAATCAGACAAAGGGCCCAAACTTATTTCGCCAAGCGAAATTATCTCCCCTACTCCCAACATTTACGTCCGCTTAACGCGTGTCGTAACTGTCACCTACTGACCACGATGTACGCGTGTCAGTTTCAAATCCCAGACAGCCTGACTCCATTGCAGGGCAGTTTTCACACTACAGCTGACCATGGCCCAAGTGAGCGCCGTGTCAGTTTGGGATTTTCCAGACAAATGTCTGGATACTGACCGGTGCAGATGTAAAGTATCACACCTCACCGGGACTAATGCCGAGAAGAAACTCGCGCGCTCGGTGAGAATGTAGACGATTTGCTACGTCCTATGTTCAGCGAACCGACTTATCACGCCTTCTGACGCCCTGCAGCCCTGACATCTACGTAATATCGTCCTAGCGCGATTCTCAGTTTTGAGAAAGAAACAGGTAAAGTTTGCGAATTATATGAAAATAATATTCGCAAAACGAATGGATGAAAAATATACAGGAAAAAATGAAATACAGAGATAATAAAAGAGAGAATTTTCGGGTGAAAGAATAGGAAGAAGTTGTAGGAAATTAAATGAATATAAACCCTACGTGACAGAGCCTCCCCCCTTTAAGATATGGAAGCACTCCATGTCTACGTTATGGAGTTTAATTTCCTATAACCGTAGCTTCGGGGTGTCTGTCCTCTTCCCTCTCATATTCCCCCTCCATCTCTGTCCAATTCCTACTCAAGTCCACTCCTCAAAGTTTCCTTCCCCCGGAATGTCTCCCATGCGCGCTTGAAAGAGCGTCGCCGCTTCTGACATTTTTGAAAGATTTCCTGTGATAGCGGTGGAATATCCCTGCCACTATCATCATCTTCGTCAGTTTTGGCGATCGTCAGGAGATGGTCGGAGGTTGGCACTGGTTTTTCCAAGTATCTCTTTAAGAGATTTAAATGGAAAACCTTCTCCTTTCCTTCAATAGAGATCTGGTAGTTAGCCTTAGAAATCTTTTTCAGGACGGTAAACGGCCCTTGCCATCCGATCTTCAGTTGGTTGTTCTCAGTAGGGAGTAACACCAAAACTTTCTCTCCTGCTTCCAGTTCTCTCTCTTCCGCGACTTTCCTGTATCGGTTAGCGTGCTTGGTGCGAGCTCGCTTAAAGTTAGTCGTTGCTAGGTCCCACCCTAGTTTCAACCTTTCCTTTAAAACCGACACATATTTACTTGCTGAGACGACTGTCTCATCCGCCTTCTCGTCTGTCAGAGACTGAAGTAAGGCTTCAAGCGGGCCCTTAATGGGTCTGCCAAATAAGAGTGTAGCTGGCGGAAATCCTGTGGAAGTATGAGGAGATTCTCTGTAGCCAAATAATGCTGCAGGAATACAGAGATCCCAATCTTCAGGTTTCACTTGTGCCAGCTTACTTAGCATCATGGTGAGGTTTCCATTAGCACGTTCCACGAGCCCATTTCCCGCCGGAGTATATGGCTTAGTGTGGATGTGTTGGGTCCTCAAGATCTTAACGATCTCATCCATCAACAGGTTTCGGTATGGAGATCCATTATCCGTCAACACTTGCTGAGGGAATCCCAACCGAGTGAAAATCTGCACGAGGGCTTCTGCGACATGCTTGGCATCTGCGCATGTTAGCGGGATAGCTTCTGCCCATAAAGTGCATGTATCGACTAAGGTCAGGATGAACCTGTTCCTTCTTTTAGTCCTGTCGAAAGGCCCTAAAATGTCGATCACAACCCGTTCGAATGGTGTTCCCATTATTGGCATTTCACCCATGTGGACTGGGGGTGTCCGTTGCTTGGGTGGTACCCGTTGGCACTGGGCACAGGATTTGACGTACCTGATAATATCAGTGTTTACTCCTGGCCACCAATAATGAGTGGTTATACGTTGGTTTGTGGCGTTCTGTCCCATATGTCCGCTGAAGGGAAGAGAGTGCCCCATTTCTAGGATTTGGCTTCTGTACTGTTTCGGTACTAGGAGCTGGTTGTAACCTTGGTCAGGCTTGCCCGTTCTCCGATAAAGTACGCCATCCTTAGAAAAAATGTCCCCGTGCTGTGTTGGTTCCTTCGCCATGGGCAGTTTCCTAAAGCAGGGTGCCAAAGTCGGGTCCTTGTATTGCGCTTCTTTAAGTTCCATAGGTAACAAATTTGGCGCAGGCTCCCGTTCCTTCTTGGTTTGCCCTCTTGTAGTTACAGCTGCCACAATCGGCTCTTCCGGTTTCCCAATACACACGTATCTCCCGCCAAGTATGACTGGGTAGATGGGATCATCCATAACAGCCGCTTTGATCACACCTCTGACAAAGTCAGAGTGTATCTCCACCAATGCGATGGGAAGCGCTGTAGGTGCCTCACTCTTACGAACTCCACAAAGTTGGACGGTCTCTGCTGTCTCTTGACCGGGTTTGACCAGGTTTCTGGCAACAATGCAATCGTAAGAAAGCCCCGTGTCAAATAAGCAAGAAGTTTGAGAACCGTTCAAAGTAACAGTACCTCGCGTTGAGGGTCTATCCCCAACAGGTTGGGAATCACTGTCAATAATTCCGCCTTGCGAGACTGTCAATAAGCATCCGATGCGTTTCGGCTCGGTGTGCTCGGTCTGATCATATGTCCCGTGCTCAGGGGTTCTCCCTTTGCCACCTTGTCCTTTCTGGCTACGCTGCCATGTAGGGCGGTCGGGTTGATCAGACTGTTTGGGGTGGTTGGGGTACTTGTTCTTGTAGAACTTGGATTTTTCAGGAGGGGGGTTTTGAGGTCCAGTTTCTCTGTGGTTGTTTTGGTTAGAAGCCTGAGAAGATTGCTCTAGGTTATGTTTTCGAAAATGCTCCTCTGTCGGTTTCCGCTTTGTGGCCGGTAGTTCAGCCAGCGCATTGTGATAACGCTCAGACTTTTCCAAAATGTCTTCAAGTTTTTCTGCCCCCTGCTCAGCGAGAAATCTCCGGGTATCAGCAGACAAAGTGTTCTTTATTTGTTCAGTTAGAACAAGTTCCTCAAGACCTTCATAGGTAGAGGGGAGCTGCGAAAGCTCAAGGCACTTTGTTAGATATCCCTTAAGACGAGATGAGAACTGGTGAAAAGTTTCAGAATTCTCTTTCCGGCTGTTGCGAAACAGTTGCAAAAACTTGCGAGCGTTCATTTCAAAGCGCTCCAGTAACGCTTTCTTCAACACATCGTAGTCGTCTTGTTGGCTACTTTCCAGCTTAGAATAAACATCATAAGCAGAACCTTTTAGGGCCTGGGAAAGTTTCATATTCCAACGCGACCTCTCTAACCCGTACAGAGTTGCAATTTTCTCAAATTTTTCTAACCATGTGTCAATCTTCTCATTTGGACAAGGAAAAGATTCAAGAGTGAAAGACATAGCATTTAGTTGAAGAGATTGAGTGTTAGCAGGGTCAGTTAAGGAAGAATGAGGAGAAGACTCTCCATTGCTGGAGGTAGAGGCAGCCCCACGACTTTGGAACTCTAGAGCTTTAAGTGCCAGCTCATGATGTCTCTCCTCCCTCTCCTTCTCATGCTGTCTCTCCTCCCTCTCCTTCTCATGCTGTCTCTCCTTCTCTTTCTCTCTTTCCTCATGCTGCATCCTGCGGATTTCCATTTCATCATCCATCTTCTTCTGCTGTAAAGCTTCAGCTGCTTTCCTCTCCGCATCATATCTCTCCAGTTCGTCTCTGACAAAAGCTTTCGCTTCCTCTCCTTCCAGTCCCTCCTCTCTCGCTTCGTCCCTGAGAAGTTGTCTAAGCTTTGCCCTCTCGGCCATATTAGGTCAGTGACTGAGACTAGTGGAGAACGAGAATAGGAAAAAGAATAACCTGGTTCCTACCACTTACGAGAAAAAAAATTACCAAAAAAATCAAAAGATGATATATTTAACCCTGGGATACCTCCTCCAAAATAAAATCTAACTATCGCTGCTATTAATCGGCAATAAAGCACTCAATGCAAAACACGACTACGCCAAATAAATGGTAGTTAAGATTACACTGAAAAATAAGTTGCTACAGTGGAAAAGCAAAAGAATATTGCAAAAATTAAAGAGAAAAATAATCCCTTAATTTTAAAAAAAAATCCACTATAAGTTCGCCCCTGAAGTCAGATCGGGTAAGGGAGGGAATTAATCTGGACAAAAAGTCCGAAACACACTCCTTAACTTAGTTCAAACGCCGTTCTGCCTCAGTACCCAGTGAATGTTATACACTCACCACTTTACCAGCATTTAGTATTACAATCAGCAGTTAACATATATCCCAACAAAATCAACCTGTAACCAAAATGTATATTATTCAAAGATGCTGTGGAAAAAAAAAACTTATTAGTTTGTGTGGTCAGCACGCCCGTAAACAGATCGCTAGTCTAGGGGGTAATTATTTTTAAAAGATACACAGTCACAAGACATCACACTCTTACTCTATATCAGAATACAGAATCTTAAGTACAAAATCCAGATAGACGAGTCCACGTTTGTCGTACTCGTCTTCCTATTCTAAGTTCAAAGACCGGAAACGAGTCCCCATTTGTCGTAGATTTCCGATAGGAGAATTAAGACTAGGTTTGGTCCCTTCTGAATAGGTTTGAATGGGTGATAGACTCAGTGAGAGTTAGTGAAAGGTAATAGAATTTCCACACACGTGAGATGATAGATTTTGATATAGTGGCTGTCTCTGAAAGCGAAAAGAATTCTTCTCTCTCTCTCTCACCTATCTTCTACAACAGTTGTTACAGCGTCAGACAGACTACACCAATATACATATTACGTATATTTCTATCACTCACAGGCACGCACATACACGTGACGACAGGTAAACACACAGACGTGGGAAAACTATAACAATGATATATATATTATCTAGAACGAGCTGACCAAACACGATTATTAAGTTCAAGAGCGATTTTATTATCAGGAAAAATCGGCTCACAACATCAAAGAAAGTACATCAAGGAAAATACATATACACATAGTCATAAAAAATCAAGGAAATGTTGCAAGGATGATAGCCCCGTTATAGTGTTAACTCTAGGTTTAGCCCGGCCCCGTTAAGAGAACAGATGATGGCGCCCGAGTCACAGATACATAGGGTTTGAGTCTAAGAGTTGTCTTTGTTTTATCTCGTAATTATATGCACAGAGTTTGAAAAAAATCTGATTTAACCTAAGACAAAACACAAGAACTCTAGCCTTAGCAACAAATTATGCAGATTGAAAAAAACAAATAGGACAGCAACAGGGTGTCAAAGATAAAATAGTGAAAAATATCACTCAAACCAGCGTACACTCATTCATTCCGCCATGGCTTCTCATACTTGTACTCACGACTTTGCTTGCTGCCTCTTGGAACACATTGATTTTAGATTTTCACACAGACTCAAAAAATGCAGTCTTCTGCCAAGAAGTCCCCAGTTCCAAAAGACGTATTTAACTTGGAGTCTCCGGGAACGACTACTTGGGTATGCAAATTTGTTCAAATGTCTGATTAAGTCACCTAACAATTATTCCAGGCGCGGGAGTTAGCAGAGCACAGTGTCAATAGCGTAGGTTTCTAAAAAATGATGAATGTCAGGTCGGTGCCTTCCCTCAGTATAGGATTCACTTTAGTCACACCACAGATTTGTCCACAAGATATAATCTAGTCGGGAAATGATTGTTAATATTCACGCCACCAGGCAGCAAATTATATAGAGTTTCTAGAAGAAATTAAGTGCTGGCTCCAAGGTCCAGTATTTATCATTACAGTCTTTGAAAACCCGTTATAGGGATATTAGTATTTCTGTCTAACTTGCACCGTCAGATCAGTGTTACTTGAGAAAACCCACGTGGTTCAAAATAAGGACTGTCTATTTCTTCACAAGTATGGAAACTACTACTAGGTGCTGGTAAAGTTAGGGTCACCCCAAAACTTTCACTGTGTGGAGGAAAAATAACACATATAATATAATAAACAGAATCTGTACTGGTTAAAACTTACATTTAAACTTGCAAGCAGAGAGCTTTGCTTATCATTTAAACTTCCCGTGACGTAAGTTATATTTAAAAATCAGCAATCCTCATAAATTAAGAACACGTGCGTATTCCGTCACCATTCATGAGGCTGGATTCTAGAGTTTATACGTTAGTTTAGAAAAATACACTCGACTGAGTATTAGCAGTTAAATTAAATTTATAAATAGCTACAATTGCCGTTATAAGCTAGAAATTTTAATTTTATTCTGCTTTCCACTGAATGCTTCCCTAGAAAATATAATAGCCTACCACTTTATTTCTCTTCTGCGCTAAAGAAATAGATTAAAATGAATTAAGCGATTTAACACTTTAACACTCACAAAATCTATATATCTATCATATTAATTACCTCAACCACAGAATTACAGGTAGTCGCACAACTTAAGAATAAAATGCTGAAAATATTTCTGGAAGTCTAGAAGTTCGACACATTGCCGAAACAAACTGAGATACTTCGCTAACAGCTATTCTGTTTACGAGCAACCTATCACTGTGAGTCTATGAGCGAGAATGAAATTAAAGTTTCAAACTTGGCCAATATCTTAAAATCAGACAAAGGGCCCAAACTTATTTCGCCAAGCGAAATTATCTCCCCTACTCCCAACATTTACGTCCGCTTAACGCGTGTCGTAACTGTCACCTACTGACCACGATGTACGCGTGTCAGTTTCAAATCCCAGACAGCCTGACTCCATTGCAGGGCAGTTTTCACACTACAGCTGACCATGGCCCAAGTGAGCGCCGTGTCAGTTTGGGATTTTCCAGACAAATGTCTGGATACTGACCGGTGCAGATGTAAAGTATCACACCTCACCGGGACTAATGCCGAGAAGAAACTCGCGCGCTCGGTGAGAATGTAGACGATTTGCTACGTCCTATGTTCAGCGAACCGACTTATCACGCCTTCTGACGCCCTGCAGCCCTGACATCTACGTAATATCGTCCTAGCGCGATTCTCAGTTTTGAGAAAGAAACAGGTAAAGTTTGCGAATTATATGAAAATAATATTCGCAAAACGAATGGATGAAAAATATACAGGAAAAAATGAAATGCAGAGATAATAAAAGAGAGAATTTTCGGGTGAAAGAATAGGAAGAAGTTGTAGGAAATTAAATGAATATAAACCCTACGTGACACATATTTGTAGATTTTTGAGTAGTATATTACGGTGGGTACACAGAAATAAGTGTTGCATCTTAACTAGAGGCTAAGGATAAAGAGAATTGCCTATGTTGCAGCCCTAAAGCCTTTGTCAGGGATAAACAAACAAAAACAGAAGATGAAAAAAGTGGGAACCAAGTTAAATACGTACAAAATTAATTAAAAATGTGTGATCTGAAATAGAAGTCGCTGATTATGCTCCTGTGAAAATCTGAATAATTTTCTGAGTAATACATTAATAGAACTTCTTACCTTTGTTTTAGAGAAAATAGTTAGAGAAGGTACTGTCATGTTTCATTCTTCTATATTCTAGCATTTGATGGAGGAGAGCCAGAGAATGATGGAAGAGAGGAACATGTACCAAGAATCTATAAACCACTTGAAGGAGACTTTCAGTGGCCTCAGATGAGTGATACTTGTGGCAGGCAACAGCATTTGATATTTGGTATTATTTGTTTTAAAAAAAAATTAAAACTTGTTTAACAATATTACAAGTTTTTGGTGAACTTGGGGGAAATAAAATTTGTCTTGTCATATTTCTTGTGTCTCTACACGAGTGACGTTCGCATCAGACGCCCGTGAAAGTCATGAACTGGATCCATTGTAACTTTAAAAAATTTACGTTATCAGTAATCGTATAACAGAATTTAAAAAAAAAAAAAAAGTAAAATGATCTGAATTGGCATTTCCAGCTAAGCAATTTGATAATGTTCTAGGTGCTGTGCCTGTCGAGAGGTAACTACTTTGTGTAGTCAGAATTGGTTTTGTTTTTTCCCCCCAAAACAATTTAGCAAACAGGGTCCACGAAGTCTAGAGACAACGACAAAAGAATTTGTATTTTTTAAGTACTTCTCATTCACAAAGCAATGAGTTGTCTGAAGCTTGTACGAACACAGTTTAGTGTGTAAGTATTATTGTGCCATATCAACATTTCAGATATTTCTTTGTAATAAAAGAGAACAAGAACATGTTTTATTTAATTTAACGTGTCTAGACTTTAGTGGCAGTGGTGGCCAGACCTGATCATGATGACAAATAATGTAAGCTTCTCACTCTTTTGCAGCCAATACCAGGTTGAAGGCTTCTTGGTATTATCTACACTGTAGATCTAGGCTTTTCTTGTGGCTTTTCTGCCATTCCGAAACTTGTTGAGTTGAAGTTATGGGCTTCAGTTTCTCTATCTTAACTTGCCCTTTAAGGATCGTCACATCTAGTCGCAAGCTAGGAGGAAGAAGCGTGTGGCATACTGTGCATTCTCTGCCATCGAAGGGTGGCTCTCCAAATATGCATAGCTAAATACTGTACTCTGGTTCTGGTCTCTCCCAAGGAATTTTTATGTCCTACACAGAGCCCCATAGCTCCCCTGCCTATCATGGGTCCCCTGCGAGATCCTCCTGCATGTAGCCAACCAGGTAAAAGCCAGAGTTATATCTGGGGCTCAGGTGACTCCTCCAAGCTTAGTATGTAATGCTGGGTTCTCAACATGTTTCACCACAGGGGAAATCCCTGGAAGTGTATGGATGATTTCAAGAGTCAATGAGGGTGTAATTAGCCTCACAGACAGGTTCATATCCACATCTGTATACTATAGCAGTTTCCTTAGCTGGTGGTCATATAAGGATGACTCCAGGTATGCCTCCATGCATATGTGAGGTTGATTCACCATACATTTTTAGTTTGTTCTATATTTTCTATAGACCAGCATTATTTTTTTTCATTAAAAGAGCTCAGATCTCAATCATTTTATACAACTACTATCATTTGATATGTTATTTTAGACTTACATGATACCTAAATAATGACTTTTGATTCATTGGAAGTAGTCATTGACAAAATGGGCTGGTTGTATTCTTATTAGCTGTAAGGGGAGCTAAAGGATCCCGTTACATGCCCATTGAGGCATATATTTTCTTGACCATCGGCACACTTGGGGTGATGTGGTCAGCATCACGCCGGCCGCCTTAACCTTCCCAGAGTTGCTCTGGTACCCAGTTGGGGCTGGGTCGACCCAGGAGCCGTTTGCGGCCTAAAAATATCCCACCTCATCTGGTGATCGAACCATAGACCACTGAGCTAGGAAGCCAGTGCACCAACCACTATGCTACCTCGGCTCCCACTTATTAGCTGTAATCATATATTTCTGTGAAAAAACATACCATTTAAATAGTCATGATTACTTGCATACAAAATCTGATATGGTAAATAGACAAGATGAACTTGTCATTTTTTAAATAGAAAGAGTGGATATAGGCATTTTAAATTTTACTATTAAAAGAAACAGACATTATGAATTTAAATATTTTTACCACATGTCATGTGAACAAAAGTGATAAACTTCAAAATTTTTTATTTTTTTTTGTTTGTTTTTGTTTCATTTTTCGTTTTGCAGAAACATATTATTAACTCACAAATATTACTTGTAGGGTTATCAGACACGAATACACTTTTCAAACAAAAATATGGTACTAGTTTTATTGTCTCTAGTAATCAGACACGACAAACTTCAGTTTATTTTTAATTTGAGAAATAATTCATACTAATCTTTTGCCAGCACTTTTCCCCCACACATTTATGGCCTGTATCAGGCTTGATAGTGCTTCTATCATTTCAGGTGTCTTGTAAAATATTGTTTAAATGAGTATATATCACTGAACTACACACATTACATATCACTCTGATTAATTTCCGTATCTTCGCCCTGACAGCAGTTCCTAGCCAGATTTCCAATTTGATTTACAATTGACTGCACAGCTTTTCAGTAATATTGCTTTTGTTTCAGTTGCTGCTTTTATTTATTATTTTTTAAATGCTTTTTTTTTTGTACAAATAAAGATACAGAGATCCCTAACTAAGCATAAGGAATTACCTTCTTCAAACTTACAAAGGTAAATTCATATTTGCTAAACTCACAGTTGGCAAGGGATTACTGTATAATAGCCATTGTATTAACGAGAGCTAATCATTGTTGGTAACTCCCTATGAACTCCTTATATCACACCTATGGTGTCCTTTGGACATGGTTAGCATTAAAGCCATTTAAAAGACAGCTTCTACTCTTATCATTGTTAGAACCGGCACATTAGAAATGTGTGATTGTTTGTGAATGAAATGACAGATTTGTTTGGTAGGATGTTAGTTACTTTTGTATGAACAGTTTGCGTAACTTGTTTTGCAGGTAAATGGTTAGGTTTAAGCTTTATGAAATGGTTTATTAGGTACTAAGATGTCCAGACTTTAACATTCATTTGGAAGTTTTATCAGATACTTCTATTGTAATTGGCAGAGTGTAAAGGAGGAATGGAGGAAACTAAATATTTTTTAGCTTTCAATGTTGAAAAAAGGTTCATGGAGACGAGAAAAAGAGTGCCTCATAGTATCATTCCATTACTGACTACTGTGGTCATGCTTTCATAACTTTACATGCCATATTTGAAATGCACGTTTGTACTGTTTTTGTTTTTTATTTTTGGATGTCACGAGATTGCTTCCCCTGCTCTGCAGTGATGGTCCAACAATGGCCAAAATTTAGAGTATACAATGTGGGTCTTTAAAGGTATCTTCCTTTGCTCAAGATTGCTCTTGGCAGAGTTGTAAATAAAAGATAGTGCTTCTATTTTAGGGAGTCATCATAGGATTTTTCAGAAGTAAAGCACAACGCAGAATTTATCAAAGCATTCGTGAACTTTGCATCTGCCCACCCCTTCTATGAAGAGAAAGATATATTAGCTCGTTTCTGAGCCCTCAATTGAATTATTCAGTAAAATATTACTTTAGTAGCTCTGTTGTATTTATATTTAAGATACCTGATTCATACGTGTGTACTTCTCTCTGTAATAATTAAATCAACTATTAATTTGTAAATACATATAGCAAATTTAATAATCAATTATTGTTTAACACGAGTAAATAAATAAATAAATTTAGAAATTGAAATGGATTTTTCCTCACAGAAAATTAAAGTGTGGATGGTTTTTGGAATTTTAGAGGAGAGTGTCTTTTGCTATGGCCGGGTTAAAATCACTTAACTCGCCAGATGTTGGACTAGTTTGCTGACTGCTCCATCAGTTGTTGACTTCTGAGGTGAGGGCACGTCCCAGTCGTAGTTGCAGGGGTAACCGCTCCTAACGTCAAGGCAAGGATCTTTACAACCCATCAAAGGCAGGCATCTAGCGTAGATCACAAGCTCTTGATCCACAGACTCGTATCGAGCTGGTATCACACACTGGTATCTCCAACATGTACCACAAACTTGTAGAAGAAACAAATGTTTCTGCTAAGTATTGGTTTCCTGACACTAGTCAGGAGCCTTCCAGCTGTCACTTCCACTGCCCCTTTTTTCTCAGTAATTTTACCCTCCCTTAGCATAAATCATAAACCCAGTGGACAGGATGAAAAATCATTGTTCGCTCAGGTAATCGAGTTTTGCCTGGTTTACATATGTTTAACACTTTGCTGACCAAATTCGACAATTGTCGAATTTCCGGTTTAAACCCTTGCTGACCAGATTTGACAAAAGTCGAATTAGTAACACTACCAACGCAACAGACAGCCGTATCGATAGTTTTACGAAACAAGCCTCATCCGGGTATTTGTAACATTCCAAAATGGCTGCGCCCATGAGTGATATCGTGAAGCGCTGTTTCTAGCGGAGTTTTGATTAAAATTTCATTATTTTTAGTACAAGAGCCCGTTCTTTGTTTTCATCATGTGTGATGATGAAAACCAGACTTATAACAGAGATGATTCTGACTCTGGCAGCAAATCTGGGGCCGAAAGTGAAATCTCATGGCTAAGTAGAGATGTATCACTCAATAGTAACGCAACTGACAGTAACGACAACGAATTTGGATGTGATGTAGGTACATCTGAAGCAGGAGATGGGCGTGGCACAAGAGACCACAGCAAGACTGCACATCAAAATAATCTGTGGAGATGGAGAAAGCTTGCTCAAAATGAACTTGTTGAGCTTGACATGCTTCCTCCATATGAAGAACAACAAGGTGTCACGGCAGACACAACTGAATATATGTCCATTGATTTTTTTCAAACTTTTTTTTCCCCGACACTGCCATAGATCTGATCACTGACGAAGTGAATAGGTACGGAGAAAATCACCTCTCTTAGTACACAGGAAATGCTAAATACAAGAAACGTACTTGGGATAAAACAGATGCAGTTGAAATTTCTGCATTCATAGGCCTTCAGATTGGTATGGGAATGTGTTGCAAACCAGCAGTCTCAGACTACTGGTGTAAGAACTTTTGGTTGAATGATACACCATATTCGAGGGTCATGAGTCGGAACAGGCACCAACAGCTCCACAGAAATCTCCATTTTAATAATAATGATAACAGAATTGAGAGGGGGCAGCCTGGGTATGACCCCCTCTTCAAGCTCAGACCCATACTGGATATTATTTTGCCTACATATAAGCAACACTACACACCTGGGCGGGAGTTGTCAATAGATGAATCGATGGTGAGGTTCAAGGGTAGAATATATTTCAAGCAATACCTGCCAGCAAAACCCACAAAGTGGGGATTCAAAGTATTTGTACTCACTGATGCTAAAACACAATACTGCCTGAAATTGAAAATTTATACTGGTAAGGCAAATGATGAAGGTTGTGTTGGGGCAACTTCTAGGGTTGTGAAAGATCTTCTTGATGGATATGGCAACAAAGGACATATTCTCTACTGCGACAGCTTTTATTCAGCCCCAGCTTTATTTCAAGAGCTGACAGAAATTCAGATTGGTGCATGTGGAACAGTAGCTGAGAATAGGAAGCATTTTCCTGAAGCACTGAAGAAAAAGCAACTCAAATTGAAAAAGGCAGATCATCCTGTGTTTTGTGCCACAGAAGATAAAGGCATGTTGGCAGTTACCTGGCATGACACAAAAAGAGTTAACCTTATATTTACTGTTCACTCCAATGATGTTATGGACAAGACAGTTAGAAAATGAGGAATACCTGAGGACAGAACAATTCAGAAGCCAGTGCTAGCAGAAAAATACAACAAAAGTATGGGAGGTGTCGACCGCTTCAGCCAACTGGGTGCAAGCTACCCCTACCCACACAGATCCTATAAATGGTACCTTCCATTATATCATTTCTTAGTTGAAACTGCCCTGGTCAATGGGCACATAACCTACAACACTGCCAACTCTACAAAAAAGATCACAGCAAAGAAGTTCAGGCAGGATGTCAGTCTCGCTCTTATTGAACCTGCTATTCTTCGACGCAATGTGACACCTTCAAAACCACAAGTCACAACAACACGACTTACTGAGCGCCACTTCATTGATAAATATGAAAGGGCAAGGTACAAACCAGACTGTAAAGTGTGTAAGGCTGCAGGGAAAAGAAGCCAGACTGTCATGTACTGCCCAGATTGCAATGTACCTCTATGCACAATACCCTGCTTCAAGTTATACCACACAGTCGAGGATTATCAACGATCCAGACAAAGACTCTTGCAGAGGCCTACAGCTACAACTTCAACCCCAGTTAATGAAGGAAGCAGCTCAGACTCCAACTTGAGGTACTTAACTACTCAAACATTCACAAACACTCATTGTCAGATGCCGCAGACACAATCCACTCAAAAAAGACAAATACAAAAATTAAATTTTCTTTGCATTTTATTCACAATTTTTGTTAGCCTTTTATGTTGAGATACATGGTTAATCGTTAAATCAGTACGTCAATCAAGCTTATTTTGTTCATTGCCATCAATGTCCCTAACATTTTATTGCACTGACATCGAACAAATTCACTAAACACTGGAAAAATATCATGGTTTTAAAACATCTCCTGAAATTTCTATAAATAGCCACACAAATTCAAGATGGCCGCCATGATCATGTGACCAATTTGCATAAAATATATTTTTTCAGATGTAGCAACCATTTATAATGGCGCTCTGAAAATTTCAAAACCCTATGTCTGTTTTTCAATTTTTTATGAATTTAAAAAAAAAAACAGTTATTTTTAAAGAAATCTGCAAACACCCTTGGTAATGGGAGACATTAATGCTCCGGATTGCTGGTCAGCAAAGTGTTAAACATACATATGAACTTATTAAAATGTTAATATAATAAATATGTACACCATAATGTCATCATCATCCACTCCCTGCTCCACTTGGAGCTTGGGGCTACCTGTGCTTTTGGTTCCTGTGATAGAACTGGCATGAAGCAGTCACCAGTGCATGTTGTGGTGGTTCATGACTATCATTTTCATATGCTGAGGTTGCCAGCCTCATATGAACTTGTACAACCACCAGCGAGTTAAACATGTCAAATGCAAAATATGAAATGATAAAATTGTATATGTTACAACTTACCCCGTATCGGGTTATATTTTTTAAAAGACATCTGGCACAGAAAGACTTCTGAACAATGTCGGGCCACAGGTTTTAAGGCCGTCTAACAGGTAGTTGAGTATTACTTTAATTATAATCCCACTGTTATCCTGTTTAGAGGTCCTGAAGACTTTGTGGTTTCCAGTATTATGAAGTCAAGTTTTCTTGCTGGTTAATTACAGAAGATTCTCAATACGTTGTCCAATCCTTTTTCTTGAAATCCTACTTTTCTTCGGTCCTGGCTAGTCTGAAGGCATCATCTTGACTCAGTGGAATACAGTGCTGGAGTCTGAAAATGTGCTACATTATATGAGGCCTTTCGCCCATGCTTCCCCATCTTTCTACGTGGTGAAAGTCGCCAATCAAACTCAGTCTATTTTAATATATTTTGGCTAGACCAAGCAAATTTAAATGCTTGACTTTGTATATATCTTCTCCCCCCTTCATTCTCATGACAACCAACAATTTTCAAACTTCTCCCATATAAGGTATTGGCACTGCCGCTTTTAGATGACGCGTGTCTGTAATTCATAACAAACCTTCAGTTTAATTTATCGTAATGGCTAACAAACAGGTGTTCACTCGCGGTAAAGTTACCTAATATCCTGCCACACCCAAGGTACTATCGCAGTTTATCTCTGGATTGTCAACACGAGAAGTGTGGGGTGCCCAGCTTGGCACGCGAGAGAAATCTGTGCCTATGTGTGTTTAAACATAGGCAAGGCAGACCCATCTGTCTGCTCCAACCTGGGTTGTTTACGTTATCTCTACCCAGGATAGATATGCGAAAATAACAACATGAAACCTGAGTCATGCGTTCAATATGAGAGAAAATACGGGCTAGGAAGAAATATAAGGAAGGTACAATATGGATAAAAAGACAGGTAGAACACGATAAAATGAAAAGCATGATCATTTTGTAGCATTGGATGAGAGTTAAATTGATAAATTTGTTTATAAGTAGTGTATGATGTGTAGCAGGGGTCGGCATCAGGTAGATCCCAGTCTACCATTAGATCACAAGGGATGGTTTGGTAGATCTCTAGGTGATGGAGGGGGAAACGAGAAAGATTTTTAAACGAGAAATTTAAGGGCTAGTCCCTTCTTGCTGGCATTTGAAATCACAGTATCCCTCGGTTTTAAAAATGTAATGTCTTCATTCTGAATGAAAACTCACGAGTATCAAGTCGCTGGACACAAGAAAACAATTTTTAACCGTATGTACCACAATTCACTCCCCTCCAGTAAAACGTCAGGACAAATTAAATAATTTTAAAAAAAACATCTTCTGATGACTTGGCCATAAGGTACAGAAATGAAAAATAACAGGTGATTGAAAAGTCACTTGCTATTTTTAAAATTTGTATCTCCTCACTTGTGTCCACTAGATATATATGAAACAAATATCAGAACAACGAGCAATAGCTGCTATTTGACTTCTTCTTCTTTGATCCATAACCGCCAAAGCAGTCAGCGGCCATCACGCCTGGTGGCGTCTTGTAGGGCAGCAACAAATTGATTCCACTTTGCTCGGTCGGCAGCCATCCTTCGTACAGTGCCCCAACTATGGTTTATTCTTTGCATCTCGGCTTCCACAGTTTTCCGCCAAGTTGTTTTTCGTTGGCCTCTCTTTCGCTTTCCCTCGGGGGTCCATAGCATAGCTGTTCTTGTGATGGTATCAGGGTCCCTTCTGAGGACGTGGCCAACCCAACTCCAGCATCTGCCAGCTATGATGGTGTGCATGTCCTCCTGGTTACTCCGAATAAGTAGTTCTTGGTTGCTGATGGTGTTTGGCCATAAGATTCGGAGAATTTTCCTTAGGCAGATTGTGTGGAAGGAGGACAGTTTCGACATTTCCTTCTCTGTTACTCTCCAACATTCCGCACCATAGAGAAGCACAGAAAGTACACAGCTCTCATACAGTCTTAATTTGGTGTTTGTGCTGTACTGGGAAGACTTCCAAATGTTGTTGAGAATAGCAAAGGCTGTTCTCGCTTTATTCATTCTGTTGTTAATGTCCTTGCTTGTTCCGCCGTCAGGTGTTGCTATGCATCCTAGGTAAGTAAATGTGTCTGACTGTTCTAACTTCTGGTTCCTTACTATTATTGGCTCAGGATTGCCCACATTTAGTGTCATGACCTCTGTCTTCTTCAGATTGATGTTCACGCCAACCTGCTGGCCATACTTATTCAGTCTATCGATTTTGTCTTGAATGTGTTGTTGTGAGTGCGCGAGTAGTGCAATGTCATCTGCATATTCCAGGTCTTCCAGTGTAGAAAATGTTGTCCATCTAATTCCTCTTGGACTGCCCTCTGTTGTCTGGCGCATCACCCAATCTATGGCTGTCAAAAATAATGTTGATGATAAGGGGCATCCCTGTCGTACTCCTGTTTTCACTTCAAAAGTTACATTACTCAATCCAACACTGCACGTAAAGTTAGAATAGAGGCTTTTTATGATGGAAACAATGCGGCTGGGAATTCCATAAGCCCTCAGTATTTTCCATAGGCTGTCTCTGTGTATGCTGTCGAAAGCCTTTTCAAAATCAACAAAGTTAATGTACAGCTGTTTCTTCCATTCTGAGCACTGCTCTATAATGTTCCTGAGGGTAAATATATGATCTGCAAATCTTCTGTTCTTTCTAAAGCCTGCTTGTTCTTTCCTCAGTTTATGGTCAACTGCTTTTCCCAGACTTTCGCAAATAGTGGTTCTAATAGTTCTGCTGCTAGTTCAGGGTCTGCCTTGAATAACTCAGCATTTAGATTGTCGTGACCAGGCGCTTTTCCATTTTTTAACCCTTTGATAGCTGTGATGATTTCTTCTTTTCGTGGAATGTCTGTATTTACGTCTAAGTCACTTTCAGCCTCAGGAACATTCAGCTGAGTCTCTGGTGGTTCCTTATTCAGTGTTTCTCTTAAGTGCTCTGCCCATCTTGTTTCCTGCCCCTGTGCTGTGGTGATGAGATTTCCTTGCTTGTCTCTTACTATGATAGGAAACTCTTTCAGAGCAATACAACAGGAAGCAATTTGATCATCAGAAGAAGTCCCCCCGTCCGACAAGTGTTTCGGCCCTACATACTCCTTTACACTCTAGGGGGGGGGGGGGGGGGAGGCCCACTTGGGTCATGACTCCCAAGCGTCTCAGCCTCCTGTTGTCTTGTATCGAAAATGAACCCATTTCACTTATGGTAGCAACTTTAATCCACAACTCCGCCAGCCGTGGAGGCAATTGTGAAAGTAACAAAGAGAAGACAAATTATTCCGTTCGCTCCGTAGCACATCACAACTACGGACACACACTGAGTCACTTGCGCGAAGCCGACGAGACTTGACACTGCGCGCTCGCCACTGAAATTCTTCCTGACACCCCTTATAGTATACATCGCCTGTCGCCTCTCAGCCACAGCCCTTTCACTAGTACGCCTAAAAACTCAGCGTATTGTGGACTTAGAAAAATTCCTGGGGTTTTCTGTACTGCAGCGTTTATTGTCACGATTTCCATTGCCCATTGCGGTTGTTCCACAGCCAGCCTGATGCCTTTTCGGCAGTTTCACTAATCCTCTTCAGTGCCCTTGTTCTCGACTGTTTTCCCTTCAGCCCCAACAGTTTCAATAGATCATACACTGATGCAGCCACAAGCCCTCTTGCACCCACTTCAACAGCCATGACCCTTGCAGTGAACCCATCATGTCTCAGATCCGCGGCCAGATCACTATACTTGGCCGCTTTGAACGAATGTTGCTCGTCTAATCTGGATTCAAATGGCACGGTCAGTTCAATCAGTATGACCTGAAGTGTTGCTGAAGAATGAAGCACTATATCCGGCCGTCTCCGCGATTTTCTGATACTCTCGGGATATGTCCCTCATCCAGGTAGGTCTACCACCATCTCCCAGTCGTTTGCAGAGTCAAGAAGAGATGGTAAACTGCTACCAGGTTTACTCGATTTGGGGTGTGCTGACTTTCCTGCTCTCAGAAAGTATGTATTTGCGGTGCTCGGCTCTGGTTTGCTATTTGCCTTCATCCTTGCCAGATCTATTGTCGCAGCAAGCTCATTTAGCACTTTGTTATGACGCCAAGTGTATCGCCCTTGCCCTAATGACACCTTACACGCTGAGAGCACGTGTTCGAGTGTCTGCCTCCCCTGGCACAGGGGGCACTGCTCATCATCCGACTTTCCCCATTTCACAAGGTTGGTGGCCGACGGCAGCAGGTCATACATTGATCTAACAACGAAGCTGAGCCTAAGAGGTGCCATATGCCATATTTCATTCCATGTCAAGGACCTCTGCAGGGCTCCTTCCCATGTAGTCCATTGGCCTTGTTGGACCTGCTGCACTGCTTTTTGCAACCTCTTATCATTCTCAGCTCCTCGTATCTCCTGAACTACCATGTCTCTGTGCTCCCTGCTTGATGCCTTGGACCACCAGCAGATGTCTCCATGACCAAATCCCCGTCTATTCGTTTGTGTGTATCTGATTACCTCCCTCAGTTTGAGTGACTCTT
Organism: Oreohelix idahoensis; assembly: GCA_024509875.1. Taxonomy (NCBI): domain Eukaryota; kingdom Metazoa; phylum Mollusca; class Gastropoda; order Stylommatophora; family Oreohelicidae; genus Oreohelix; species Oreohelix idahoensis. The sequence goes on along the minus strand of JAMPIV010019879.1, from coordinate 308,891 downwards.
GGGCAGCATCAACAGCTTCTTCCACTCTCCACTTCCTTCCCGTTTTCAGTGTGGGCTGAATGGACTTAACCACGTCATCAGCTGACTCGCGTCGCATCGTTGCAAGCCTTGCCTTTCCAACTTTGTACTCTTCAACAACTGACTTGAAAGGAAGCAGAAGTTTTGACTTTTTGCAGTACAGTGCCACATCTGACAGACCTGGTGGTACCCCTAGCCACTTTCTCATGAACTTGTTGACCTTCTGCTCTATAGCTTCCGCTGTACTTGTGCTTATTTCATATATAAGCAGTGGCCACAGCAACTTCGGTATCAACATGAACTGGAGGCACCACAGTTTGAACTTTCCCAGGAGTCTGCTTTGGTCTATGATCTGTAGCCCTCTGTCTGCCATTTCTATTGTCTGTTGCACTGCCTTCGAGTCTTTTAATGAAGCATCGTACACCCTGCCAAGACTTTTAACAGGTTCCTCAATGACAGTAGGGATTCTTTGGTTGGAAACCATGAATATGTCCTCTGCTATCTTCCCTTTCCTGACTGATAGGCTTCTCGACTTCTTGGGTTTGAAGCTCATTCTGCACCAGCTGACTAGTTCATCCAGGCGTTCTAACATCCTCCGGGCCTGATGTTCATCTGATGTCAGAATTGTTGTGTCATCCATGAATGCTTTGAGCGGTGGCATGTGACACATTCCACCGAGCTTTGGACCTATAGCCATTCCTTTAGCCGCATTGAGGATTACTTGCATAGCCATCACGAATAGTATCGGAGAGATGGTACACCCCATCACAATTCCAACTTCAAGGCCAATCCACTTCGTTGTATACTCTCTGGTTGAAAATCTGACAGCAAAACCTGCGAAATACAGCTTCAGCATTGCTGCAATCTCTTGTGGAACATGATACATTTCTAGGGCCTGCCACAACATCTGGTGTGGAACGGATCCATAAGCATTCGCTAGATCCAACCAGATTACATGGAGGTTTGTTCTGTCAGACTTTGCCTTTTGGATTGCTTCCCAGATCATTGTGGCATGCTCTAGACATCCTGGTGTACCTGGGATACCTCCTTTCTGAATGGTAGTGTCAATGTACCCATTTGCCAGGAGGTATGTAGTGAGTCTTTTCGCCATCACTGAGAAGAATATCTTCCCTTCCACATTGAGTAGTGAGATTGGCCTGAACTGACTGATGTCTGTGGAATTTTGCTCCTTCGGGATGTAGACTCCGTTCGCCTTTCTCCATTCCTTGCTTACAAGCTGGGTTTTCCACGCATTCTTCAGTAAACGGAGCAGTCGTTTGAGCACTTCAGGGCATCTCTTATACACCACATATGGAACACCATTAGGACCTGGAGCTGATATGCACCGAGCTTTCTGGACAATGCTTTCTACCTCTTGCACCGTTGGGGGCTTGGTGTTAAATTCAGCTCCTGGCTTACTCGGCCATTTAAGGCCTGCCATGCTGCTGAGCGGCTAATCTCTGCGACCATCTGAATATGTCATTCTAAGGTGTTCTTCAGGTCTTCTTTCTTGATGTTTAGCGTACCCGACCGTGGCTGCTCAAACAGTTCTTTGGCAAACTTGAAGGGCTCCCTGAAGAATCTTTCCCTATCCCTTCGAGTCTTCCTTCTCTTCCTGCACAACCTTTCTGCTCTACAAAGGGCATTATGTTGGCCTTTCAGGTGCTTCCAAACCTGTTGTAACCCTTCCTTCTCTATGGCAACTGCGTTCTTGAAAAGTTTTCGGGCATGCTTCTTCTGTTTCCTGAATTCTTCTATTTTAATTTGTCTTCTACTTTTTCGTGGTGGGTTACTTTCCCTTGCCTCCCTCACTCCGAACACTTTGCGACAGTGCAGATATATTATGTCGCCAAAGATTTCCAGCTTCTTCTCCAAAGTTATCTGCTTCAGGTTGTTATCCAACTCTTTTGCCAAGGCTTCGTCCAGCTGTTCCCAAAGCCCTTTTGCACTGGCAGGTGGAAACTTGATTGCATCTCTCTTTCCGTCCAAGAAGTGTGTGAGATCATCATCAGGCAGATCAACTTGAATGTACTCAGCACTGTGGATTGACTCCTGGCTGCGTTCTTCTAACGTCTTATCCGTCGAGACAGAGCGCTGTTGATCTCCCCCAGATGACCTCCCACAACCCTTTTTCGTTCGGTGGATTTTCATTCCTCTCTGAGTAGAGAATTCCCTACCACAGGCACATGGAAATTCCAGCCGTTGTTCAGAGTTAGTTTAGTTATTTTATAAACTGTGCTTTGTTCATTTCTCAGTGCTGCCTCTTCTGCCTGTCTTGCAAGGTCATCCAGAAATGTCCTTTTGTTAGCACGGGTTTGACGTTTTACTTCCTTGTCCAGCTGACTGTACTGTTCACTATATATTGCCTTTAACCTGGGAGACTTAGCTTCTGCTTTCTTTCTTTTCATTTCCTTTCTCTTTGCTATGATGTTTAGCGTTTCTGGTGTTATCCAGTCTTGGCTCTTTCTTTCCTGGAATCCCAAGCATGACTTGCTGCTTTCCTTGTATATTGTTGAGATGGTGTTGAATTTCTGGTCGACATCATCGGTCTCTGTTCTTTCCTGGCTTTTGGTAATCTGATATCGTCTCTTTGCGTCGATGGCGAACGCTTTTCTTGTGAGGGGGTCCTTAAATTTCATGATGTTATATCTTTTCTGTTTGACTGCAACTGGTCCAGCAGCTCTTGAGTTTCACCTTCAGTCTTGCTACTACTAGGTGATGATCACTTCCCACATCTACGCCTCTTCTTACTTTCACGTCTTGTAGTGCATGTCTCCATCTGCCATTGATCATTTTGTGATCTATCTGGTTTCTGTCTCGTCCGTTTAGTGATTCCCACGTTAACTTGTGCACTTCTTTGTGTTGAAAAAGTGTTCCTCCAATGACCAGGTTGTTAATACTGCAGAAGCTTATTAATTTGTCCCCATTCTCATTTACTGTTCCACTGCCGCATTTTCCCATTACTCTTTCGTTATAATTATTGTGTGTTCCAACTTTTGCATTTAGATCTCCCATTACTATAATAAGATCGTACATGGGTACAGTTTCCATTTCCTTTTGTACCTGTTGATAGATCTCGTCCTTGATCTCTTCATCGCTGTCGTTTGTTGGTGCATAGCATTGTATAATTGTGGTGTTGGTGAATCTCAGTCTTGCTCTTATCAGTCTGTTATTAATGGGTTTCCATTCCAGTAAAGACCTTTCCATTCCTTTCTTCAGGATAATGGCTACACCTTCATTGTGCTGACCATCCTCTCTACCAGAATAAAGTACTGTTTCCCCTGTAGCTGTTTTTATTCTCCCCATCCCTGTCCATCTGCTCTCGCTTATTCCCAGGATTGTAATTTGTAATTCCTCATCTCTGCTGTGATTTGTCTCAGCTTTCCTGCCTCATTCATAGTTCTGACGTTCCAAAAACCAATTCTGGTTTCATGTTTTGTGGTCAGGGCATCCGTTTTCATGCCAATGGCTTCCTTTCGACTTTCACCACTGTCAGTCATACGAGCCTGAGACTCCGGATGTCCGCCCCGCATCAAAGTTTTTTCATTTGTTGCCGTTTCCGTAACATGTGCGATTTTTACATAGACAGGGGTGTCGGCCCTGTGCTAAAACCCCCAACCTGGAGGACTTCTATTTGACTAATAGGTTTTTTTATTTTTTTATTCCCAGAGACAAAATAAAGTAAAATCAAATTTAAAATGGTCCACACACTGACATCACAAGAGACAGGAAAAATTGATGCCAGCTATGAAGTCATGTGTAGGATAAACAACATTTGGTGTTGTGACATAGTATTTAATGGCAGTTAAATGTCTTTATTTTGATGTTTGTTTCATATAAATTAGTTGGATAGCAGTGAAGAAATAGTTTAAAAATAGGAAGTCACTTCTTAATCACCCTGAGTAAAAAAAGGTTAATGACGAAGGTGACGGTAAAAAAAATGGTTATGAAGATTGGAAGGTTTTTGTTAGGATCACACACACACACACACACACACAAGTCTGTTTCATGTCTAGATGTCAAGTCAGTTTTGTTAGGATCACACACACACGTCTGTTTCATGTCTAGATGTCAAGTCAGTTTTGTTAGGATCACACACACATGTAGGTCTGTTTTGTTAGGATCACACACACACAAGTCTTGTTTCATGTCTAGATATCAAATCTGTTTTGCTAGGATCACACACACACAAAGTCTGTTTTGTTAGGATCACACACACACGTCTGTTTTGTTAGGATCACACACACACAAGTCTGTTTCATGTCTAGATGTCAAGTCAGTTTTGTTATGATCACACACACACACAAGTCTGTTTCATGTCTAGATGTCAAGTCAGTTTTGTTAGGATCACACACACACAAGTCTTGTTTCATGTCTAGATATCAAATCTGTTTTGCTAGGATCACACACACACAAAGTCTGTTTTGTTAGGATCACACACACACGTCTGTTTTGTTAGGATCACACACACACAAGTCTGTTTCATGTCTAGATGTCAAGTCAGTTTTGTTATGATCACACACACACACAAGTCTGTTTCATGTCTAGATGTCAAGTCAGTTTTGTTAGGATCACACACACACGTCTTATTTCATGTCTAGATGTCAAGTCAGTTTTGTTAGGATCACACACACACACAAGTCTGTTTCATGTCTAGATGTCGTCAGTTTTGTTAGGATCACACACACACACAATTCTGTTTCATGTCTAGATGTCAAGTCAGTTTTGTTAGGATCACACACACACAAGTCTTGTTTCATGTCTAGATATCAAATCTGTTTTGCTAGGATCACACACACACAAAGTCTGTTTTGTTAATATCACACACACACGTCGTTTTGTTTTTTGTTAGGATCACACACACACAAGTCTGTTTCATGTCTAGATGTCAAGTCAGTTTTGTTATGATCACACACACACACAAGTCTGTTTCATGTCTAGATGTCAAGTCAGTTTTGTTAGGATCACACACACACGTCTTATTTCATGTCTAGATGTCAAGTCAGTTTTGTTAGGATCACACACACACACAAGTCTGTTTCATGTCTAGATGTCGTCAGTTTTGTTAGGATCACGCACACACACAATTCTGTTTCATGTCTAGATGTCAAGTCAGTTTTGTTAGGATCACACACACACACAAGTCTTGTTTCATGTTTAGATGTGAATGTCAGTTTTGTTAGGATCACACACACAAGTCTGTTTTGTTAATATCACACACACACAAGTCTGTTTTGTTAGGATCACACACATGTCTTGTTTCATGTCTAGATGTCAAGTCAGTTTTGTTAGGATCACAGACACACAAGTCTGTTTCATGTCTAGATGTCGAGTCAGTTTTGTTAGGATCACACACACACACGTCTTGTTTCATGTCTAGATGTCAAGTCAGTTTTGTTAGGATCACACACACACACACACAAGTCTGTTTCATGTCTAGATGTCAAGTCTGTTTTGTTAGGATCACACACACACACATAAGTCTTGTTTCATGTCTAGATGTCAAGTCTGTTTTGTTAGGATCACACACACACACACACAAGTCTTGTTTCATGTCTAGATGTCAAGTCAGTTTTGTTAGGATCACACACACACACACAAGTCTGTTTCATGTCTAGATAAGTCAGAATTAAATAGAAGTAAATTACAATATCCCTGTCGTACTCCTGTCCAACCTAACCTTTGAAGTGAAGACAGGAGTACGACAGGGATGCCCCTTATCAACCACTCTATTTTTAACAGTCATAGATTGGGTGATGCGCCAGACAACAGAGGGCAGTCCAAGAGGAATAAGATGGACTACATTTTCTACATTGGAAGATCTGGAATATGCAGATGACATTGCACTACTAGCACATTCACATCAACACATCCAGGAAAAAATGGATAGACTTAATAAGTTTAGCCAGCAGGTGGGCTTGAACATCAATTTAAAGAAGTCAGAGGTCATGACGCTCAATGTGAGCAACCCTGAGCCCATATCAGTAAGGAATCGGCAACTGGTACAGACAGACACCTTCACATACCTAGGATGCATAGTAACACCAGATGGCGGGGCAGGCAAAGACATTAACATCAGAATGAATAAGGCAAGAACAGCCTTTTTTAGCCTTAACATCTGGAAGTCCTCTCAATACAGCACAAGCACAAAATTAAGATTATATCAGAGCTGTGTGCTTTCTGTGCTTCTCTATGGTGCGGAATGCTGGAGAGTTACAGAGAAGGAAATGTCGAAATTGTCCTCTTTTCACACAACATGCCTAAGAAAAATTCACCAAATCTTTTGGCCGAAAACCATCACCAACAAAGATCTGCTTACTCGGAGTAAGCAAGAGGACATGCACACCATCATAGCTGGCAGACGCTGGAGCTGGGTTGGCCATGTCCTCAGAAGAGAGCCCGATGCCATCACAAGAACAGCTATGCTTTAGACCCCTGAAGGAAAACGAAAGAGAGGCCGACCAAAAACAACCTGGCGGAGGACTGTGGAGGTTGAGATGCAAAGAATGAACCAGAGTTGGGGTACTGTATGAAGGATGGCCGCCGACCGAGCAAAGTGGAATCAATTTGTTGTTGCCCTACAAGACGCCACTAGGCGTGATGGCCACTGACTGCTTTGACGGTCGGCGGCTAAGGATCAAAGAAGAAGAAATTAGAATATTCAGCGGGGTTAGACAAGGATATCTGCTTTCACCAATGGTCTACCATGTGGTTATGGACTGCATGATGAGACAACAGAAGGCCAACAAAAAATTTGGACGTTTGACAAACAGCTAGAATATCTTGATTTGGCAGATGGTCTATGCCTTCCATCTTGTAAATTACAAGACACAAGGAAATAACAGATTAACAATCGTACAGGGTGACACATAAATGTAAGTAAAACAAAGGAAGTGCATAGCTTGACCTACTTGGCAAGCAACATCAACAAACAATGATGGTAGTGCCAGGATAAATAAATCAAGATTTGAACTCAACTTTTGTCAATCAGTTATAGAACACTACATCTTTTTCCAGGAACAAAAAATTATACAGTTCAACACAAATGTAAAATCTGTCCTCTGTGGCTCAGAAACGTGGCACATCACCAAGAACATGGGCTCAAAACTCAAGACATTCACAAACAGATACCTGTGTCAGTGCTCCTGTAGCAAATGATCAGTAGTAATAACAAATATGGACCTGTGGAATAGAGCCAATACAGCTAGAGATTACAGAGAGAAAGATGGATAGGACACATCCTCGTCAAACAACCAATTTAACTTGACATGTCTGTGACTGGAACCCACAGAGAAAAAGAAGAATGGGGGCCAGGGGAGATCTTGTTAAACATTTTTCTTATTTCATAGCATAAGTTTTTTCAAGGTGTAATTGAGCAAGATGGACGTAAAAAAGATATACTTCTAAACGTGCTCTTTCTACTCCCACAGACTCAAAATTCTTAAAATACATATAAATATAGTTTTAAGTGCTTCTTCTCAAATTATTATAGATGTTATTTACAGGCCTTTGCATTGCAGGCTTGGCAGGTACCTTGTTTACGCTATCAATCCAAGCCAATAATATATTTATGTATATAATTTTTTTTCTTCAAAACTAACAGAATTGTGAAATTATCCATCCGATTCTGGATTTGTTAAGATCATTCAGATCCCTTGGATTTCAAATTTCAGACTCCAGCACATCCCTACTTATAAGAGTTTACACAAGTGAAGGTTTCATGAATCTGTTACTTTGTAGCTAATAGATTTTGTATTATACATAAATTTTTATATGAGCTACAAGCTTGTCATTTTTACATCATTATCATCATTTAAAAATGGAAATATGATCTGACTGTGATGTGCTTGACTTTTACATTTGATTTGGTATAAGGAGCTTGTTGTGTCATTGAACTGTTATAAAGATTTCTTTGTGTTACTGAAAGTGTTATAAAGAGCTCATTGTGTCACTGGAAGTGTTATAAAGAGCTCTTAGTTGCAGGAACTGTTATAGAGAGCTTATTGTGTCGTTGGATCTGTTCTAAAGTGATTGTGGCATTGCAAATGTTATAAAGAGCTCATTTGTCACTAGAACAGTTCTAAAAAGCTCATTGTGTAGCTGGAACTGTTATAAAGAGCTCATGGTGTCATTGGAACTGTTATAAAGAGCTCATTTTGTCAAGAACTGGTATTAGGAGCTCATTGTGTCACTAGAACTGTTCTAAAAAGCTCATTGTGTGGCAGGAGCCATTGGAAGAACTCATTGTGTTGCTGGAACTTATAAAGAGCTCTTTCTGTGGCTGCAACTGTTATAAAGAGCTCATTATGTTGCATTAACTGTTGTAAAGAGTTCATTGTTGTTGCTGGAATTTATAGATAGCTCATTCTTGCATTGGAACTGTTATAAAGATCTCATTGTGCTGCAGGAACTGTTATAAAGAGCTCATTGTGTCACAGAAACTGTTCTAAAAAGCTTATTGTGTCAGGAGTAGTTATAAAGAGCTCTTTGTGTTGCTGTATCTGTTAGAAAGAGCGCATTGTGCCGCTGCAACTGATATAAAGAGCTCATTGTGTCACTAGCAGGGCCGGACAAGGGTTTCATGCGCCCTAGGCAAGACTTAAAATTTGCACCCCAGTTGTGTTTTGTACCATCCATCCACCTATCTATCCATCACCCTAGCTTACCTATTCCCACCCATTCATCTTTCTATCCATTCTTCTTTAATATTTATCTGCGTGCACAAATATGACATGGAACATTATCACAAAATAAACTTTTATCATCCTCCATTTCTCCTCTTCCCCTGGTCATCAAATTCATTGGCACGGAAGGAGTTACAATGTCCTATTTACTACCCTGAAAGAAATAGCTAACAGGGATCGCAACAACACAAAGGACTAGAATTTGTAACAAGAAATTTAATAAAGCAATTGGTGAATTTTACTTACTGTAATTGTTTTCCTCAAAAATTTACTTTCCTTGCCTTTGCCTCTGCAAACTTTATCACAGGTTCATTTAAATCCATGTCATACGCCATTTGTTCTTCAACAGAGTTGATCTGCACTCATTGTTGATCATAGATAAGTTTAGAAAAACTCTTGCCGCTGGAAATTCCAAGTGGCAAACACACCTCCCTCCCCCTCAACGAGTGTGTGCAAAAATATTATCCCTTCCTTTTCCCTTAAAAATTTTCAAAATCTTTTAATTTAATATCAAAGTGGTGCACCCACAAAGCGTTCCTGAATGTCATAAAACCATAAAGAAAATTATATTGTAAATCAATCTTTTTTTTAAAATATATTCTTACGAGTGTTATTTCTTTGTTTAGAAATAATTATTATCTTATTTAAATTAAATAATTTTTTTAAACACTAAAAAAAATGACATTTGTTGGAATGCACCCCTAGGACCTTTGTGCCCTGGTTGCTAGAATTGTTATAAAGAGCTCATTATGTAACATAACAAAACTCATTGACCAGCTGGAACTAATATAAAGAACTCTGTATCGCCGAAACTGTTATAAAGAGGTCATTGTGCCGCTGGAACTGTTATAAAGAGGTCATTGTGTTGCTGGAACTTATAGAGCTCATTCTGTGGCTGTAACTGGTATAAATAGCTGATTGTGTCACTGGAACACTTTAACTTTAACAAGTACTATTTTTGTTTCTTTTACAAAGTTCCCATTTGTGACAGAAATTGAGTAATTTATCTGTTTTATAGTTATGTAATCGTTGGTGACAGGAAACACTAGTTTGATTGAAAGAATGTCTTATTTTAAATTGTTTACCAGAATTCTGTTCTGTTGTCAATTATTTAAACATAAATTAGAATTCTTTAAGTATTAAGTGTACTAATTTTGGGAAATAGTTTTCAACTACTAGAGCTCATTGCACAGGAGTTTTTGTGAATCTATGGAGTGCAATTTATTTATTTTGGAATACCATTTGTTTGTATGATAAAACTAGAATTTATTTGTCCCCCATTTCCGAGTTTGTTTAGCAGTGGGCATTAAGGCATAATTATTTTATTAACTTAATTGTTATCAATATATTGTTATTGTAAACAGGATTAATGTAATTAAAAGCGTCTGGTGCATTGAAACATATTATTCCCTTCCATGACGTGGACCCACATGTCAGCATCGTATGAAGATAAATATGCTGTGAGTTTTTTATTGTTACTGATGCATTTTAAAAATGTTGTTTTGTTTTCTTTTAAAGTTTTTGAATGTTGTGCCCATTCTGTTTACTGAATGGCTATCACGATAGATCTGTGTGTGACCAGCAGTGCTGAATACCTACTCGTATTTCTTTTACCTTGCAAAGCCGATATGAAAGTTAACACCTTTCTGGCTGTTTTTTACCTCTTGAGATTTTTTAGAATTCCTGGGCAGTTGTGAATTATGGTTAGGTTATAGCACTGCACGTTTTGGTGCATGGCTCTCGATCATTTTTTTAATTAATATATGACCCCATTTTTTGTTTCAAGTAGCATTGTCTTTAGCAGACGTTTTTGTTTAGCAAAAACTGATGCTGTTGTTAATGGCATTTACAAATTGTGTGGATCAGGACAGTTGTTTCTTTTTATTTGCAGACTTATTGTAAACATTGAGGCCACTATTAACAAATGGGGTTTTATATTAATTAACACTTGAGAACAACAAAGTTTTTCCTGGTTTTAAACTAATATTACTAATTACTGTATCAACTCTTTTTCACTCTACAGGTACATTGTAATCACTTTCTGTACTCGTGCATCAAACCCACTTTTTATTGTATACTAAAAGTGCTTTTATCTTAGTATTATACCCACTTTTATTGTACTGGACAAACAACAACAATAAAATAACCATATCACATAACAAACTACTGGTTTGTTTTCTTCTTGTCTGCCTCCCTTTTTTTCTGATGTTTATTTTAAAATGTATTGATTATTTGATCTTTACTATTCAGGAAAAGAATGAACTGTCAAATAAAAATACAAGAAAATTGACAGTAGGAAGATTTAAATAACAGGTCTAATTTCAACAAAAGATGGTTTGCCTGGATGTGGTGTTTTCCTAAGACAAGTAAGAATATCTAATATCAGGAACTGAGTGTTGATAACTGACACGTATTCCAAGTATTCTTACATCTGTGGTATGAGTTTGATCACCACACAGGCCAGTCAACAGTACATGCACTGAGTAAGATTGTTGAACATTGATGGCTTGCCAGACTATCTCAGGCAGGGGTACTTACGGTGATTAACTAGGCAATAATATAAGGAATTCTCAATGTTAACATAGAAACTGAACATTTAACCACAGCTTCCTTCCATCCCGCATGGAACAACTGAATACTTCATCAGTGCTTTCAAGTCTGCTTTAACAAATATCTGCTGAACTGGGAGAGAACACGCAAACATCATGGATTAGATAAATTGCTGTTTGCCTTCAGAACCCCTAACCCTTTTGTCAGGTAAATCACCTGTAAGCCAGAGGCACAGCTGTTTTTCCCTTACATCAAAGCGCTATCGTAGTTCAGTGACCTTGACACTGGTGACGAGGTAATACATTTTTCGCCAGCAAGGTCAAGTATCTGAGCAGTAGCTGGAAAACTCAGCTGATTATTACATGTAAAATCGGTAACATCTAAATCATTTTACAAGAATTCTGGATAATCACTGCGTTAAATTTGTTAAATACAATAACTTTGCACTATGAGCTATTTTTGTTTGGATTTTCATTAGTTTATTAATTAAATATCTGCAATTCCTGCTCATGGATTCAGTTCATAATTAAACTGACATCTCGAGGGAAGCTAAAGATTATTTCCACCTAATTGTTTTCTACATTTCGCTTCTTGTTAATGTATGGTAGTCAATTTTCTTAGTCGTGCATACGAAGAACAGGAATATTGTTACCAGATTTTATAGCATTTAAATCACTTTACACGCATTCTAAATGCTTACAGAGCTTAAATAATGATGTATAAAATAACTTTTTGCAAAGTACCATCTCTTTGTGGATTTTCATTTGTTTATAATAATATTTAGCTGTGTATTTAGGCGTATATAGCTGTGTATATAGACCTGGGGAAGGAACCTGTCCTCCTACCAGGTGCATCAGCCGTGTGGTGAATAGTTGAATGGCCTCAACATATAGAGATTAGCTGTGAATACTGAATATTCAGCCGTGAATCAAAACAGAAGGTCGTCACTGAGGGTGGGGTGGAATAGTTGTGAAGGACAGCTGTCTGTATCAAATCACCTCTGAAGCTTTATGATGTGACAACCAGTGAGATGGAAGCGCTTTAACCTCTTCCCTCCCCACTGCCTTGCGGGTTTGACTTTTTAGTTAAAGGCTAGCGGAGACAACCGTACACAAACCGACGAAAAGCAATGGGAAATTACCGTCGTATTATATAATCATGAATTGAAACAACTTCCTAGTAAAAGGCAATGACGTTAAGGGGGAATTCCAGAGGTAGCAATTCTCATCCGGTAGGGAGCATCATGTGCTACAGGTGATACCCGATCGTCATCAAGTTACTGTTAGCAAAATTAGAATTAAGAATAACTTAATCATAGGAACTTGGAATGTCAGGACAATAATGCTGAATGGAAATTTAGATAACATCAAGATGGAAATAGAAAGAATGAATGTAAATGTATTAGGGCTATTGAAATGCGATATACTGGAACAGGTGAAATATATTCTGACAACTACAAAATAATTTATTTCGGAGGAAATAAACATAAAAGAGGAGTAGGCATAATATTAGATGCAGAAAGAGCAAGAACAGCAAAGGGATTTTGGGCAATATCACATAGAATCCTGTTAGTTAAATTGAGTGGCAGACCAAATGATTTCAATTTTATACAAATATATGCCCCAACAGCAGATAGTACAGAAGAAGAAATAGATACATTTTACAGTGAACTTGATATGGCAGTGACTCGGTGTTAATTTTATGAGACAACTGTTGTACTTGGAGACTTCAATGCAAAAGTTGGAAATGAAAAAGTTGATGATGTGACTGGTGGTTATGGCATGGGAGAAAGACATGAGAGAGGTCACAGACAGATACATAGGGCAAGAACGTATGATATGATAGTAGGAAACATCTGGTTTATTTAAACAGCATCCTAGTCGCCTTTGGACGTGGAAAAGTACAGGGAACAATGTTCATAATCAGATTGACTACACACTGATATGCAGGAGATTTAGAAACAGTTTGAAATGTGTGAAAACTAGGCCAGGAGCAGACTGCAACAGCGACCATGTACCAGTTATAGGAAAACTTAGAATAAAATTGAAGAAAGTAAAGTGAGCTTCAAACAACATCAAGTTAAACTTAGCCTTACTTAAATCAGATAAGGAAATGAGTGAAAGATACAACATTACAATACAGAATAGGTACAATGCAATAGAAAAAAAAAACAGAGTATAGATGAACAGTGAGGAATTTAAAGGAATCAATACATCAAAAGAAATCATACCAGAAATAAAGAGGTCTGCAAAGAAGAAGTGGATGACAGATGAAATTTTAAAACTGATGGATGCAAGAAGGAAGAAGAAGCAAGACAATGAAGTATATGACAGACTAAATAAGGAAATAGTAAACAAATGTAAAACAGCAAAAGCATGGCTAAACCAGAAATGCAGAGAGCTTGAAATAAGGAGTATATCGGGCCGAAACACTTGTCGGACGGGGGGGGGACGTCTTCTGATGATCAGATTGCTTCCTGTTGTATCGCTCTGTAAAGAGTTTGCTATCATCATAGCAGAAATGACACAAAACCTATGTATAAGCAAATAAATGAGTTAACAGGCAGAAGGACACATACAGTCACTGGCTGCTTGAAATCAAAAGAAGGAACATTGTTAATGGGTCATGAGAACATGATAGAAAGGTGGACAGAATACATCAAGGAGCTTCATGATGATGAAAGACCAGATTTGAACAACCAGGACAGTTGTGAAGGACCTCCAATACTTGTGGCAGAGGTAGAGGAACTAACGAACGAATTTTATTTTCAAAGGGTTAAGAATTGAGCACGTAGGCCCGTCTGACATTCTGCCCTTCCTCTCTCTCTCTCATCATGTATTCTGTATCCTTCTATCCCCCCATTTACTGCAAGCATTATTTAGGCTGCCACGCGCCACATGAAGAAAGGCAAAGTGCCTGGACCAGATAATGTAACAGTAGAGGAAATGGAAGCTTTGAGAGAATTTGGAGAAGTGATAACAAAACTCTTAAATGACATCTATGTCACAGACGAACTCAGCTAGCCCTGAATCGTTGTAGCACGACCCTTTGTAGCGACCCCTTCGTTAGCATCAGTGCCCCCGAATATTTTGGTAACTCTTCATCAAACGGGAATTTATTTTCACCTGGACTTATTAGCTATGAAACCGTTCCACGCAGATGGCCAACACGTTGGCTGATTAATATGTGGACAGTTTATCTACCGGTCATTCTGGTCATCGCATTGATTTAAGGAAAGATTAAATCACGCCCACGGACATCGCCTGAGCAATGATATGAAGTTATTTTCATTAACTTGGGCAGTGGGGGCGTTGCCTACTTCAAACAGAGAGAGCGGAACAGGATCAAACAGACACGGAAGTGGTTTCAGGAACGTTGGGCGGCATGCTATCAAAGCAGTAGTGGTCCCTGAAACGAACGGGGAAGTTTCTTGCCGGCATTTTCCACACCTCCATGTTAAGCGCTAAACCGACCGCAGACGGAGCGAACGGGGGAAGATGTCGGATGCAATGAACGGGGAAACGGGAAACCAGGGGACAGCATCTCTCTTTAGTCTGTCGGTCAGATCCCCAAAAGTCTCCTGAGATCAAAAAAAAGTGTCAACTTTCTCATGCCCCCCTCATCTTTAATTCCATTTTAAATATATACAGACCACTAGAAAGCCAGGCTATCATTCAGTGCTTTCATTTTATTTCACTGGATTTTGTGTTTATTTAATCTATTTAATTAAACGCATCCCAAAAGTTCCAGTGGTAAATTTAATGATCTGCAAAAATTATAACATTTGATCCAAAAAGCTAATAGATGTTTAAATGTTAAAGTAACTTTTAGGAAGTCGCGAAGGAATTTATAATTAATAAATTTAGTTAAGTTCCTATAATATATAACTAGATGTGTATTTTAACCATTAGACTCGTGACGGGTTTTCTTAAATACAAATCTGAACCAGGTAAGCCTCACAGATGCACTGTTGTTTTTCTGTTGTCTCAAGGGTGGTTCTACTCTTTATTTCTAAACAAGGTAGCTGAAAAAGAGAACCATACTTTTGTTTACCATCTATTGTGGTTAAAATGAAAAGGGGCAGATAATATAGCCTTAAAAAGGGTAAATTTAATGTCGCGCGTTAATGAATATTATTTGATTTTTGAAGTATGAGATTATGATTGTCATGGGTTTTCTATCTTTTTCTCCAGAATGATCACCTTTTTCGATCCAGGGCAGTATTAACTAATAAATCATATAGTCAGAGAGATTTTCCATACTCGGTTCTTAAAACTTCCAGACAGTTTGATGAGACATTTTTTTTTAAAATTTAATCTTGGTGGCGGTCCGTGGCCTAGCGGTCATAATTACCTGAAAGAAAGCCTACCCAAGAAAGAAGATTTAAAATATTATCATCAAATTTAAATTTCAATCTGTGAGATAAACTGGAAGATGAACAGTGCCAGTAGCAATAATTTATGTACGGCTCTAAATGTGAGAGAATACCGATTTACCTGACTGTGACCGAGCCTAGTTTTTCCTCACTGGATTAAAAACTTTACCGGTCAGTGGCTATCATCACGCACTGAAGGATTATACCATCACCTCATTTTTCACCCCTATGTCGAACTGCGTCAGTGCCATCCCATAGACTCGTTTCTTTATAATAAAACACAAGAACTCTTAGAACTTCAAGTCCGGCGATAAGCGGGAATATTTGCTCTCAGTGAAACCTCGCATTATCTGGGGCGGGACATAGAAGGACTAGACAGTTTTCACATGTAAAGAGTTTAATTACTGTGTATATCATGCTATGGATTGTCTGATGCTGGATGCTGAAATCGGTAAGTGTGTGGTGTATATGAGTGTGGATCCTCACAGAGTGTATGAATGACAGGAGATTTATTTTTGCAAAACCATTTGTTAACTTGCCTACCGGGTAATACGTTTTTCTGTATACCCGACATTGTTCCTTTAAGTGGGATAATTTGTTAACTCTGTTTCATCCCCCCCCCCCTTTTTTTTTCTTTGCTTAGTAAAGGGAAGACACAATTGGGATAACAGTATTTTTGTCTACCACCATAACTAATATTGTAACACCTCTTTCAGAGAAATTAACTTCATTGTTAGGTTACATTACCTATGTTCCTGATAACTATCTATCTTGGGACTGGGTTTACCTTTGTCTAATAAGCGGGAAGGGCTTAGTCGATACCAATCTTCTTTACCCCCATCCTCACCTTGTTAATTGTATTTTCTGTACTTATGATAATTTTTATGTAACCTGTTGGATGTTGTGATTGAGTTTAATGCTAATAAACAGCATAAACATACATAGTACTGTGTTGGACTACCAAGGCCCAAATCCCTCATATTTGTTTAAGATAGTTGTATCCACGTCGTCTGTGTGTCTGAAGCACCAAATCGGTGTGAGCGCAGATGTGTGTCTGGAAAACTGGCAAATAATTGTTTGACCAGGAGAGTGGAAGAGAAGATTGAGAGAAACGATATTTACTCGCTAACCTTTTCCTATCACTGAGCCTTTCACCATCATTCTACACTCTAAACCGGACTACTATTTCTAAGACTCTTTCTCTCAAAATAAATTTACGACAATCTACAACATTGGTCAAATACCTGTTGATCTGCTAAAATCCATATTCATAGCTTCGCCAAAGAAACCGGGAGCCATGGAATGTGAAGAACAATCGATCAGTCCAAGGAGCATAGGCCTTCAACAAGCACATGCCAAGTCTTCCTGAACCGTGCCATCCGCTCAAGTCCTTTCCATGTTTTCCTCATCATTTTCATCTCTTCTCCCTATTGTGAACATTGTAGGTGACATCACTGATACCTTCGGAATCCCATTTTGTTGTTCATAGTCTATATTTCTGACATCGCTGTTCACCTGTGCTGCAAAATTCCTATCCCATGAAAAGTTTTCTATTTGATTGTACGTTTTACCCGTAAAGCCAATCTTTTTCATTTGTAAAGAGCTCCCTCTCTCCAGCATTCATCATATGTTCTAGCGACACAAAAGAAAACTACCACGGTTTTTCATTTTCTCTTGAACCCTAATTTGATTTAATTTTCTAATCTTACCAGCTGGTCTATTCTGTACTTCTGTCTACTCTGAACCCAGATTGGGTTGGTCTGTATACTAGATTTTTTATATAGATAGAACTTAGCTCTTTTGTTAACAACAGTTTCCAGAATTTTACCTTGTGATGTTAAGGAGATAGACCTATATGAATTTACATCATGGGCTTCCTTATTATGTTTTAAACGTGTGAGATTCTTTCGTAATATTTTAACCATAGCATAATTTTATTATACTAGGTCCAGCGTCTTTATGTCTCTCTTGCACACACTTTTGAACCTCAGCTGCGTTCACCCCAACTGTTCTTTTACCATCTGCCAGCTGTCCGTAGAGGATATGTTTAGGGATGCGACCATCTTCAATGCGGCGGACATGGCCAAGCCAGAGTAGTCTGCGCTGTCTAAACGATGTATACATATGCTTTGAAGGCCAGCACGTGACAGTACCTCGACATTTGTCACTTTGTCCTTCCACGAAATACCAAGGATGTGACGTAAACAGAATTAACAACAGAAAACGAAAAAGGACCTATAAATGTTAGATATAGAAGTAAAAGAAAGTGCAGAATCAGGACTCAACAAGAAAACAGTAACGCTGATTATCTCCAACGGACTGCACCCGAAACAAGAGTAATAATACACGGAACAACATTACAAACCGAACACAGTTATGCGTACTTACTCACGATAACTGCATCAACAAAATATACCACTGAGAGCACGAACATAAAATGGCAAAATAAAAACAGCACTTTATAAAATGAGAAACATTTTAGGTTTAGGGTTTTGAACCCCGCACTTGAAAACTGGTGTTTTTTGTGTGCAAGGGATACCCCTCTCAACCCCATGTGGGTTATAATTTGGGTATATAGTGTTATGTACAGAACACCCTGTGAAAGCCCAGAGGTGTCTGATATTACACCAAGTCTACCAGTTATCTGCCACCATCCACCCGAGAACCCCACCATACATCCCCTTATCCTCACCCCATCATCAATCCCTACATATTAACCTTGTTATATACTATTTTACTACATTGTGCAATTCTCTAGACCAGTGATGGCCAAGCTAAGGTTGGCCGAGAGCCGGATTATGGTAAAGGGTAACACCAGAGGGCCAGACCTATAAAATCCTTAAAAAATAACGTTCTGAGGTTTAGTTTTACATATATAATGAACCACGTACAGAAAGCAACGGCAAACTACTGTACTGCACATCTGCCAAGACATGTATACCAGTCTTCGGACTGAAATTACTGTTTAAAAAAAAATATAATGAATCTGTTGTTTTAATTTGTTGTATAATTTGTAATATGACATGTAATTATTTATTTCAAACATACATTTGTGTGTTATTTCATTGTGAAGAGGTGGCTTCAATCAACAATAAGTGGCCGGCCAAAACAGGTTGGCGGGCCGGTCAAAACTGGTTGGCGGGCCGGATCTGGCCCGCGGGCCGTAGTTTGGCCACCTCTGCTCTAGACCTATCTATTCTCAACACCTGCTCCACAGTTATGGATGAACTGCACGCCTGTAAATAATCTAATATTGGTTTTCTCTGTTGTTCATACTTCCTACATTTTAGTAGGAAATGCTCTATATTATTTTATTTTAGATACTCTGCACAGTAAGGTTCTTCTGTTCTAAAATAGTCCATTCCTAGTTGCAGTCTCTCTTGCAAGAACTTTCTTAGCTGTTCATGTTCTTTTACCATGTCCGTATATTTAGTGTTCATCTTTGCGGCGGACATGGCCAAGCCAGTAGTAGTCTGCGCTGTCTAAACGTGTGTACTTTGCTTTGAAGGCCAGCACGTACAGTTACTCGACCGTTTGTCACTTTGTCCTTCCACGAAATACCAAGGATGTGACTATAAACAGGGCCTTAAAACAGAAAACGAAAAAATCCTATAAATGTTAGATATAGAAAAAAAGAAAGTGCAGGAAATCAGGACTACATCAGTAACGCTGATTATTCCAATGGACTGCACCCGTAAACAAGAGTAATAATACACGGAACAACATTACAAAAACCGAACACAGTTATGGCGTACTTACTCACACTGCATCAACAAAATATACCACTGAGAGCACGAACATTAAAATGGCAAAATAAAAACAGCACTTTATAAAATGAAAACATTTTTGTATTTGAAAACGTTGTTTAGGGTTTTGAACCCCGCACTTTGGTGTTTTTTTGTGTGCAAGGGATACCCCTCTCAACCCCATGTGGGTTATAATTTGGGTATATAGTGTTATGTACAGAACACCCTGTGAAAGCCCAGGGGTGTCTTATATTACACCAAGTCTACCAGTTATCTGCCACCATCCACCCGAGAACCCCACCATACATCCCCTTATCCTCACCCCATCATCGATCTTTTATATTTTGAATTATATTTTCACATTTACTACATTGTGCATCTTCTAATCAGTGATTTGCCAAGCTAAGGTTGGCAGAGCCGGATTATGGTAAAGGGTAACACCAGAGGGCAGGACCTATATTAAAATCCTTAAAAAAATAACGTTCTGAGGTGTTTTACATATATAATGAACCACGTGAAAGCAAAACTGTACTGTACTGCAACTGCAAACTATACCAGTCTTCGGACTGAAATTACTGTTTTCTAAAAAAATATAATGCACAAATTTGAGTAGCATTGTAATATGACATGTAATTATTTATTTCAAACATACATTTGTGTGTTATTTCATTGTGAAGAGGTGGCTTCCTCAACAAAAGTGGCGGCAAAAGGTTTGTTCAAAATTTTGGCGGGTTATCTGGCCCGCGGGCCGTTTTTGGCCACCTCTGCTCTATGACCTATCTGTTATTCTCAACACCTATCACAGTAATGGATGAAAATGCACGCCTGTAAAGGCTAATATTGGATTCTATTGTTCATTCCAATGTAGTAGGAAATGCTCTATATTATTTTATTTTAGATACTCTGCACAGTAAGGTTCTTCTGTTCTAAAATAGTCCATTCCTAGTTGCAGTCCAAGAAGTTTCTTATGTATGTAGTGCGATATATAGTGTTCATCTTTGCATATAGTGTATTACTTTGTTGTTTGTGTTGACTTTTCCATGCTGTAATTTATCTGCCGTTTGCTGTGGCGATGTTTAATGTCTATAGGGCCTTAAATGCAATAAATCCTTGAACAGAAGAAAATGAGCCAGGAATTGTTACATCGTACCAGTTTTAATGTATGGACGTGAGACCTATGCACCGAGGGGAAAATGCAAAAAAATTATTATCGGTAACAGAGCAATGTTAAGAATAGTATGGTCAGCTAAGATAACTAAAGAAGAATGCTTGAGAACAGCTAATAAACAAAGAAATATACTACTCGTCAAAAGTCAAGGGCCACCCTATTATTTCAATACACTTTTATATAAGCGCATAGAATGATTAAATGAAGGAAGTTTTTAGTAAAAATGGGTGCAATATCTTCCTCTGACAGTCCCCTATGCAAGTTAAGCATAAAAACAACTCACCGACAACCATGGTGATCACGTGCAATTTGGTTTGCTGACCATAAATTCACATTTTTAATCTGCTTTTTCAAACTTCCATACAACCAAACAGGTGAAGTAATCGTGCTGATTGACATTCCACGTGCAATGGCGACTTTTCGTGAACAGAGTTCACTCTTAATTTGTTTTACAATCAGCAGACTTAGGGTAGTTTCATCACTTGCAAAAACCATGCCACCAAGAAGAAGTAAGTCTTGACACCTTACAAAGAATGAGGGCTATAGCGTGGGTTAAAAGTGGTTTATCTGTCCGTGAGGTTGCTAGACGGCTTGCAGTGTCACTGTGACGAGTAGGGTGTATGTGGGTGGATGTAGGAAGGTTAAACACTTATACACCACTCGTCCCAGCTCACTGTCTAAGAAACAACTCCAACAGCTATGTCAATCTCCACAATATATTATATGAACAATAAATCACAATGGACGCAGGGCCATTACAAATAATGTAGACATCATCAATCCCGAGTATTCTGTAAGCACTCTGCTTCTCGGAATCACTACACACAGCAACTAGGATACTTCATAAACAACTACTGCAACATCCACCCTTCTCTTCTATACGCTCTTCGCTGTCTCCTGTCTACTGACTCAACTCTCTACTGACTCAACACACGTCTCAACCAACACACTCCTCTCTCTGACTGCCCCTTTCATGCGTATTCACTAAAACCCGTGAAACCCTTTCACGCTCCACTGATCTTCATTCACGCATCACAAAAGCTAACAGCTTGTCTCAAGCAATGCTCACAACCCTGCTTGTAGCTAAATCATTACAATGCACGCATTCCCCGCTCACAACAACTCACATGACTAATAAACTCCCGCTGGAGCATGGGAACATTCACACCTGCAAAATACCCTCAAAACACTCCGTGACAGTCACACTCTACTATCCAAAGAATTTTGGAGAGATTTCAGGCCACAGGAAGTGTGGAGGACCGCCACCGGCCAGGTCGCCCTAGATGCACCAATAGACATGATGACCGGTACCTCTTGTTGTCAGCCCTGCGCCATCGAACAGTGACTTGTTCCACTCTAAGATGTCAGCTGAGACAAACTAAACGGTAATGTCAGTCAAAGCACCATTTGCAGACGTTTACATGAATTTGGACTGGCTGCTCGACGTCCTGCAGTCAAAATTCCTCTTACTCCTGCTCATCGCAGAGCCCGTGTTGCTTTGTGTCGCGAGCACATCCGATGGACAAGGCAACAATGGAGTCAAGTTCTCTTCACTGATGAATCTCGCTTCACTGTATCATTCAATGATAGCAGGATTCGAGTTTGGAGACGACCAGGAGAGCGATTTACTGTTGACACAATTCGAGAGGTGGGTCGTTATGGTAGGGGTTCTGTCATGGTCTGGGGAGGCTTCTACAGACACGGCAGGACCCCACTCTACATCATCCAAGGCAACTTGACCGACCCAAGATACCAGAACGAAATCTTGAGACCAATTGTTCAGCCTGCTCTGGAGGCCATAGGTGGTAATGCCATCCTCCAAGATGATAACGCTCGACCCCATCGAGCTCGTGTGGTGAATGAGTTTATTCAGCAACATGGGATCATCAGGATGGCGTGACCAGCTCATTCACCTGACCTTTCTCCGATTGAGCACGTCTGGGATGTCCTTGGTCGAAGATTGTCAACAAATCACCCCCTGCCAATGGATGTTGCACAGCTGACTGCATTTCTGCTTCAGGAATGGCAAGCTGTTCATCGAGATACTCTTCGGACCCTTGTGGACTCGATGAGTCTAAGCTGTCTTGAATGTCTTGCTGCAAACGGTGGTCATACCCGATTTTGAAATGTCTATTTGTCCAATATCTATTGTGTGACTTTTGAAAAGGTGGGTGACATGCGTCACAGCTTCATTGCGTTTGAATATGTGTTTCCATTTCTTTACGTGACATGTCAATTTGGTATTCAATAAATGCCGTTTTGACTGATACCAATTACGTTTATATCAGATTTGTTTTATGGTTTCAACCAAGGTTTTTTCTAAGTGGCCCTTGACTTTTGACGAGTAGTATATTATCTCAGAGATAAGGAGAAGGCAATCACCCTTCATTGGACTTGTGGTGAATAGAACAATTATTATCTTGAATGAATTACACAATATATCCTAATTGTTAATTGTTAATCATAATCGACGTCATTGCACTCCGGGTAAACCCATAGGTGCTCAGTCTCCCATAGCAAATGTCGAAGGGTATGAATTCTGATTATATCCCAATTATGTCCTAATTATAACCCATCAAGGGTTGTGCGGGATATTTTTTTATTGTCTTCAATAAAACATTTTTTTTTAAAAGAGGGAAGGAGACATAGAGAAAAGATATCAGACAGTTTGCTTTGACAATGATGTCAGGATAAACTATACAATTGATGAAGGGCATCACAATTTGATGTGGAGGGACTATCGCCTATACGCCTCAACGTACGCCGTCTGACTTCGCTAGTTTGAATCGATGACTATGATGATACCTACCCACACATGAGATAGATAGCACTGGAAATTTAAAAAGACATAGTTAAGCCTAAATTATCATTTTCTACACTTTAAAATTCGCATGCGCATCTTAATTATTACATTTCATTCATTTTTTTTTTTTTTGGACCCAAAGACGCAGCAATAGAGAATGCAGTCAGCGACTCATAGCTTGACTGCTTGCGTCAGGACCAGCGAACCAGAGCTGGTCAAGACCGTGCTCCACCTCCACGTGGTGGTCCTGGAAACAGTCTGCAGCAGTGCAGTCTGGCTGAGCGAGCACGGATCGAAGAGGGAAGGCAAACCCGGTCCCAAAAAATGCCGTGCAGAAGTCGGATGTGTCGACCGAAAGGTGCAGATATCACAGCTTAGGCGTAAACAGACACAACGCAACCACCGTCCTTTTCAGGACGAACGAGGAAGAAGAAGAAAATTCATTTTTTTAAAAACAAAGTATCTCGTTCAACCCTCGATGGGTTATAATTAGGATATATAGTGTATTAAATTCAAGACAATATAGTAACTTCTTCCACCCCCCCTTCCACTCAGTCCAAAAAAAACAAAAAAAAAAACAAACAAAAACACAGACACACACACACACGCACGCACGCACGCACACACACACACACACACACACACCTACACACACAAATGAACGAAAATAACAAACAAAGAAAAGTCTCTCATAACTGACCTGTAGCTAACAAGGTGAAACGAACTGTGAAAGCCCAGGGGTGTCTGACATTACACCAAGTCTACCAGTTATCTGCCACCATCCACCCGAGAACCCCACCATACATCCCCTTATCCTCACCCCATCATCAATCCCTACATATTAACCTTGTTATATACTATTTTACTACATTGTGCAATTCTCTATACCTATCTATTCTCAACACCTGTTCCACAGTTATGGATGAACTGCACGCCTGTAAATAATCTAATATTGGTTTTCTCTGTTGTTCATACTTCCTACATTTTAGTAGGAAATGCTCTATATTATTTTATTTTAGATACTCTGCACAGTAAGGTTCTTCTGTTCTAAAATAGTCCATTCCTAGTTGCAGTCCAAGAAGTTTCTTATTGCCAGGAATTTTTAGTTCACTAGATACCTGACACGTTCTTGTTGGAACCTTGAACAATTTATATGCATGTCTGCCCTTCATACTTCCATCCCGATTTACTGTCCATTCCTCAGTTATTACAGTATTCTCTTAACTAGCAATAACCCGTCAAAATTGACAGGTTTTTAATTGCAGCCATCTTATCATTTTGATCCATAATAATAAGTCTGCAATACTTTAAAATAAAATTTTGTCTTGAAGAAAAAAATCAAAAACTTACATTTTAAGGTTATTTTTAAGAAAATGATGAATTAAATCCGTTTCCCGAATGAAACTGGACAGAAGAGTATCTTGATTGTCTGTTGATTTAATCTGCATCTCCGCACCTTCCTGTCTCCAGTTCATATGCTGTTTCTCAATTGTGTTGTTGGCTTCTTTCCATAATCAAACTGTTCATACACACCGTCTTTTGCGCACTTTTCTATTTTCGGGAGAGTATATATAAGGGAAAAAATAAAATTATTGCCTAACTTTCAACCACAGTTGCACCCCTTGGCTGTGGTTGAAAGTTAATGTACTCTCTCGAAAATAGAAAAGTGCGCAAACGACGGTGTGCATGATGTGACCGACCGACGTACTTACGGCGGGAATTATGGTATTGGACTAGTTATTAACAACATTGACAGGTTATTAATTATAGTGTGTAGTTTCTGTTACATGTATTACAGACGGTACTATTACTACTGTGGTCATTTCATTGCAGGCGACCGTCATTAGATATTTGTAGCGAAAACTATATGGATGTATCAAATATGAAGACATGGAGTAACCTTACCTAAATGACATGTGGAGCAGTGATAATGATCTAATGGACCGTAAATTGGCTAAATAACTAACATTTCTTTTATGACAACATGTCTCGTAATTGTTAACGCATCCTTTAAAATCTTGCCCTGGTAGACTTACTGCCTCTGAGAAGCCATGATCGACTTACTGCCTCTGAGAACAACGTTTGAAGTTTGACGAAACTCCAGTTTATCAATCGTGTTGTTGACTTCTTTCCATAATCAAACTGTTCATGCACACCTTCATTTGCGCACTTTTTCTATTTTCGGGAGAGTACATATAAGGGGAAACAATACAATTATTGTCTAACTTTCAACCACAGTTGCACCCCCTTAACTGTGGTTGAATGTTAATGTACTCTCTCGAAAATAGAAAAAAGTGGGCAAATGACGGTGTGCAAAATGTGACTGACCGACCAACCGACCGAAGTACCTTACGGCGGGAATTATGGTATTTGATTAGACATTTGATCTATGTTTTACTGATCCCCACATTTATTTGCTTTCTGTTATTTCTACTTATCTTAGCTTCTTTATCCGTCTTTTCATTTCCTTCTATGCCAACATGTGAAGGTATCCAAGCTATTTCATTCAATTTTTGGCACTAACCTCTCGTTGTCGGAATCAGCTTTGTTTTTTTTTGTTTTGTTTTTGTTTGTAAGAAGAACACATCATTATACACTTGATGGGGTTGTCTGATGAGGTGCTTGTTTGGCTGATGGCAGATAACTGGTGGATTTAATATTAGGACATACGGTGTACTAATTCAAGAAAATAAAGTCAGATTTCCAATACCCAAATAAGGTACCTTCCTTCCCCCTCCACTCAGTCCAAATAGAGTAAATCAAACAAATATTGTGTGAAAGTTTTTGTGTGTGGCTTCCCCTTTCCAAGAAACAAGCAAATAATAAAAATAAAAAACAAAACAAACGAATAAAAAACAAACAAACAAACAAAAACTAAAATGAAGTCTCTCATAACTGCCCTGTTGTTAACAAGGTGAAAAGGGGAGAGAAAGCCCGAAGGTGTCCGAGATTACATCAAATCCACCAATTATCTGCTATCAGCCAAACAAGCACCCCATCAGACCACCCCTTTTCATCACACCCTCATTGATCCTTATACATTAATTTTAGTTCTTGTTATATACTGTTTTACTATATTGTGCAATTCTCTAGGTCTATCTATTCTCAGCCCTGTTCCACAGTTATGGATTCTTCTTCTTCTTCTTCTTCGTTCGTCCTGAAAAGGACGGTGGTTGCGTTGTGTCTGTTTGCGCCTAAGCTGTGATATCTGCACCTTTCGGTCGACACATCCGACTTCTGCACGGCATTTTTTAAGGACCGGGTTTGCCTTCCCATTTCGATCCATGCTCGCTCAGCCAGCCTGCACTGCTGCAGACTGTTTCCAGGACCACCACGTGGAGGTGGAGCACGGTCTTGACCAGCTCTGGTTCGCTGGTCCTGACGCAGGCAGTCAAGCTATGAGTAGCTGACTGCATTCACTATTGCTGCATCTTGGGGTCCCGTTCCACAGTTATGGATGAATTGCATGCTTGTAAATAATCTAACATTGGTTTTCTCTGTTGTTCATACTTCCTACATTTTAATAGGAAATGCTCTGTTTTATTGTTGTCTAGACATTCTGCACAGTAATGTTCTTCTAATCTAAAATAGCCCATTCCTAGTTGCAGTCTAAGAAGTTTCTTATTGCTAGGAATTTTTTAAATCAGCTTTGTCTTTTCACGTACAAATAGCATTTGAAGTATGTTATGTACCGTTATTGTGCCAGTCATCATTGCTAAAATAATTTGGGATTGCTGGTGTAACAATTGAAAAAATATAATCAGCAGTGTTTGATTCAACAAAAATATATAAACAAATATGAATTGATGTCACCACTTAAAATATAATTACAATACTTCTGATTTATAACGTTAATGAAGGACTAACATTTAAATTTAATTTGGCTTCTTGCTATCGATACGTAGACGTACAAAAGCAGACGCAAAATGGCAGCTTCGTTGATAAGGAGAAGTTCAGGGACGAAATTGTGTCCTCTAGTATTCAAATCTTCTTCCAAAGTACGCGTTCGAAATATATTTTAGGGATGCTACTTATGATTACATAATTTTATTTAGAGAGCAGTTATTTATATAAGATTTGCTTTGCTTGTTTTTGTAATGCAAGACAACTTGACGCCGACTGCTATGTATGAGTGTCAAAGTATAACCGCAAGTTTGACACTCGTCTACTTTACATATTACATTAATAGTCGCCACTGTTTTGCAACTGATGATTGACTTTTTTGGTATTACCACTGTTTTAGTGATCACATGTGGTTTATTATTTCTTAAAGCAAATATATCCCGTTCAACCTTTGATGGGTTATGATTCAGATATAGGCCTATAGCCTAGTATGATGATAGGAAACTCTTTACAGAGCGATACAACAGGAGGCAATCTGATCATCAGAAGAAGTCCCCCCATCAGACAAGTGTTTCGGCCCAGTATACTCCTTTACACTCTAAGGGGGGCGGGCCCACTTGGGTCATGACTCCCAAGCGTCTCAGCCTCCTGTTGTCTTGTATCGAAAATGAACCCATTTCACTTATGGTAGCAACTTTAATCCACAACTCCGCCAGCCGTGGAGGCAATTGTGAAAGTAACAAAGAGAAGACAAATTATTCCGTTCGTTCCGTCGCACACACTGAGACACCATCGCGAAGCCGCCGAGCCTAGCCACTGAAATTCTGACACTGACACCTCCTATAATATACATCGCCTGTTGCCCCTCAGTCACAGCCCGCTCACTAGTACGCCACAAAACTCAGTGTTTTGTGGACTTAGAAAAATTCCTGGTGTTTTCTGTACCGCAGCGTTTATTGTCACGATTTCCATTGCCCATTGCGGTTGTTCCACAGCCAGCCTGATGCCTTTCCGGCAGTTTCACTAAGCCTCTTCAGTGCCCTTGTGCTCCCCTGTCCCTTCACCCCCCACAGTCTCAATAGATCATACATTGATGCAGCCACAAGCCCTCTTGCGCCCACTTCAACAGCCATGACCCTTGTAGTGAACCCCTCGTGTCTCAGATCCGCGGCCAGATCACTATATTTGGCCGCTTTGAACGAATGTTGCTCGTCTAATCTGGATTCAAATGGCACGGTCAGTTCAATCAGTATGACCTGAAGCGTTGAAGAAGAATGAAGCACTATATCCGGCCGTCTCCGCGATTTCCTGATACTCTCTGGATATGCCCCTCGTCCAGGTAGGTCTACCGCCATCTCCCAGTCGTTTGCACAATCAAGAAGAGATTCAAGATAGGCCAACCAATTTTAATTTCCGCTATCAAAATATGGTACCATCTACTCAGTCCAAATAGAGTAAATACAAAATTTAGAAATGTGTTAATGCACATGTATGTGTTGTCCCCGTAAAAAAAAGAAAGAAGAAAAAAGCAACAACAAAAGCATGAAAAAATGTCTCTCACAACTGTCATATTAAGAAGTGGGAGAAGGGTGGAAAAGCCTGGGTTGTTCGAGTTGATACCCGATGCACCAATCATCTGCCATAACCAAAAGGCATTACAAGACTCCCTTCAGAGTCTCCCTTTTACATCACACCATCACTGATGCTTATATATTAATTTTTGTTCGTGTTTCATACTGTTTTACTATATTGTGCAATTCTATAGGTCTGTCTACTCTCAACACCTGTTCTACAGTTATGAATGAATCACAATAATTGTTGACACATGGCTGCAAACTGGAGTAGTTAAGTTGGCCTACTTATCGATCGAGAGTTGGGCAACATGTGTCCTGTATTCTGTGATTCTACTCTAGAACAACCTGTTCTGCAAATTACAGAAACCATTACATGTTAACAGGAAAATAAACGTGTGAAGCACATGATGTTCTAGATATTAAGTGTACAATGACGTAAAGCTATCAGCTGCTTTTCTTCAAGTGTGTCCTACCCGACGCCAGCATCACCTCCTTAACTCCTATTTCACTAGTGATTATCTGGCTGTTTTGATCAGATTAGTCATCTTGTCATACCATTTCTGTTCTTTGTAGGCACCCATTCATGAAAATCTCAGGTTGTCATTTTTGATGTTTTCCATGTTTCAGATCCATACAAAATGATAGCCTTGACATTTGAGTTGAAGATTCTGATTTTTTATTTTGCACTTAGTTTCTTTTGATTTCCATACATTTCTCAAACCAGTGAAAGCTTCTTTTATCTTTTGTATTCTTGTTTGGATATCATTGTCTGTTTCTCTAACTTGGCTTTTTATAGAATAGATGGTTTAAAAAAACATGCTAGAATGTGGTATTCTTTCTTAATGGGTTTGAAATATAAGTGAATGTAATTATTTATGTGCTACCACATTTTTAACAACTATGATAAACGGGAGGGTGTTGGTGGGTGGTATGAAGTGCGTTCATGTTAGTAGAATGTGGGGAAAAAGGTGCATGTTGGGAAAGTGTTTTTGTCTGCTTATGTGAATTTGAGTGGCAGAGTGGTTACAGCACTTGCTTCTTGAAACAAAGGGACTGGGTTCAAAACCAGGTTGTGACACGCTCCAGGCTACTCAGTTGTAAAAAAGAGAACCTGAATCTGGTCTTGAGTTGGGGAGGCAAAGCAGCTAGGAAGGGAAGTGGTCACCCCCACTTTATAAAGCTGATATAGTATAAGTGATGTCTCTAACACTTCACTGCCCTGTGGCAATATCTACTACGGGACTACCTTCACATTTTAATATGTGAGTCGTGAATTTATCCTTTTTTTTAAGCATACATGTTTATTAATTGACCTTACTGTCCATGAAAATCAAAAACATTGCTTGATTTTCTTAAGTCGAGGAAGTTGAGGGGAACTGCGGTAAGACGTGGAATACAATGGAGGTGTGTGAAAAAAAATCGAAAAAAGGTGATTCGTCTTACGAGGACAAAAGAATGAGAAAATAGCTATTTTCTCATTCTTTTGTCCTCGTAAGACGAATCACCTTTTTTCGATTTTTTTTCACACCCATCCCTTGATTTTCTTAAAGATTTTTCTTCCACAAATTGTTGAAACCATCTGCTGCTTTATTCCACAGATAAACAGATTAAAGCTGAAGTCGGCATGTTTTTTTGGTAGAAGTGTTGAACAATCTCACTTCAAGTTGGTGTGCCAAGTCGGCACATTTAGGTGTTACTCTGGATCAACTGTTCTCAAGGCAGAATCATCACCCTCAACTCAGAAGGACTTTGTAGCTTCTTCATCTGTGACATCTCCAACAGGAAACATTCAGATTAAAGCAGATGTCAAAGAGAGTGATAAAACCCACAGGTAGTTGAGAGCTTAAGAAATATTAAAACAAAAACTGCAGAAAAAGATCATACAAAGCTGTTAATATCTAAGTTTTCAGAAACCAATATCACACAGTTCAAAGATTGTTTGTTAGGTCATTAGTGATAAACAAGTGTTAGTTTACCTTCTGTGCATAACAACTCGCTGCCTTGGTAGTGCTTTATTCCATCTTTACTTCAACTTTTGTTTTGAGAAAAACACGTTCAAAGTGTTTGGGTTACTATCCGAAAAGTAGGAAATATCATGTTAAAATGAAATTTTATATAATGATCCATTTTACTATAAGATATTGTTGTATGATGATAGTGTCACCTTATCTTTTCATACTCCTCATGGACGATGTCATCAAGGCATGTAAGGAGAGAACAAGAAAGTATTCAGTGGGGTACTGGAAGATGAGACAGGTCTGTATTTCAGAGCTGGTATTTGCTGATGATGTTGCCCTGATTGCTAAATCAGAGGCACATCTCCAATCCAACCTGCAAGCCTGGAAGGAAGAGCTGGAGAAGAGAGGGATGGTCATCATCATCATCTCAACCCATAACCCGTCATGGGTCGTAGGGGTGCCATGGTGGAAGCATCAGCAGACATGGTCCTCCACTGCTCTCTATTCTCAGCAATGCGTACAAGTGTGGAAAAACCGTGTCCTGCCCATTCTTTGATGTTATCAGCCCAGGATTTTCTTTGCCTTCCTCTTCTCCGTTTACCTTCGACTGTTCCCTGGAGGATCGTTTTCGAAAGGGAGTCATGACGAGTTACATGCCCAAACCAGGCAAGCTTTCGGCGTTTCACTATTGACAAAAGTGGTTTTTGGTGGCCTGCATAGGTGTTTATCTTCTCTCTAACATAGACATTTGTTTTGTGCTCTTTATAGCAAATGCGCAAAATTCTTCTATAACATTTATGCTCGAAAGCCTGAATCCTTCGCTCCGTATCTGCAGTGAGTGTCCAGCCCTCACACCCATACAAGAGAATAGATAATACAAGTGATTTGTATAATTTGATCTTCACAGGAAAACTGATGTTACTTTTCCAGATCACATTCAACCTTGTCATGGCAGCTGAGGCCATCTCAAGTCTTGTCTTGATTTCTTTACTTGATCTTCCATCACTACATATAGTGGACCCGAGATATTTAAAGGTGTTAACTTCTTCTAACGTTTGCCCATTTAACGTAATATTGGTCGGAACATGTTTCTTACGGCTATTCACCAATATCTTGCTTTTTTCTATATTAATTTCCATCCCATACGTTCTTGTTACTTTCTCCAGTCTAGAGGTAAGGTCTTGAAGTTCTGATTCTGTTCCAGCTATCAGATCAATATCATCAGCAAAACGTAGATTACACAGAGGGCGGCCTCCAATCGATATGGTTGATTTATAATCGTAGAGAGCCTCCTGCATAATATGTTCTAGATATATATTAAAGAGCACTGGTGACAGGATGCATCCCTGGCGAACTCCTACAGTTGTTTTGAAAAATTCTCCAATGTCGTTGCTTGCAAAAACAGCACTGCTTGCGCAAAGAAGAGTTGGCCACTCGAAAAGCAGCAGCTGGGAGACTTTTTCAGGCCATAAATCGAGGATTCCTCAGCAAGAGAGAGGTTGGTAAGAAAACGAAGATGGCTGTATACCGCTCCACCTATGTCCCAGTCTTGACATATGGATGCGTCATTGTGGTAAAGTGGGATTTTATAAATATCTATAGGGGACTTAGTGTACTGACTGAGATCAGCTGTGAAGGTATCTGTATCTAATAGGTGTAGTGTTTTACAGATAACCTTACTTGCTGCCACATATGTATACCTCAGTCAGAATTATTCTGGAATATTGTGATGACTACGTTATATGTCTAGGGTATGTATATGATGAAGTGTAAGTCACAACCACAACAGACAGATAAACAATTTAATTTATTCCACCACACTTGACAACACTGTGACACTCACATACATGGAACATTCTATGAGACTATCTTAAACGAGTCACTGGTAAATTTTCAAATATCAATATGTATTAATTACTTTTCATTAATATATATGTGTCCTGATTCAAATACAAAGTGAACCAGGAATCACAATCAATTTCAATTATAAGTTATATATATATATATAGAATTTATCAATATGAATCTTGTAGTGACATATTTTATTAATTTTATCATATGTGTGTCAGTTGTGTAGTAGTAATATGAGGTAATACTGGTGTTGTTTTTTCAAGCTATGTTGGTATTTGTCATCATGACTTCAAGTGTTTATTTCTGTTGGAACTAGTATTGGAGATGTTCTCAGTTCCGTTCATTAAAACAATTAATTTCCCCTCTTATTTTAATACAATGTCAGTTTAAGGGGGTATACATAATGTTGAGCTCCGCTGGCCACATAGGCTTAACTTTCGTGATGGCGGCAGGAAAAGACTCCTCTGCTCGATTGCTCCCCTGTGTTCTGGAGACACCTCACTGTTTGCTATATGGACCAAGGAGTATGCTGTCCGCCTCTGGATTCAGCAAAGCTCTGACCAGGTACTGCTCAATAGCTTTAGGACCACAGTCCCTGAAACAAGAAGGTTGTACCTCCTACTTCAGAACTAATTTATACTCTATTTCTACACTGAGCACAATACATAACAAACACTGAGTTCAGAGCGGTAGGCCAACTGCTATCTTCATCTGAAACAATTTTCACCAGTATTTTCCTCCCTAATGGTTACCACGCCTCTGCAATTCCAGCATTATTTCTTTCTAGTCAATAATATAGGTGTCAGTGTACTGTTTGGCAATTCCATTTAGTTTCACTTTCCTCCGACACCTTCTGTTCAGGCTGGAGCATTATATAGGCTTTACCTCAAGTTCGCTACTGAACCACACATATATACAGACATAATTTATCAATTTACATTCAATTTTCATTAAAAAGATATCAAACCTTTCAAGCTTACCACAATTCATGGAAATATTACACAGTGACGTTGAATGGCAATGAATATAGCACAACTTCGATCTGCCGATGTCCCAGGCTTTTATTTATAACAATATGCACTGGTGCTCAACGCACTGTTTCTTAGTAGGTTTATTACAAGATGTGGCCCGGAACAGACGCCCTGAATTGAGTATATTGGCAGCTCTAACCAATCATGCCATGTTTACCTACTTTTCAAAAAATATTACCCTTCTCACGTTTCCCCTAACAACAAAGAAGTAGTATTTATAGTCCGACTAATCGTGTTTAGCCTTACATTTATTTTCCGCCAATCAAATAGGAGGTAACATGTCAGCCTATTTCCCGTACAATGGTGGGGTGAAATTCTGCCACTGAGCGATTCTGAATTTGGTGTTGTCTGACACCCTCACTATTTTCTTTTGGCTATAATTTGTTAATTCCTAGACTATTTGCGTAACGTTTAACATATTATTTGTCAGCAAGTCCTAAGGAACCCAAATATATATATTTAATGGAGCCAATATGCATTTTCTTCTAGGATAGTCGTGCTGTTACTACCTCCTCACTTCCAAACTTTAGGGTGTCTGGGTACTGTCATGTTTTCAAACGTAAACCAGTATAATGTCATATTTCCTAATAAGAATTTTGTAAGTTTTTAAAACCTAACTCTGGTATGGGTAGTGTTTTTATCACTGTCGATTTGAAAAAAAACTAGTGCATGTGGCCTTACACGCGTGATGGCAGCAATTGTGTATCGCGCGACGCGTTGTTTAGTGTTGCATGTGTCCCTGCTTTCAGCCCTCCCTTCTTTCTATCTTTAGTCCATCTGTCTTTCGTTTTTTTTTTGGCTACGTAGTGTATAAAAGGACATGAATGGAATTTTAAATCTAGGTCAACTTGCGTATCTCAAGGTTTTTCTTAGAATTGGAGTACACATTTTATTGTGTTGGGGAAACGCGTGTATGCTGCAGAAGGCCTTTACTATCAACGTGAAACGTTACAATTTGCAGACGAAGTAGAAAACAAGGGGGATTTCGAGTACAGTCATTGTGACAGCACTGTTCTTTTTTTCCTTTTCTCTTTCCTGTTATTGAAGTAATTCGTTAGGCTTTACATTTACGTTTTAATTTATATATGTGGATTAGAATTTCTCACGACAGTCATGGGCAATGACTACAACCCACAAAAGCCAGATCCAAACCTCAGAAATGAGGTATCTGAGGAAGGTGGTTGAAGTAACAAGAAGAGACATGGTACGCAACCAGACGATACGTCAAGGCCTAAAATCCCACCCCCTGCAGACCCAAGTAGAACAGTCCCAACTAAGATGGTTTGGCTATGTCTGCAGAATGGGAGAAGATTGGCTACCATGACAAGCATGGGAAACAAAGAGCCAGGGATCCAGACCCCCAGGACGACCGAGAGTCCGCTGGGAGGACAATATTAGACAATCTTTGAAGGACCGAGGACTAGAATGGAACCAGGCCAGGAGGAAGACAGCCGATAGGATAGTCTGGCGCTATCTCTTCCAAACCTCTACACCTCACGGTAGAATTGGAACGACTAAGTAAGTAAGTATGATGATAGATGAAACTGTATGATGTCAATTTATGACCTCTGGCCAATTTTGATCAAAAGTGGAGATAGAATAAAGCAGTACTAAGGTGACAAACTGGAGATACACATCAGCTGAATTAACTCTAAAAGCATCAATATTACCCATCCTGTGGAATCTATCATCATCATGTGTCATGTAGTGCTGATATAACCCATCAGAGGTTCTCACCTTTTTATTTGTTAATGGCCCCCTTCTGAGCCTCATTTACCTCTGTGGCCCCCCCCCCCCCCCCCCCCCCCCCCCCACCCCCCCCCCCCCCCCCACCCCCCCCCACCCAACCCCTCCCCCCCCCCCCCCCCCCCTCCACCCCCCCCCCCCCCCCCCCCCACCCTCTTAGTCGCTGTTAGCTGGAAAAAAGGTACTTTACTGTTTTACTGTGGCCCCCGTAGAAATATGGCATGGCCCCCTGGGTAGGCCACATGCCCATGTTGAGAACCTCTGGTCTAAATGATCAGTTTTCTACACAATCCACTGTCTCTAGTCTGGTCAATTTCTTCTTCTTCTCTTCCCATTTAGCTTCTTATTGAGCATTAAGCTATCACTACAGATGGTCCTGTTTCAGGAAGCTGGCATCAAAGCACTTATGTGCTTCTGTAGCTATTTGTTTTATATAATGATGTTGCTAGTCCATTGCATGACCTCACACAGTCACCTCTTACGATTTGCCTGAGGTAGCAGGTCCTGTTCTTTCTGTGTCTCCTCAGAGACCCACATCTGAAAGAGCTCATCAGCTGAACTAACTGTGATAGTATTAGTATTACCTAACCTGTGGAAACTTATTATCTTGTCTCTGGGTTGTCTATTTTTATTTATTTATTTAACTTAGTTCTTGCTTTCTTTTCTCTTCTGTTTTTTATTTTATTCTTTTGTCCCTGATCATGGCTTTGTTGTCATGTTATAGTCAGTGTTCCTTTTCCTGGTAAGATACATTACCTAATTTTGTTTACCCCCACCTGTATAAATGATATAGTCTATGTCCGTTTATCCAAACACCCGAAAACTGAAATATTCTGAAAATCAACAGTTTCTTTGGGCTATTTTCTATAACAATTTGGAATATTTCTGACTATTTTGGACGACTTTGGGCTATTTTTCAAACAATGTTGGGTGACTTGGGCTACTTTTCAAACACAATTTAGCCAACATCTGAAAACCCACAAAATCCAGTTTCCGAAACAATGCTGTCCCTGAGGATTTTGGTTAAAGAAGACAGATCTGTTAAAGAAGACAGATCTGTTAAAGAAGACAGATCTGTATTAATGCTAGAAAAGTTTTGTGTTTCTTTTTTTATGTTGACAATCTTGCCTTTTAAGCTTAGTGCAAGATTCATTGCCATTTTTGGAAAGATCAAATAGTCTGGGTGATCCTTATGTCATTTTTCTTGAGTATTTCATCCGATGATCTGTTGCATTGACATGAAACTCTTACAGTAATTTCCATTGAAAGGTTACGTATATTTTAGTATAGGTCACAATATGTGTAAATAATAATACAGGGGGCTGTTGTAAAACTGATAATTTAAAGTTAAACAATTGAAAAAAAGAATATCGGCATCAGTTGTACAAATATACTTTACACTAGAAACACGGAACTTATGACATTCCCTTCGTCAGCCATTGTCATAAACAAGTATTGACAGGAATATATGAGAAATAAAAATAAATATATTTATATATTTCTCATCCTTATGTCCTGTTTGTCACTGTTGCTGATGAAAGATAATATTAAATTAAATACTAAACATCCTTTGTGTCTCATGTATCATGTGGTTGATGAAGGGTAATTATAAATTAAAAACAAAACATCCTTTGTGTCTCTTGTATCATGTGGTTGATGAAGGGTAATTATAAATTAAAAACAAAACATCCTTTGTGTCTCTTGTATCATGTGGTTGATGAAGGGTAATTATAAATTAAATACTAAACATCCTTTGTGTCTCATGTATCATGTGGTTGATGAAGGGTAATTATAAATTAAAAACAAAACATCCTTTGTGTCTCTTGTATCATGTGGTTGATGAAGGGTAATTATAAATTAAAAACAAAACATCCTTTGTGTCTCTTGTATCATGTGGTTGATGAAGGGTAATTATAAATTAAATACTAAACGTCCTTTGTGTCTCATGTATCATGTGGTTGATGAAGGGTAATTATAAATTAAATACTAAACATCCTTTGTGTCTCATGTATCATGTGGTTGATGAAGGGTAATTATAAATTAAAAACAAAACATCCTTTGTGTCTCATGTATCATGTGGTTGATGAAGGGTAATTATAAATTAAAAACAAAACATCCTTTGTGTCTCATGTATCATGTGGTTGATGAAGGGTAATTATAAATTAAATACTAAACATCCTTTGTGTCTCATGTATCATGTGGTTGATGAAGGGTAATTATAAATTAAAAACAAAACATCCTTTGTGTCTCTTGTATCATGTGGTTGATGAAGGGTAATTATAAATTAAAAACAAAACATCCTTTGTGTCTCTTGTATCATGTGGTTGATGAAGGGTAATTATAAATTAAAAAACAAAACATCCTTTGTGTCTCTTGTATCATGTGGTTGATGAAGGGTAATTATAAATTAAAAACAAAACATCCTTTGTGTCTCTTGTATCATGTGGTTGATGAAGGGTAATTATAAATTAAAAACAAAAAACATCCTTTGTGTCTCATGTATCATGTGGTTGATGAAGGGTAATTATAAATTAAAAACAAAACATCCTTTGTGTCTCTTGTATCATGTGGTTGATGAAGGGTAATTATAAAAAAACAAAACATC
The DNA here is from genome assembly GCA_024509875.1 of Oreohelix idahoensis. NCBI lineage: Eukaryota > Metazoa > Mollusca > Gastropoda > Stylommatophora > Oreohelicidae > Oreohelix > Oreohelix idahoensis. The sequence continues at coordinate 270,939 of JAMPIV010019879.1, read as the reverse complement.
CTTTGTGTCTCTTGTATCATGTGGTTGATGAAGGGTAATTATAAATTAAAAACAAAACAAAACATCCTTTGTGTCTCTTGTATCATGTGGTTGATGAAGGGTAATTATAAATTAAAAAAAACAAAACCTCCTTTGTGTCTCTTGTATCATGTGGTTGATGAAGGGTAATTATAAATTAAAAACAAAACATCCTTTGTGTCTCTTGTATCATGTGGTTGATGAAGGGTAATTATAAATTAAAAACAAAACATCCTTTGTGTCTCTTGTATCATGTGGTTGATGAAGGGTAATTATAAATTAAAAACAAAACATCCTTTGTGTCTCATGTATCATGTGGTTGATGAAGGGTAATTATAAATTAAAAACAAAAACATCCTTTGTGTCTCTTGTATCATGTGGTTGATGAAGGGTAATTATAAATTAAAAACAAAACATCCTTTGTGTCTCTTGTATCATGTGGTTGATGAAGGGTAATTATAAATTAAAACTAAAAACATCCTTTGTGTCTCATGTATCATGTGGTTGATGAAGGGTAATTATAAATTAAAAACAAAACATCCTTTGTGTCTCTTGTATCATGTGGTTGATGAAGGGTAATTATAAATTAAAAACAAAACATCCTTTGTGTCTCTTGTATCATGTGGTTGATGAAGGGTAATTATAAATTAAAAACAAAACATCCTTTGTGTCTCTTGTATCATGTGGTTGATGAAGGGTAATTATAAATTAAAAACAAAACATCCTTTGTGTCTCTTGTATCATGTGGTTGATGAAGGGTAATTATAAATTAAAAACAAAACATCCTTTGTGTCTCTTGTATCATGTGGTTGATGAAGGGTAATTATAAATTAAAAACAAAACATCCTTTGTGTCTCTTGTATCATGTGGTTGATGAAGGGTAATTCTAAATTAAATACTAAACTTCCTTTGTGTCTCATGTATCATGTGGTTGATGAAGGGTAATTCTAAATTAAAAACAAAACATCCTTTGTGTCTCATGTATCATGTGGTTGATGAAGGTTAATTCTAAATTAAATACTAAACATCCTTTGTGTCTCATGTATCATGTGGTTGATGAAGGGTAATTATAAATTAAAAACAAAACATCCTTTGTGTCTCTTGTATCATGTGGTTGATGAAGGTAATTATAAATTAAAAACAAAACATCCTTTGTGTCTCTTGTATCATGTGGTTGATGAAGGGTAATTATAAATTAAAAACAAAACATCCTTTGTGTCTCTTGTATCATGTGGTTGATGAAGGGTAATTATAAATTAAAAACAAAACATCCTTTGTGTCTCTTGTATCATGTGGTTGATGAAGGGTAATTATAAATTAAAAACAAAACATCCTTTGTGTCTCTTGTATCATGTGGTTGATGAAGGGTAATTCTAAATTAAATACTAAACATCCTTTGTGTCTCATGTATCATGTGGTTGATGAAGGGTAATTATAAATTAAAAACAAAACATCCTTTGTGTCTCTTGTATCATGTGGTTGATGAAGGGTAATTATAAATTAAAAACAAAACATCCTTTGTGTCTCTTGTATCATGTGGTTGATGAAGGGTAATTATAAATTAAAAACAAAACATCCTTTGTGTCTCTTGTATCATGTGGTTGATGAAGGGTAATTATAAATTAAAAACAAAACATCCTTTGTGTCTCTTGTATCATGTGGTTGATGAAGGGTAATTATAAATTAAAAACAAAACATCCTTTGTGTCTCTTGTATCATGTGGTTGATGAAGGGTAATTATAAATTAAAAACAAAACATCCTTTGTGTCTCTTGTATCATGTGGTTGATGAAGGGTAATTATAAATAAACATCCTTTGTGTCTCTTGTATCATGTGGTTGATGAAGGGTAATTCTAAATTAAATACTAAACATCCTTTGTGTCTCATGTATCATGTGGTTGATGAAGGGTAATTATAAATTAAAAACAAAACATCCTTTGTGTCTCATGTATCATGTGGTTGATGAAGGGTAATTATAAATTAAAAACAAAACATCCTTTGTGTCTCATGTATCATGTGGTTGATGAAGGGTAATTATAAATTAAAAACAAAACATCCTTTGTGTCTCATGTATCATGTGGTTGATGAAGGGTAATTATAAATTAAATACTAAACATCCTTTGTGTCTCATGTATCATGTGGTTGATGAAGGGTAATTATAAATTAAAAACAAAACATCCTTTGTGTCTCATGTATCATGTGGTTGATGAAGGGTAATTATAAATTAAAAACAAAACATCCTTTGTGTCTCTTGTATCATGTGGTTGATGAAGGGTAATTATAAATTAAAAACAAAACATCCTTTGTGTCTCTTGTATCATGTGGTTGATGAAGGGTAATTCTAAATTAAAAACAAAACTTCCTTTGTGTCTCTTGTATCATGTGGTTGATGAAGGGTAATTCTAAATTAAATACTAAACTTCCTTTGTGTCTCATGTATCATGTGGTTGATGAAGGGTAATTCTAAATTAAAAACAAAACATCCTTTGTGTCTCATGTATCATGTGGTTGATGAAGGTTAATTCTAAATTAAATACTAAACATCCTTTGTGTCTCATGTATCATGTGGTTGATGAAGGGTAATTATAAATTAAAAACAAAACATCCTTTGTGTCTCATGTATCATGTGGTTGATGAAGGGTAATTCTAAATTAAATACTAAACATCCTTTGTGTCTCATGCATTTTTCATTTGTAAAACTGACTCCAGTACCATTTTTCAATTGTTTTTTAGTATAGGACATCCTCTGGGGGGTTTTCTTTATTTTCCTTTTTGCTTCTTATGGAGCATGGAGCCACCAATGCAGTTGGTCCCCCTTACAGGAAGCCTGCACCAATCAGTCACATGACCCTAGCAGGGGTGGTTTCTGTAACAATGTGCATAATGAGGTGTCCAGCCCTGAGCACAACCTAGTATAACAGTCATAAGGTGCAGTAGTTCAGTTGTTTCTTTATCTCTTCAGAGCTCCCTTCTGGGCACTACATGGTGGCTCTGGGCTTTTAGTATTGACTATTTTCTAGCATCTTAAGAACAATGTGTCAGAGATTAACAGAGCTGATGTGTGAGAGATTAACAGAGCTGATGTGTCAGAGATTAACAGAGCTGATGTGTGAGAGATTAACAGAGCTGATGTGTGAGAGATTAACAGAGCTGATGTGAGAGAGATTAACAGAGCTGATGTGTGAGAGATTAACAGAGCTGATGTGTGAGAGATTAACAGAGCTGATGTGTCAGAGATTAACAGAGCTGATGTGTCAGAGATTAACAGAGCTGATGTGTGAGAGATTAACAGAGCTGATGTGTGAGAGATTAACAGAGCTGATGTGTCAGAGATTAACAGAGCTGATGTGTCAGAGATTAACAGAGCTGATGTGTCAGAGATTAACAGAGCTGATGTGTCAGAGATTAACGGAGCTGATGTGTGAGAGATTAACAGAGCTGATGTGAGAGAGATTAACAGAGCTGATGTGTGAGAGATTAACAGAGCTGATGTGTGAGAGATTAACAGAGCTGATGTGTCAGAGATTAACAGAGCTGATGTGTCAGAGATTAACAGAGCTGATGTGTCAGAGATTAACAGAGCTGATGTGTCCGAGATTAACAGAGCACAGAATCTTTTATTTTTTGAACTTGTGCCCTAATATAACTGACAGACCTTGTGTCGAGGTTGAATGGGATTAGCCTAACCAAAACTAGGCAAAACTGAGCTGAAATTTTTATTCTATACAAGTCTTCATCTAACAGGAGAAAGCTGGTGTAAACCTATTTTTTAATGCTTTTTTTTTTAAGAGAACGTTATATACCCATCACTCGGCAGTCCCTTATTCGCTACTTTATTGAAGAAAAAGATTTTCTTACTGAAGATGAGAGGAAGCTGTTTCCTGACTTTGTGTGTGCACTGGATACTGTTGTTGTTAACAAGTATCTAGGAGTTTTGGAAGAACTGAAGGTGGGTTCCATTGACATAGTGCAAGATTAAATCTAGGTCACTTTACTCTAGAGTAATGTCATCAAGGATATATTATGGCAAAACTACTAACTTTTAGGCTGAGAGCATGACATGGGTGGACATAACAGACAGAACTACAAGCAACTCCAAATACAGGGGGGCTGTGGGGAGAAATGATTGTTTATGCTACCTGGCACGATGATGTTAGTGACCCATCCAACAAATCTTTGTCAGTGGCATAAAGAAAGACAGTATTGTGGCGTTACAGTGATCCAGTCTGAACATATGGAAGTGAATCATGTACAGTTAGTAAAACAAGAAGAATATCACTGGTTTTTAACAGAGAAAGGGTTTTACATCATGTTAAACTATACCATGGGTAACTATACAACACTGATGAGAATGTCCAGAAAGAGGCCAATGTTCAAATGGAGCTTTGTTACGTGCATCAGAAATAAGTAGTCCAGGTTTTTTAGGCACCAACTGGCATGGCACTTGAAGATGTCAGAAGGACCTTTTGCTTTGTTAAATTAAAAAGTTGCAAAATACTGATGATCATAATTTGTTACTTTTGTATTTAAAAAAAAAAATTGTGCATTTTATTTTTCTGTCACTTATGGGTTTAAAATTTAAACATAGATTAAGAGATTTTCAGAAATATATTTTCCTGTTGTCTTGTGATTTTTGACTGTCAAAATAAGAAGTGACTGCATTTCCTTTGGGATTAAAAGCCCTTTAACTGTTATAAAATTATGTCTTCAGTGGATCGCCGATATAAAATATAATTATATAAATCTACAGGTGTTGTTTGACCCAAGTAATCCAGACAAGGAAACACTAAAGTCAAGGGAGTTAACCAGAAGAGAAAAGCTCGATAATGAGTTCTCTCTGCTGCAGCTTTTAGAGGATATCATGGTCAAAGCAAAATTTCGTGAACTGCCACCCAAATATGTTGAGCATTTTTTGAAAGATCACAAAACACGAGAGAAAGTGCGGGTGAGTCTTTAGTCATTTTAGTCAGATTTGACTTTAAGAGGAAGATGTATGGCGAGGGCCAAGACCCATGCTTGTTGGATATCAGAAACCATGTGACTTTATTTATTTAAATTAGGTTCATGACTGGGGTTTCATGCAGAAGAGACTGCTTGTTAAAATGAGTTGTGGAGTTAAAGGCTTCAACTTGTTTAAGTCAATTCTCATAATCTATCCTTTTGATTACATTCTGAACATGCAGCTACAATTGTTAGTTGCTGCTGATTTCATTGTTCTGTTTTGTCTTATTCTTCAGTGTCACCCATAAGACTGTGGTTGACTGCTAGTTGTTCTTGCACTGAATGCTGTTTCTGTAAGAATTTTTTTTTTTTTTTTTTGGCTTGGGTTCTTAGCTCTTAACGAAACCCTCCTCCCCCACCCCCAATGAGGATAACCAGTATACTCTCTTAGTCTGGCTCTCTGTGACCTGCTCAGCTTGGTTTATTCTGTGGGGATCACATGGCTCTCTAACACACTGACTGATTATAATACATGTGTAACACCCCAGTGTGACAAGGTATAGCACATGGGACAGATAACTGCTAAGATTTGTTTATTTATGTTTTTTTTTGTTATTGTCTCCATTCGGTCTTATTGTAAACTGCTAAAAGCTTGAAAGTATGCATGTGGAAATCTTGAACTGGAGGGAAAATCATACTTATTTATTCATATCATTTCTTCTCTCCTTATGGATCATGGAGTCACCCCTACAGCCCCGCCCCATCCAGGAATCTTGTGCCAAAGCTCTAGTGCTCTTGTAGCCATGGTTTCTATAGTAGTTTGTTTGACATGAGGATGTTACCTTACTGGCCCCCACACACAACCTTATATTAGCCACCTCTAATGACAAGCTTGAGGGAGCAGTAGTTATATTTTGGCTTTGTCTCCTCAGAGACCACTTTAAACTACTCTGGTTTAAATAAAAATAACTGAGTTCAAATAAATGTTTCTATGAAATTTGCCATTTTTAAAAATAGGTGAGTGTAGACCCAAGCCGTTATGATGTCCTTCGTTTTTGGGTTCTTGGCCATGAGACACCAACAGTCCAGCTGTCCTTGTCAGAAAGAATTTTGAATCGGCTACTACGTAGAGCCCCAAGGAAACCAGTGGATTACTACAAACGAGTCATCGTAGCTCTTAGGTTGAAGAAGGACTCCAAGTTGATTTTGAAAGCATTCAGAGAGGTATCACATTCTTTTGTTTATATTAAATAAGTGGTTCCCAAACTGGGGAGATGGGGTGTGTAGGAATATGAAAAAATTGCGTGTCAGCCCAATCCAAAAAAAGTAAATTATATAAAATAAAATTTGAGAAGATCCTTTGTAGTCCAGTTCAAAACTAAATACACCTGTCAGGAGAATAAGCCGTTTATGACTTATCTTGAGGGACCAGTTGTCTTATCCTTTAAGTCTCTTCAGAGACCCATGGATCTACTCTGGTACAATAAATGTTTGCATTTCATTTGTAAAAAATGATTTATTGCTTCCCTTTTCTGAACATTGTCACTAAACAAAAATATTTGTGTCATGTTGCAGTTAAATTTTTTCATTACATTAATTGAAAAATGTTATGCAAGTTTGAAATCATTTAAAAAAATTACAACTTTTTGCATGTGTAATTTTAATTTAATGTAGAATTTTTGTTCTGGGGGATTTGTGGCGTGCTGTGAGAAAAAAAATGTCAAGAAGTATTTATAAAATAGGCTTTCTAAAATGTCAGGAGGGAGGTGCAAGAGGTCAAAATGTTTGAGAACCACTTCATAAGATTCATCATAGAATTGTTCTGAAGTTTGTTTCAAATATAAGTTATAATCTTCAGTGACTGATGTACTTACAATCTCTCATCAATATCTTCTAGTTAGTGAGTGTTAAATAAAATATAAAATGCAGCCATTCTTGATTCATGAATTCATAGACAAGCAGGAAAATGTTGGAGGCCACAGAGATGTTGTTGTACAGAAAAAAGTGGTTTCAAATTCTGTGGACACCTTCAACAAGAATAATGAGGATGTCTTATGTCACGAAATGGATTTAGGACTAGAGACTGTCTACCTATAGTGACAAGACACTAGTGAGAAGGAAGACTGGAAAATTAGATTCAGATAGAAATATAGTGCAAAAAGTGAAAGTTGAGACCATTGGCTCCGAGGTTGAGAACCGAGGTTGATTCTTTCCTCGCCACTTCGGACGTTTAAATTGCTATGGCCTCGAACCACCTCTAACTACCCTATGGGGATAAGGTTCAATTAAGATTCACAAACACCAAGGTACAGACAACATATAGCTACTGTACTAAAGGAAATGACTGATGCCAATGTGACGGAGTTACTGTGATTTAGTCTTCAATAGGCCCCATTTCGTTTTCTCTTCGTAACTAGTGAATTTGCCATTTTTGCCTTCTCTCTAGCAAAGATTGGGAAGTATTCTTTTCCCCTCTGAATAATAGGGGTGTTTAGATTTGTTCTGTAGGTAAAGTAATTGCAGGTTTTTTTCTATAGGGATTAACGTAAGTTAGTACTGAATGGCACCAGTCGGCCTTTTTCTAATTATCGCGATCTTGAAAATTCCATTTTTTGCGTTGTTAAATTTATCGCTGTCATTTTTCGTGGGGAAGGGGAGATGACCCCCACCCAGGTAACGTCCAACTTTCTGCTCACGCTAGCGGACGACGTTAGGTAACGTTACGTAGCCGGAAATACGCGCGCATTTAAAGTAAGCACGAATACACTGGTTCTAAATTTAGAGATGAGCGCATGGAAAATTTTAGAGTATCTTTAATTCTATTGGTTGTAGTGAGACGCCTTGCCTCAAGTAGGTCGGGGGTCCGCGTGGTTAAATCTAAAATAAATAACGCGTTTTTCAGTTTAGGGTCTCTTAGTATGCAGAAAGCCCGGGTCGTGTATCCAAGCATATTGTCGGCTTCTAACGCTGAACGCAATATTTGGTATGTCAGTAATTTAAAGTAGCGTGGTAATTAAATCTAGTTCTCTAATAGAGCCTTAGTCCGTTCTAATTTAATTTATTTTTTAACTTTATAACTTGTAACGCCATCATTTATTTCTACAGTGTCTATGAGTGATAAAGAGATATTACGTAGGTGTGCTCCGTAGATTTAATAGAAAGTCTGTAGAAATACACGCATCCTAGATTTATATTAATTTACAGAATATTCTGAAGCACGTGTATTTTATTTCATTGAGAGATTAATTCTGATAAGTCTCCTAATAAAATACGGGAACGGATTTTTTCGGGAAAATTTAATCACGTGGTTTATCGGGATTTATTCGAGTAGGAATTCTGGATGGATAGAGTAGATAATTAACTATTTTTCTATCGGGGGAGTTAAAATATAATTGCAGGGAAAACCACGTGGGGTAGAGGTGAAAGGAAAATTATGGTGCCTTAAGTGGTTGTGTAATTAAATATTATGCAGAGTAGTATTTGATTTTTGTGTTATGGAATTTAATGAGTTCTAGGTAATATAGTCTATAGAGATAGATATATTTCTGTGTATAGAAATGTAATATATATATGTAATGGTGAATTTTAATCATTGATGTGCAGTTAATTGTTGTGCATTTTTATCATAAGGGGGAAACGATGATAAGGTCCTGTGACCGCTTACAGAGTTAAAGTAGGCCTAAGTACGGGAGGTTTCCCTACCTGTTTTTAATGTTTTAAGGCCTGAGCAAGCTGTGTATAATTAGTATTGATCAGTGAGTCGGGTTTACTAGACAGACAGGGTGTAGTCGGGGGGGAGATGACCCAGAGTCAGTAAATATTTACGTATCGTCGTGCACAAGAGAGGGGAAATGGTGGAGCAGTCTTCGTTCGGGTGTTTACATGTTTGTGCTAGATTGGAGTGTGACTGAAGCATCCACTGTTTACGTTTTATATGTAAGTTTATTATATGAAAGTATTTTGGTATTGTAGTACAGAGTGGCATGTCTTTTGTGTCCACAGCAGTGGTCACGGCCCGAAGAGCGGGAGTTGCCAATAACTCTTGTTCCTGACAGCTGGCAAAGGTAGCCAGTTTTCGCAGGAGAGAAAAACGCCAGAGGCGTAAGAGCTTGTACCGTGGAGGGGTATCGGCTCTGATTATTGTGGCCCCAGAGAGAGGGAGCGAGGAAGAGCAGGTCGAGACAGCGACGCAGTCTTCAGTGAAAAGGGTTTTCTTAAGACCCGGAGCTCTAAGCTCATATACACACCCATCGAACCCAAGCAAGCGGGTTGGTGTGTCGTTTTTTTAGCCTCGGTAACAATACAGAAGGGCCTAAACCCAAATGAGGGGTAACATAGCAAGGGAGAATCAGCTTTCTTTTCGCCAAATAGAGAAGCCTCTACAGTCTACGGCAAGTGCCTAGTCATCAGAAGTACGAGTCAGAACCAGGAAGAAAGGGATATCATTTCCCGGTTGCTGAAATGAAACGAGAGCAGCAAGGCAGGAGAAGTGGAGAGAGATGGTGCAAAAAATAGATCAGGGACCTCTCTCATATTAATTCTTAGAGGGTAGCCTCTGAGCCTTAGAGTTAGAAAAAGTCTATTAAGTAGCAGTGCAGAGTGTGACTTAGTGGCGTATAACGCTGACAGAGTTAGCTACTGTGCAGATAGTCTTCGGCAGTACCAGCAGAACCTTGACATTAGAAATAGTAAATTTATAGAGCGTGGCTTTAGTTGACGCCCCACCAAATTAGACTGTAGTTAAGATCACTTATCATTTTTTTAAATTTTGTCCCCAGCAGGGTGTATGAAGGAGTGAAAGTGGTTGGAGTTTTTTTTAATTTGGTGTGCTTATAATCAAATTGATTTTCTTTGTTTTCCAGGTCGGTGCAACCTGGCACGATATATGCTTTTCTTTGTTTGTTACTATGTTATAAAAAAATTCTGTTGATTTGTATAATAAACTTATTTAATGTTCACTGGATCAGCTTCGTCACTGTATAGTCCTTAACTGTTCTCTGTACAGTGGTGTCTGTTGTCACGTGTTAGTTTAAGACCTTATCTCCTTTAGTCTGTTAAAGGTAGCCAAGGTGGTGAGTTTATAGCAATATAGTGCTTGAAAGTCACGATTTGGCGAGGAGAGATTTAATTTCGGTTATTCTTTCCTCGGGCCACTTAGACTCACCTTAAATACATTCACTGTCATTTCTCATAATTAATCTATTATCTTATGGGGATCACACTAGGGTTCAATTAAGTCCACAAACCCTTGGTACATAAACATATAGCTACTTAAATCTAAAGGAAATGACTGATGCCAGCTACAATTTATACAAGTTTATTATACACCTATAAACAACAAACATATGCATGTCCCATACATCAAGTGCGAGGATGCACTCCTGAAACAAAATCAAGCACAGTTAAAAAAATGCATCCACCCCAACCCTTCTCCCACAATTGCAACCTGTATGGAGAAAGAAGGTAAGGTTAACTGAAATGAACTACACTGCACTTGATGTCGCCTACACTCCAAACTAGCTGTTCTAAATTCTAACTCTAACTCTAAGTCCACTGATAGCTGGAACGACGGCGAAGTGACTACACAATCTCTGCACAGACTTCGGTTCTACACAGCCTATCCTGGAATCTCCTGAACACAACTAACTGCACCTCTAAACTTCAGCAGCTGTCCTCTGCTATGATTCACCAAAACTAACAGTTCTGCCTATCTGTGCTGACTTCAGTAGAGAGAATGTTTACCCTATCTCTCTCCACTAACTCTGGAATTGATGACTGAGGTTTAACAGAACCCCACTGGATTCTGGACTGGAACTGTAGCTGACTTCTACCACTCTGAAATTACCTGCCCGAGTACCTATAACTGGGCCGTCGGCTTTATTATGGCCGTGAAGAAACAAACACAAAATTACCACAACGCTGGCAGCCTGCCAAATCTGCGTGTGTAACGAGCGTCAGAGCTCAGGATTTATCCACAAAAATCCTATTCGCTGGAAAATGTCTTCCCCTGGCTGGGAAAACGTATTTTCTTCCTCTCCTTCCACTACTGGCAACTAACGTAAAACCCTTGCGGTTCTGCGAATGCCCCAACTTTGCCGTGGGAGAAATTTTGTGGTCTCAAAATTCCGCTCTCATTCCCACAAAGCCGGTACCTGCTGTTTTAGACAAACAAAACAACAGCTAAACAAACCGTAATAATACATTTCAAATAACAATTAACTCCCTTACTCTTCAACACGTAACTCCCCTCTCTTCTCTCTCCCCGTCTCTACCTGAGCCCCAAAATAAACATTTCCCGGTAATACAATCACGCAGACCGTCTGACCCAGGGTTCTGCATGACTAACTCCCAGCAACAACAATATTTTCACTGGCCCGTCTGGGCAGACGTACTGTGGCCTACTTCTTACGCTGACACTAATGCCGTAATGTTTAACACAACTAAAACTAGCCCTCTCTAGGAATTCCTAAAATTCCCGTCAATAATAGTAATCACATTCAAAATGTAATAAAATATTATTCCCTTAACATAAATAAATTTCATCTCCATCTTCTGAATACACAGAATAACAAAGCACAATCAATAACCTATAACCCTGTTTACGCTAGCATCTACATGCCGTCAAAAGTTATACATAATGGTTATCAATTAAATCTCAGTAGTTACAACACGTGGTTACAATTTTATGACCACGTGCTTCTCTCCCCCTCGTCCCTCTGAACATCGTATCAATAAAGATACCGTAACCACGCGCTCACGTGCTTCAATTAATACCTATTTACTCCCGTCCACAGATATATGCGTAACTATATAAATAGCGAGCATCAATACTCTCACTAAAATCACAAATGAAAATACACATTACACACGCTCCCGACTATACTCTCACTAAAATCACAACTGAAAATACACATGATTCGCAGATGCGAGTTTCTCTCCCGACCGACTTTGCAATAATACAAAGCGGTGATATCTCAACATTTAAACCATGCCGCTATTCTTTCAACAAGGAATGAAATGGACCTATAAATTCATGTCTATCACTCAGATCGAATTGATGGCTCTGGAGTTAAGAATTAAATTAAACTAAACTGCCCAAAGAAACTTAAATGATCGGCTAGGACTAGAAAAATTAAATAAAGTCCTCACGCAAAAATTCATGCTTACCAAATCTCGAATGTCCAACTGAAGGCAATCGACAATATGCTTCTGGCACCCGGCTTTGGCAATTTTTTCATTAAAAGAGAAAGAGGCCATGAAATATAGGCCTTTTATAATCAAGACCCCCACGCGCCGACTTCATGACGTCATATGCGCGGCGTGGTTCTAAAGCCAATGAGAGCTCTGCATTTCAACTGCAGTTACCTCTCAGCCAATCAGAACCTTAGATCGTTCTGATGTAACGTGCATGGGTTTTAGACAAAGAAACGAGATTAAGCCTAGCCCTATACTGCGGAAATGAAGCAAAAATGGCCGCAAATAATTTAACTCCCGAAAAATGCGTATATGGCCACGCAATATCTTTAAAAAAAAGCAATCTGGTGCCAATCCTGATCTAGCATCTATAATCTTTCTTCTAGAAAAATACTGTCTAATTCCCTACACCCCCATTCTAAACACATAAAGAAGAACCATAAAGCAGATGAGATCAAACTCCCTCGTGATCTCATCTTGAAAAAAAACGTAAATAATAGAAGGAGAAGAAACATGGAGAAGGATTACCTGTAATCCCTCCTAGAAATAGTGTATAAATAATGCAAAGAGAAAGACATGGGGCCTTCTGAAAAAATAAATTACAGTATAGTATCACATTACTCCCCCCTTTTGAAGTACGGGATTCCGTGCTAGATTACTGGAACTTGTATTCTTTTCAGACTGGCCCCTATCTAGGTCTCCAGAGCTGTTGGTATGCCCTAAAGTTGTAAGATCACAACTGGTGAATACCGCCTTGCGACCGCAACACAAATGGTCGCTCTTCCTCTTTTCTCTCCCTCTGTCTTTGAATCGCTCTGCAACTGGCAGGCGGCTGGGCCAATCAACCATAACATATCTCCTTCCTGTGTGCACCTGGCCATGTTTACCTAATTTTCTCCTCCAGGGTTTCTTCCTGATAAGTGTTCTTGGCCTTGGGGGAGTACAGCTCCCGCACAACTCCCTGACCACTGTACAGGTAATTAGCGGGTTATGTGCTGTCCGATAAAGGCTATTCGCTGGGTGTTTACGTTTGTATGGCCTGTACCTGGTTGACCTGAGATACCTGCGGCCGACTGTAATGTCCCTCGAGCGAGAATCACTGTTCCAAAATTGGAAAAGTTTGTTGGCCAAAGAAACGCGCACCTGTTTCTTCTTCTTCCTCTCCATAACTACTCCCATGCTCCGGTGGGAGAGTCAATCTCTCTTCAGACCTATGCCCTCCAATGGCGGGTCTGGAACTTCCCTTGCCTTGTCCGGCGAAATGCTGGCTTGGTCAACTGCCATGACCGAATTGCTATGTAGAGGCCTGGCGATGGCGACTACCTTGCTGCTCATCAGCGGGTTTGAAACCGCTGGTACCTTAAAATGAAGATGCCCCATTTCGGGTTCCTCTGGTGTCGAGTTTCCGATCTCTTGCTTGGTTTCTACTGAATTCTCACTGATCCCAGTAGCTTCTATCTTGGGGAAAAGATAGGTAATATCTGCCCCTGGCAGTGGTTCTGTGATCGCTCTTCCCCTACCAATATGAAGCGGGACAGAGCTCTCCAAAATAGCTCCTTGCAAATGCGTAAGGTCGCTTTTCTCACTCTTTTCTGGCCTGAAAAGTTGGTGAGATGAAACTGTAGACCACGGGAGCTCTCCGTCTAACACCCTGGTTCTACCTTCAACCTTGCCCTCCCCTGTGAGAGTTACTGGCGTCAGTTGGAATGTGTCCTGCAGTGACACTTGACGGTTTAAGATCCCGTTTGATCGCGGAGAATCTGAGATAAAGCTCTCAGTGACTTGTTCCACTGTTCCTTGAATACAGTTCTTGTCAGTATGTCCCTCTCCTGAAGGAGCTAATACCATCGGGGGCCTAATTCCCGACGACAAAGAATGTACTTCCACAATCACCACTGTTTTGCCATTAGGCTGCACAGGGATGTCAGGCAAATGCGCCTCTGCCTGTTGTTTTTCGCTGTCCCGCTGGGGAGCTGGCGAAACATGCCTTATTAGGGATTCGAACCCTGACCTCGACTTTCCGTGTCGAGTATGTTGTGCTCTCTCACGAGCATGGGAGAATCGGTAGCCATCCGAATTATAATGCTTGCTCGCATTATTCCCCCTGTTATGCAGTTTCCACACCTGGGATCGCTTCGTAATCTTCCCAGCGTTGTAAGGGCTGCTTTCCTTCCTTAACCCCCTACCTTGTTTGGGCTTCGGGTCCATTTCCAACGGAAAGTCCTTTTCCTGGAGTTGGGGCGCGGTTTGAGCCGACACGTTTGCTATGGGCGCAAGATTTTCAGAGGGGTGGTCCAATATGGGCGACATAACTTGAGAAATAGAGTGGTTAGATTCATCGGCTCTTTCTTGTTGCTCTTTTTCCCTTGCTAGTTGCTCCAGCGCCTTTGCTAGTCGATCCATCTCCCGTTTCTTGGCGCTTTCTTGTCGCTCTCTCTCCCATTTCTTTAAAATGTCATCCGAGGCTCCAATTTGCAGTTCCAGAGAACGCATGGCAAGTTCATGTTGTCTCTCTGCTGCCTTCTCCCTCTCTTGGGCTTCCCTCTGTGCTAACTTCTCCTGGGCTTCCCTCTGTGCTATCTTCTCCTGGGCTTCCCTCTCTGCTTTTCTCTCTTCTGCCTGTCGGGTCTTCTCTTCTTTCTCCGCTTCCAATTTACGCAGGTCCATCTCTGCCAGTCGGGCCCTCTCTTCTTTCTCTGCTTCCAATTTACGCAGGTCTTTCTCCGCTTCCCTTTTCTCTCTCTCCGTCTGCCGGTCCTGTTCCCTCATAATGTAAGCCCTAGTCTCGGCCTCATTCATCCCCATGCTTTTAGCTGCGTCCTTCCATGCAGTAAGTAGCTTGACCAATTCAGCCATCTTACCTGACAAATCAGCAGTACTCACAACGAGGGGAAATGACAAAAAAGGAACAAGAAAAATTTACTGTTACCTACTAGGAATATGCTGTCGCAAAAACCCGCACTCAGACTAGCACCAAGTCTGACTAATAACTACCTGAAAAAAATTCAAGTTATCCAGCTACCCAAAACCCGAATTTACTTTCCTGTCAAGAAAAAAAATTCCATTAGCCATCAATTACTTCTAAGTCATAAACAACCTTACAACCACTATCATCTATACTAACTGGAACCTGTGGAAAAAAACTTATAGCTGGATCAGTCTTAATATAGCTCAAGTCTAGGGGATTTTATAAAGAAAATCTATTTCCCAGAACTTCCTACAGAGACAATCTATGAATCTAGAATTTATCCCAAGGACGATGCCACCCACTTTGTCAAGATCACAGAATTGAACGTAACAAAGATGATTCACCGGACGATAGCACCCACTTTGTCAAGATCACAGAATTGAACGTAACAAAGATGATCCCGGACGAGCCCCCACTTTGTCACGAAATGGATTTAGGACTAGAGACTGTCTACCTATAGTGACAAGACACTAGTGAGAAGGAAGACTGGAAAATTAGATTCAGATAGAAATATAGTGCAAAAAGTGAAAGTTGAGACCATTGGCTCCGAGGTTGAGAACCGAGGTTGATTCTTTCCTCGCCACTTCGGACGTTTAAATTTGCTATGGCCTCGAACCACCTCTAACTACCCTATGGGGATAAGGTTCAATTAAGATTCACAAACACCAAGGTACAGACAACATATAGCTACTGTACTAAAGGAAATGACTGATGCCAGCTACAATTTATACAAGTTTATTATACACCTATAAACAACAAACATATGCATGTCCCATACATCAAGTGCGAGGATGCACTCCTGAAACAAAATCAAGCACAGTTAAAAAAATGCATCCACCCCAACCCTTCTCCCACAATTGCAACCTGTATGGAGAAAGAAGGTAAGGTTAACTGAAATGAACTACACTGCACTTGATGTCGCCTACACTCCAAACTAGCTGTTCTAAATTCTAACTCTAACTCTAAGTCCACTGATAGCTGGAACGACGGCGAAGTGACTACACAATCTCTGCACAGACTTCGGTTCTACACAGCCTATCCTGGAATCTCCTGAACACAACTAACTGCACCTCTAAACTTCAGCAGCTGTCCTCTGCTATGATTCACCAAAACTAACAGTTCTGCCTATCTGTGCTGACTTCAGTAGAGAGAATGTTTACCCTATCTCTCTCCACTAACTCTGGAATTGATGACTGAGGTTTAACAGAACCCCACTGGATTCTGGACTGGAACTGTAGCTGACTTCTACCACTCTGAAATTACCTGCCCGAGTACCTATAACTGGGCCGTCGGCTTTATTATGGCCGTGAAGAAACGAACACAAAAAATTACCACAACGCTGGCAGCCTGCCAAATCTGCGTGTGTAACGAGCGTCAGAGCTCAGGATTTATCCACAAAAATCCTATTCGCTGGAAAATGTCTTCCCCTGGCTGGGAAAACGTATTTTCTTCCTCTCCTTCCACTACTGGCAACTAACGTAAAACCCTTGCGGTTCTGCGAATGCCCCAACTTTGCCGTGGGAGAAATTTTGTGGTCTCAAAATTCCGCTCTCATTCCCACAAAGCCGGTACCTGCTGTTTTAGACAAACAAAACAACAGCTAAACAAACCGTAATAATACATTTCAAATAACAATTAACTCCCTTACTCTTCAACACGTAACTCCCCTCTCTTCTCTCTCCCCGTCTCTACCTGAGCCCCAAAATAAACATTTCCCGGTAATACAATCACGCAGACCGTCTGACCCAGGGTTCTGCATGACTAACTCCCAGCAACAACAATATTTTCAATGGCCCGTCTGGGCAGACGTACTGTGGCCTACTTCTTACGCTGACACTAATGCCGTAATGTTTAACACAAACTAAAACTAGCCCTCTCTAGGAATTCCTAAAATTCCCGTCAATAATAGTAATCACATTCAAAATGTAATAAAATATTATTCCCTTAACATAAATAAATTTCATCTCCATCTTCTGAATACACAGAATAACAAAGCACAATCAATAACCTATAACCCTGTTTACGCTAGCATCTACATGCCGTCAAAAGTTATACATAATGGTTATCAATTAAATCTCAGTAGTTACAACACGTGGTTACAATTTTATGACCACGTGCTTCTCTCCCCCTCGTCCCTCTGAACATCGTATCAATAAAGATACCGTAACCACGCGCTCACGTGCTTCAGTTAATACCTATTTACTCCCGTCCACAGATATATGCGTAACTATATAAATAGCGAGCATCAATACTCTCACTAAAATCACAAATGAAAATACACATTACACACGCTCCCGACTATACTCTCACTAAAATCACAACTGAAAATACACATGATTCGCAGATGCGAGTTTCTCTCCCGACCGACTTTGCAATAATACAAAGCGGTGATATCTCAACATTTAAACCATGCCGCTATTCTTTCAACAAGGAATGAAATGGACCTATAAATTCATGTCTATCACTCAGATCGAATTGATGGCTCTGGAGTTAAGAATTAAATTAAACTAAACTGCCCAAAGAAACTTAAATGATCGGCTAGGACTAGAAAAATTAAATAAAGTCCTCACGCAAAAATTCATGCTTACCAAATCTCGAATGTCCAACTGAAGGCAATCGACAATATGCTTCTGGCACCCGGCTTTGGCAATTTTTTCATTAAAAGAGAAAGAGGCCATGAAATATAGGCCTTTTATAATCAAGACCCCCACGCGCCGACTTCATGACGTCATATGCGCGGCGTGGTTCTAAAGCCAATGAGAGCTCTGCATTTCAACTGCAGTTACCTCTCAGCCAATCAGAACCTTAGATCGTTCTGATGTAACGTGCATGGGTTTTAGACAAAGAAACGAGATTAAGCCTAGCCCTATACTGCGGAAATGAAGCAAAAATGGCCGCAAATAATTTAACTCCCGAAAAATGCGTATATGGCCACGCAATATCTTTAAAAAAAAGCAATCTGGTGCCAATCCTGATCTAGCATCTATAATCTTTCTTCTAGAAAAATACTGTCTAATTCCCTACACCCCCATTCTAAACACATAAAGAAGAACCATAAAGCAGATGAGATCAAACTCCCTCGTGATCTCATCTTGAAAAAACGTAAATAATAGAAGGAGAAGAAACATGGAGAAGGATTACCTGTAATCCCTCCTAGAAATAGTGTATAAATAATGCAAAGAGAAAGACATGGGGCCTTCTGAAAAAAATAAATTACAGTATAGTATCACATCTTACAACAAAGCCAGTACACAAAGGGAGCTTATTCCTAATGTTTTAGGCAATCCAGTTTCTTTGGGCATGTTATGAGAAAGACAAAGTTGGAATATATCTTGACAACTGGAAAGACAAAGCTGGAATATATCTTGACAACTGGAAAGACAAAGCTGGAATATATCTTGACAACTGGAAAGACAAAGCTGGAATATATCTTGACAACTGGAAAGACAAAGCTGGAATATATCTTGACAACTGGAAAGACAAAGCTGGAATATATCTTGACAACTGGAAAGACAAAGCTGGAATATATCTTGACAACTGGAAAGACAATGAGATAGAGGTTGCCAAAGAGAAAACATTCTGGACAGTCTGGCAGCATGGCATAGAATGAAATGAAGTCAACAATAGAATTGATAAACAGTACTGAAGATAGGAAGTTGTGGAGAGACATGATCACCAAATCACAAGTCATGGTATTTGAAGAAGTAGATTTGTTGTTATTTATTGTCTTTCAGTAGTTGAAATAGTAAGAATTGCTTTAATGCGAATTTTAAGATGTAGTTTGTGTTGTCATATGCATCATGGTTTTCTAGTGGTTTGGTTCAACCCTCATAAGTCACACGAGAGCCACATGAGACAGATCTTACAAGTCAGTAGCAGTGTAAACTTATAATGTTATGTCATCATCATCTCCACCCTTCAGCTGCTTGTGAAGCATAACACATTCAACTGATTCATGTCCAGCCATCCTGACCTGTACCATCCTTTCAAATTCTTTCCATATCTTTTTTCATCCTTTATTTTAAATCTGTCTTTAATTCCATTCTGCGTGTGTTTTTTGGGTCTTCTCTTTTTTCTTTGTCTTGTGACTTCTAGAACAATAACCTTGAATGCTGCTATTGGCCAGTTTCCTCCACGTGTGTCCAATCCAGTCCCAAAATCTTTTTCTTAACCTCTTGTTTGCAATTATATTTGTCTGGTTCTTTCTATCAGCTCCATTTTGGTGATCATATTACACCGTTTTAATCCTTGCATTTTGGTGATCATATTACACCGTTTTAATCCTTGCATTTTGGTGATCATATTACACCGTTTTAATCCTTGCATTTTGCACAATCGCTCATTCCTCATGTCTTGTGCCACCTGTCCATGTCTTACTCATCCCTTTCACTTGTGTCTCCATTTCTCTTCTCCCTCTGTTTTTAGTCTCTCTCTGCCTCTCTTTCCTGGGGATTCTCATATTCTCATTTCTCCTGCCACCTTCTTTTCTTATTTGCCTAGCACAAAAACATTCCAGGTGCCAGATCTGGAGATTTTCTTAGAAGACAAAATAATGAGTCTAAATCCTGTTGGTTTTCTCTGTGCTGCCTCATGAGCCTTCTTAATAGAGGACCTTTTTCCATCTTTGATGACAGAGTAGAATTTATGTTTTTTATTTTGGTGAACTTGTTCAAATCTGCTGAGGTTTTTGTGGCTTACAGTTTCTACAACTCTCCTTAGTTACCTTTTAGGACATGCTCAATAGGTTACAGTGTTGCTATTGTTTGCTCCCTTTTTGGGCTGGGATACCAAATGGGCAAAATAAAATATAGTATATTTCCCAATTATAGTTAATGGCACAAAGTGGACAGTTCTTTATTGCTTTGTGTGTTGTCACAGTATCTAGCCTCCACTTTTTTAATTCTTCACCCCCTTTTTCATTCCTGTGGGTTCTATATCTAAACTGGATGTGCTATAGTAGTTTGTTTGTCCTGACCAGTCATAACTTATGTTTTCTTATCTTCTACTTAACTGGGGTTTTGTTTGGATCTCTTCTGGAGGTCTTCATATCTGAATGTCATCAGCTACTCAGTTAAAAAAAAAATTGTATTAAGCATCTGTTTGATATTCGACGCATTCTATACTTCAAGGTGAGTTTCAAGGCCACATTCTTTTTTTAAAGTCTTCATCTCCACCATGTAATTCTGGGGTTTCCCTAGTCTGCCTCACATCAAATTTGGGTTGTGAAGTGAAGTTATATGTGCATCATTAAAATAATAATAGAATAATAACTACTTATAATAACTTGATAATTCTTGTTACAGTTGGTAGGAAATTCTATACAGAGCTTTACAACAGAAGGCAATCTGATCATCAAAAGTCAAGTGTTTCAACATTTTTATCTCCTTTACACCCTACAAAAATGGGAGGGATGGGGGTGGGTCCATTTGAGCCATGACTTCCAAGTGTCAGCCAGCTGTTGGTTTTTTCCTGCCTGCTCAGGTAATTGAACCCACTCCACCTTGGTTGCACATTAAAAACCTCTGTTTTAAAATGTGTATTAAGCATTTATTTATGAAATTACTGTAAGATAGCAAAAGTGTATTTCGTATAAATCAAATTGTCATTATTTCAGGTTCCTGTTCATGGTATAGAAATGCTGTTGCCAGATGGAAGTATACGTATGCGTGCCATAGACAAGGGAATTTTAGTTGCTTCAACTGCTGTTGCAGGTTCTGGTGTCCTAGCTAAAGTGGCAGCATATCTGGCTGGTATAAATGTAAGTGAACAGTTTTAGCCGTTTGCAAGGGCTGATCTCAGTAGCAGCGTGAGAGGTGACTAATATGAGGTTGTTCATAGGAATGGCAACCTCATTAGGTCAAACACAATGCCACATAAACCATTACTGCCGGGGTGCAGGATGTACTTTGGTACAGTCTTCTTGCAAAGGGGGCTAACTGCATTGGTGATCTTATGCTCTCCTTCAAGTCACAATCATGGAGAAGAGGAAGAAGCAGCAGTCAATGTATTGATATGTTGTTTTCTTCTGCTGGAAGATGCTGAGAATTGATAGTTTATCTGCAGATGGGAAATTTGAATTTCATTTCTGAACTAACTCATCAGCTATTGTGTATGATGGATGAAATGTAGGAATGTTTCTTTAGAGTGTTTACAAAAATGTGGTGACCTATTTCTATCTTGTTTCTTAATTGTCTCATTATTCTGTCAGTCAGTTTTGTCATTAAGTTTTAATGTGAGATTCAAAGTTTAGGTGACCTGTCTGATTGTTAGAATGTTTTTCTTTCATGTCTTAGAGACTTCTTCAGCTACTTGCTTATTGACATTTTGAGGCTTTTCTGCCTAATATTTGAGTAGAGAAATTCTTGTCAGTTGATTAGACTGGCCACACATTCTGACCAGGTGGTCAAACCATTTTATTCTGTATGAACACCAAAAGGAGGAACCCAATTGAAACTGATTATAGAAAATAAAATATTAATTTTCATTTTCTTCTTGTCATTTCATGTCCTAGTTTTTTGTGCATTCTTGTATGTTTTGGTTGACTTGTCTATGTTGTTGTTGAACATTTATTTTTTAGCTTAACCTTTAGCACGCTGCATTCTTTTCCTGAGAACTTGCCCTGCAGTTGCATTCTTTTTCACAATGCCCCGTTTTTATAGTGGGTGACTTGTAATGTCTATAGTTTTTGTGTTTCTTGGTCAATTGCTATAATTTTTGGAATTTATATAAATAAATGAATGGTGAATCTGATGATATAAAATTTGTTTGTATACATGTTAGATGTGATAGGAAGAGAGGAAAGGAAAGATGAAAAAAACGATAAAAAAATTAAAAAAATAAAAAATTTTTTTTTTTTAAATTTTAAAATTAAAAAAAAAAAAAATAAATAAAATAACCAACAAACGAAGTGTCCATATCTCAATTATCTCTTGCATCTCAATGAAAGTCATTTGACCAATACAAATCAAATGACGATCTTTTCGTTACACCCATCATCAGTAGCAAAGCAACAAACGCCCATGTCAGCAGTGACATTCGGCCGTAACCCTAAATCTTTCCGATAAATCTAATCCTAACCCCTAAACTTTTACATACTAGCAATGACATTCTACTTTCGTTTCCATCTCTGTCATCAACCATATTCTGAGAACCGATATTAGCGCTTATAATGACAAAAATCTCATCCCCACCGCATGGCGTCAGAATCCAATAAAATTAGAGTGAAAATGGCCGCGTGTTCGATGCCGATTCATTTCGATTAAAAAAATTCACAGAAAATAAACGCTAATGCATCCATTACTAAAAAAGATTGGAAACGGAAGCTAACTCTCTCTCAGATAAGTTTAAAGCTTAACATCCGGGGGTGAGATCACGTCTACACACATTCTAATGCTAAAAAACGTAGCACGCTGGGGTCGACATAGGTTGACAACAGCGTGCTAAAGGTTAAAGTATCTACAGGGTGACGCAGATGGCCCCATGCCTAACCATCCTTTTACAATTCCTATGACATGCGTGGTTTTGTACAGTGTTATTATTATTATTTGCTTCGATTTTAAGCCACAGTAACACTGGGGCAGGAAGAGCCTTCACTGCATTAGGAAATATATGGAAACCAAAAGAAATAAAGGATCCCTTTACATGCCTATTGAGGCATATTGGAAATACGGTGTTAGGACCGTATTTTCTTGACCATTGACACACTAGGGGTGATGTGGTCAGCATCACGCCGGCCGCCTTAACCTTCTCAGAGTGGTTCTGGTACCCAATTCATGAGGCTGGGTCGACCCCGGAGCCGTTTGCGGTCTAAAAAATCCCACCTCAACTGGGGATCGAACCATAGACCACCGAGTAGGAAGCCAGTGCACTAACCACTATGCCACCCGGCTCCCAAAAGAAGTAACATCCAACACAAAAATCTGTATCATCAACTGAAATGTCAAGTTAGTTCTATTATATGGTTCTGAAACATGGAGATAAAGACAAATGATAACCATGAAGTTGTATCCTTTCGTAAATGGATGTTTGCTTGGACAGGAAAGATTGAAATGGTATGATAGATGACTAATGTGGAACTGATGACAAGAACCAGATAAGTGGGACTGATGTCAAGAACCAGATAAGTGGGACTGATGACAAGAACCAGACAAGTGGAACTGATGACAAGAACCAGACAAGTGGAACTGATGACAAGAACCAGACAAGTGGAACTGATGACAAGAACCAGATAAGTGGAACTGATGACAAGAACCAGACAAGTGGAACTGATGACAAGAACCAGACAGGTGGAACTGATGATAAGAACCAGATAAGTGGAACTGATGACACGAACCAGATAAGTGGAACTGATGACAAGAACCAGATAAGTGGAACTGATGACAAGAACCAGACAAGTGGAACTGATGATAAGAACCAGATAAGTGGAACTGATGACAAGAACCAGATAAGTGGAACTGATGACAAGAACCAGATAAGTGGAACTGATGACAAGAACCAGACAAGTGGAACTGATGACAAGAACCAGACAAGTGGAACTGATGACAAGAACCAGACAAGTGGAACTGATGACAAGAACCAGATAAGTGGAACTGATGACAAGAACCAGATAAGTGGAACTGATGACAAGAACCAGACAAGTGGAACTGATGACAAGAACCAGACAAGTGGAACTGATGACAAGAACCAGACAAGTGGAACTGATGACAAGAACCAGACAAGTGGAACTGATGACAAGAACCAGACAAGTGGAACTGATGACAAGAACCAGACAAGTGGAACTGATGACAAGAACCAGACAAGTGGAACTGATGACAAGAACCAGATAAGTGGAACTGATGACAAGAACCAGATAAGTGGAACTGATGACAAGAACCAGACAGGTGGAACTGATGACAAGAACCAGACAAGTGGAACTGATGACAAGAACCAGACAAGTGGAACTGATGACAAGAACCAGATAAGTGGAACTGATGACAAGAACCAGACAAGTGGAACTGATAACAAGAACCAGACAAGTGGAACTGATAACAAGAACCAGACAAGTGGAACTGATAACAAGAACCAGACAAGTGGAACTGATAACAAGAACCAGACAAGTGGAACTGATAACAATAACCAGACAAGTGGAACTGATAACAAGAACCAGACAAGTGGAACTGATAACAAGAACCAGACAAGTGGAACTGATAACAAGAACCAGACAAGTGGAACTGATGACAAGAACCAGACAAGTGGAACTGATGACAAGAACCAGACAAGTGGGACTGATGACAAGAACCAGACAAGTGGAACTGATGACAAGAACCAGACAAGTGGAACTGATGACAAGAACCAGATAAGTGGAACAAGAGGTGAGATATAGATAGGACACACATTGATAACATTACCAGGCAGTCCTTGTTCTGGAATACCAAGGGTAAGAGAGGTAGAGTGATACTGGAAACACTTGGAGAAGAGGAGACATAAAGATAAAGGATAAAGATGGCATGAAATAACCTTGAATGGATGGCACAGGATGGAATGTCACAGGATGGAATGTCACAGGATGGAATGTCACAGGATGGAATGTCACAGGATGGAATGTCCTTGCATGAATTTGTAGAAAGCCAATGCTCCTTTGGGAATTAGAAAGTAATAATAATGATGATGATGACAATGATTACATGTTTGAGTTATTGTTTCTCCCATCTTTTTTTGACTGCTTCTGCTGTGAAGTGTATCATGCATGCTTAATTATTGGTTTGTTGTCAGGAGCATATCAGCTGCCTAGTTTGCTTTTATATTGGTTCCCGTTAAAGTGTATCCTTTCCTCAATCCATCATCTCCTTGTTCATTCTGTATTCCTGGTCACTTACATTTTGAGGCTGTATCTGCCAACAGATTGTCCAGAAGTGTTTTCGGAGTGGTTGACAAGCTGTGAAAGAAACAACTATCAATTAAAATAATGGAGAAATCTTGGACACTGCAAAGAGAACTGGTTTTAAACCCATGTTGTGTCACAGTTCAGTGTACAAAGCTGTAAAAAACTTGATACTGATTCAGCAGTGAGTTAGTGAAGGCAGAGGCAGCTAGACAGGGAACTGGTTACCTCATATCAGACGGCTGAGACTTAATACAAGTGAAGTCTCTAACACTTCATTCCCTTTATGGCATTATCTGCTATGAGACTACATTTACCATTTATCATATGACATTTGGAGATAAATTTAGACTAAGAACCATAATTCACAGAATTGTCCTAGCTTGCCCACGTCAGCTATTTTGACCAAACAAATAGCACAGAAAGTTTACCAGTTAGCTAAAATCAAACAATTTCTAGATAAAGTATCTGCTGCTCATCTTTGGAAAATTTTTCCACGTGACCTAAAAACACGCCCAGTCCGTATTCATACAATCACAGACTTTTCAAATACATCATGAGTGCTAATTACATGCCCCTCTAAACTTTTTTTATGTTTCCAAATCATTCTGTAGTATTGTATGTAGGTTTTGATGATGATTTTTGCCTGTTTGAGTATATTTTGTTTTATGATTCTATTTAGAAACTGTAAATGTGAGTATTCTGTTATTTAACTTTCACGGCGTTGCATTAATTGAAATTAATATTTTAAAAGCATGTGAAAATAAATGGATTCAGCATAAAAGATAGAGAAAGGATGGGCCTGCGTGCCATATTCTCAACACTATGAAAATTAAGTTCATTTGTTTGTTTATTCATTCTTTGGTTTCTCAATATATTTGTCTATTGTTGTTTGTATTATCAGGCTTTCTTGTTGTGTTGGCTGCTTTACTTACACACATTTTGTTTTTACAGGGTGAATTTTTTCTTTTTAAGTTAAATTGTTTTTGTTTTGTATTGGCTTAGACTTTATTTTCATGTACTGTTTTTTCTCTCTTCGTAATACAGTATGTAAAGAGGTTATTAATAATAATTTCTTACTTTGCTGTCACGCAGCTATTTGTTTAGAATACGTGAGATGTAGAGTGTCAGATGGCAGCGTAGTTTGAACATGTGCTTTCTCAAGACAAAGTTACTGGATTTGAAACCTGGTAGTGTCATGATCCAGTCTGTCCAGCTGTAAGAATGAACAACTGACTCTGCTGTCAGTTAGAAAGGGCAGAGACATCAAGGAAAAGAATATGTCAGCCCAACTCATAAACCTGAGACTTAAGTATGGTCTCTAACATTTCTCTCCCCTATGGCAGTATCTGTTATGGGGCTATGTTTACTTTCATCTGAGAAGTGTGCAGATGTACAGTTTAAAAAAATTATTGTTACAGAGACATGTCTTATTTAACCACAGCATAGAACATTACCCTGCTGTAAGACTAAACTGTTGTTATATTCTACCTGTTCTAATACTTGTTAATCTGAATCAAATAGACCAGCTCTTTTATATTGTTGCTGAAATTCTAGATTTTCTTTGATTGAAGAAAACATGGTCTCTTACAAAGGTCCCATCTCAGATACTGCCTGCCACTGGGAGGGAGGTGTTAGAGACTTCTCTATACTAGGTCATAATTTATGAGGTGGGGTGGCTGGTTCTCTTCCTTACTGCCTTTGCCCTCCCTAACTCAAGAGAAGAGTCAGGTACCCATTTATAGCTGGGTAGACTGGAGTGTGATGCCACCAGGTTTTGAACCTGGCAACATTGCCTTGAAAAGTAAGTAGGCCTACTCTAACCACTCTGCCACTTGGACTGACACGTAAGCTGAATAAAGAAAAGATTTAATGTTCATGTATTTCTAACGAGGACTGATTAACTAGCAGCAGTGGTTCTTAACTGTTTTGTGTGCCATGGACCCTTTGATAAAGGCTACGGATTCCCTTTTGTAAAAAAATGTATATAAAAACATTAACAATTTAAAATTTGAGGTTAGAATACATTCAGGACACAAGAGGCCCATGGACCACAGGTTAAGAAACCCTGAACTAGCAGAAGATGGAATGCCCTTGCTGAAGCATGCAATAGGTGCTGCTGTCTTCTAAAGACCACGGTTTGTTTCGACATTTTATTTAAAGTTTATGTGATTCCTACACCAACAGCTTGACTGGACCTTAGTGTTGACTCTAGTGAGTGGTGCGTTTGGATTTCATGTATGGTCTAGCTACACAGATAGAAGAAATGCTTATCTTGTTGATGTCTCACGCATTCTATACTTCAAGGTGAGTTTCAAGGCCACATTCTTTCTTTTAAAGTCTTCGACTCCACCATGTTATTCTGGGGTTTACCTAGTCTGCCTCACACAAAATTTGGGTTGTGAAGTGAAGTTATATGTGCATCATTGGGAGCCGCGCTGGTGTAATGGCTTCGGCGTTGTACTGGCGACCAGGTGTTCATAGTTTAAACCTGGGCGTCAGCGTTTGAAGGAATGTTTACGACCGGAAATTGGACTGAATAACCTGAACGGCTCCTGAGATAAACCCTCTGTGGATGGGAAGGAGCGAAGCTCCTGACCGGGTTGGAAGGAAAGTCCTCAGGTTCCCCAGCCTCGCAATGACATGTCATTGGGCCGAAGGGCTGAAAGCCCAAGTGCCGCTGGTTAAGAAAAAAAAAAAATATGTGCATCATTAAAATAATAATAACTACTTATAATAACTACTTATAATAACAACTACTTATAATAACTACTTATAATAACTACTTATAATAACTACTTATAATAACAACTACTTATAATAACAACTACTTATAATAACTACTTATAATAACTACTTATAATAGCTACTTATAATAACAACTACTTATAATAACAACTACTTATAATAACTACTTATAATAACTACTTATAACAACTACTTATAACAACTACTTATAATAACTACTTATAATAATTACTTATAATAACTACTACTTATAATAACTACTACTTATAATAACTACTTATAATAACTACTTATAATAACAACTACTTATAATAACTACTTATAATAACAACTACTTATAATAACTACTTATAATAACAACTACTTAAAATAACTACTTATAATAACAACTACTTAAAATAACTACTTATAATAACAACTACTTGTAATAACTACTTACAATAACAACTACTTAAAATAACTACTTATAATAACAACTACTTGTAATAACTACTTACAATAACAACTACTTAAAATAACTACTTATAATAACAACTACTTAAAATTACTTATAATAACAACTACTTGTAATAACTACTTACAATAACAACTACTTAAAATAACTACTTATAATAACAACTACTTAAAATTACTTATAATAAAAACTACTTGTAATAACTACTTACAATAACAACTACTTAAAATAACTACTTATAATAACAACTACTTATAATTACTTACTTAGTCGTTCCCCTTCTACCGTGAGGTGTAGAAGTTTGGAAGAGAGCACCAGACTATCCTATCGGCTGTCTTCCTCCTGGCCTGGTTCCATTCTAGTCCTCGGTCCTTCAAAGATTGTCTAATGTTGTCCTCCCAGCGGACTCTGGGTCGTTCTCGGGGTCTGGATCCTTGGCTCTTTGTTTCCCATGCTTGTCGTGGTAGCCGATCTTCTCCCATTCTGCAGACATGGCCAAACCATCTTAATTGGGACTGTTCTACTTGGGTCTGCAGGGGGTAGGATTTAAGGCCTTGATGTATCGTCTGGTTGCGTACCATGTCTCTTCTTGTTACTTCAACCACCTTCCTCAGGTACCTCATTTCTGAGGTTTGGATCTGGCTTTTATGGGTTGTAGTCATTGCCCATGACTCGCATCCATATGTCAAGACTGGGACATAGGTGGAGCGGCATACAGCCATCTTCATTTTCTTACCAACCTCTCTCTTGCTGAGGAATCCTCGATTTATGGCCTGAAAAAGTCTCCCAGCTACTGCTTTTCGAGTGGCCAACTCTTCTTTGATGCCTCCCTTTCGGTCTATAATAGCTCCGAGGTATTTAAAAGTGGTCGACCTGCTCCAGGACCTGTTCTCCCAGCTTAATCTGATGTCTTCTTTCTTCTCGTGATATCACCATGGATTTTGTTTTAGAGCTGCTTATGACCATCACTCTCTTCTCCAGCTCTTCCTTCCAGACTTGCAGGTTGGATTGGAGATGTGCCTCTGATTTAGCAATCAGGGCAACATCATCAGCAAATGCCAGCTCCGAAATATAGACCTGTCTCATCTTCCAGTACCCCACTGAATACTTTCTTGTTCTCTCCTTACATGCCTTGATGACATCGTCCATAAGGAGTATGAAGAGGTAAGGTGATAGGATATCACCTTGTCTTACACCAGTGACTACTTATAATAACTACTTATAATAACTACTTATAATAACAACTACTTATAATAACAACTACTTATAATAACTACTTATAACAACTACTTATAACAACTACTTATAATAACTACTTATAATAACTACTTATAATAACTACTACTTATAACTACTACTTATAATAACTACTTATAATTACTTATAATAACTACTTATAATAACTACTTATAATAACAACTTATAATAACTACTTATAATAACTACCTTTAATAACTACTTATAATAACTACTTATAATAACAACTACTTATAATAACTACTTATAACAACTACTTATAACAACTACTTATAATAACTACTTATAATAACTACTTATAATAACTACTACTTATAATAACTACTTATAACAACTACTTATAACAACTACTTATAATAACTACTTATAATAACTACTTATAATAACTACTACTTATAACTACTACTTATAATAACTACTTATAATTACTTATAATAACAACTTATAATAACTACTTATAATAACAACTTATAATAACTACTTATAATAACTACTTATAATAACTACCTTTAATAACTACTTATAATAACTACTTATAATAACTACTTATAATAACAACTACTTATAATAACTACTTATAATAACAACTACTTATAATAACTACTTATAATAACAACTACTTATAATAACTACTTATAATAACAACTACTTATAATAACTACTTATAATAACAACTACTTATAATAACAACTACTTATAATAACTTAATAATTCTTGTTATTGTTGGTAGGAAATATGAATCCACTTTCTTAGGGCATGTTATGAGAAGTAGAAAGGATGTTGTGGAGACTTAACAGATTGTGTGATGAGAAGTGGACAGGAGGTTGTGGAGACTTAACCTTTAGCACGCTGCATAAAAATTCAGAAAACTTGCCCAACCACTGCATTCTTTTTCACAGCGTCCCGTTTTTATAGTGGGTGACTTGTAATGTCTATAGTTTTTGTGTTTCTTGGTCAACTGCTATCATTTTTGGAATTTCTATAAATAAATGAATGGTGAATCTGATGATATAAAATTTGTTTGTGTACATGTTAGATGTGATAGGAAGAGAGGAAAGGAAAGATGAAAAAAACGAAAAAAAAATTAAAATAATAAAAAATAATTTTTTTTAAATTTTAAAATTTAAAAAAAAAAAAAAAAAAATAACCAACACACGAAGAGTCCATATCCCTTGCATCTCAATGAAAGTCATTTGACCCACAGACCAATACAAATCAAATGACGATCTTTTCGTTACACCCATCATCAGTAGCAAAGCAACAAACACTCTCGTCAGCAGTGACATTCGGCCGAAATTCTAAACCTTTCCGATATTCCTAATCCTAATCCCTAAAATTATACATACTTAAAGGCCATTTTACTTTCGTTTCCATCTCGGCCATCAAACATATTCTGAGAACCGATATCAGCGCTTATAAAGACAAAAATCTCATCCCCACCGCATGGCGTCAGAATCCAATAAAATTAGAGCAAAAATGGCCGCATGTTGATGCCGATTCATTTCGATTAAAAAAATTTACAAAAAATAAATGCGGATACACCCATCGCTTTTTTAAGATCGGAAACGGAAGCTAGCTCTCTTGCAAATAACATTAGAACTTAACATCCGGGGCTGAAATCACGTGTACACAAGTCCTCATGCTAGAAACGGTGATATCCGTAAGGCGTAACATTGCGCCTCCAGCATGGAGAACATAGGTTACGTTCGGCGCAACGCTGCGACCGCAGCGTGCTAAAGGTTAACTCTTAGTATACGAGCTGCCTTTCATGACTACCATTACAGATTTGCAATAAATAATTTATTTATAAAGATAACATAAGTGTTATATATCAAAATGTGAAGAAATGAAACCCCTACATCATGCACGTAACTAAATTGATCAGTGGTTTGAAACATGCATTCAGCTATAAATTTTCGCTATTGACGGGGATCGATCATCGGCCTCTCTAGAAGGCCGCTCGTATACTAAGAGTTAATAGATTGTGTGATGAGAAGTGGACAGGAGGTTGTGGAGACTTAACAGATTGTGTGATGAGAAGTGGACAGGAGGTTGTGGAGACTTAACAGATTGTGTGATGAGAAGTGGACAGGAGGTTGTGGAGACTTAACAGATTGTGTGATGAGAAGTGGACAGGAGGTTGTGGAGACTTAACAGATTGTGTGATGAAAAGATATGCATCTACTGTACTCTCATTCATAAAACTATTGTCTTGAACAATTATTAATGCTTATTGACAGACTGCTTCATTTGAGTTCCTACGTTGGCGTCCAGTTGATCTAATTTCTGCTATTTTGATGACTGTAGTAGTTTCTTTATTTGGTACAAAAATGGTGGATAAAAGTCTAAGATGGCGTCCTTCTTGTCTTTGTTAGAACATTGCCAGTAACAAAGGCCTTCTAACACTTTTGGTAAATCGAGCAGAAGATGAAAGCTTGAAGGAGTTGTTATTAGCGTATGTGTTTCTGTTGACCTCTCAACCACTTGACTTGAGAAACAAAGTTTACAGTCTGTTTGTCACCTTGCCACCAGGTAAGTCAGCAGGCATTTTAGTTTGTATGCACTAACTAATTATGATAACCTTTAACCATTATAGAGCAGTTTATTTTACTAGTAAAGTTGTGTAGTGAGCTATGATTAATGTCTGATTTCCTTTTTATTACATTTATAATCTTTAAATGTCATTTTTGTCATTGTAAGTTCAGGTTTCATTGTCTAATACCTGGGTGTCTGTGAGAAGATGAAGAAAGAATAGAACAATTAATCCCTCAGACATGTTTGTAAGAGGTAACAAATATGAGCATGTACACACAGCTGGCAATCATGTAACAAAAATTGCTATAAACACCACTACTGCAAGCACATGAGAACTTTGAAGCAGGTTTCCTGCAAGGGGACAGCTGTAGTGGTGACTGCATGCTCTATAAGGAACAAAAAGGAAAGGAGAGTTACCTTATTCATTACTTAACAAAGTCTGCCAAATATTATACGTTATTATATATGTAGTTTTTATTTTAGTTTATCATCATTGTCATCATCATGTTCCTTTGTGTTCCCTATAGAGCATAGAACCACTACTCCAGCTTGACCTCGCAGGAAGCCTGCACCAGGCATTAACATGATCTTGCAACAGTGGTTTCTGTGAAAATGTGTTTTATATAGTGAGGCTGCCAACCTCATACACGACCTCATATTACTGACCTTGTACGACATGTCTGAGGGTGCAGTAGTCCTATCATTTTGTTTGTTTCTTTAGAGACATGTGGAAACTACATGGGACATTTGAGTTTAAATTACGGGCTTAATGTCCATTCATCTATGTCAGTGACTGTCTTCCATTCATCTCTGTCAGTGACTGTCTTCCATTCATCTCTGTCAGTGACTGTCTTCCATTCATCTCTGTCAGTGACTGTCTTGGCTTATATATTCTAATTATATAGTGTTACAATGTAAGTCGTAATTTTGTGTTTTTTTTATTATTGTTATGTTAATTTAGTTTATGATACATTCACTCTTCTTAACTGTTATGTGATGTATGAACACATGTGCTATATGTTGATATATGGGACATCAGTACATCCATTTTATATATTGTTAACATAACATTGTATGCTAAATTTATTCTTGTATGGTGCAGTAACTTCTGCACTAGTGTTATGTATCATGTGTGCTAGTTCTATATATTGTACATCAACATGTGTGCTAGTTCTATATATTGTACATCAACATGTGTGCTAGTTCTATATATTGTACATCAACGTGTGCTAGTTCTATATATTGTACATCAACATGTGTGCTAGTTCTGTAAAAGTGTACATCAACATGTGTGCTAGTTCTGTATATTATGAGTGTTAGTTCTATATATTGTACATCAACATGTGTGCTAGTTCTGTATAGTGTACATCAACATAACTCCGCCAATGCCGGTCCCAAGCCCGGATGAAAAAGGAGGAGGGCAGCCTGCATGGAGGCCGTAAGGAGGCAGCCCCTCCACCATGCAAAGGCACAACAGGCCAATCACCTGTTTGCTTTAAATCATGATTACTAGCAACACAAGGGAGAAAACTGGACTGATTCTAAAGGCGACGAACTGGAACGGACTACGGACTACGACTTATGGAACTTGGAACACAGGAAGTATAAATGGGAGGGAGGAGGAGCTGGTGGAAGAGATGGGGAAGGCAAAACTAGAAATCCTGGCTATAACGGAAACAAGGAGAAAAGGACAAGGAGTCATGGATCTCGATGGCAACACGCTGCTCTACAGTGGTGTACCCATGTCTGAAAGAGCTAAAGGGGGTGTGGGTTGCATTGTGGCCCAAAATCAAAAAGATAGTATCAAGGGATGGAACTTTGTCTCGGAGCGCATTATGGTTGTTAAACTAAAAGAAGGAGAAACCATAGTCAACCTGGTCATAGTGTATGGGCCAAATGAGGATGAGAGAGCAGAGGTCAAGGAGGAATTCTTCGAGCTGCTTCAAAGGACAGTGGATGACTGCCTAGATGAAGTTGTCATGCTCGGAGATTTTAATGCCAGAGTTGGAAATGACCATGCTAGATGGGGTGGAGTTATCGGAAGATATGGAGAAGATACTCTCAATGACAATGGAAAGCGACTCCTTAGATTCTGCAGTGAGCAGAATCTGATCATTACAAACACAAAGTTCCCCCATAAGCGCATACATGCATGCACTGGATGTGAGCCAACAGGGAATGAGAGGTCAGTGATCGACTATGCCATTGTTCGGAGAAGCTCATTCAAATATGTCCGAGATGCTAGAGTCTGGAGGGGGCCAGAGATTGGAAGTGATCACTACCTGCTAACAATCAAAGGAACAACTGGGGGGGGTTGCTCGGCCTAGGAACTGTCCAACATCACGCAAGAAACCAAGTAAACGAGCAGGAGAAATGAGCATTAGGACCTACAAGCTGAGAGAGCCAGAAAATAAGACCAGATATCAGGAACTTATTGCTGCAGCGGTGAGCAACACAGAAGAACGACCTGATGACTTGGAAACCCTCTGGATTAAATTCAAGGATATCATAAAGACAGCTGCTGCAGAAGCATGCGGTGAGGTCCGACTTGGGAACGGGAGAGGGAGGACGCCTTGGTGGACAGAGGAAGTCAAAGAGAAAATAAGAGAGAAGAAAATGGCATGGAGACAATACTTAGGAGCTAAAAACACAACAGGACAAATGGAAAAATATAGAGAATATGTGACACTCAGAACAGAAGCAAAGAACAAAGTGCTAGCAGCAAAACAGAAGTCCTGGGAGGAATTTGGAGAAAAGCTAGAAAGGGATGCACAGGAGGGCCAGAGATTGTTCTATGGGACCCTGGGGAACATGAGGGGGGAGAGGCAATGCCCTCTCAAGTTTATAGAGGACAGGCGGGGCGGGTTGCTTGCTGCCCCGAGGGGGGTGGTGGGAGGATGGAGGGGGTGTTTCTCGGAGCTCCTGGGTGGTGGGCATGGTGAGGCATTGGAGGTGATAAACACTAGCACAGAAGAGGAAACCAATGATGGTGAAGATGACATAAAGATGGAAGAACTGAAGGCAGCACTGGAGAAAATCAAGATGGGCAAAGCAGCAGGGCATGATGGTATAACACCAGAAATGGTTAAGTTCATGGGAGCATCAGGCGACCTATTACTCTTAAGGGTTTTACAGGCAGCGTGGTACAACAAGACCATACCAAAGGATTGGGAGATTGCCATCATGACACCAATTTTCAAAAAGGGTGACAGTCGACAGTGTGGAAACCATAGAGGCATATCCCTTCTCAGTGTCCCTGGTAAAATCTGCTCTAGAATCCTAGAGCGGAGACTCCGACGCCTAGCTGAGCCACAATTGGATGAGGTCCAGTGCGGATTCCGAGCAAACCGAAGTACTCAAGACCTAATCTTCACACTCAGACAGCTGAGTGAAAAGGCCCTTGAGTATAAGAGTGAGATGCATCTTTGTTTCATAGATCTGGAAAAGGCGTTTGACAGGGTCCCCTGGAGAAAACTTTGGGACTGTTTGGCAAGGAAGAATATTCCAGCACCTCTGATTCATGCTATACAGAGCTTCTACAAGTCTTGCAGAAATTATGTGAGGACAGCAAACCATAAGTCAGAAGAGTTCAGGACCACCACTGGTGTAAGACAGGGTGATATCCTGTCACCTTACCTCTTCATGCTCCTTATGGGCGATGTCGTCAGGGCATGTAGGGAGAGAGCGGGAAAGTATTCGGTGGGGTGCTGGAAGATGAGACAGGTCTATATTTCGGAGCTGGCATTTGCTGATGATGTTGCCCTGATTGCTGAATCAGAGGCACATCTCCAATCCAACCTGCAAGTCTGGAGGGAAGAGCTGGAGAGGAGAGGGATGGTCATAAGCAGCTCTAAAACAAAATCCATGGTGATATCACGAGACGAAAGAAAACATCAGATTAAGTTGGGAGAACAGGTCCTGGAGCAGGTCGACCACTTTAAATACCTCGGAGCTATTATAGACCGAAAGGGAGGCATCAGAGAAGAGTTGGCCACTCGAAAAGCAGCAGCTGGGAGACTTTTTCAGGCCATAAATCGAGGATTCCTCAGCAAGAGAGAGGTTGGTAAGAAAACGAAGATGGCTGTATACCGCTCCACCTATGTCCCAGTCTTGACATACGGATGCGAGTCATGGGCAATGACTACAACCCATAAAAGCCAGATCCAAACCTCAGAAATGAGGTATCTGAGGAAGGTGGTTGAAGTGACAAGAAGAGACATGGTACGCAACCAGACGATACGTCAAGGCCTTAAATCCTACCCCCTGCAGACCCAAGTAGAGCAGTCCCAATTAAGATGGTTTGGCCATGTCTGCAGAATGGGAGAAGATCGGATACCACGACAAGCATGGGAAACAAAGAGCCAAGGATCCAGACCCTGAGGACGACCCAGAGTCCGCTGGGGGGACAACATTAGACAATCTTTGAAGGATCGAGGACTAGAATGGAACCAGGCCAGGAGGAAGACAGCCGATAGGATAGTCTGGCGCTCTCTCTTCCAAACCTCTACACCTCACGATAGAAGGGGAACGACTAAGTAAGTACATCAACATGTGTGCTAGTTCTATATATTGTTTATTATGAGTGCTAGTTCTATATATTGTACATCAACATGTGTGCTAGTTCTGTATAGTGTACATCAACATGTGTGCTAGTTCTGTATAGTGTACATCAACATGTGTGCTAGTTCTATATATTGTATATTATAAGTGCTAGTTCTATATATTGTACATCAACGTGTGTGCTAGTTCTGTATAGTGTACATCAACATGTGTGCTAGTTCTATATATTGAATATTATGAGTGCTAGTTCTATATATTGTACATCAACATGTGTGCTAGTTCTGTATGGTGTACATCAACATGTGTGCTAGTTCTGTATAGTGTACATCAACATGTGTGCTAGTTCTATATATTGTATATTATGAGTGCTAGTTCTATATATTGTACATCAACATGTGTGCTAGTTCTGTATAGTGTACATCAACATGTGTGCTAGTTCTATATATTGTATATTATGAGTGCTAGTTCTATATATTGTACATCAACATGTGTGCTAGTTCTGTATGGTGTACATCAACATGTGGGCTAGTTCTGTATAGTGTACATCAACATGTGTGCTAGTTCTATATATTGTATATCATGAGTGCTAGTTCTATATATTGTACATCAACATGTGTGCTAGTTCTGTATAGTGTACATCAACATGTGTGCTAGTTCTATATATGGTATATTATGAGTGCTAGTTCTATATATTGTACATCAACATGTGTGCTAGTTCTGTATAGTGTACATCAACATGTGTGCTAGTTCTATATATTGTATATTATGAGTGCTAGTTCTGTATAGTGTACATCAACATGTGTGCTAGTTCTGTGTAGTGTGCATCAACATGTGTGCTAGTTCTGTATAGTGTACATCAACATGTGTGCTAGTTCTGTATAGTGTACATCAACATGTGTGCTAGTTCTGTATAGTGTACATCAACATGTGTGCTAGTTCTATATATTGTATATTATGAGTGCTAGTTCTATATATTGTACATCAACATGTATGCTAGTTCTGTATAGTGTACATCAACATGTGTGCTAGTTCTATATATTGCCAGCGTTTGCATCACATACATCATATCTGTTCATAGATCATATCTGTTCGAGTATCGTACTGTTGCTGTCATATTATTTAAGACTAGTTTGGCTTACTCAGCTGCTCACCTTTGGAACAATCTTCCCAATGACCTGAAAAACAAGCACAGTCCTTACTCATACAATCGTATACTGTTCAAATACTTTATGAGTGCTGATTATATGCCACCCTAACTGATTGTGTTGTACTTTTATCTAATATACTGTATGGAGGCTCTGATGATCTAGTTTTCATTACAATATACTTATTCTTAATATTATATTCTTAATAACTTATATTCTTAATTTTATGATCAGGTACTGTTAATGTATGCTGTTATACTTCCTTGTAATGTTGCACTGTCCTTAAATTAATACTTTCAGTACGCTGGAGAATGTTGAGTAACAGTAATAAAAGATGAGCAAGAGGAAGGAAGAATGCAAGAGGGGACTGTGCCCGACTTTCAACCCTTCGCAAACTAATTGCTTTCGTATATGTCTATCTAGCTATCTACCTAGTCTGATTCTGGTCTTGAGTTTGAGACGCAAAGACAACGAGGAAAGTAACTGTTTACCCCACCTCATCTTGATGAACCTAAAAAAAAAAGTCCCTGAGTCATTCAGTTGCACACCGTTTGAAAATTTCACGAGTTCTTATAACATACTTCTGAATGTCTCAAATCACTAATTTACTGTACGAAGAATTCGATTTTTATGTCTTGTTGTTGTTGTTGTTGTTTTTTTTTTTAATGTTTATTTTTATTTACTTTATTTTTAAATTCATTATTATTATTTTTTTTATTTTATTTTATTTTAAAAACACTTTAATTATGATGATTATTGCAAATGTAATATTACTTTTATAATGATAAATGCCTTAATAATGCTTAAAGTAAATGTGAGGATGAAAGGATATTAGTATACATGATGAGAGAGAGAGGAAGGCCAGAATGTCAGACGGGCCTGCGTGCCCAATTCTTAACCCTTTGAAAATAAAGTTCGTTCGTTCGTTCGTTCAAAGATGCTTTTAACTCTTGAACTTCTTATTTGTCAGCTCTGTGTCACATTATGTTCTGTTTCTATCTGTTCTCGCAAAAAATATTTCTTGTATAAAATGTTGTCTTGCTTGGTTAATGGT
Organism: Oreohelix idahoensis; assembly: GCA_024509875.1. Classification (NCBI taxonomy): domain Eukaryota; kingdom Metazoa; phylum Mollusca; class Gastropoda; order Stylommatophora; family Oreohelicidae; genus Oreohelix; species Oreohelix idahoensis. The sequence goes on along the minus strand of JAMPIV010019879.1, from coordinate 232,206 downwards.
TTACTAGCCTAATTACTAGGGTGCTAAATTTCCCAAGACTTTCTTAACTCTGGCTTATTTTCATCTACATGTCTTTATCACTTGAAGAAAAAATGTTGACGTGACAATTCATCATATTCGATCAACGCAAATCTTGATTCACTTAGCGAAGTCTGCATACCTTGATATACTGAAGGTGTTCTTGAAATTACTCTACATAATTCTCCTACAGAAATAACCTCTGCATTCTTCAAATAATATCTTGTCTTCAGCATCAAGCGACTGAAGCTGTAAATCTGTTTACTACAGACCTGCAGCATATTCATGCTGGGCAGCAAACTCACTGTGTCGGCCCTTAAGTCTCACTTCATGACCTGCACACTTCGATAGCTATGTACCGACTGACAAAAAACCTGTGTTCCCTGCTTTAATCATGGTTATGTTACATGGTTAACCCTTACTGGAGGGTTTAACATTTCTCTGGTATCTACTTTAGGGAGCTAATCTTAAAGAACATAACTCACTTATTACATATCGTTAAATATGAGGGATATAACTCCTACTCTTCAACGACATCTATTTTAACATAATCTGCCACAGTTACACTCAAAATATGGGATAATACGGGGTCTACTTTTTATCAGCCACAATTACAAACAAAAGACAAATTTGTATTATAAAAAAAAATATTTATTGTACATCAAGATGTGTATACGTTTTTGGTGTACGGTTCCTAAACATGTGTACTACTTTTGAATATGGATATTTACTTGTTATGTGTGACCCCAATCACCAAAAGTCACAGGTTTATATAGTTATATTACAGTTACTGGTGGTTTTTATAAGTTACATCACCTTTATTAATAGTTTTTAACATATACTTTACATCACCATTTGGTGTAGATTTTGTATGTCTATTTTTAACATCCTCAGGTGGCTGTACTGCTGAAGAGCTAGAAGCCAATGTTGAGAAATGGTTACAGAAGAAGACTGGTGCAAAGGCAAAGTTTAATTCAGCAGAGGCAGTTCAGACCCTGAAGAACCTTGGCATACTGAGTGAAAAAAATAATAAATACCATGTCCTGCAGATTGATGCAGCATCTAGGCTGCTCCCACAGTGTCCCCAGTCAGTCATTGCTCGGCGTGCATCTGAGGCTGATGTCACAGAGGGCTACGATAGGGATGAGCACTTGGAGACAGAAGAAGAGTACAAAGCAGAGGACCATAGGACACGGAGATATGGCTGGTTTTGATAGTGAATTTTGTGTGTGCTCTAGATAACTATTAATTGGATATGTGTCTTGAAGGAAAAGCTGAAGTCCTGAAAGCTGCATATTTGCTGGAGAGGTAATGAAGTTTTTGAAATGATTCTTTTCTGTGAAGAGTTTGTGGCTTCTTTCTGTCAACAGTTTGTGTTCCTACTGGCAGTCTTCCTTCTTCTGATCACGTTGTGATAATTTTTTGGCTGACAGCCTGTACCTTGGTTTATTCTGACAGTTTGTGACTTAATTTTTTAACTGAAAGTTTGTGGGAGATTTTCACTTGATTTGAACTGACAGCCTGTGACTTACTTTCTGCTGACTGTCTGTGACTTACTTTCTGCTGACTGTCTGTGACTTACTTTCTGCTGACTGTCTGTGACTTTAGTTATACTGGTAGTCTGTGACTTGATCTTGTTTTTTACTGACAGTCTGTGACGTGATTTGTACTGACAGTCTGTGATGGGATTTGTACTGACAGTCTGTGATTTTTTTTTTTTTTACTGACAGTCTATGTCTTTATTTTTGTAACAGCAGTCTGTGACCCACTGTCTGCTGAAATGTTACCTCTTTTTCTAGGTTTACTCTTCTTATTGCCACTTTCTCTAGTTGTCATTATCACATTAACACATTCTCCAGTTTTTGTTAACACATTATCACTTATTTCCAGTTGTCATTATCACATTAACACGTTCTCCAGTTTTTGTTAACACATTACCACTTATTTCCAGTTGTCATTATCACATTAACACATTCTCCAGTTTTTGTTAACACATTATCACTTATTTCCAGTTGTTATTATCACATTAACACGTTCTCCAGTTTTTGTTAACACATTACCACTTTTTTCCAGTTTTCATTATCACATTAACACGTTCTCCAGTTTTTGTTAACACATTACCACTTATTTCCAGTTTTCATTATCACATTAACACGTTCTCCAGTTTTTGTTAACACATTACCACTTATTTCCAGTTGTCATTATCACATTAACACGTTCTCCAGTTTTTGTTAACACATTACCACTTATTTCCAGTTGTCATTATCACATTAACACGTTCTCCAGTTTTTGTTAACACATTACCACTTATTTCCAGTTGTTATTATCACATTAACACGTTCTCCAGTTTTTGTTAACACATTATCACTTATTTCCAGTTGTTATTATCACATTAACACGTTCTCCAGTTTTTGTTAACACATTATCACTTATTTCCAGTTGTTATTATCACATTAACACGTTCTCCAGTTTTTGTTAACACATTACCACTTATTTCCAGTTGTCATTATCACATTAACACGTTCTCCAGTTTTTGTTAACACATTACCACTTATTTCCAGTTTTCATTATCACATTAACACGTTCTCCAGTTTTTGTTAACACATTACCACTTATTTCCAGTTGTCATTATCACATTAACACGTTCTCCAGTTTTTGTTAACACATTACCACTTATTTCCAGTTGTCATTATCACATTAACACGTTCTCCAGTTTTTGTTAACACATTACCACTTATTTCCAGTTGTCATTATCACATTAACACGTTCTCCAGTTTTTGTTAACACATTATCACTTATTTCCAGTTGTTATTATCACATTAACACGTTCTCCAGTTTTTGTTAACACATTACCACTTTTTTCCAGTTTTCATTATCACATTAACACGTTCTCCAGTTTTTGTTAACACATTACCACTTATTTCCAGTTTTCATTATCACATTAACATGTTCTCCAGTTTTTGTTAACACATTACCACTTATTTCCAGTTTTAATTATCACATTAACACGTTCTCCAGTTTTTGTTAACACATTATCACTTATTTCCAGTTGTCATTATCACATTAACATGTTCTCCAGTTTTTGTTAACACATTACCACTTATTTCCAGTTGTCATTATCACATTAACACGTTCTCCAGTTTTTGTTAACACATTACCACTTATTTCCAGTTGTCATTATCACATTATGACATCTTCCAGGTGTTCTTATCTTTCCTTATCCAGTATATTTTCATTTAAGCATGGTGCTTCCTTACTGTTATGGATGAGTCCAGCTTGTCAGATGCTTTTATTCCCACACCATTGCAGACAAGCCTGGCTTGTTCAAGGTTTCTATGGACTTGTCTTTCACTTTCTACACATGTGCCAAGTAATATCGCTAGTCCATAGTTGTGTTTATTGTAACAATATCTTGTTAAAATGATGCCTGAGGGCCCCTAAACATGTATGACATGCAAATAGTCTTGCTTTATAGGTCAAGTGCTTTGAAGAGTTGCACCAAATATTGAATGCAGTGGCAGGGGAAACTAATTTAAGAAAAAAAAAACAGTAAAGGGAATTAATCAAGAACTAACGCAGTTTTAAGTAGAAAAGTAGTATGCCAGTCATCTCATTGTTCATCATAACTCTTCAGCTGCGTAAGAAGCTCAGACCTTCAATAAATTCATGTCAAGTCATCCTGTCTTTTGTTCAAGGTCTTGCCATGTCTTTAAAGGTCAGTTAGCAGCCTAGATCCCTTTCGACTATTTCTCTTTTACTCTAGGCTGCAACATGAACCTTCTTAACGAAGGACCTTCTTCCAAAGTGGATGGCTGAGCTGAATTCTTTAAATTATTTGCTTTTGTTGACTTATTCATGTTTTTGTTAAGGGTTTTTTATTTTGGCTTACAGTTTCTCAAGGATGGGTGCCTGGTCCAATGCCGAACTCTCCTTAATCACTTCTGCTCTATTTCATGGTACATTTTCTGTGTTACTATTCTTCGCTCCCCTTTTGGGCCTTGGTAACACATGGGCATTTGTTATTTAACAGGCACTTGGTCTTAGTTTCACTGCCAAACTAAAAATGCTATTTTACTGTGATTCAGATTTAATGGCTATTCTATAATATCCTCTTTCACTTTCTACTCATTTACCAAGTAATATGGTCAGTCCATAAGTCTAATGGACTATACCCCCCAGTCCATTGTATGGCAAGTTTACTGTAAAACAGTAACCACTTCTCAAACCACTACTCCGCCACCCACTGTTGGTTTCAGAAGCACTTCTTCAAGTTTATTGTAAATGCTAATTTATTTTAGTTTAATTTTGTAACTCTTTGATTCTGTAATTATTATATACACTGTACTGGAATTGTTTGTTGAAGAATTGTAAAAAGTAGAATATACTATCTTTTATTGTCCGTTTTATATACAACTTTTCTGTAAGCATGCACATATTACTATCCAACAGAAGGGAAATGGATAGAGAGCCATAATTTGCAATGTTTTTATCAGTTTCACAAATTAACGTAACACAGGAAACACGGGAAGTTTCGGGTTTCACCCTTTGTCAGCCACAGTTACAAATAGGCAACAAGGACAAGAAATATAGACAGGTTAAAGAAAAATACTATAGACACTACAAACACGTTATATATATATGAAATATGACAGCACAGGTGAAGAGCAATAATAAAGCTACTGCATGCAGTTTTTTTTTTTTTTTTTTTCTAACCAGCGGCACTCGAGCTTTCCAGCTCTTTTGGCCCAATGACATGTCATTGCGAGGCTGGGGGGTTAGTGGACTTTCCTTCCAACCTGGTCAGGAGATTTGCTCCTTCCCATCCACACGGGATTTATGTGCAGGAGCCGTTCAGGTTATTCAGTCAAATTTCTGGTCGTAAACATTCCTTCAAACGCTTACGCCCAGGTTTGAACCATGAAAACCTGGTCGCCAGTACAACGCCATAGCCATTACACCAGCGCGGCTCCCACTGCATGCAGTTTGAAAGACAGTAAAAAGTTCACAGTAGAATGCGAGCTTACCAAAGGCAATTAAATGTTACAGTGACTAAAACTTGTTTTTTAGTGACGGAACATCAAGGTAATCCATTTATGAAGTAACGTATATACATATTTAACTAGGGGCACTTACAAAAATCACAAAATATATACTATATTTTATTTTGTAATTTTGGAAGAAATAAACTAGAATAATCTCGTATAAAAGCTATTGACAGCACTCTGAGGCTTTAACAACATCTCTAGTTTTATCGTCCTTTGGCGACTAGTCATCAGGTGTCACTGTAGGTCTAGTTCTGTTACCTTTAGATGGGCCAGGCTAGGGCAAAGACCACTCCTCAACTAAATCTGATGTATCTGACATTCCTGCACAATTCAGTGACAAACTGTCAGCATCTAACAATTCATCAATGATGTTTCTAAGTAAACTTGACACACTCATTCTTGCGTGTTTACATGAGCAGCTTGTTTATAACATGTTGGTAAGCAGTGTTACATTAGAGGTTGTTAGAAGTTGCATGTTTGAAAGGCTATCTATACAATTAATCTTTGGACAAGTGTAACATGTTGGTAAGCAGTGCTACATTAGGAGTTGTTAGAAGTTGCATGTTTGAAAGGTTATCTATACAATTAATCTTTGGACAAGTGTAACATGTTGGTAAGCAGTGCTACATTAGGAGTTGTTAGAAGTTGCATGTTTGAAAGGTTATCTATACAATTAATCTTTGGACAAGTGTAACATGTTGGTAAGCAGTGCTACATTAGAAGTTGTTAGAAGTTGCATGTTTGAAAGGTTATCTATACAATTAATCTTTGGACAAGTGTAACATGTTGGTAAGCAGTGCTACATTAGGAGTTGTTAGAAGTTGCATGTTTGAAAGGCTATCTATACAATTAATATTTGGACAAGTGTAACATGTTGGTAAGCAGTGCTACATTAGGAGTTGTTAGAAGTTGCATGTTTGAAAGGTTATCTATACAATTAATCTTTGGACAAGTGTAACATGTTGGTAAGCAGTGCTACATTAGAAGTTGTTAGAAGTTGCATGTTTGAAAGGTTATCTATACAATTAATCTTTGGACATGTGTAACATGTTGGTAAGCAGTGTTACATTAGAAGTTGTTAGAAGTTGCATGTTTGAAAGGTTATCTATACAATTAATCTTTGGACAAGTGTAACATGTTGGTAAGCAGTGCTACATTAGAAGTTGTTAGAAGTTGCATGTTTGAAAGGTTATCTATACAATTAATCTTTGGAGAGGCATAGTGTGTTTCAAATATGTTTATTTTATATCATTGTACTGGTTTATTGTATGTTAGATTGACCATATATTTGAATAATTATCAAGAATTGAACCTACACAAACTGCCATTGTGTTTATTTTTAATCATTTCTGATTGTGGTCTTACATGTTCAGTTGTAATCATTTTTAGTTGTGGAGTCTCACATTATGTTTAATCATTTATTTTTTATCATTTCTACATGTGGTCTTACCTTGTTTTAAATTTTCAATATTTAAATAGTGGTTTAATTTTGCTGATGTCAACATCTGTTTACTTAAGCTGCTGGCATCACTACTGATGACAACTTAAGCTGCTGGCATCACTACTGATGACAACTTAATGTTCTGGGAGAGCTTGTACATCCTGCTCACGTTCTCTAAGAGCTTTGCCAGCAGTAGCTTGGGTTATCAGAAGACATTGCTGTGACAGGAGATGAAGAGCGGCACATATCTTAACACCAGCTGCCGTAGAAAGGAATCTAGGATGATCACAGGCTAGAAAACCAAACGTGAACAAATGTATCTGTATAATGTCCTGGACACACATGATCTCTTTTCATTTTACAGTTCTCAGTCTTGCCAAATATAGTTTGGGGGGGGGGGGGGGGGGGGGGGGGGGGGGTGAGGAGACAAAAGAACAGGACTATTGCTCCCTCAGACATGCCAAACAGGCAACTATTTATGAGGTTGTGCATGGAGCTGGCAACTTTATCATATAAAACACATTGCTATAGAAACCACCGAGACGGAGCACAGGGACTTAGAATATAGACTTCCTGTCAGCTGTGTTGGTGGCTGCATGAGGAGCAAATATGAAAATGAATATTTGAACATTTCAAATCCAAGACTATGCTGCCCATCCACCTTTGTCCTGAACATTTTCCAAGTTTAAGATTCTGACTTTTGTGCTCTACTTGACTTAATGACTTGATTGTGTTGTGGACCTTATTTTGCTTTACATTTGTAGGATAAGATAGCATGCTCCATGCCCAACTTTCCTTGGTTGCCTTATATGACATGCCAAGTAGGGTACTAAGTTATTGTTTTTCTTTCGGGTCCTGGTAACATATCTGCAGCTAATAAACATAAATTCTGCAACATTGCGATAATTGTGCTCATTCAAACATACATACACCTCAAAGTCAAGACAAAAACAATGTCCGTACAAACATAAATACACCTCAAAGTCAAGACAAGAACAATGTCCAGACAAACATACATACACCTCAAAGTCAAGACAAAGACAATTTCCATACAAACATACATACACCTCAAAGTCCAGACCAAAAAAAAAAGTCCATACAAACATACATACACCTCAAAGTCAAGACAAAAACAATGTCAAAAAAAAAGAAAGATTGAGTGACCAAGTAATACTTGCTTGAATGTCTACTTTATTACATACTAACATGCAACTTACCCTGTCAGATTTATGTATACATGTATAAGAAAACAATTGAAAGCTCCATTGTACATGTAGTATTTTCTAAATGCATATAACAACATGACATGGAATATGACAAGTCAGTGACATAAAATTGGCATTCATTAAAATGACCTTGTACACATTTTCCTTCACTAGTGAAGCAGGCTAGGGTAAAGGAGGAATTTATAAATAGGGGAAATCACCTAAACATAGTTAATGGGAGATAACATCACCTAAACATAGTTTATGGGAGATAACAACACATAAGCATGGTGTATCATCATCATGACCTTTCACCTGCCTGTCCAGCACTGGTCTTTAACAAATTATTTCTTGTCCTGTTCAAATCCATTCAAGGTCTTTCCATGTTTTTTCTTTTTTGTCTTTTTGCGTTTGTCACCAGCTCTCTTCTCCATTCATTTTTTCAGTCTCCATATTTGTCTTACCCTGGGGATTATAGAACAGGAACTGCCTTGTGATGCTATCAGCTGGTTTCCTCAATAAGTGTCCTATCCAAGGCCAGCTTTTCCTCATATCTTTTTCCACTGGTTCTTCCCATCAGTTCAACATTAGTTATCACATGGTTCATGGGTTAAAGGTCATGGAAGTCTCATAGCAAATACTGTTGAAGGGGAGTGAAGTGTTAGAGACTAGGTCCAGCTTTGAGAGGTGGTGTGACCAGTTCCTTCCCTTTCAGTCTTTGCCTTCCCAAACTCAAGAGCAGAGTCAAGCAAAGCTGGGTAGACCTGTGTGGTTCATGGAAGCATATTTTAACCTGCAACACTTTAAACTTATGTTAGAAGTTGCTTATCTCTTTTCTCGTTTGTAAGAAGCAAACTTCTGATGAATCTGACAGTACTAATTAATATCTCATCCACAAGAACAGACCACATAGAGGTGAAGCTCGACAGAGATTTGATAACAAGAAAGAATGGGTAATAGGAAAACTGGAGCAGAATATGATGGAAAACTACAGACAACATGGTTTTATATTTGGACATGTGCTCTTATATTTTCTTCTTCTTCTGCATGCGTCCTAAAAAGGACGTTTGTTACGCTGTGTCGCCGTTTACAGCAAAGCTGCGATATCTGCGCCTTTCGGCCCGACACATCCGTCTTCGGCATGGCATTTTTGGGACCGGGTTAGCCTTCCCTCTTCGATCCCTACTCTCTCAGCCAGACTGCAGTGATGCAGCCTGTTTCCAGGACCACTACTTGGAGGTTGAGTAGGGTCTTGGTCAGCTCTGGTTCACTGACCCTGACGGCAAGCAGTCAAGCTATGGGTCGCTTGCTGCATTCCTCACTTTTGATGCATCTTCGGTCCCAATGTGCTCTTATATAACCGATGGAGCTTTTGTCTAGGTTGAATGGTGCATGCCTCACCAAAACATTTTAGAAAAAGCTTTAAAAAAATGGAAATCATAGGGCTTCCAAACATTGTAATTCTCTTTACTTTTGTTTGTTTAATGTCTCCATTTTAAGAAAGTCTATTAATGTAAATTCTTTTTTTTAAACTTTAGTGTGATGTTGGTTATTTATTTGTATATTATATAGCAGGAATGTTTTATGAGCGATGATGTTTGATATTTGAAAGCAGTTCATTTCTATATTTTATAGCAGGTGTACTGTTGTTTGTTCATTTCTATATTTTATAGCAGGGTGTACTGTTATTTGTTCATTTGTATATTCTAAAGAAAGAGTTCTGTTGTTTTTTCATTTTTATATATGTTATTGCAAGAGTTCTGTTATTTGTTCATTTATATATTGTATAGAAAGAGTTCTGTTATTTGTTCATTTATATATTTTATAGAAAGAGTTCTGTTATTTGTTCAAATATATATTATTATCAGGAGTTCTATTTGTTCATTTATATATTCTATATGAGAAGTTCTGTTATTTGTTTATGGATATATTTTATAGCAGGAGTAATGCTATTTGTTCATTTATATATTATATAGAAAGTGTTCTTTATGTGTGACCTTTGGACTGGCAGGTGTTAAGGAAACAAAAAAGTCAGTTAATGAAGATCAGCTGAATGAGACAAAAGAAAATTCCTAGTTTGTAAGATCGTGTTCTTGCACATTTTCTAGTTTGGGTTTCCATAACTGTAACCAGATTTTCAAAATGGTCTGTATCCATAAAAAATTTAAGAACTCATGTTCTCATTTTTCTTCTGTACAACCTTGTGTCTGCCCAACCAGATCTGAGCACAAATTATAGGCTTTGAAAGGTAGAACTAAACAGATGATGATATTTGCAATAAACATTCCAGAAGCAGCAGACACAGACTGGACAAAGAAGGACCTCTGTTAAGGAGCCTCATGAATCCACACAGAATCCAAAGAAATCAATTTTAGCACATAAATCCAAATCAGATGTCAAGTTAGTCCTTTAGTATGATTCTGATTAACAAAACACAACAAAGAGGTTACATACTTTCATAAATGGGTGCTTGCATAGAATAGAAGGATTGAAAATGGTATGATAAGGCACCAGTGTTGAGCTGATGTCAAGAATCAGACAGGTGGCAGTGGAACAGGACATGAGAAAAATAAGGTAGTGGCAGGTAGGACACACATTGAAGAAACCTGTAGAACAGGACATGAGAAGAATAAGGTAGAGGCAGGTAAGACACACATTGAAGAAACCTGTAGATAGCATCACAAGGCAGCTCTTATTCTTGAACCCCCAGGGTAAGAAGACATGGTGAAGCAAACTGGAGACATAAATGACGGGAATAAAGAAAACATGGAGAGAACTTTAGCGGATGGCACAGGGCAGGAGGACTTGGCATGAATTTGTTGAAGGCCTTTACTCCAGAGGAGGGCTGTGAGCAAGGGCAACAACTGCTTGAAATCTATAGTCACTTTTCTCGGTAAGCATTTGTCTTCTCGCGTTAGTATCGAATGCAGTTAACTTTTGAGCTGTGGTCATTTTTGCGCTGGACTGCGCATGACTTGTCTTGTTGTTTGGTCGATCGGTTTCCGCCCACCACTAGTGGGAGTGAGCGATTTGGAATGGCGAAAGAGATGCCTCGTTGAAGAGGGGATCTCCGCTTTTTTTTGTTCTGTCAGGGATGTGTAGTCCTCTTATGGATATTTCGTTTAGTCGAGATAATACCTCTAGTGTTTTCCCACATGTCGGGAGGCGTGATATTTCTGTGTATTTCATGAAAGCAAGGTAAATTGACTTTTTCATTAACTCTATCGATTTTGGGTCGTGAGCGATTTCGATTCATAGCCTGTCTCCGAAAGTCGTCGTCACGAGATGTTCTTTCCCAGCTCACATGTCGCTGCATTGTACTGCATCGGTTGATGCAGGTTCCAAGGACCATTACTTGCTACTTTGTTAAATGAACTAGGTTTAGAAAACCTTTATTATCTAGAGGATATTCTTGAGGACATTATTTATACTTCGGCAGACGTGTCTGTCTTGCTGAAGTCAAACTAAGGAGAGTGAACTGATCTCATACATCTGGTTATCTCCTGGCTGTTATAGAAAAGGATGGAGTTGTTCATCTGACTACATTTACAGCACTTTGAAATATAACATGCATCTGACTCATCATTGTAATGCTGTCTACCGTTTATTGCTGTATTGAATGTTGCTGTGATAATGACTGTTTGATGTGCCTACACATTTGCGTAACCATTTTGTCACTGTGGCGTCCACAATAAATAATGAAGAAAAACGTCAACGGCTGTTTCAAGACTCATTGACTTTATACGTCGTGAGTTTACTGACGTCCTATGTGGATTGCCCTGTTATTGTTGCATGAACATTGTTTTGACTGAACACATCTACACACTACACAAAACCAGACATGCGGATGCCATCCATCATCATATGGCATCACGCATCATTTGGTGGCCATAAGCTGGTTTGATTCTGGTACTAGCAAACACGGGGTCCCTTACCCACTTCATTTTCAACAAGAATTCATCAGCATCCTTCAAGAAATTAACATTCTTCAATACAGTCAACATCTTCAAAATTTTCAAAGTACTCGGCGTTGCCCGGTAAAAGTCAAAATTTCAATTTTTTGACGGAAACAAGAATTTGACAGTACCCGGCGTTGTTACATGTTGCCGGATAACTCGGACTGCTGTTATCTTTTACGCAAGTCAAGCAAGTTGCTGCTGTCAAGGTTCCAGTGCTGTCGTTTTTTGAGAAGGTCAAGTGCCGGTTGAAACGGGTTGTTTTCTGAAGAAGGCCAAGTACCGATTTCCATCAACTTACTTTTGGATTAGAAGGTCAAGTGCCGAAACAACTCAACACACAGTATTTCAGAAGCTCTTGTACCATCGTGTTAGCAGTGGAAGCAGTTCAGATGTGCCATCATCGTTGGAGCTTCGCTCTTTAGGACGTTGATTGACATCCGTTTTTCTGCTGTTCTACGATTGGAAGCCTTTAAGTTAAGTGGCCTGTTTGTATGTAAACTGTGCCCTTATACTTCTGCTGAGTCTTCTGTGTATCATCTCATTCTATATATTATATGTCTATATGTTATTTGTATATTTATATGTTTATATTTCAGCGGGTTCTCGGTTGGGTGGTGTCTCCGTTAGATTATGCCACGTCATAGAGGTCGTCTATTGTGAGCGTTTTCTGTAGGGTTTGCAAATTTCCGATACTGGAATTTGCTAAGCGACTTCTGTTGCTATTTATGTTAGCTGTGATGACATGTTTTAATATTGTTTTCGTTATTATTTCACATTCTTTAGTTTTGTTTTGATTTGTTTGTATTTGTTAGCCTACTCTTGTCTATAATTTAGTTTCATACAACATTTTTGTTTATACACTGTGGTGTCATGTATTTTGTTTAATTCTATCGCAGATATCGTCACATTTTTTGTGATATTTCATTAATTTCTGCTTTATTTTTAGTTGATTTCTGCGAAAGTTTTTGTATTGTTGCTGATCTTTGTTATTGTTTACATTGTTATTGTTTACATTGTTTGTATTGTTTACATTTTCAATGTTTACATTCTGCATGTGTTTACATAGTCATTGTTTACAGTTATAGTAATTAGTTAATGGGCTATGCTAATGCACTGTTACTACTATACTGATGATAAATGAATGATGAATAGTGTCGTGCACTATTGAATGAGAAGTGCACTTATGATCAAGATTTGAGTGCTGATATTTCATATACAAGTTCTTTGATTGGAGACTTGTTTCCCACAGAGACTGGGATAATATAATGTGATGTGAATATACAAGTGCTTAATTAAGACTTGTTACACTTAGGTTTGAAATAAATTAGTTAATTATTTCAGGTTTTGGACTCATATGTTAGACAACATGTCTACATTTGAGCACTTTATTGAGCAGGGTAAATTGCTTGGGAAGACTGGTGATAAGTTAGAAGAATTTGCAACTGCTCGATATGATAAAGCAATGGAAGCTGAACAAAAGAAACTGCATATGGAAGCTGAACAAAAGAAACTGCAGATGCAGGTGGATGAAAAAAGATTCCAAATGGAAATGGAAAAACAAAAAAGGGAATCAGAAGCTGAGGAAAGAAAGCTACAGCTAGAGGCTGAGAATAAAAGACTTGAAAAAGAAGCTGAGAATAAAAGACTTGAAAAAGAAGCTGAAAATAAAAGACTTGAAAAAGAAGCTGAAAATAAAAGACTTGAAAAAGAAGCTGAAAATGAAAGACTTCAAATGCAGGCTCAAGCTGAAGAAAGGAAGTTACAAAGAGAGTCTGATGAGAGGAAAGCAAAAATGGAACATGAAGAAAAACTCTTAGCTTTAGAGTTGGAGAAATTGAAATTGACGAGCATGAGTAATGGTAATGATTCAAACAAGGGTTCATCTTCTGGGAAGGCTAATAATGATACTTTTAAGATTAAGTTACCAACATTTAGTCCTTCCAGTGATGACATAATGTTCTATCTGGACAGATTTGAACAAGCATGTACAGCTCATAACATAGACAAAGCAAAATATGTTTATCAGTTATCAGGGATACTGACAGGTAAAGCTCTAAGTATATTAAATATGGTGGATGAACCTGACAAGAGCAATTATGAGGTTGTCAGGGCCGCTTTGTTAAAGAAATATCAGCTTAACGAAGACGGCTATCGTCTACAATTTAAAAACATGTTACCTGAAAATGGAGTTGAATTCTCCGAGTTTATTGCAAGAATACGCATTACTTTCTCACGATGGGTTGAACTATCTAAGACGGAAAAAACTTATGAAGGACTTATGGACTTAATACTTAGAGACAAAGTCATGTCGTCTGTCAATGAGTCTTTCCTTGCTTTCCTTCATGAACGTAAACCTAAAACAATAAAAGAAATGGAAGATTTCTGTTGCCAATACGTAACTGCGCACCCACACATAACCATGGGTAACTCTAAGGTGAAAGAAGGTTTACCAGTTGCTTCGGCAGCTCCGTATGGTCAAAACTTTGCTCGTAGATCCCAACAAAATTTTGATAGAAAGGGCAGCGGTAATTTCTGTCAAAATCATGGAAACCAATTTCATGGTGATTCTTCTTCGAAGAATTGGAGACAACCTGATAGTGGTCGTTACTATCACCCTAATAATTATAAGCATTTCAAAAGAGGATATGGTAATAGAGGTTATTCCTGCCGAAGACCTCAGAACCAAACAAATAGATGTTCGCATCAATGTGAACATGATAGTAATCGTGGAAACTGGAATTCGAACCAGTATAACAATTACAATAGAGACAATAATAACTGCAGAGATAATAATAACTCTGATAACTTCAGAGGTAATAATAGTCGGGGTAGATCTCAACACAAAAAAAAGAGATATCAGCAGGCTAATGCTGTACAACAGGAAACTGAGGGAGCCTGTAATCATGTTGTTGATAGTAAAAACTTTGACGCTGTCACTAGTTCTGCTTTTGACTTTGAGAGAGCAAACAAATGCCCCCAATGCAGTACTTTATTCGAACCGGGTACCATAACTACTTTGAGTTGTGGTCACCCACTTCCCGCTCTTCCTGCTGCTGTTGCGCATGACGGGAGGGGTTCTTTAATTCTACATAAGGGTCTTGTTAATGATACTCCGGTCTCACTACTTTTCGATTCCGGATGCACCACTATTGGTGTTAGACAATCGCTTGTAGATCCATCTTGTGCTACAGGAAGGGTTATTAAATGTGTCACATTTGGCGGCACTCTAGAAAAATATCCTACTGCTGTAATTCGCATTGCCACTCCTTTCTTTACTGGAGATGTGCATGCTTGTCTCTTACCTAATCCTATTGCGGACCTTATTATTGGTCGTATTCACGGAGTTAGGGAGTGTACCCCACAGCAGATTGCTGCTTGGGAAGATAATAACATGCAAGCTACAAATGCAGTAGTTACAAGAGCACAAGCTCTACAAACACCCGAAACTTCACTGAATAGTGATAATGAAGTTGATAGCCAAGATAGTCACTTAGTAATTACTCGTGACTCTTTCATAAAATTGCAAGAAGAAGATCCTTCTTTAAAAAAATTCTTCGTTCTTGCGAAGAAAGGTGATCCGAATCAGGATACAAATAGAAAATCTTGGATTGCAATGAGAAACGGCGTACTTGTACGTATGGTACAAGATTCGACTACGTCGGCACATTCGCAAATTCTTGTTCCCAAGAGCATGAGAGTCCAAATATTACAACATGCTCATGACTCGCAATGTGCTGGACATATGGGTTTTGCCCGTACGAAGTCGAGAGTCCTTGCGGCTTTCTTTTGGCCTTTTGTCAATAAGGACATTCGTATTTACTGCCGATCATGCAAGGTATGTCAGGAGGTCAAATCTAGAGGACCACGACATGCTGCGCCTATCCAGGCTGCTGACATTCCTATTCGGCCGTTTCAGAAAATGGCCATAGATATTATTGGCCCTTTTAAGGTCAAGTCGGCCAGAGGACATCAGTTTATCCTTACATGTGTCGATATGTGCACACGTTGGCCAGAGGCTATTCCTCTTAAGAGCATATCTACTACAGATATCGCAGATGCTCTTTGGTTGATATTTTCTCGCTTGGGGTTCCCCAGAGAAATATTGTCAGACCATGGCACTCAACTCATATCTGACACTATGTCACAGGTAATGTCTACCTTACATATTGAACGATCTCTCAGTAGTATCTACCATCCTATGTCTAATGGGTTAGTTGAGCGTCTGAATAGAACGCTCAAGACTTTGCTTGGTAAGATAACTGAAGATCATCCTCAAGATTGGGACAGGGTTTTACCCGCGGCTCTCTTTGCCTATAGAGAAGTCCCTAATGAACACACAGGATTTTCTCCCTTCGAACTTGTCTTTGGCGCGCGTCCACGCGGCCCTATGTCTTTATTACACGATCTCATCACTGCCGATGATATTAGCGATGAAACTCAATCCTCATATGAGTATGTCATTGCTCTTAGACAAAAGATCATTGAGGCATGTAAGCTAGCAACTGCTTCATCAGAAATTGCTAAAGAGAAGGCAAGGCAGTTTGCTAACAAGAATAGATGTCTACGACAACTTTGTCCAGGTGACAAAGCATTCGTCCTACTCCCCAGTAGGGAAAATAGACTTCTTATTGCATGGAAAGGTCCGTATGCAATAGTCTCTCGGATTTCCGATGTTGACTATGTGGTCGATATTGATGGAAAGCATAAAACTTTCCACATAAACATGCTTTCGGAATTTCACGAACGTCCGGACTATTTGCTGCCTATTTTCCAGGCAACGGATGATGCTCCTGCACCTCACGGTCATTATTCATCCCTGTCTGTCATTCAGGATGAGGAAGCTACCTTCTCTGATGTCAACCTTCCCCTTCCAGTGGTTCCATTACATTCCACGGAATCTTGGAAAAACGTTTCTGTTTCTCCTAATCTTTCTGGTGACGAACATCGACGAGACTTGTCGATGTTACAAACATTTCAGGATGTTCTCACTGACATTCCTGGACACACAGATGTCATAGAACATGACATAATTCTTACCGACAATAATCCAATTAGGGTTAGGCCGTATCCTATTCCTATACACTTTCAGTCGCAAGTGGAAAAGGAATTGGATGAAATGATTCAATTAAATATAATTGAACCATCGACTTCACCATATTCTTCTTCCATGGTTATTGTCCGGAAGAAGGATAAGAACATACGAATTTGCGTTGATTATCGCAAATTGAATCAGGTCACAAAGTTCGACGCTGAACCGATGCCTTTGTTAGAAGATCTACTGATTAGACTTTCTAATTCTAGATTCTTCACTAAACTTGACTTGTCTAAAGGTTATTGGCAAGTGCCTTTAGCAGAGCATGCCAAACCTCTTACTGCTTTTTCTACACCTAGGGGTCTATTTCAATGGAATGTTATGCCTTTTGGTCTCATGAACGCCCCTGCCACTTTCGTTCGCATGATGCGTCGAATTCTGTCACATCGTTCGGATGTCATCGCATACTTAGATGACATCTGTCTCTTCAGTGATACCTGGGAAGATCACTATTTAGGGTTATATGACTTACTGTCCACTCTACGTGAGAATAATTTGACAGCAAAACCTTCTAAAGCTTTTGTTGGTTTTGGTGAAATCTCTTTCCTGGGTCATCGTGTTGGTCATGGTCTCTTGAAGACAGAAGACCACAATACTTCCAAAATACTGAACATCTCTGTTCCTAAAACGAAGAAACAAGTTAGGAGTCTCTTAGGTTTAATTCAATTTTATGGGAGATTTATTCCAAATTTATCTTCGATCATGGCACCTCTCTCAACATTGTTGAAGAAAGGTTCGCCTAATCTGGTCCGTTGGTCTGAAGAATGCCAATCTTCACTAGACCAAATCAAGAATATATTTTCTTCTCCTCCCATCTTAAGATTACCTACTCTTGATAGGACTTTTGTTCTTCGGAGTGATGCTTCATCCACTGGGATTGGAGCAGCACTGATGCAAGAATATGCAAATACTCTGCATCCTGTTATGTACATTTCTAGAAAACTAAATGCGGCAGAGAGGAACTACTCGGTTTTAGACCGTGAGTTGTTAGCGATGGTTTGGTCAATTCTAAAGCTACAAAGATTCCTCCTGGGCGCACATTTCATTCTAGAGACTGATCAGAAAGCTCTTACAGCTATTCAGACTAAGAATTTGAAGAGTTCGAGATCCACTCGATATGCTATAGCTCTTCAACCTTTTCACTTCACGGTACGAGCTATCCGTGGTGCGGATAATGTGATGGCTGACATTTTGTCTAGATGCCCACATGACTCCAACTAATACTTCTGTCCTATATTTCTATATATTACAGAGTCATAACACACCTATATTTCTACAATAGATTAGCACATCTGTACTTACTTTATATGTACACACTATCGTGCTTTGTTGTCATCTTCTTCTGTTCGTTTTTTAAAATGATAGAGGAGGACTGAGTAGTTAATATAAGGGCCGTTAGTTTACTAAACAGCCACAATTATTAATAATGTATTGTACCTTATGAAGCATATTAGTTATTAATTAGCATTATATTGCTTGTACTTTCTCAGAATGTCATTGTTGAGCTGAGGACTTACCTTACGAGTTCTAGATTGTGTACTTACCCTCGGAATACCAGAGCATATGTCCTGGATCGTCATGTAGTTTAACTTTGCTATGTACTTATGTCATTACATGTCAAAGAATGTACTATTTAAATTTTCCTATCAGATTTGTACATCCATTTTTAAAGACAATATTAGAGTATGCTGTTTAATGATGATTATAGTAACTTGCATACGTATATTGTGTTTACATGCTAACGTGATGTGTGTTGGTGACACCTCCCCGATGTGAATATTTTTTGAGACATATTTATTTTTCTGTTGAGGTATATCCTCACCAGACACTCTATAATTAGCCTATTGTTTGGCAATTTAATTAATTATCAGCGCATAATTCGTGCGTTTTGAGCCGCTTATCGCTTGCTCTTTGATATTGAAAAAAAAATATGTTCCACATTTTTTTTTTATCGGGAGGAGGTGGTGATATGTTGCGTGATAAATTCTCGCAACATCGTTTTATTTCAATATCTGTTTTATAACGCAAGGGCAACAACTGCTTGAAATCTATAGTCACTTTTCTCGGTAAGCATTTGTCTTCTCGCGTTAGTATCGAATGCAGTTAACTTTTGAGCTGTGGTCATTTTTGCGCTGGACTGCGCATGACTTGTCTTGTTGTTTGGTCGATCGGTTTCCGCCCACCACTAGTGGGAGTGAGCGATTTGGAATGGCGAAAGAGATGCCTCGTTGAAGAGGGGATCTCCGCTTTTTTTTTTGTTCTGTCAGGGATGTGTAGTCCTCTTATGGATATTTCGTTTAGTCGAGATAATACCTCTAGTGTTTTCCCACATGTCGGGAGGCGTGATATTTCTGTGTATTTCATGAAAGCAAGGTAAATTGACTTTTTCATTAACTCTATCGATTTTGGGTCGTGAGCGATTTCGATTCATAGCCTGTCTCCGAAAGTCGTCGTCACGAGATGTTCTTTCCCAGCTCACATGTCGCTGCATTGTACTGCATCGGTTGATGCAGGTTCCAAGGACCATTACTTGCTACTTTGTTAAATGAACTAGGTTTAGAAAACCTTTATTATCTAGAGGATATTCTTGAGGACATTATTTATACTTCGGCAGACGTGTCTGTCTTGCTGAAGTCAAACTAAGGAGAGTGAACTGATCTCATACATCTGGTTATCTCCTGGCTGTTATAGAAAAGGATGGAGTTGTTCATCTGACTACATTCAACGGCTGTTTCAAGACTCATTGACTTTATACGTCGTGAGTTTACTGACGTCCTATGTGGATTGCCCTGTTATTGTTGCATGAACATTGTTTTGACTGAACACATCTACACACTACACAAAACCAGACATGCGGATGCCATCCATCATCATATGGCATCACGCATCACTGACACTAAAGTGTACTGACTCAAGTACACAAGACTTACTCTAATGTGTACTGGTTCAATGTTGGGAGACTGACTCTAAAGTGTACTGATTCAGATTTGGGAGACTGACTCTAAAGTGTAATGATCTACCTTTGTAATTTATGGGATCCTCAGTTCTCTGATGAGACATTAACTGAGTATGATGCTATATGTGATGTAACATCTGCTTTGCCATGGAAACTGGCTGGCACAAACTGTACATTTTGCAAATAAATGGACCAAATAAATAGACAACAATGTTACAATGGTCAGACTGCCCTCTAAACAGGCTGTTAGTGTTTTGTTTCTAATAACAGCCATATCGGTTTATCATAGGAAATATTACACAATATATCTAGTAATCTACTCTATAGAAGCATGTAACTATGAGAGAAGTTGAATGAACTATTTATACTAATGCACTGTTGAGGGAACAATGAAACATATAGTTTTATGGATACTGATACATCTGAAATATTGGATAATATGTACAATGTGTAACTTGTAAACATAGCGCTCAGCTGTGGTAGTTTATTTCTTCACTTACAACTGTCATGCTAAAACATTAAGTTTACAATGCAGTAATTTCATTATCACAAAATTGATTATTTCACACCCAAATTTATACTTGATATTCCTCAGCATTAAACAGATGAAAATTTAAGATACATACATACCTTAAAACAAAAGCACTCACATCTCATTTATCATTCCCATTCCTCATGCTGATTAGAAGTTTAACAAAGGATGTTTCACTTAAGATGTTTACATAATGATGTGATGTAGAAAATGGCATTTGTTTACATCTCATGAATTGTTTACATCTCATGAATAGTTTACATCTCATGAACAAAAATAGATTATTGATGACATTAGTGGTTCTGAGTTTCAAAAATAGTACCACAGCTTACTTCCCTCCCACCAATTCTAAAAAAAACTGCTTAAAATCTTAGGTGTATTGGCATCATTAATGTTAGCTGTTCTTAGGTGTATTGGCATCATTAATGTTAGCTGCTGAAATTTGATTTCTGCAATGCTGAAGGCTGTGTCTTTATGCTGGCACACAGACAAACAAACAACCCCCAGTTTGATATCTGCTGTGCTGAAGTTTAAGTCTAAACTCTGACAGACATAGACAAACAAATCCCAGTTTCATAACACTGAAGTCTAAGTCTAAATAGCAGCAGACACAAACAAACAAGTTCCAATTTGATTTCTATAACATTGAAGTCTAAATTACTGGGTAATACAAACAAACCCCCAATTTGATTTCTGTAACACTGAAATCTAAGTCTAAATGCTGGCAAATACAAACAATCAAACAACCACCAATTTGATTTCTGCCTGTGCTTAAATCCTGTGTCTAAATGCTGGTACATACAAATAAACCAACATACCCCAAAGTGATTTATGTATTGCTGAAGTCTTAGCCTAAATGCTGGCACACAAATCCAGTTTGACGTCTTTACTGGTTGAGGTTATGTCTAAATAAAAACAGGGAAAGGATCCCATATTTTCTTGACCATACGACACACTAGGGGTGATGTGGTCAGCATTACGCTGGCCACCTTTAACCTTCCCAGAGTTGCTCTGGTACCCATTCCATGAGGTTGAGTTGACCCCGGAGCCGCTTGCAGTCTAAAAAATCCCACCTTAACTGGGGATCGAACCATGGACCACCGAGCTTGGAAGCCAATGCACTAACCACTGGGCTACCACGGCCCTTATGTCTAAATAGTGGCAATAAACTCACTGTGACTTTGACAGTGCTGTAGTCTATGTCTATTTGCTAGCACACATAACCTATTTGACTTCTATAGTGCTGAAAAATGTGTGTCTAAATGCTGGCACATAAACTCACTGTGACTTTGGCAGTGCTGAAGTCTGTATATAAATGCTGGCACACACAAACAAACTCACCAGAGCTATAAAAAAAAACTAACATTTATCTAAAGCAGTATTACACTCGCCTTTGGGTGAGTTCTTAAGACACTGATTAATAACTTCAATGATCATTACAACAACAATAAACACTTGTCAAAGAAACAAATAAAATCATACCATTCTACTTGTATGCATTAACAACAATTTCAGGTAAATAATAAATGGCTCAGTTAAACTGGTAGTAATTGTTTCCATTTATAATTTTCTTTTTTTCCTTCATCCTCATCCCCGCTTGTTGTAGTCCATCTTCTTGAGCATTTATCATTCTGTACATAATTGTTTCTTAATTTTGGTCTGTTCTCAGTGACATCTATCTAATCCTCTACAGCATTTAGGGATCCATATCTATGTTTCCTTTCAACATCATCCTGGATATCCTCCTTGGGTGTGCAGTGAATTTTATTTTCATCATGTAGTTTTTCTTTGTGTCTGTTAATCTATCAAGTTTTGAGTTGTTAAATTTGAGCTGGCAACTAGTAACAGATAATATGGATCTAACACAAACAAGCAAAACTGTAGTTTATGTGAACAAGGATGGTTTAATTCTCTGTTTTAAATCTTGTGTAGTGTATTGACATTACAGCCTTATAGTTTACAAATTATTATGAAAAGTTTAAACAAAATCAGCCAAAAATTAAATTTAGAGAGGTTTTGAAAGGGGGTGTCTAACCAGTTATTACAGAAAGATTTATATGGGTTCTTCAGTACACACTGGAAAAAAAAAAAGAAACTGTCAAAGTGGGTGTACACAGCATCCCCATTGCCAACTGTGGGGGTCATTAAAAAAAAAACTTCAAATTCTGTCTTGTTTTGTGCTCCTTATGGAGCATAGGGTGACGTCTGCAGTTGGTTGCCTAGCAGCAAAACTCCACACAGTGGCTACAACAATCAAAACTTTTGCCGGCTAAACGTCCCTACGTTAGGGTTACTAAATATAGAAATATTTCCAAAAGTGCAGACAAGCCGTTTAGGTTTCTTTGACCTTTTCAATGTTGTCTCTCAAAAGCTTGACTTGATCTGAAATGAAACAAACACTGAAGCTTATGTATATAAAATATTAATGATCATGTATATAAAATATTGAGGTTTATGTATATAAAATATTGAAGGTTTATGTATATAAAATATTAAAGGTTTATGTATATAAAATATTAAAGATTATGTATAGGGCCTATAAAATATTAAAGGTTTATGTATATAAAATATTGAAATTTATGTATATAAAATATTGAGGTTTATGTATATAAATTAAAAGCTACAGACCATCATAAATTGGAGTTTGCGTAGAATAGGACTGGTGGTATAACAAGATCACTAATATGGAACTAATGCCGTAGCTAAAACTCTATGTACTGGCTAATGCCGTATCTAAAACTCTATGTACTGGCTAATGCCATAGCTAAAACTCTATGTACTGGTTAATGCCGTAGCTAAAACTCTATGTACTGGCTAATGCTGACACAGTTGTCTAAATTCTGATATCTCAAAACCAGGCGCATAAGAATCAAGTTAATTGACGTGATATTATGCCATTCTCGACACCAACTGTAACATTGTGAATGTTGAAGATGGCAGATGTTGTACACTACTCAACATTCCATACATCATTTTTTATTTTGTTCCTTCTGGAGCATGGAGCCATAACTGCAGTTGTCCCCCTTGCAGGAAACCAAAGCATATGATGTAACCAGACCCATTCACAGTCTCAATATGGTCCACTCTTAAGTACATGATGTAACCAGCTCCATTCACAGTCTCAATGTAGTCCCCTCTTAAGTACATGATGTAACCAGCTCCATTCAGTCTTAATGTGCTCCCCTCTTAAGTACATGATGTACAGTAGACCTTTTCTTCGTCCATCTTAATTATAACCCAAGGCAGGTTATAATTATAACCCATGTGGAGCAAGTAGCCACCAATGCCATTGATCCCTTGCTGGAAGCCTGCACCAATCATTATCATGCCTGTGTAGCAGTTTTTTTCTGTAGCAATTTGTTTTATATGACATTGACAAGCTTTGCCAGCCTCAGCCATAATGTTATATCAATTGTCTTGTATGACATGCCTGAGGACCAGTAGTCCTATTATTTCTGTATGCCATTAGAGACCCGGTCAATTACACACAGCTTTTCTTGTTAGAGACCCGGTCAATTACACACAGTTTTTCTTGTTAGAGACCCGGTCAATTACACACAGCTTTTCTTCATTAAAAAAAAAAAAAAAGCTAAACTTCATATTTGCTATACCTTTTCTAAGATTGGCAATGGTGGATTGCTTCCTTAAGAATTCCAGGCACAACTCCTTGTTAAGTCCAAATGCTCTCATGTTGCAAGCAAAAGTGCTGTGAAACAAAAGTAGTGGCAAACATTAACATTATATTCTTAGTGAGGTAGTAGTCCATGACAAACATCTTGAATAAATTATACAGTGTTATCTCACTAATATTTTTCTGAATGCAATGTTTGAAAGTTGAAGGTATCTCTCTAGTGTCACTGTCTTTCTTACTGTAATCCTTATTATCAGTAATTGTTATATTGGCCATTATTATCAGGTTTTTCTGTTATTTTTATTATTAATTCTATTACTGTGACCTTTATTATCAGTTTTTTGTTTACTATGACCTTTATTTTCATGTTTTTTTCTTTTTGCTGTGACATTCGTTATCATGTTTTCAAACTGTGAATTCTACTGTCAGTTTTTTTTTTACTGGGGCCTTTAAAATACATTTTTTTAACCTGGGAATTTATTACCATATTTGTACTGTGACCCTAGTTACCATTTTTGTTTTAGTAAAGCCATTGTTAAAGTTTTTTTTTTTTTTAAACTGACCTTTATTATCGATATTTTTAGAGGTAACTCTTATTTTCAGTTCTTTTTTTAAAAACTGTGATCTATATTATCAGTTTATTACTGTGATCTTTATATCAATTTGTTTCTGGCTATGATCTCTGATTTCAGTTTTTTACTGTAACCTTCAGTATCCCTTTTTGTGTGTGCTGCGACTTCTACTGTAAATGTTTTAAACTGTGACGTCTACTGTAAGTTTTTCTACTGTGACTTTTAAAACATTTGTTTTTAATCTTGAAATGCATTACCATGTTTGTACTGACTGTGACCATGTTTTTAACCATTTCTGTACTGTGATCTTGTTTTCAACCATTTGTGTAACGTGGCCTTGTTTTTAATCATTTCTGTACAGTGACCTTATTTTTAACCATTTCTAAACTGTGACCTTGTTTTTAACCATTTCTGTACTGTGACCTTGTCTTTAACAATTTTTGCACTGTGACCTTGTTTTTAACCATTTTTGCACTGTGACCTTGTTTTTAACCATTTTTGCACTGTGACCTTGATTTCAACAATCTCTGTACTGTGACCTTGTTTTTAACCATTTTTGCACTGATTTTTAACCACTTTTTTAACTCTTCAACCATTTTTGTACTCTAACCTTGTTTTTAACCATTTTTGTACCGTAACTTTGTTTACAACCATTTTTGTACTGTAACCTTGTTTTTAACCATTTTTGTACTGTAGCCTTGTTTTTAACCATTTTTGTCCTCTAACCTTGTTTTTAACCATTTTTGTACCGTAACTTTGTTGTCAACCATTTTTGTACTCTAACCTTGTTTTTAACAATGTTTGTACTGTAACCTTGTTTTTTTTTTTACCATTTTTGTCCTCTAACCTTGTTTTTAACCATTATGTACTTTATTACCAGTATTTTTACTGTGACTAAATTATAATTATTTACGTTAAAAGCTAGTGTTGCAAGGTCAATCCAGCTCTCACCAAAAGACACAATAACAAAACATCTAACAACATCTGGTGTCTAAACATGGGGAAATAAATTGTGCTGCACTAATGGTCCACACAATCTATGAATACCATAAATCAGGGGCAGGTTTAACCATTTGACCATGTAAGCTGCAGTCTGGGGGCCCGGAGATCTTGGGAGCCCGTGCATTAGTTAAAAAAAAAAGTAAAAAATGCATAGACTTTTCAATAAAATGTGTTAATTGTGTTTACCTTAATAATAATAAAAATAATACTAATAAAAATAATTACTAATAAAAGAGGTAAGTAAAACTAACATACCAGTCTATTAATAATACTAGTATATACCATCATCATGCTAAGGGGTTTGGAAAAAAAAATTAAAATTATTTTGTATTTGATGAAAAAAAAAGGGGAGGGGGGGGGGGAGGGTGGGGGGTGGGGGGGGGGGGGGGGGGGGGGGGGGAGGGGGGGTGGGGCGGGGGGGGGGGGGGTGGACGTGGGTGGGGTGTGGGGTGTGGGGGTGGGGGGGGGGGGGGGGGGGGGTGGGGGGGGTGGGGGGCCAAACACTAAAAAAAAGTCAAGAGGCCCTACTTGGCTTAATCCGGCCCTGCCATAAATGTTGTTTTAAAAAGCACCTTCACACAAAACTGTCATTTCACCTGAACATTCAGTTGCACAAAGGAAATTGAAGATTACACTGGTATACACACATTTTGGTGCTTTAAATTTTATAGCTGTTCTTGGGTAATTTTGGGTTGCTGATTCCAAAAATGTAATCAGATTTTTTCTATCAGCTCTAGTTTTTGAGATAACTAAGAATGACCATATTAGTAGGGCAATTGTTATGTACAATCCTAGAGTTAGGTGCTATCTGTGGCATTTTGACTTTAGTCTGCATTCATATTATATGTAATTACTGTGCATATATTACCAAAAATGTAATAAAACTTTATCACTAGCACTTGTTTAGTCAACACGCAAAAAGGATCTTTTCGAGGACTTCCTGGAATGTGATATGCCCGGACAGTCACGCTTAAGGGTCCAACAGTAATCTGCCATCATGTGGGCATCCCAAAGTCCCTGGTATCTCTCTTCCATTGTTTTTATATCTTGGTGAAATCTTTCAACTTGCTCCATACTAAAGTCGCCAAGATTCTCCAGAAATAAATGTAAATGGTTATGGAGGTAGTGCAATTTTATGCTCATGTTGCATCCAAGTTCACAAAAACTCGACAGCATGTTTCCAACTAATTCAGAATAATTGTCTGCTTTAAAGTTACCCAGAAAGTTTTGCACAACTAAAACAAATGATGACCAGGCTGTGGACTCTGTTTTGTTCATGGAATCAATAAAATTTGGATCGTTTATTAACTTTCTAATTTGAGGTTCCAAAGGTTGTTATTGCCGGGAGTTGTAGTGAGGATAAGCTCTCACTGCAGATAAAATACTTCTATGGCACGCGCCTCAAACAGCCTCTGACAACCAAGTCCAGCTCCCGGCCTTCACGTGTGGCTCAATTTGAGCCCGGCGGAACTGTTTCCACTGACGGGAGAAGGGGCAAAGGCGAGCGACTGGCGCCTTAAAACCAGCAGCTTCGGGCAGATAGGGCTCGTGATCCTTGGTTGGTAGCTTATCTAAGAGAAGGAACTCTGAATTCAAACCACCGCTGCCTTGCGGGAATATCCATTTATGGAATTGGCTTCGGGAGTAAACCCTGAGGAAAAATCCGGAGTCGGAGTCCCGGAGTCGGAGTCCCTAAGGCAGTCTAATGTCGATTCGACATTATTCTGGCAACTCCTGCGACATGGCTGGTACCAAACTATATCGGCTACTGCCGTTCCTTTGGATCCACCGGCTGTGTGGAGAGGGGGAACATGCTGCATGGGCAACAGCTTGATCTCCATATAACTGTGCCCAAGCTCGCGCCCTGGAGAGGTGTGGATGAAGCTGCCGATCGCACTAAGTGGCGATGCTATTTACGGCGCCACCTCAGATTGGGCAAAGAGAGGCTCACACAAGAAGCAGAGGTGAGGAGAAAACGTCGAAAGGAGCACCAGGAAAATAAGCAGCTGAGGGCTGTCACCTCAGGGGCGCATTCCCATAGTCAGTTATGACTGAAGGGGCTATTATTATTATAATTTGAGGTCCATCAAAAATTCCAGCTTTAAGTTTGTCTATGCTCAATTCTGGAAACTTTCTGCATAAGTAATTAAAACAGGTACCATCTTTGTTCAGTGCCTTAACAAACTGCTTCATCAAGCCAAGCTTTATATGTAATGGTGGCAGTAGAACTCTTTTTCGATCAATGAGAGGCTTATTGACACTATTTTTTTCTCCAACTTTAAATTCATCCTTATACGGCCACTGTTTCTTTGTCCAGTGCATATCTTTTGCCCTGCTATCCCACAAACATATTTGGATATTTGGTGAATCCCATTTGCTGGCCAAGCAAGAAGTTCATCATTTTAAGATCTACACAAACCATCCAGTTATGTTCTAAATACTTCAATTTTTCCAGAACTGTGCTTATTGTAGCATACTCCTCCTTCATTGTAGTAGAATGAGCAATTGGAATTGAGCCATATTTGTTACCATTGTGTAAGAGAACACCCTTCAAACTTCTTTTAAGTCGCCACTCATCTGGTGTATAACTTACACCCATTTTGTTAACAAGACCGCCTACATTAGTACAAAACACAAGGTTGTTTTCTTTACAAAAGAATGGAATAAAACCTTGCTCTCTGCTGCGATAAAATGTAACCTTTGTTTCAGCAGTCAGTAATTTTAGTAGAATGAGCAATTGGAATTGAGCCATATTTGTTACCATTGTGTAAGAGAACACCCTTCAAACTTCTTTTAGAGCTGTCAATGAAAAGTCGCCACTCATCTGGTGTATAACTTACACCCATTTTGTTAACAAGACCTCCTACATTCTCATTCTACTAAAATTACTGACTGCTGAAACAAAGGTTACATTTTATCGCAGCAGAGAGCAAGGTTTTATTCCATTCTTTTGTAAAGAAAACAACCTTGTGTTTTGAATGGAATAAAACCTTGCTCTCTGCTGCGATAAAATGTAACCTTTGTTTCAGCAGTCAGTAATTTTTTTTCTTTCAATCTTGAAGCCAAAAGTTCTGAAGATTCCTTGGAGAGATATAGATCTCGGATTAGATCATTTAGTTCAAGCTGGTCGAAGCGTTGAGCATCTGAAAAATCATCTTCGAAATCACTATCACTGTCACTTGTCGTTCCACATGCCACTGCTGTCTCATCTTCTAGCAGGGAATCCGAAATCTGACTGAAAGTTGGAATTGGTATGTCATCTCCGTGTGGAACAGGTCGCCTAGCAGAATCTAAATCTGGATATTTCCACTTTTTGTGATTTTTTTCCATTAATTCCCTTAATATTCACAACACAGAAATAACAGTCATCATAGTGGTTCTTGGGCTCTCTCCAAACCATTGGAATTCTAAATTTTAAACATTTTCTTTTCCCGCAAGTCAACTGTCGCAGGTGTTCAACACATGTTTTGCAAACAATATGAGGAGCCCAAGACTTGTCCTGGTCACCTAGTTTTGCTTTAAAGTAAGCAAAGTTTGCCTTTTTCACAAAAACAGTAATATGCTTCCTATGTTCTTCTTTGAAAGTGTACTCTCCACAAATATAACAAAATAAATGCGTATATATAAGCTAGATATTAATAAGATACATGATGTCTTACCCCAGCTGTCCAAACGTATATATAAGCTAGATGTTAATAAGATACATGATGTCTTACCCCAGCTGTCCAAACGTATATATAAGCTAGATGTTAATAAGATACATGATGTCTTACCCCAGCTATCCAAACGTATATATAAGCTAGATGTTAATAAGATACATGATGTCTTACGCCAGCTATCCAAACGTATATATAAGCTAGATGTTAATAAGATACATGATGTCTTACCCTAGCTGTCCAAACGTATATATAAGTTATATGTTAATATGGTGTCTTACCCCAGCTGTCCAAACATATATATAAGCTAGATGTTAATAAGATACATGATGTCTTACCCCAGCTGTCCAAATGTATATATAAGCTAGATGTTAATAAGATACATGATGTCTTACCCCAGCTGTCCAAACGTAATATTCTCCTGAAACTGTTTGTCATCTGAAACTGTTTCATTACCATCAGAACTGTCAAAGGAAGATAAAATGGATAGAAATTATGTTTCACACAGATCTTTCCATCACTGAATTCCTTTCCGAGCATAGGTCATTGACAGCTGCTTTCAATTGTGTTATATTTTGGGTATAGCTTCCCATCTCTCTTCAGGTGATTTCCAGTTTTTAATATTCAGCTCTCACCTTTACATTATAAGAGGATATGAACATTTTCCTGATCTCTATTGTTCAACTTTTACAGCTGTCTAAATAAATAAGTAATGGAGGAAACCTTGAGTGCTGTGAACAGTAAATAAATAAGTACATACATAATTAAAGGTAATTAACAGGTACTTGTTGGACATAAAGGAAGACACTATAATATGTCCAATGAGTACCTGTTATTTACCTTTATTTACTTATTTACTAATTTATTTACAACTGTCTAGCGATGTACGAGTTGTTTTCTGTCAAAATGTCTAAGTTCATCTGTCTCTGCTTCTCATTTCTTGTAACACTGGCACTTGTCTGGTTAACACTGGCACTTGTCTGGTTAACACTGGCACTTGTCTGGTTAACACTGGCACTTGCATGGTTACACTGGCACTTGTCTGGTTACACTGGCACTTGTCTGGTTAACACTGGCACTTGTCTGGTTACACTGGTACTTGTCTGGTTAACACTGGCACTTGTCTGGTTAACACTGGCACTTGTCTGGTTAACACTGGCACTTGTCTGGTTACACTGGCACTTGTCTGGTTAACACTGGCACTTGTCTGGTTAACACTGGCACTTGTCTGGTTAACACTGGCACTTGTCTGGTTAACACTGGCACTTGTCTGGTTACACTGGCACTTGTCGGGTTACACTGGCACTTGTCTGGTTACACTGGCACTTGTCTGGTTAACACTGGCACTTGTCTGGTTACACTGGCACTTGTCTGGTTAACACTGGCACTTGTCTGGTTACACTGGCACTTGTCTGGTTAACACTGGCACTTGTCTGGTTAACACTGGCACTTGTCTAGTTAACACTGGCACTTGTCTAGTTAACACTGGCACTTGTCTAGTTAACACTGGCACTTGTCTAGTTAACACTGGCACTTGTCTGGTTAACACTGGCACTTGTCTAGTTAACACTGGCACTTGTCTAGTTAACACTGGCACTTGTCTAGTTAACACTGGCACACTAGTTAACACTGGCACATGTCTAGTTAACACTGGCACTTAACTGGTTAACACTGGCACTTGTCTAGTTAACACTGGCACTTGTCTAGTTAACACTGGCACTTGTCTAGTTAACACTGGCACTTGTCTAGTTAACACTGGCACTTGTCTAGTTAACACTGGCACTTGTCTAGTTAACACTGGCACTTGTCTAGTTAACACTGGCACTTGTCTGGTTAACACTGGCACTTGTCTGGTTAACACTGGCACTTGTCTGGTTAACACTGGCACTTGTCTAGTTAACACTGGCACTTGTCTGGTTAACACTGGCACTTGTCTGGTTAACACTGGCACTTGTCTGGTTAACACTGGCACTTGTCTAGTTAACACTGGCACTTGTCTAGTTAACACTGGCACTTGTCTAGTTAACACTGGCACTTGTCTAGTTAACACTGGCACTTGTCTAGTTAACACTGGCACTTGTCTGGTTAACACTGGCGCTTGTCTGGTTAACACTGGCACTTGTCTAGTTAACACTGGCACTTGTCTGGTTAACACTGGCACTTGTCTGGTTAACACTGGCACTTGTCTGGTTAACACTGGCACTTGTCTAGTTAACACTGGCACTTGTCTAGTTAACACTGGCACTTGTCTAGTTAACACAATTATCTAATCAGACCTAAAGGTCTTTTATATTTGGACATGCGCCCTAATATAACCGATAACCGATATACAACGAGGCAATATTTTTATTTTATTTTAAAAACCAAACAAATACACTTGTATGGTTCTTGTCATCAGTTCCACATTAGTGATTTGGTCATCTTGTCATCAGTTCCACATTAGTGATTTGGTCATCTTGTCATCAGTTCCACATTAGTGATTTAGTCTTCTTGTCATTCCATTATACACATGCTCCCATTTATGAAAGTCTCTAACTTCTTTCTTGTCGTTTTTATTCTTCTGCATGTTTCAGAGCCGTCCAGTTGAAATATCTTGATATTTAAGTTGAAGATTTTTTACATGTCTGTGATGGACTAATTATTATATTTTATACATACTGTAAAGACTACATAATATATTTCACATAGATACTGTAAAGACTACATATTACATTTCACATAGATATTGTAAAGACTACATATTATATTTCACACAGATACTGTAAAGACTACATATATTTCACATATATACTGTAAAGACTGCATATTATATTTTCCATATTAACTGTAAAGACTACATATTATATTTCACATATATACTGTAAAGACTGCATATTATATTTCCCATATTAACTGTAAAGACTACATATTATATTTCACATAGATACTGTAAAGACTACATATTATATTTTACATAGATACTGTCTGCTAAATTTTATCTTGCTGGACACAGTTTTGTCGGTGTGTGTGCTCACGGGTTGTCAATGCGGTACGTTTTCACGTCCCTCCTCCCCACTGTTTAAACTCCAGCTTTCATTCAATGAGTGCAATGCAGTTGACACTGGTAATCATGCCTCTCCGTTTCCTATGGTCACACTTGTCCTTAACTCACCTGTGTCTTCAATCTCATCCCATAACACGTGGCTCGTTTGTCGAGGTATTACTCTCTCTCTGTCTTCTTCTTCTTCACTTTGAGCTGAGTTTACCAGTTGTTACTGGATTCTCTGATTTTTCTCTTCTCCTGATATACCCAAAGAACTTTGTCTGCGCCTCATGGTATTGATTAATTAAATATTTTCTTTTTCTCTGAGAATGTCCTATTTAATTTTTTTGACTGTCAAAGGTTTCTGATGTATTCTTTTTAGAAACCACATCTCAGATGCCTCAAAGTCTCTTTCCACCTGTTTGTTTATTGTCTAGGTCTCACATACCTAATAGCATTTCAAAACACAAAACCAACGGAAGTCAAGGGGTAACCACCGTCGTATTATCCATGGTAAAACCAGGTTTCACCGTACACACACGTATAATATTACCTCACACAAGTGGAGCAAAACCATATAATGAACATAATTAAATATTGCTCAAAATGTATCCCCTTAACTGTAAGATTGATATATTTGATTCATTTTGTCAGATTTGGTCACTTATCTGCTGGAATATCTTTTGTACCACCTTTTACGTAAACTGAAGACACACTGCGCACTTACTTGGTGGGCATAGGTCGTCTTGATCGCTCGCACTGAACAGCATCAAAGTAAGCTGCATTCCAAAACCTCAGCGACTGCCAGATTGGCTGATCACGCATGTACATGTACAGAAACACTTTCTCTGGCTGTCCTTGGGGAGATGGGACTGGAGAATGAGACATTTATTTACGTGTGAACATTTAAAAAAATATAAAAAAATTTAGAAGACCACATTGTCTTCTTGTGAGAAGGGTAAAAGTCTTTCTTCGACACCCATAATGCTACTTTGGACATACGGTACTTAAATAAAGCAGTGATCAGCCTCAGGTTGCTAATATCTCCATAGAGCTTGTCATAAACTGGTTCATGTGATAAAAATGTCAGATATCTAGGGAATTGAAAATTCCCAGTAATAAGAAACTTCTCAGACTACAGCTGCGAAAAGGCTATTTCAGAATAGAAGAACCTTACTGTGCAGGATGTCTTCAAGATAATAATATAGAACATTTCTTGTTAAAATGTAAGAGGTATGAACAAATGAGAATACCAATATTGGATTATTTGCAGGCATCCAACTTACCTATAAATATAGAGGAGGTGTTAAGAATAGACAGACCTAGGGAACTGCATAATATAGTCAAACAATATTTAACACGAACACATGTTAATATATAATGGCTGTGAATGTGAAGGTCTGATGCTGTTCTTACAATGCATGTGACTTTAAACAGATGAAAGTCAATTAAATATCTGGTAAAGTCCGTTATATAACTAGAACCACCAGGCCTTTACACCCCTCCACTTTAATATTATTCTTGTTCATAGTTTCTTCTTGATTTTGTTTGTTTGTTTTTTTTAATGTATAGGCCTAAGCGTCTGTGGCCTAATGGATATGAACGCAGTTTCATAATCCAGATATACCAGGTTCGAAACCTGCTGCAGGCGGTTTGGTAGCAGATCGCTTTGTGTGGATTTTTAACAATGGTATAAGCGCCGTACCGTTCAGAAAGCAATGGCAAACTACTGAATGAAAAAATTGCCTAGAAAAATCACAAACAGCCAATAAAAGCTGGGGTTGATTGCCACGTCCTGTAAAGGATAAGCAACTAACTTTTTTATAGGCCTAAGCACAATTGTGAGTATCCCTATTTTCAAATGTGATGCCACTTTCTCATGTCGGCAGTTGTTCATATTATTTGGAATTGAAAACAATATATATCCTAATTATAACCCATCAGAGGTTGAACGGGATTTCTGTTTATCTGCATTAATTAAAAAAAAAAAATGTGATGGCCATATGCGTTTTATCTGTTTCTCACTTTTGTAATCTTGCAGCAGATGTTTGGTAGTCATTTTATCAATGTGACATATTAGTTCCTATTCTTCAGCTTATTTAGCAGAACGTATCTCAAGAGTGTTGTGACCTGTGCCGTGTATGAACACACTTGTTCTCTCAGCTGGGGATAGGCATCGTTGTTAGGTAGCAGGCAGGCTGTGTTTGCCACTTGTCCCTGTATCTGCTCCTGATAAGTGTCTTGGCCCCTACATACTGTACTTAGTGTCTGTGCTCGTTTGAGGTTCGTTTGCCTCAAAAGAGGACACGCTGAAACGTGTTTATAAAGCTAGACAAGTGAAGTAGCTATCCCTCATATAAAGAACGGCTTATCCATCCGACACTTTTGTCCCGCCTCGTCCCACCCTAGTTGCAATCTTTTTCCTGGGTGAACTAAATTGCGCGCCTGTTAAAACGTGTTCATTTTGTACCCAGTATACTTCTTAGCCATCATTAGTGACGTCATCAGAGCATGTGGCAGAAAGAGCACAACGTAATTACTTCCCACCATATTTCGGCACGTGACTTACACGTTACGTTATAATTTTAGCCTGCTACGTTACCCTGACAAGAGACATAAGAAAGATGTTGACAGAATTTGAACAGATGGTACAGAACAGACAGGCTAAAGGCTTTATTCTTTCATTTCCCTTCATGTTACCAACGGAATATGGGACCACCGCTTCCCGCGACCCCCCTTCCAGCAAGCCGGCGTCAGAGCATTCATGTGACCTTGTAGTTGTGGTTTCTGGGTCAATTTGTTTGACATAATGAGGTTGATAACCCCAGACACAACATTATATTATCGCCTCTTACGAGTTGCCTGAACGGACGAGCGAAAAAAACTTTATTTTAATAGGATTAAGAATTGGGCACTCAGGCCTGTCTAACATTCTACCATTCGTTGTGCCAGGCTAACATTCTACCATTAGTTGTGTCCGTCTAACATTCTACCATTAGTTGTGCCCCTCTAACATTCTACCATTAGTTGTGTCCGTCTAACATTCTACCATTAGTTGTGCCCGTCTAACATTCTACCATTAGTTGTGTCCGTCTAACATTCTACCATTAGTTGTGCCCGTCTAACATTCTACCATTAGTTGTGTCCGTCTAACATTCTACCATTAGTTGTGTCCATCTAACATTCTACCATTCGTTGTGCCCGTCTAACATTCTACCATTAGTTGTGCCCGTCTAACATTCTACCATTAGTTGTGTCCGTCTAACATTCTACCATTAGTTGTGTCCACCTAACATTCTACCATTCATTGTGCCCGTCTAACATTGTACCATTAGTTGTGCCCGTCTAACATTCTACCATTAGTTGTGTCCGTCTAACATTCTACCATTAGTTGTGTCCATCTAACATTCTACCATTCGTTGTGCCCGTCTAACATTCTACCATTAGTTGTGCCAGTCTAACATTCTACCATTAGTTGTGTCCGTCTACCATTCTACCATTAGTTGTGCCCCTCTAACATTCTACCATTAGTTGTGTCCGTCTAACATTCTACAATTAGTTGTGCCCGTCTAACATCCTACCATTAGTCGTGTCCGTCTAACATTCTACCATTAGTTGTGTCCGTCTAACATTCTACCATTAGTTGTGTCCGTCTAACATTAGTTGTGTCCGTCTAACATTCTACAATTAGTTGTGCCCGTCTAACATTCTACCATTAGTTGTGTCCGTCTAACATTCTACAATTAGTTGTGCCCGTCTAACATTCTACCATTAGTTGTGTCCGTCTAACATTCTACCATTAGTTGTGTCCGTCTAACATTCTGCCATTAGTTGTGCCCGTCTAACATTCTACCATTAGTTGTGTCCGTCTAACATTCTACCATTAGTTGTTGTCACAAGGTTATCCCGAGGATTAACCAGGGAGAGTTATCTTTGAGGTGCAGGCGTTGTCAATGGCTCAGATTTGTCTTGCAACCGGGTAAAGATAGACAGCAGGAGTGGGAGAAGGCGAATTTGAGACTTAGTGATAAGTTCCCAGCAGATAATCCCAGTGATTCTGGATCTCGTGACACTGTCACTCCTACCAATCTATCTATCCTCTCATATAGCTCGCAAGCCCCCAACCCCTCTACACTCTTGAGTGGACAGAAGAGTAAGAAAGAAAGAATTGTATGTCTCTCGCACACTTTCTTTCCGTGTCTATAGATAAACTAACTAGTGTTGGTAACGAAAACCCGATTACCATATTTATTTAATTACTATATGTAGCACAACAACCAAATAAAATAATACAAATACAATGACCCCTAATACTAACTATACCTGGAAAAAGAAGGTGGTAATTAATATATAACATACACAATCTAATCTTAAGTCTATACTAAGTGATGATGATGATGAATTTAATCTAATACTAACTACTAAAAAAAGGATATCTTGTTTCTTGGCCTCTTTTTGAATGTCAATTAAGCTCTGGGCGTTTGTACACAATAGGCCTGGTTTTGTCTGTATTCATGAGCTTATAACAACACGATCCGGCCTGGACAGTCGACGGTAGGGTCTTTTGTTCTTCACCACGCACGAGTTTACAATACAACGTGCGGCTGGGTTGGAGTGTTCATAGGTTGTGTTGAACGCAATGCCAGGTTGCAGAGCCTTCGTCTGGTAGGCAGATGTCCGCTTGTTGTGATGACGTTTGCTCATGTGGCACTTGATGTAAATATATATTTTTATGTGTTGGCGCGGCAGTTTTACTTGTAGAATCTGTCCATTACCGCAGGTAAATTAGGATCTCAATTATTTTCGTAGGCATTGGTTGTAAAAGATCGTCCGTGTGCTCCTGCTCACTTCTGATCAAGAATTCTCGTGGGCGGCTAATTGTAATTCATCCATTACTGGGTAATTTCTGATTACTATTCTGTGTGGGTGGTTGTTTGTATAACTGTTCAAAAAAAGAAACGCATAGCTACTGAAGGCACACACATAGCCATAATTTTGACATTCAATAACTTTTTTAATTTAATGAGTTAATTGTTCAAATTTCACATAAGAATACCTTAGGTTCAACCAATCAATTGACAGTTGTTTTGCATCTGGGTCACGAGAGTTTTTTGGCGTACGGGCTTTCCCGTTAGTGTGGTGTGTGGCCTCCTCTTGCATCGATCAGCGACTGGCATCTCCTGGGCATGGATGCGATCAGACGTCTGATGTGGGCCTGTTGGATGGCTGCCCACTCTTCCTGGAGTGCCTGGAACAGATCACGACGATTGGCTGGAGCAACGTCTCGGCGACAAACACGTCTATGCAGCTCATCCCACAGGTGCTCAATCGGACTCATGTCTGGAGACAGGGATGGCCAGGGAAGGGTGAGAATGTTTTTGGCAGTTAGGAACTGCGTGGTCAACCGTGCACAATGGGGTCTGGCGTTGTCCTGTTGAAACACAGACCTTTGGGCAGCCAAAAGTGGAAGGACATGGGGTCGAAGAATTTCAGTGACGTATCGTTGCGCATTCAAGTCTCCTTCAATGTGCACCAATTGACTCATTCCGTTGTAACTGATCATTCCCCATACCATTGCACCTCTACCACCGTGCGGCGGAGCTTCATCAACGCAATTTTGGGCAAAACGTTCATTTCGCCTACGGTAGACCCTACGCCGTCTATCATGACGCTGCAACAAAAAGAAAGATTCGTCACTAAACCAGACACGTCTCCATTGATTTTCAGCTGCCCAGGGACGATGCTGGTTGGCTCAAAGAAGTCGATTTTGGCGATGGCGGCGCGTAAGGACAGGTCCTCGGTGAGGTCGTTGTGCTCAAAGTCCAGCGTCATGCAGTCTATTCCGGACAGTTTGATCAGACACATGACGTCCTGCAGGCAATGACTGGGCAGTTGAGGAAGCTATTGTAAACCTGTCTCTGAGGTGACGAAGCCGAATAAAGCGATCCTCCGCTGCTGTTGTCACTCTGGGTCGTCCACTGCGATGCCGGTCTTCAACTGAGCCAGTGGCTTGGAACCGGTGCCAAAGTCGACTGATGGTACTCTGATGCACGTTTAGATGCCTGGGAACCTGACTTTGACTTTCGCCTGCGTGCAGTCGGCCAATAGCAATGTTCCTTAAATTTATCGATAGAGACGCCATAAATGTCTGCTTGAAAATGAACTGAATTTTTTTTGTGTAGCGTTATCCTTTTATAGGGTTTCAGTTGCGTAGTCAGTGAATAGTGTTCACCCCAAATTTTGTTGCTTTCACGTGCGCGCAACATAAGCTGTGGTCAAAAATTGCGCCATAAACACTATTGACCACTGCGTTGTAACGATTACAAAAACGAACGTAATTCAGGTCAACACGTGCATTTGACACTGTAAAGAACATTTGAGGCTGGTTTTTATATACCCTAGCACCAAATTTTACTTACAAACTCATAAAAACGTGCCCTCAGATAGCTAAGCTTTTCTTTATTTGAACAGTATAGAAAGGCACCTTTGCCCTGGCAAATTCCTTCCTGAACCCCCAGTTGCTTTTGTAGGTTGATGCCGGTGATTATTGATATCTGTGAGATACGTGTCGTTGCAGTATATCTGGTTGGCCCTACGTATTAGCTCGTCCAAAGAACGCCAGCCAGGGTAGTAAGACTAAGGCTGAGTTATCTCAAAGAGTCCCTGTCTCTACCACTGAGATGGATAAAATGATAAAGCCTCATAAGTACCCCGTAAATCTATGCTACGCATGTGGTGTGTGGGTGTTTTCTTGTATGTGAAATCTTACCAATATAATGAATCTCTGCGCGGTGTTTACTGCACTGTTTACCGGGTAATGTAAGAAGTAATGGAAAAGTGTCTAGTATTTACCTCGTTATGGTTATTGGAAACTGTGCAATCTTATAAATATAATAACTCTCTGCACGGTGTTTATTGCAACATGTATATAACAGTGTAAAATGTAGTATTATGGGAAAAAGTGACTGGTATTTACAGTGTTATATTTATGGAAAATATGTATCTATATATAACTGGAATTAAAATGGATGTATATTAATAATGTACAAACTATAGTACACTAACCTGGGTCCTGTATAAAGAATTCATTGGACACAGGTCCCTGAATTTTTCCTCTTGACGAGTAGAATACAGTGTAGAACCCAGTCGAGCTGGCGGAATGCTTTCTGTAGCAATCCAGAGGAAAGTTTCTTCCTAGGTTATTTGTTGTTAAATTGCCTTCTAGCGATTCTTGTGTTCTCTTATGATGTCATGTGAAGTTTTCCAATCCTTTGAAATGTCCCCTTTCATATTTGTCTTAGTTCAGACAGCATGTCTACATTACTCTAATATTTAACCGTCGATTCCGTGGGAACTGTTTATCCAAATTTTCGCGTCGATGTTTCTAAACAAAAATATCACTTCAGTGTTATGGCCAGTTCCTTCTTTGTTCCTCTGCTCGAGTACACACACCTGCGCCACGTAGTCTGTCTCGCCGACGAAATTTCATTGATACTTTGTAGGGCTATTGTGTTTCCTTTCGGCGGTCACTCTGGTCTGAACAGTCTCTATGGTACAGCGAGTAATTTTCCCAGGTGTTGAAGAATAACATTGTAGGTCATAACTCCATAAGTACACACAATCGAATATTTTCTCAAGCCCTGTGATGTTTCGGCAACTATTAGACAATCGGTTTAGAAAGTCAAAATACACGCACATTTGCCTCGTGACAGTTGTGTCCGCCTAACATTCTACCATTAGTTGTGCCCGTCTAACATTCTACCATTAGTTGTGCCCGTCTAACATTCTACCATTAGTTGTGCCCGTCTAACATTCTACCATTAGTTGTGCCCGTCTAACATTCTACCATTAGTTGTGCCCGCCTAACATTCTACCATTAGTTGTGCCCGTCTAAAATTCTACCATTAGTTGTGTCCGTCTAACATTCTGCCATTAGTTGTGCCCGTCTAACATTCTACCATTAGTTGTGGCCGTCTAACATTCTACCATTAGTTGTGTCCGTCTAACATTCTACCCTTAGTTGTGCTCGTCTAACATTCTACCATTAGTTGTGGCCGTCTAACATTCTACCATTAGTTGTGGCCGTCTAACATTCTACCATTAGTTGTGTCCGTCTAACATTCTACCATTAGTTGTGCTCGTCTAACATTCTACCATTAGTTGTGGCCGTCTAACATTCTACCATTAGTTGTGCCCGTCTAACATTCTACCATTAGTTGTGTCCGTCTAACATTCTACCATTAGTTGTGCCCGTCTAACATTCTACCATTACTTGTGGCCGTCTAACATTCTACCATTAGTTGTGTCCGTCTAACATTCTACCATTAGTTGTGCTCGTCTAACATTCTAATATTAGTTGTGTCCGTCTAACATTCTACCATTAGTTGTGGCCGTCTAACATTCTACCATTAGTTGTGCCCGTCTAACATTCTACCATTAGTTGTGCTTGTCTAACATTCTACCATTAGTTGTGCTCGTCTAACATTCTACCATTAGTTGTGCTCGTCTAACATTCTACCATTAGTTGTGGCCGTCTGACATTCTACCATTAGTTGTGTCCGTCTAACATTCTACCATTAGTTGTGCTCGTCTAACATTCTACCATTAGTTGTGGCCGTCTAACATTCTACCATTAGTTGTGCTCGTCTAACATTCTAATATTAGTTGTGTCCGTCTAACATTCTACCATTAGT
This sequence comes from Oreohelix idahoensis, assembly GCA_024509875.1. Classification (NCBI taxonomy): domain Eukaryota; kingdom Metazoa; phylum Mollusca; class Gastropoda; order Stylommatophora; family Oreohelicidae; genus Oreohelix; species Oreohelix idahoensis. The sequence goes on along the minus strand of JAMPIV010019879.1, from coordinate 191,382 downwards.
TGTGCTCGTCTAACATTCTACCATTAGTTGTGTCCGTCTAACATTCTACCATTAGTTGTGCTCGTCTAACATTCTAATATTAGTTGTGTCCGTCTAACAATCTACCATTAGTTGTGCCCGTCTAACATTCTACCATTAGTTGTGCCCGTCTAACATTCTACCATTAGTTGTGCCCGTCTAACATCCTACCATTAGTTGTGCTCGTCTAACATTCTACCGTTAGTTGTGCTCGTCTAACATCCTTCCATTAGTTGTGCTCGTCTAACATTCTACCATTAGTTGTGCCCGTCTAACATTCTACCATTAGTTGTGCCCGTCTAACATTCTTGTGCCCGTCTAACATTCTACCATTAGTTCTGCCCGTCTAACATCCTACCATTAGTTGTGCTCGTCTAACATTCTACCATTAGTTGTGGCCGTCTAACATTCTACCATTAGTTGTGTCCGTCTAACATTCTACCATTAGTTGTGTCCGTCTAACATTCTACCATTAGTTGTGCTCGTCTAACATTCTAATATTAGTTGTGTCCGTCTAACATTCTACCATTAGTTGTGTCCGTCTAACATTCTACCATTAGTTGTGCCCGTCTAACATTCTACCATTAGTTGTGCTCGTCTAACATTCTACCATTAGTTGTGCTCGTCTAACATTCTACCATTAGTTGCGCCCGTCTAACATTCTACCATTAGTTGTGCCCGTCTAACATTCTACCATTAGTTGTGCTCGTCTAACATTCTACCATTAGTTGTGCTCGTCTAACATTCTACCATTAGTTGTGTCCGTCTAACATTCTACCATTAGTTGTGCTCGTCTAACATTCTACCATTAGTTGTGCTCGTCTAACATGCTACCATTAGTTGTGCCCGTCTAACATTCTACCATTAGTTGTGATCGTCTAACATTCTACCATTAGTTGTGCTCGTCTAACATTCTACCATTAGTTGTGCTCGTCTAACATTCTACCATTAGTTGTGCTCGTCTAACATTCTACCATTAGTTGTGCTCGTCTAACATTCTACCATTAGTGGTGCTCGTCTAACATTCTACCATTAGTTGTGCTCGTCTAACATTCTACCATTAGTTGTGCTCGTCTAACATTCTACCATTAGTTGTGCTCGTCTAACATTCTACCTTTAGTTGTGCCCGTCTAACATTCTACCATTAGTTGTGTCCGTCTAACATTCTACCATTAGTTGTGCTCGTCTAACATTCTACCATTAGTTGTGCTCGTCTAACATTCTACCATTAGTTGTGCCCGTCTAACATTCTACCATTAGTTGTGCTCGTCTAACATTCTACCACTAGTTGTGGCCGTCTAACATTCTACCATTAGTTGTGTCCGTCTAACATTCTACCATTAGTTGTGCCCGTCTAACATTCTACCATTAGTTGTGCCCGTCTAACATTCTACCATTAGTTGTTCTCGTCTAACATTCTACCATTAGTTGTGCCCGTCTAACATTCTACCATTAGTTGTGCCCGTCTAACATTCTACCATTAGTTGTGCCCGTCTAACATCCTACCATTAGTTGTGCCCGTCTAACATTCTACCACTAGTTGTGCCCGTCTAACATTCTACCATTAGTTGTGCCTGTCTAACATTCTACCATTAGTTGTGCCCGTCTAACATTCTACCACTAGTTGTGCCCGTCTAACATTCTACCACTAGTTGTGCCCGTCTAACATTCTACCACTAGTTGTGCCCGTCTAACATTCTACCACTAGTTGTGCCCGTCTAACATTCTACCACTAGTTGTGCCCGTCTAACATTCTACTACTAGTTGTGCCCGTCTAACATTCTACCACTAGTTGTGCCCGTCTAACATTCTACCATTAGTTGTGCCCGTCTAACATTCTACCACTAGTTGTGCCCGTCTAACATTCTACCACTAGTTGTGCCCGTCTAACATTCTACCATTAGTTGTGCTCGTCTAACATTCTACCATTAGTTGTGCCCGTCTAACATTCTACCATTAGTTGTGCTCGTCTAACATTCTACCATTAGTTGTGCCCGTCTAACATTCTACCACTAGTTGTGCCCGTCTAACATTCTACCACTAGTTGTGCCCGTCTAACATTCTACCATTAGTTATGTCCGTCTAACATTCTGCCATTAGTTGTGCCCGTCTAACATTCTACCATTAGTTGTGCCCGTCTAACATTGTATCATTAGTTGTGCTCGTCTAACATTCTACCACTAGTTGTGCCCGTCTAACATTCTACCATTAGTTGTGCCCGTCTAACATTCTACCATTAGTTATGTCCGTCTAACATTCTACCATTAGTTGTGCCCGTCTAACATTCTACCATTAGTTGTGCCCGTCTAACATTCTGGAATTCATTTCTGAAGGAGTAGTTAGTCTCATTATTTCTTATCTACTAGAGACCGCCGGTAACGACACGTGACACAGGAAGATTTGGTGTGAACTAACTGAAACGTGTGCTCCACATTGAGCTTACATGTTAAGAAGAAGAAGGAGATTGTTACCCACAAGATTTATAGATTATCCTGTCATGGTAACCACGCAGATAGTAGAATATCTGCGTTAAAAATGAAACCTGCGTGGGAAAATTGTTAGGGATAAAGAACGGGGAAGCAGGGGGAGATCGTTTGAGAAAAGGGAAGCCAGGTCAGTATAACCTTCTTAGTAAGGATTGGAAAATAATAAACTCGGAAATGGTTCATCGACAATGAGCAAGCGAAAGTAGAAAACCAGAGGCCTAAAAAATATGGTTCTTGACAGCAATGTTACAGCAATGTTACAGCAATGTTATAGCAATGCTACAGATTCCGTGTACAGATAAAATCACCATCATCATTATTGTCCTTATGGAACAAGGAACCACTACCCTCATGCAGCTGTGGTTTCTGTAGTAATTTGTTGTACACGATGAGGTGCCCAGCCTCATCCTTAACCTCATATTTGTCGCCTTGTACGGGAGCAGTAGACATTCTTTCTATGTCTCATCAGGGAACTACATGGGCGTACAGATAAAGTGGTAAAAGAAAAATATACGGTACGAAACAAGGTGGGGGGTGGGGCAGAAAGAAATATAATTCCAAAGATAAGAAACAGACCAACCAATTGATTCTAACTGGAGATCAGGTGACAGCTGAAGAACTTGTACACAATATAACAAAGGCTTAATCGATCGTAGTTGACAGAGGTCGAGAACATAATGGCTGTCTAGGCTTTATGACTTGGTGGATGTCAATAAGAGATCTGAGGGGGGATAATGGTGATCTGTGAATTGTTAGTATTTTCTACCCAGCTTGGCACGGCACACTAAAATATTAATCATAAAAAATCAAAGTCTGTAATTACTGTATTTAAACAAGCGATTTCGAGCGGTGTGTAGTGGGTGGTTTTTGTCATGAGGGCTCCCATCCATCTCCAGTGGTTAGAGTTTCTGTTAGCCGTTAGTCTCAACGTCTGGACCACAAGAAGACCATCTTACATTTGCCAGGAGACGATAGCTGACATTGTATTGTTACATTTTATAATCTTTCTGGCTTCTAACGATTTTCTTCAAGGAACAGTCCTAGCAATAATTACATGGGAGGCTTACTTATTTAGTCGTTCCTCTTCTACCGTGAGTTGTAGAGGTTTAGAACAGAGAGCGCCATAAAATCCTATCGGCTGTCTTCCTCCTGGCCTGGTTCCATTCTAGTCCACGGTCCTTCAAAGACTGTCTAATGTTGTCCTCCCAGCGGACTGTGGGTCGTCTTGGAGGTCTGGATCCCTGGCTCTTAGTTTCCCATGCTTGTCGTGGTAGCCGATCTTCTTTCATTCTGCAGACATGGCCAAACCATCTTAGTTGGGACTGTTCTACTTGGGTCTGCAGGGGTTAGGTTTTTAGGCCTTGAAGTATCGTCTGGTTGTGGAACATGTCTCTTCTTGTAACTTCAATCACCGACCTCAGATACCTCATTTCTGAGGTTTGGATCTGGCTTTTGTAGGTTGTAGTCATTGAGCATGACTCGCATCCACACGTCAAGACTGGGACATAGGTGGAGCGGTATACAGGCATCCGTCTTCTTGCCAACTTCTCTTTTGCCGAGGAATCCTCTATTTATGGCCTGAAAAAGTCTCCCAGTTGCTGCTCTTCGGGTAGACAAATCTTTGATGCCTCCCTTCCAGTCTATGACAGCTCCAAGGCATTTAAAGTGGTTGACCTGCCCCAGGACCTGTTCCCGCAGCATAATCTGATGCCTTCTTTTCTCTCGTGATATCACCATGGTTTTTGTTAGGGAACTGCTGATGACCATCCCTCTCTTGTCCAGTTTTTCCTTCCAGACTTGCAATCAGAGTAATATCATCAGCAAATGCCAGCTCTGAAATACAGACCTGTCCTTATCTTCAGTACCCCACTGAATACTTTCTTGACCTCTCCCCACATGCCTTGATGACATCGTCCATGAGGAGTTTGAAAAGATAAGGTGTCATGGGACATGGGGGGGGGGGGGGGGGGGGCAAAGCCAGAAATCAATGGATAACATAACAGATTGGATAAAAAAATAAAAATAAAAACCCAAACGGAGTCATACTTCCAAATATATAAGAAGCAAGAGTGGAAAACGAACGAACGAGGAAACTTTATTGTAAAAGGCTTCAAAATTGAGCACACAGGTCCACCTAACATTCTCCCTCCTTCTCCCACCCCCAACTTTCATTCCGTAACCTAACATTCAAACTTGCAGTCAGTTGGTAAACAATCAATTTGTACATTTTCACAAACACTGGCAATACAATCAGATATAAACATATTCTCTCATAAATCTGTACACTTTGAAAAAAAAATGTGTTCCTACACACCAGGTCAATCGCTCATCGGCTTTTGTGCCCCACAGACCAAGATTTGGGTTTCTGGACTGACGATCAAATATGTCGTCGCTGATGATGACGACGATGATGATGAAGAAACTAAACCAATATTACAGTGATTGAGTCGGGTTTCTCTGTAGTTTCCGTCAATTTGTAAATCTCCTATTCTCATAACATTTAATTTAAAAAAAAAACGAAAAATAAAAGAAACGTGCACTGCTTCTTTCGTGTTTGTTTATTGACTGCCCATGATTCACTTCCATAGAAAAAGGCTAGCTATATAATTATGAAGAACTTTTTTCTCTACTTACGTTGGCAAAGATTAACAGTGAGACAGGTAATACTTCCTTTTAATGTAGCTTCAGATTCAATGCACACTTTTAAAAGTGTCTTCACTAAAAAATCAATATAAAAACTTGATAATAAACGTATAAAATAAGTAATATAATATATCATTCGTTATTTTCCTTCCACATTTCCTTCTGAAGTTGTTCATCGTATCTGGTCGCGCTTACATTACTTTATGACGGCGATTTCATGACTTTTGGGCTACTTCTAAAATTTCCCTTGTTACTTTGAGCAACCTGGCGGGCATGCGTTTTTATCATTATATTGTAATGAAATTAGAATCCCATCCGGCAATTCTGCGAGCGCAAACAACTTGTTGTCATTGTCTTGAACACTCCATGTTTGCAAAGAGGGCTGGTACACTTACGTATATAATTAACAGAAGCGCCAAAAGTTAAATATAAATAAATATCGTAGGAGGTGCATGCAACTATTCGCGAAAGATGCAACGGTTTTTAAAGCGAGCTTATAAAGAACTTCTTAATCGCATCCCTGGAAATATTAATACATTAAAACATTAATTAAATTAAACCACGTTACCTAATGTTCTTTAGCACGCTGCGGTCGCAATTTTGCGCCAGAGGTACGCTATGTTCTGACAGCTGCAGGCGCAAATTTGCGACTTTCGGATATCGTCGGTTGCCTGCATTATAAGATGTGTACACGTGATATTACCCTCGGATGTTAAGTTTTAATCTTATTTGCGAGAGAGTTAGCTTCCGTTTCCGATCTTTATTTAGTGATGGGTGTATTCGCGTTTATTTTCTGTGAATTTTTTTAATCGAAATCAATCGGCATCGAACACGCGGCCATTTTCGATCAAATTTTAATGGATTCTGACTCCGATGCGATGACGACGAGATTTTTGTCTTTATTAGCGCTGATATCGGTTCTCAGAATATGGGTGATGGCAGAGATGGGACGACAGTAGAATGTCATTGCTAGTATGTCTAATTTTAGGGATAAGGTTTAGGTTTATGGGAAAGGTTTAGAGTTACGGCCGAATGTCACTGCTGACGAGGGCGTTGGTTGCTTTGCTACTGATGATGGATGTAACGAAAAGATCGTCATTTGATTTGTATTGGTCAAATGACTGTTTCATTGAGATGCAAGGGATATGGACTCTTCGTTTGTTGTTTTTTTTAATTTTAATTTTTAAAAATATTTTTTCGTTTTTTTCATCTTTCTATTCCTCTCTTCCTATCACATCTAACATGTACACAAACACATTTTATATCATCAGATTTATCATTCATTTACTTATATAAATTCCAAAAATGATAGCAATTGACCAAGAAACACAGAAACTATAGACGTTACAAGTCACCCACTATAAAAACGGGGAGTTGTGAAAAAGAATTCAGCTGCAGGGCAAGTTTTCGGAATATTAATGCAGCGTGACCTCCTTTTTTTTGAATTTCCTTTAGAATTAGCTAATACGTCAAAACTAGAAGATATAGAAAACCATTGGAGGCAATTACTTAACTGTGATGATACGGTTGTGCGACCTCAAGTCTACTTCGGCAGGATGGCATTACATTCCCGTGCGAGTGATATTTTCTTATTTTTCTCTCCCCTGTCATTACCTTGTGGCATATTTTATGCACCATTATTTACTCTCTATGCTGGATCAGTAGGGTGAAGTCTCTAACACTCAACACCCCTACGGAAGTATCGGCCACGGGACTATCTTTAATTTTCACATGTTTGCTTTGAGCCGATCCCAGACAGAACTGTAATAACGCCATGTAATTTGACAGATCAGCGACTGATAAGTTTTAGCTTCATTCGTCTGGCCACATGTGATGGAGACGGTCATCTCTGTTGATCCCTTTGAACGTGACGGTCCGTTACTGGACTCCAGATGGTCAGCGACTATCCCTATGTTTGCACAAGACGGGAGATAATGAGGTAATCGCATCCGATGTACGTTCTGTATTGAGATTACAGATAAATCTGTCTGGAAACTCAAGATTTGCAGACGATAGCATCGGGGCCGTATCAGTGCATAACATTTGTTTGTAAAGATAGCACAAGATGCCGGCGGAAGTCTGGCGCAACGATATGAAGAGGTCACGCGTGGATATTAAATTTAATATTTTGAAACACGTGAGGGTATCTTTTGAATTTGAAGCACCCCTAGCCACGTAGAGCTGAACGAGATTCGATTGGATTGGTTGAAGTGAGAGGCCGGAATATACAATGTATCTCATTGGAAAATTAGACGGAACACAGCTGGAATTTGAACTGAGGATTGTGAGATATAATGTAGTGAAATCAAAGTCAGTACACACACTGCAGCGCAAACGTCAGACTAGCGACTCCTAAAAGCCAGAAAGAAAAAGGAGACATTGGACTTAGAAATTCCACAACTATAAGTGACAGATCGATTATTGGGCAACTTTGGCATTTACAAGTAAACCCGCACTTTTTAATACAAGACTGTAAACTTAAAAGGACTACAACTTCATTACAAGACTGGAACCTAGGAATTTGATCACACGTCATAGGGGAATTAAACAACAAAAGTTTTCCCAGGCCAGGATTTCGCAGAACACCCGCCGTCAAAGGAATTAACTCTAATTTCCAGACCTAAGTGGTTTCGAAGCATCTAATACAGTGCTGTGTCCAGTCTAAATCTGTGCAAGGAGATTGTGTATTCCCAAAATTTTGGGGTAAGTGTAAACAATTTATTTACTAATGTAAGTTTTACAGGTTTCTTGCTAAGGGGTTATATATGAGGCTGGTAACCTCAACATATGAAAAGAGTATATTCATGAACCACTACTGAAAGAGCTGGTGATTGTTTCTGACTAGTCGTGCGGAAACCCGACAGCAGAGGTGACCCAAGGACTCCGACTGGAGCAGTAATGAGTAATGATTACATCATGTGTACCTCAAGTGTAGCATATCATTTTTGAGATGTATGCAACTCGTTAATGTTAGTTCAGACACAAATCATATTCTCACTGTCCAGATACATATTACTCGTTAATCCTCAGAGATATATTGGTGAATTTTAACCATGTTCTCGGAGTTACGTTGTGCGTGCTCGAGAACAAAATTCTTCTGAGAGTTTAACATTGGTGGGCGGACAACGGGAACGTGAGCCTGTTAGAGTGCTCCAAACAAATGTACTTAGCAGAAGGCATTTGTTTTTCTATTTTTCTAAAGTTCGTGGTTGCAAGCCATCAGACGATGTGTGGTACTAACGCCGCTAGTGTGAGAGAAAAGCATCCACCCTAACCGCCTACAGTGGAAGAGAGTGTGGAGAAGGCTTTCGTCATCACATAATTGATGAACCACAGCTGCAGGACTCAGCTAGAGTTAAGTTTATTGTAAAATTGGCGAAAGCAACGAACTTTTGATAAATACTCACCTACGTCTCCGTGACGAACACTTGTATCTAAATTTCACCAAAATTGTCCATATTTATTTTAACTGTTAAAGACTAATGCATTATTAACATTGTTACATGTTGTTTTAAAACTAAACAAGCATAGTCGCTCCAGTTTTTTATATGCATGAAAAAACGTATGAGCCAGAATATTAAATATATTTCGAAGAGGGATTTCGTTGGATTATACCAACTGGGGGCTTGAATGGGCTAAACCATTGCTTAAATCCTTCACAAAAGGCGGCGGACCAGATATAATGCGTTAACAATTGTTCAGCCCAAAGCAACATTGTTCGCGACTTCTGGAAATATATTGTGAAAGCTCCCTTAAGGTAGAAGTGTCATTAATCTTCTATCAACATCTCTGCCAAGAGTAATCTTGCGCGCAGGTAGATATCTTGGAAGCCAATATTAGATACCCTTGAGTTTTGGTCACTGTTGGACAACTACTGCAAAGCAGGGGAGTGTCGTACGGCAGGTTAATTGTTTTATTTGGCCCGTCTAAGTAGAGGTGATGTCGACAGATACGCGAGAAAAGGTATAGAAAATAGATTTCACAGGTGGTATATTGAGGGAAAGATATGTCTCTGGAGTGATTAAGTTATCTCCTCCAGCCTATCCGTACGACTGTACTATATTACCAGACAGCCTTTGACTCCCTATCAAGAATAGATTTGTTACTCTACACACACACAGCTATGTGACAACAAGACACACAAACGTGAAAAACTACGGATAAATGGGTATGGGTCTGACCAACACACAAAGGTAAGTTTCTTTGTAGTTTATTATCATTAAACTCGACAACATCAAAATATCTAAAGAAAAAGATCAAAGAGTCATTTACATGCACATGAAATAAAGCAGAAAAGTGCACCCTCCCCGAATGGAGAAAAAAACCCAAAATCATTAACCCAAAGGTTGAAAGTTAGCACTCTGTTACAGAATAAACAGTATTGGTACACTATGAGACCCAGTAAAGTAAACAAAATTTAGACAAATCAGATATATTGATAGTTTTCCCACAAACAAGGAAAAATACTCATACACTCTCTCATGCAGTGGCCACCCTCACACTCTTACCTAATTGCCTGGTATGGTAGGTCTGTAATATCCCTTGGTATTGTATTGACCAAAGTTTTCCATTTTGGACATGTGAATAAATAATTGTGTAAAGATGATGCTACATGATAAACGAGTATATAGTGAGATTGAGGGCGCAGCTACTTTGTAATTTCATCTGTGGCAATTCTAATGTTGGTAAATACCACTCGGGCCTGCCCGTTATTCTCATTTCAGTATTTTTTTCTAATTTATAAGTAATGATTTGATGCTGATTGTTTGAGTTTCGCCTGCTACCACAGTAGGGAGGGGCACTAGGGAGTGTGAATATTTTAGCTTTAGACGCTGCGGTGCGATCGTCGCTCACGCGTCTTGGAGAGCGATTCACGCATGGCTGAGTTTACCTGCGTGAATAATACAGCAAGAGCGGAGGGGGAGTATGGTGGTATGTTGTGATTTTTTATCGAGTGAGAGAAGACGGGGGTGTGGGCTGATCGAGTTAACGAACGTAATTTGTTTGTAAACATTAGAGATGTCTTTACCGTGTTTGTGTATTTCAGAGCTTGGTCAACCTGTTATTGTGCTCTCTTGTTGGGTACTAAGCAACCCTCCAGAAATATACTGGGCATTGTAATAACGTGCCTCTTTGAGGTTATCTCTACTGCCCTCGCATTACCAACCACCAGTTAATACACAGATATCCCGGCCGGCCAACCGGTCTGCCAGTCGCTCAGCCTACCAGGCGGTCTTCGTGGATTATTTACCCACCGCCTATAACAAATCGCCAGTGCCTACGGGCCATTGCCGTCGCTGTTTAGTCTTCGAGGCAATACTGTCAGACCCATTGACAGCCAGTAAACCCGGAGTAGATTGGAATATTCTGCAGAACGACTAGCCACCTTGCCAGTCAGAGTCACTTACCTGAAGTTCAAGTTCTTTATCCAACAAACAGAGGGGCATCCCTTAGGGCCCTCATATATATTGGTTGTGCCAGCAGTGATCATTATTGCTCGGCCGTTTTGATTTAGCAGTGGGTGCAGTTAATTGCACTAGTGTTGTCTCTTTTCACACGCGCCCTGGAAAGTGGGTGTGCGCTTGGATTTATTGAACAGCCATTCAACGGGGAGCTTATCTCCACATCATTTAAATAACAACCTTCAGAGGAATTGTGTTAGTGCTTTTTCTTGTGCCGGATTACTTGCATACCAGGATATTTTGCTTAAGACTGGAGAGGCCGTTTTAATCACTGACGACTGGGGGCCCCTTATCAACTAGATAACCTGAGTAGTGAGAAAGTATATGGGAGTTGTTGTGGGTGTGAGACGGAGACATTTGCTAGTGTGATTTGAGCGAAGTGGTGTGATAGTTTTTTTTTCTTCTGTGGTTGTAATTTATTAGCCTTCAGAGATTGTGAAGGCATTTTCTTCTGATTTTTCTTTGATTCATGTTGTGGTTGTCCTTAATAAACATAGTTATATATGATCGGTGGTCAGAATCTCTTCTTTTCTAACTGTCACTTGATGTTTGCTGTGTGTCCTTACTGTAGTAGATTATTCTATTTAGCATTTGGAGTACGGGTGAGATATTGACATATTAAACACAATCGGAGTATGATGAAGAAGTAACCCGTTAGAAATCAGAATATATATATCAGGGCTACTTGGAATTCCAATTTTGCTACTTTTAAATTGTTTTCTCGCTACTTTTCTTGAAAATATCTGGCAACCTTGCGGGTATCAGTCAACGTCTGCCGCTAAAGGAATGGATTCTTACCCCTTGCGGTAATTGCAGGCTCCTGCGTTCTTCACTCCATTTTTGTGCGTGTGTGTGTATGTGCGTGCGCGTACGTGTTACATCTAGAAGGTCGTCGTCTTTAACGTCTTCTTCCTTTTACTTCTTATTCTTTACATTTAAAAAAAAATGTTTGCCCTCCTTTTTTGTGTGTGCAGCGCTTTTTTTTCCAACCAAAGACATTTATCTTTCAGTTATACCAGGCCCTTTTTTATTCATTTATAAGTTCATTTATCCATTACTTGTAATCACCCTGGGAATATAAGCTCACAACAAATATTACCTTTTGATATAGAATAAATTATTTCCTGGCAGTCTTGATGTAGATATCATTTTGTTTGATCCACCCCTTTCTGATTGTCCCAGCGGACTGGTTTCTGCCCACTGTAGTAATTACAGCCCCTTGCGATATCTACACAATTATCTTATGTTTTCTATAATAGGCTTTCTTCGTTGTCTTCTTGTTTCACGTCTAATTATTTCTCCTTTCATACAAACAGTAGCAGGAGAGTTTTATATAAATTCAAATAATAGAATAGTTTATATAAAATAACATTAGTAAACTTGAGAGCCTAGTAACACAATACCCGGGCTGAAACAGCAAGACTGTTAATACGAGACACTTTTCAAAATACATACCACTTTTGGGGCGGAAATGTGTCTTCCATTGTTGTAAATAAAAATTTTAGAATATTCAAGTTATCTCGAACAGCTTTCCTATCGTGAAGTGTGAAAATCACCGCAGTGCTTTAGAATGACAAACGACGAAAAATGTTCTAAATTCCCGGTAGCAAGTCTGACGAATGACTTGTCGCGCCAATTTTGAAAAATACATCTGCAGGATATCCGGCTGCAACCACAGACCATAAATCACGAACGAACACCCGTGCTGTTGTTACCATGGGACCGCTTCTGCCCATATTGTCAATTATCATTATATTTTTTCCCCGCGACAAGTCCGGAAGGTTGTGCATTTTGCAGACCCGTGAATTGGGAACGTGTGATGTCACAGTATATCACCGACTCATTATTCTGAATTGCGCAAGCTGTCACAGAACGTTTACACCAGAAGTGCCGACTATTTTTGTTTGCTTTCCGGTTAAAAAGTCATGAAACTAATGAAGGTAAATGAGGGAGATGTTCATGTACGTTTATGAAAAGACTTCTGATAGAACCATTTGGGAAACGTCATTGAGAACTACCATAAATGTAAAGAACTCTTGGTTAAATAATAAGTTACAAGAAAATGAAAAATCAAATTACAGTCAGATTTACAAATGAACAATATACTAGAAACACGGGCCGTTTCGGGGTAACTTTTCGTCGACCACTGTCACAAATAGAAAACAAAAGATGGGAAATATAGAAAGGCTGTGCCAAAATGACAAACGGACAAGACAAACACGTCGAAAAATTAATAATATGTTAACAAATAAAAACATACAGAATAATGAATTCTGAACCAAAAAGACAATAACTATAAAAACACACCAAAGAAAATCAAACGCAACAAAACAAACGTATTGCCTGATGATAAAGTCTAATCCAGCGATAAACCAATGTTACCCAACAAACGCTGTGGCGTGTACATTATTTATTTGATTTAGTACGGATAACTAAAATATAACATTTACTTTTGAACATAAAATATTGTAGTGTCATCACCAAATACTTAGGTATCCCATTAGACCAGCGTTTCTCAAACTTTTTACCCTGGTGGAACCCTTGAAATACTTTTTCAGAAATAATAATTGACAATGTTGTATAGTAAAGCTAATAAAAACCATTGGTCAAAGCAATATGAATAAAAAATATAGCATAAGACATAGTTTTATACAAGACTTTGAAAAAAAAAAAACCCCCAGTTGAGAAGCGCTGCATTAGATCAACATCTAAACTAGAGAACACATATAGATAAGCTGGCGAAGAGCTGCAGAGAAGATACTTAAAAAGCGAGCGTCTGATTGGCAGGACGGCTTGAGCGTTGGCTTCTCGTGGCAAACGTAACGGAATTCGAAACACGATGGCGCAACATTTCATTCCTTTCCGTTCCCTGTGGAACATTGGGCAGAAACAGTTGCTCTCCATCGATTTCTATTCTGGGCTGCCTTTTTCAGCTGTCCCCAAGTCATTCCAACTTCCTTAGCTTCCTCTTCCACTGTTCTTCTCCAAGTTCTCCCTGGCCTCCCCACACTTCTTTTCCCTTGTATTTTTTTAAATGTAAAACTTTTGCCTCGTTTTGGCGAGGCACGTCCCGTTCAACCTAGTCGGTTATATTAGGGCGCATGTCCAAATATAAAAGATCCTTAGGTCTAATTTTTTTTTAAAGTTTTGCCTCGTTTTGGCGAGGCGCGTCGCGTTCAACCTAGTCGGTTATATTAGGGCGCATGTCCAAATATAAAAGACCCTTGGGACTTTAAGAATGAAAGAGAGTACAAAAAATGGTTTAAGAAAGTTAAATAGAGTTGTTAAGAGACTATATGTCTTTGTTAAGGGGAAGTGAAATGAGCAGAAGAGTGTTTTGAGGGAAGGGAGGTAACTCCGATGGTCCCCTTTTGGGAGATGTAGCTTGGTGTTTTGGTTTGGTATTTCATGTGAATTCTAAATTATGATGTGACTGATTTGCATAGTAATGTTTTAGTAATAAGATTAAAGAAGATTGTATAGGTTTTGAGTTTAATCAGCAAAGGGAGATGACTTTAAATTACGTCTCTTGAAAGGTTTTGGTGAGCGATCAAAAATAAACACGCACGAGAAAGTGTTGCAAGGGTGAACACGTTTTAGCAGAGAACGGGAAATGCAAAATTGGAAATAGATGAAGGGATCTGATTAGCATAGGATAGCAAGTTGCTATGTATAAAAGTTGTGTACTGGCGAGCGATTTTGGATGGTTCATTCTGGCGAACAAGCTACTGAAGGTGGTTGGTTGCTGTGGTCACAGTATTCTATCAAATTACGTTCGTATTTTGCCAAACCAACAAGACGCTCAAACGCCACCTTTAATAGATGATAGATAAAGACAAGAAAGACAATGTCGCCAGTTCAAGATTGTGTTAACAATTTGTCAAGACTACAAGACGAACAGGTATGTTGTGTTAGATGCAGAGACAATAGACAGTAGCTAGGGGCAGCGTAGAATAAGTTACTATTGATACAAATAAACAGCCCTGGTGGTTAGACCAGTCTTATATTAAAGATACATCGATTAGTTTCACAAGTCCTACGGGCCTTATCAAGTGTAGGAAACCAGAAGAAGAGAACAGTAAATGAGCTAGTAATCTTAGAGACAGAGTCAGACTATATGTAAGAAAAAAATGATGGAGTGAGAGAAGATTTATTTTCAAAAGTTGCCTATGAACATTGTTATTATGGAGGATGACCCGTCTCAGGGGAGGTTGGGCATGAATTATGATTTCAGCGGATTTGATGACTAGCTGTAAATAAACATCATCTTTGTTGTTCACCGCTGTTTGAGTGCAGTACTTTTCGCCAGATGTTCTCCATCCCATCATCTGTCTGTCGTGTGATGTTATATCGTCAAGATTTGTTTTAACATAGCATCATCAATACCTAGCTGCCCACTGCGGGACAGTGAGACGTGTCCCACTATACGACAAGTACCATCAACACTAACATCATCCGCTGTACGGCCACACCCTTGTGGGTTCCAGTCAAGGGCATCTCTGGCTATGCTTGATTGTTCTTTTCTGAGTGTATGCCCTATTCATCGCCACTTTCTTACACTTCAGCTTATCCGGCTTTAAATTGGTACCTGACTGTAGATAGGAAAGGCAAAAGCAGCGATGAAGGAAACTGGTCATCCCACATCTGGAAGCTGAACCTAGTGTAGATAAACTGGTCTCTATCACTTCACTCCTCTACTGTGGAACTACCTATACCTAAAAGGTAGTAAAACAAGCATCAAGGCATTGCTTATGATCTACATGTCATCAGTCACGGCCAAATGGACAATGTAAATATAACATACTGTCACATATGAATATTGTGCAGCAGTCTTCTTTCACTTTTGCCCCCCCCCCCCCTCCCCTCCCCCCGTCAAGTTTATTTTTTTATGCCACATGAACGACGGTTCCACTAGTGCAATAAACACGTGAGCTGTTTGAGCAATTAGCACGGTGAAACAGAGAGCGAAGCGCGGAGCATGGCGTAATTGATTCTTTTGATCAGGGGAACACACGGGATGAGTCCAGGCGTTTAACAGTCTCTTCGAAGAATCTAGGAGCGTTAAGTCTAAGGCGTACATTGAAGTGTTACACGTTCAGGGGAACTAATTTACTTCTAATGCTGATATTCGGCAAGGCGGAGATAATGAAAGACAAGTCAGAGATATTCAGCGGCGGAGGTGAAGAAATTTCCTTTCATACAGAAATCGAACGGCAAATTGGCCCGGGTCTGGAAGGAGGTGTGACTTTCGCATTGAGGAGAGATGGATGGGAATCTATCAATATATACCATGTCTCTCCAATAGCCATTATCAGTTGTTCAGAGATTTATCTGAAACCACTAGCTCGAATATTCTAGTATTTCTCGTACAGAGTGAAAATTATTAGATTTTCGTGGAGTGTTTCATTTTTCTGACTGCGGTAATTTATATTTCTAGCCTTAAGGGATTTAGTGTGTTTTAAGTTTCATTTTATTTCACTGAGATTTTCTGTGCTAATTAAATAACTTATAGCTAAATTTTCCAGCCATAAAGTAAATTTAATTACTCGCTATTTCTAAGTAAGAGACGTTTTAAATTGACTAGTACATACATTAAATAACTGTCTACTGACGGCATATATTATTTACTGATATCCATTTTATGTAATTTAATGAATGACTAGCGTTCATATCACGCGTTAAATAAACGACAGGTTAAGCTAGCCACGTGGGTTTGAAATCTAATTTATAACAGAGCGGTGAAGAGGTCCTATTTTAACACGTGTTAGATATGATATTGATAATTTGGTTAAATGTTTATATATTCTTTCCTATAATCTAGGCTGATCAAACCTGAGTACTAGCGGCTTTCTTATGGCCATATGAACTTACGATCACATGAACTTATAATATCATATAAGCATCCAGATATATTTAATATTGAAGAGCTTCTTGCTGTGACCTGTGCGGTCCTTTTACCTCCTTTTTTCATGAGAGAAACCAGAATAGAAATGTTAAATTATAATCTTAACTGGAACAGAACTATTACCAGATTTATTTATATCAATATCATCAGCCAGTTGTGGCGAAATATATTGTCAGCAACATTTGTGTAACTTACCATAGTGTCCCAGCCACTTGAAGCTAGACACCTAGGAACTATCTATGTTCTATTCATCCTACATCGGCGATCACCACGTATGAACCTTACTCCCACCAACTGAAGGCAGAGATAACTTATTGTATCCAGGACAAATTAAATCACCGACTCTAGCGATTCCCGTGAAATTTGCAGTCAGCAATTACGGCGAATCTGGGGCTGGATTCGGCACAACTCAATTTGAACAATACATATTCTTATTACTTATCAGTGTATTTCCTAGTAATGCCTGTAACAACTACTGGGGTAAGCATAAATCTGAAAGTGGCCACTGAATGAATGTGAATTGCATGAACGGAGAAAGAAACTTATGTCTTTGATTACCATCAGTACACTTATATGGTTTCTTCTTTCTGTCTCACTAATCTGAGTAGTCACAAGATAACTTACATTTAGAACCTGTTCTTTTCCCATACTGACTATCTCATAACTTGTTGTTAACCTTTTGATCTTTTGGGTAAATTAACCTCTGTTGGGATCTTCTTTCTTTTCCTTTACCAGAGGGGAGAACCTTTTTGATTAATTGTCATTTGTCTGTAAACCATGATCTATTGATGTATATGATTTATGTTGTTGTTTTCTATTGATAATAAACTTAATTAACCTTTAGTTATCGGGTCGGTCAACCCCTATCTATTATATGTTATTCATAGTTTGTTTTCACGTTCGTGCGCATGTGAGTGCAGTGTAACTTGTATTTCTTACAGGGAGAGAAAGTACGTCTGATTTAAAGTTAGTCGTCCAGATAGGCTGGATTAGATAAATTATTCTATCCAGAGACTGTCCTTTCTCTTACACGATCACCTCGTGATAAAACTATTTCTTACCCCTTACTTTCATATTGTCATCACTATCACCTCTGTTCAGAGCTGTATAAATAGCTATTACCTCTCTGATTAATTTACGACATATACTAGTAAACTTACCCGTCAAAATAATAACGGGGAAAAAGCTCAAGCTAACGTCTTAACCTTTCAACATCTGCAGCACATTTAGAAGACTGGAGAACACATTTTTATTGATTCTGAATGAAGTTATTTTACCCATTTTTGTAAAGTTCTGAGAAAAAAAAGTATACTTGCTGTTTTTTCAAAGGATGTAATTTATCCTCTTCTCTGTAGAAGGGGAATAACAAAATTATGTTATGTTTTTCTCAAGGGAATGTAATTTATCCACTGTTAAGGGAAAGAATCTAATGGAAAAAAAAAATAACATAAAATATATTGTATATTTTTTTACACTTTACTAGTTGACTATTTATTATTTAAAAATCTGCTTACAAATTATGTTCGAAAAAGATGCGCGCTATATTAAACATCGTACAGTTTCCTGCAAAGGCCAGAAGAGCTTGACTTTTAAATAATTTCCAGTCTGCAACAACAAGTTTGTGTGGGACGGGACGGATGTTCTTGGAGAATTATATATATATATATGTATATATATATATATATATATATATATATATATATATATATATATATATATATATATAATATATATATATATATATATATATATATATATATATATACAGTAGAACTCCATTTATCCGAACCCCATGGGACCGAGCATCGTTCGGATAATCAAAAGTTCGGATAATTGGATTACATAATGTATTGAGTACATGTACACATATTTCTAAAAATAATTAACCATCACAAGGAAAATACACTATAAAACATATTTACTTGTACTGTAATAATAATACCCACACTGTATTAGATCACTGTATCACCAAAATCTTTCATTACACTGCAGTGCATGTACTACTTGTACAGTATTTTTTTTTTTTTTTTTTTTAAAGAGAAATATTTTCAAAATAACATTACAAACGATTCAAAACCAGGCACAACTTACGTATACATGTACTTGCACAGATGTAGCCCACTATTTAAAATAATGAGGAATCCTCTTTTGCACCAAACTGGATAGTCTCCTTTTGGCTGCTATGTCCCGCATTCTCTTCAACAGCAGAATCTGTGTAGGACAGCTGTCATCTTCTTGCTCGTACCAAGCCATCGTTGTTTCTAGTGCTATAAAGGCCTCTTCAGGACTTGGTCGACGTTTTGTGTTATCTTCATAATTTACAAGTACATCGTGTACTTCTGAGGAGTCTTCATCATCGGTCACTACATGTATTTGGTTTTATTCTTGCACAAAAGACAACATTTCTTCGTCATTCAAAAACTGAAAACCAGAATCATTATCATCTTCTAGCCACAAGTGTGCATCATCTTTGTCACAGTCCGAAAATCCGGGCATTGCTTGAAACAGTTCCATAACTTCATTTATACAATCATCATTTGTGTCCACTGCAGTAGTTTCATTGCCTCCTTTTTTCCCAAGCAATCTATTCCAAGCCTTGTTGAGATTATCTTGTGACAGGGTGGTCGAAGCATCAGCTAACATATAGCAGCAGTCTTTGAGATTAAGCTTTTTGGAAAACGCCACCACACTTTCTTCATCTTCAGCCAACAATAAACGACGCAGGACTTCCTTCTTGTACATCTTTTTAAACTTTGCTATAACACCCTGATCCATTGGTTAAATCAGTGCTGTTACATTGGGAGGCAGAAAAATTACTTTAAAATTTGCATCAACTGCATTCAATGTATCCGTCTCTGAATGAGATGGTGCATTGTCCAGTAGAAGAATTACTTTTCCAGTTTTCTTTTCTTGTTCTCCCGACCTCTTCACCAATCAAGAAATATTTCACTATTCATCCAAGCACTCTTCTGTGCTTTGTAGCACAATGGGAGACATGTCACATTCTTTAAACAACGTGGTTTTTTGGGCTTTGCCGATCATTAGCACCGGTAAACGATGACTTCCACTGCAATTCGCGGCTATCAAAATTGTTACTCTCTCTTTGCACTTTTTAAACCAAGGAGCAGCTGCTTCGCGCTGAGATGCAAGTGATTTTTGAGGCAATGATTTCCAGTATAAGCCAGTATCATCGGCATTATACACATCATCGAGTGAATAACCTTCTTTTTCCAAAAAAAAAAAAAAAAGCCAAGAATGTTTCTTTAAAATTTTCAGCGGCAGTTGCATCGCTAGATAAAGATTCCCCTTGAATCTTCAATTCTCGTATGCCATGACGAGATTTAAAGTTTCTTAACCATCCCTGGCTAGCCTTAAAGTCAGGAGGACCGTCAAGTTGTTTATTGAACTGTAGTGCCTTTTCACACAATAGAAAGCCAGAGATAGGTTCCCCTTTGCTTCTTCTTTGCACAAACCATATATACAAAGCCTCTTCCAATTTCAAATCTTTCGCATTTCTCATGGTTTTACGTTTCTTCGACCCATTTTCACTATCCAATTTCGATGCAAAACTCATAATTTTATCCTTGTTATTTTTGATGTCAGAGACGGTAGCTTTCCCAACATTGAAAATCCGTGCAAGTGAAGACACAGTTTCACCTTTTCATAGTCTCTTGATAATTTCTGTTTTCGTTTCAACTGACAAAACATTGCGGTTCCTTTTATATGCTTTAGGCCTACTGGAAGATGCCATATCGCACAGAGAAATACTTGTACACCAAAATTATTCTGCTGTAGTAGCAGACACAATTATTTTAAGTTGAACTGTCTGTTTAGCCAGTGTTCTGCCTAGAACGCACACGTACACTGGATTGGTAAACCAGATATTAACTGACTTTATGATCTAACTGACTTCCTGTGCATAAACGACCGACCATTAGCCCATCCCATCCTCTACAAATTGTTTGCACACATTTGAAGCTTGTCGCATCAAAATATTCAGAAATATAGTCTAACGTGACTGGTGGCGCCTGATTTTTTTTTTTCTAAAAAAAGTGTTCGGATAATTGGGTGTTCGGATAATTGGGGTTCGGATAAATGGAGTTCTACTGTATATATATATATATATATATATATATATATATATATATATATATATATATATATATATATATATATATATATATATATATATATATATATATATATATATATATATATATATATATATATATATATATATATATATATATATATATATATATATATATATATATATATATATATATATATATATATTTATACATATATATATATATACTGAAGCACATTAAAAACGCACCACCTGTATAATCCAGGAACAGAGTGTGAAATGTAAATATAAGTGTTTACAAGTTTACATATTTGGAATCTTAATTCATTTTCCTATGAATCCATGCTGGTCATTAATTTGTACATTTGATTGTTATGAAATTAATTGCATTCTGTGCAGGCAAGGGAGAAAACCAAAAATACAAAAAAATGCACGTGCGTTATCCTGCTGGAGAAGCTGCAAGTCTGGATAAATTGTGAACGCAGGAGCAACCAGTGCATCCAGAACCTCATCTCGATATGTCACAGCATTAACATTTCCACAGAAGACGTGAAGAGGCAAGCGATGGTGAAAACTGAATCATCCCCAAATGTGAATACTGCCACCTCCAAATCGGTTGACACAGCAATCTGCAAAGCGCTCTCCACACCATCGCCAAATCCGCATACGTCCATCAGCAAAGGATATGTTGAATCTGCTCTCGTCTGTGAATAGGACAGCATTCCACTGCAGTCTTGTCCATCTGACATGTTGCTCTTCCCATTGCAGGCGCTGCTGACGATGTCTGTGAGTCAAGTTTGGCCCAACATAAGGTCGTCTTGCAGTAAGGCCTGTATCTCTGAGTCGTCGTATGACTGTCATTCAAGAGACTTGCCCATGTCTACCCACTATTGCTCTTGCTGTTTGACTTGCCGGGAGAGTACGATTCCTTAGGTAACTCAGCACAATATGACGATCTTGCGCAGGGGTAGTAACTCGTGGTTGGCCACTCCGAAGTCTATCCCGGGCACTGCCAGTGGTTCCGTAACGTTCATTGAGACGTACAATAGTGCTGTGGTGGCAATTCATCCTTCTGGCAATGGCCCGCGAGCTCATTCCGGTCTCCAACATACCAATGGCTCGTTGGCGGTCGTTTTCAGATAGTCGTGGCATTTCAAGCACATGTACTGGGTGTTTTGTCTCAACGGCCTTTTTATACCGAGTATACTGCCACAACGTGTACACATTGTCAGGGTCATAGCTGTTGGGAATCGTGTTGCACGTGTAACTTTCATCGTTTTCATGTAGTCTGTACACAAACCCATGGGTTGAATCATGCACTTTCCATTCCAGCAGCCATTCGCTCTCTACCTCTTGGCAAACACGGGGAAAATCCATTCCTACACTTTTTTTTTCCAGCTTCTCGACATCAGTATATATAATAGTGGTGCGTTTTTAATGTGCTTCAGTATATATATGGAGCCGCGCTGGTGTAATGGTTACAACGTTGCGCTAGCGACCAGGTTTTCAAAGTTCAAGCCCGGGCGCTGTCGTTTGTAGGAGTGTCATCGACCGGGATTTAACTGAATAACCTGACCGGCTCCTGCAGATAAACCCTCTGTGGATGGGAAGGAGCGAAGCTCCTGACCGGGTTGGAAGGAAAGTCCACTGGCTCCCCAGCCTCGCAATGACATGTCATTAGGCCAAAATATATGTAATGACGTAATACCTCTCAGCAACAAGAAAACATTGGACAGAACATAGCACCAAACGCATGCACTATTACTGAAGCCACAAAATCAAGATCACTAGAATCACTTAATGTAGCCTTAGGAGTAATGCTCCTCAGGTTGAGAAGAAAGGAACTAGAAGTAAATTACATGGACAAAGCAATACTAAACAAAATTCACTCAATAAATTTGTGAAATATCACTCAACAATTTGGAACTCAGCATTAAATCCTATCAGATATCCAATGGGATGGAAGAAATAGAAATAAACATTAGACGATCATGCATGCACAGAACTGTAGATGTCAGTATGTTCTAGTGGTACTGCCACGGGAACTCAAGAGACAAAATTTCGATTATCATCTTGTAAAGAAATTAACAAAAAGAGAGAACAAAATCTCATAAAACATAACAAAGAAATACATACATCAAAATAATAACAGAGTAAAGTAAAGGATCCCATTACACGCCCATTGAGGCATATTGGGAATATGGTGTTAGGCCCATATTTTCTTGACCATCGGCACACTATGGGTGACGTGGTCAACATCACGCCGGCCGCCTTAACCTTCCCAGAGTTGCTCTGGTACCCAGTTGGGGCTGGGTCGACCCAGGAGCCGTTTGCGGCCTAAAAGAATCCCACCTCATCTGGGGATCGAACCATAGACCACTGAGCTAGGAAGCCAGTGCACCAACCACTATGCTACCGCGGCTCCAATATGAGGACCCTGGAATAAGGCATATATTTCCCAGAATGAAATATAAAGACACATTTTAGTTTAACTGAAAGCACATCTATCTTCATGGTAGAAACAGTGCGATAATAAAAGCACTATAAATAATTGCAGACTGTTCTTCCCGCAGGGTAAGGTAAAGGATCCCGTTACACGCCCATTGAGTCATATTGGGAATATGGTGTTAGGTCCGTATTTTCTTGACCATCGGCACACTACGGGTGATGTGGTCAGTATCTCGCCGGCCGCCTTAACCTTCCCAGAGTTGCTCTGGTACCTAATTTTTTAGGCTGGGTCGACCCCGGAGACTCTCACCGATCCAAGCTCTTAGAAAAATACACGTATGTAGCTAACTGTACATAGCAGAGAGGAGGTATTGCAGCTTAGAACATAACTAAATGACAGTACTACTAGCACTGATACCTTCTCTTGTGGAAATAGAAGGAAATGAGACTGCAGGAAAAAAAGAGCGAAAGATAGCATTTTAAAACCAAATAAACATAGGTTTGGGCAACAGATAAATAAATAGAATGTTATATAT
The DNA here is from genome assembly GCA_024509875.1 of Oreohelix idahoensis. Classification (NCBI taxonomy): domain Eukaryota; kingdom Metazoa; phylum Mollusca; class Gastropoda; order Stylommatophora; family Oreohelicidae; genus Oreohelix; species Oreohelix idahoensis. Next base: position 167,794 of record JAMPIV010019879.1, on the reverse strand, counting down.
ATATATATATATATATATATATATATATATATATATATATATATATATATATATATATATATATATATATATATATATATATATATATATATATATATATATATATATATATATATATATATATATATATATATATATATATATATATATATATATATATATATATATATATATATATATATATATATTGTAATTAAGTTAAAATTAATATATGTTTCATTATTTTAAACCTCCTAGCACCGACACAGTACCGAGACCAAATCTTAGAAATGGGGCACCCTCTTCCCTTTAGCAGACATATGGGACAAAACGCCACAGTACAACGAATATCGACTCACTATTGGTGGCCAGGAATGAACACTGACATTATCAGATACGTTAACTCCTACACCAAGTGCCAACGTGTGGCACCAAAACATTGGACACCCCCAGTTCCTATGGGAGAAATGCCAATAGTGGGGACTCCATTTAAACGGGTAGCAATCGACATTATAGGACCCCATGAAAGGACTAAACGAAGGAACAGATTTATCCTGACCTTAGTCGACACCTGCACTATGTGGGCCGAAGCTATACCGCTAACATGCACGGATTCCAAGCATGTCGCAGAAGCCATAGTGCAGATTTTTACATGGCTGGGATTTCCTCAACAAGTTTTGACGGATAACGGATCCCAGTTCCGTAGCCTGTTAATGGAGGAGATCTTTAAGATCTTGAGGGACCAACACATCTACATCAGCCCCTACCATCCGGCCGGAAGTGGGTTAGTAGACCGTGTCAACGGAAGCCTCACCATGATGTTACGTAAGCTGGGACAGGAAAAGCCAGAAGAGTGAGACCTTTTCATTCCTGCAGCCTTGTTCGGCTACAGGGAAGTTTCCCAGGGCTCTACAGGGCTACCGCCAGCTACGCTTTTATTCGGCAGACCTATTAAGGGCCCGTTAGACCAAAAGGCCAATTAGACAGTGGTCACAGCATTTAGTTATGTATCTGAGTTAAAGGAACGGCTAAAACTAGGATGGGACCTAGCAGCAACCAACCTTAAGCGCGCACGCCTGAAGCACGCTAAAAGATACAATAAAGCAGCTAAGGAGAGAGAACTGGAGCCAGGAGATAAAGTTTTGTTACTCCGGATGGCAAGGGCCGTTTCATTGATTCATTCATAACCCTCCACTCCCAAAGGAGCATAGGCCTTTAACAAACACATGCCAAGTCCCCCTGTCACGTGCCATCATCTCAAGTTCTTTCCACGTTCTCCTCATCATTTTCACCTCTGTTTCCAGCTTTCTTCTCCATGTGCTTCTCGGTCTACCTCTGCCTCTCTTGCCCTGGGGGTTCCAGAACAAGGACTGCCTTGTAATGCTATCAACAGGTTTCCTAAGTGTGTGTCCTATCCATCGTCATAGTCTTCTTCTCATCTCTTGTTCCACTGGTACTTGTCTAGTTCTTGCCCTCAGTTCCACGTTGCTAACCTTGTCATACCATTTTAATCCCTCTATTCTACGCAAGCACCCATTTATGAAAGTCTGTAGCTTTTTGGTTGTTGTCTTTGTTGTTCTCCATGTCTCAGAGCCATACAATAGGACTGACTTCAAATTTGAGTTGAAGATTCTTATTTTCGTGATGGATCCGATTTCTCTTGATCTCCATATATATCCCAGTGCAATGAAAGCTCCTCTTGCTTTTTTGTATTTTTAGTTTGATATCACTGTCTGTCCCTCCAACTTTGTCTATATTGTTGCCAAGATATGTGTACGATTCTACATTATGTAGTGGTGTTTCTTCAAGTTCAACCCTGTTATCATTACCTGCATTTATTCTCATTATTTTTGTCTTTTCCCTGTGTATTTTCAGACCCAGTTGCTGTGACCTCTCATTGAGTGTTTTCAATTTGTACTGCATCTGATTACGGTTATGGGACAGAAGAGCCAAGTCATCAGCAAAATCCAGATCATCCAACTGCTTAGTCAGAGTCCACTGGATTCCATTTCTGTTTGTTGTCGATGATCTCATAACCCAGTCTATTGCTAGTAAGAAAAGAAATGGAGACAAGAGGCATCCCTGTCGCACTCCTGTTCTTATCCCAAACGGTTCTGTAAGCTGTCCTTCGTGAAGAACTCTGCATGCCATGTCTTCATATGTTTTCTTGATTAAATTAATGATCTTCAAGGGAACTCCATAATGCCTCATCAATTTCCAAAGTGATTCTCTGTCTACACTGTCAAATGCCTGTTCGTAGTCCACAAATCCGATGTATAGTGGCGAATTCCATTCCAGACTTTGTTCAACTATTATTCTCAAAGTGGCGATCTGGTCTGTACATGATCTGTTTTGTCGAAAACCTGCTTGTTCATCTCTCATTTTCTTGTCTATGGACTCTTCTAATCTTTCAAGGATAATCCTGTTTAATACTTTTCCTGGCACTGATAGTAACATTATTCCTCTATAATTTGTGCACTCTTGTAAATTTCCCTTCTTAGGCAACTTAACCAGATATTCTTCCTTCCATTCTGCTGGTATCTCTTCCTTTTCTCAGACTTTACCAAGTAATTTATATAACATCTCTGTAGTCGTGTCGATATCTGCTCTGATGGCCTCTGCTGGAATGCCATCAGGTCCAGAAGGCTTTTCCATCTCTTAGAAGCTTTATGGCTTTCTTTATTTCTTCCTTCGTTGGTCTTTCACCGTTAATTTGTAGCTCTTCTTTTCCTGGCTGGCTGGATGTCCGGGGGGTTTTGTAGAGCTGGTCTATTGAGAAGGTCCTCAAAATATTCTGTCCACCTCTTCATTTGCTCTTGTATATTGCTGAGCAGTTTTCCATTCTTGTCTTTTATGAGGCAACTTGTTTGCTTGTATTTCCCTGTTAGCTTCTTTGTGCAGCTTTACAGTTCTCTCATATTTCCTGTGGCCGCAACATCTTCCTTTAGTCTCTTTTGATACTTATTTTTACTTCTTTGTTTGCTTCTGTGTACACTTCTTGAGCCTTGGCTTTGGAACTTCTGGTATTGCTTGGGTTTAAATCTGCTTTCTTGTTTTTTCTATCTTTTATCTTATTGATGGTTTCTGTTGTTATCCCTGCTTTATGTTGTCGTTCCCTTTTCCCAGTATTTATTCACATGTCTCATTCCATACAGTTTTGATTTGCTGCCAATAGTCTTCTGTATTCTCTACATCTTCCAGCCATTGGAGCACTTGGAATTTGTTGGATATTGTGACCGCAAATTTGTCTCTTGTTTCTTGATTTCTTAGATGTCCTACATTAAATTGTTGTCTATAATTTTGCATTGTTGCATATCTCTTGAGTTTCATTTTTACTTTGGCTATCAGAAGGTGGCGATCTGATGCCACATCTGCTCCTCTATATACTGTCGCAGAGAGATTTATGATTAATAAATTTCTATATCTTTTCTTTATTCTACCCGTGTCTTCTACTTTATTATCGCTCTTTTATCCTTTCTTTTTTCGCATTCGTCTGATTGTGAAAAATAAAACTCTCCCATTCATACCTTCACCTGTCTCTTTTCTTATTTAGCAACGCATTTTTATTGCTGTTTAGCTAAGTCCTAGAGGAGACCGTATAGTGTGAAATTCGTTCTCGACAGACATGAGGACAGACATATCGTCTAACATTTTTCATCTGACACGAAGCTTCTACGGTTAAGTTTCTCGGTGTTAAGTGTGAAAGGCGCCAACATGCATCGCTGGGAAATGACCATAGGTAGCTGCAAGTGTGAAACGCGTCTGGCAGTTTCAGTGCCGTCGTCTGAGTTTTATGTAGGTGTTAAGACGGGAACTATTTCGGGTTTTCGAGATTAGGAAATCATTTCTTTTCATAAGATATAAACCCCAGTAGTTTAGACTAAATTCATTCAGTACTCCGCAGTCAAGACTAGAAACATCCAGCGTTCGATACCTAAGATCTCTGTTGATAGAAGCATCATTTAGTTGGTCGATCGCCATCTAGCTTTCGATTCCTAAGATCTGTTAATAGAAGCATCATTTAGTTGGTCGAATTGGATATAGTTCTTAGTAGTTCTGTGTTGAGGTAATATTATATATCTAGTATTTTGTGAGTGATTTAAGTGGTAAATCGCCTATTTTATTTTCACTAGTTAGATTTCTGTGCAGAAGGATTAAATTATAAGTCTGTTATATTCTCTAGTTGACGTGTTACAGTGGAAAGCAGTATAAATTATTATTTCTAGCTTAAACTCATGCAGCTGTAAATAAAATTTAATTAAATTGCTAGTAACCAGTCCGAGTATATTGTAACTAACTTATAACTGCACTGAGTCATCATTGAGTATTGACGGAATACGTAGGTATTTCTAATTCATGATGATTGATTTTTTTTAAACGATCATAATTATTTCCCGGGAGCTTTAACGTTAAGACAAGCTCTACGCTTGCAGTTATAATGTAAGTTAAAACCGAAGCGAATATTATGGTTAAGTATTTTGTACTTTTCTCTTCCTTATACAGTTTTGAGTCAGCCCAACTTTTACCAGCGGTTTTAGTACAACTGAGAGAAGAAACATTTTTATCTTTAACCACGTGAGTTTACAAGTTAACACCTGTCTGGCAGTGTGTGTGCCTCCAGAAATAGACAGAGTACAAATCTCACTAACGGTTGTAAAGACTAAATGCCTATACTGGGCCTTTGAGCCAGATTATATTTCTTCACAAACTCTCATGTACATGCAGCCCTGTGGCGAGAAAAATTACAAAACATTAACATTCCGACATTTTGACTACTTGTGGTGTGATCATTAATTATCTATTGAGAGAAGCTACCAACCGGTCATCTTCCTAAATAAGGGAAACCTCGTGATTCTGACACTGTGTGCCCGCTTAAATCTAATTCTTACCTGAACTGAGTAAATTGACACTAACTTAAATCTGAAAAGAAAACTATCGCATGAAGAGGACGCTCCCCGGACCCCTTGTGGATGAAACAAAAAATCTGCAGAGCTGGGATCCACTTCATCAAAAAGACAGACAGATTAAACGGTGTGTGTGTACTAACGTGCGCCAGACGGCGAACACCAGCAAGATTTTAGGTAAGAAAAGTGAGACAGGGGCCCCTGCTGAAAGAACAGAGTGAAAGCAGACTGGGTGATTCTTTTATAATATGATTCGTGCACCCACATTTTTTTTGTAATTTCATTTATGCAAATTGTTGCTAAATGCGGGTTTTCCTCTCTTAGGATAGATTAGGGTATACATTCTGTTTCTCAACTTTAGAGGGAAATCTGAGACTATAGTGTATATATCCGTGACTCTTTGGGGTTATCACGTTTCTTCTAACAGGATCGTGGGCTAAACATCGAGGGAAAAGATTACACCTATGGGTCTATTATACTTGTAGTAATTCATTACCTTATATGTATTTTCTATGCTTGATATTAACATTTATGTGTTGTGGTAAATTTTCCTTATGTTAATAAATTTACATAAACTTTATTCAAGCGTGTCGGTCAGCTCGTTCCAACATATCTATATTCCATTGTTATAGTTTTTCCACGTCTGTGCGTCTAACTGTAGTCACTTATGTGTGGGTGTATGTGAGTGGATATATATATTAATATATATTATAATAGACTGTCTGACTCCTCTAGATCTGTTGTAGAAGATAGGCTGAAAGAGAGAAGATTCTCGATTTCAGGGACAGACTCTATTAATTTCTCCATCTCACTCGTGGAAATCTATTTCTATTATTATCTCTCACTGTTGCTATCACTTATTCTAATCTATTCAGAAGTGACCAACCCAAGTCTTAATTTCCCTATTAAAAATCTACGACATATACATTTACATCCTGCAATGATGATCTAAACTTCTTGTTTATGCATATATGATCAGTCTGATTTTCTGTTCTATGGTCTGGTGATATCCATGTTGCCTTGTGTATTCTCTTATGTGGAAACATGCTTCCTCCTAGAGCCAGTTGATTTGAAGCACAGAAGTTTGAGAATAGTTCTCCATTTTCATTCATTATTCCTAGCCCATGTTTTCCCATGACTTCTTCAAATCCGGTGTTGACTGTACCTATCTTTGCATTCATGTCACCTATCAAAATTGTGATGTCTCTTTATTTTACTTTTTCCATAATTTCCTGTAGTCTAGTATAAAATGCTTCTTTCACAGACTCTTCTTTGTCATTAGTTGGTGCATAACATTGGATGACATTTACATTTATTTTCTTTTTAGCTGTTTTAAAAGTAGCTGTTATTATTCTGGGTCCAACAGCTTCCCATTCAATGAGTGCTCTCTGTGCTTCTTTAGATAACATAAGAGCTACCCCTTCACTGTGTTGTGAACTTTCGTCTTCATGTCCTGAGGACAGCACCAATTCACATGTGATGAGTTTTTTCTTGTCTACCCCCTTCCACTTTGTTTCACACATTCCCAGAACCTCGATTTTATATTTCCCTCATTTCTGCTGCTACTTGTGCCACTTTCCCTTGTTCGTTTAATGTCCAAACATTCCAGGTGCCAAATCTGGAAGTTCTCCTAGAAGAAAGAAGGTTAGTCAGTAACACAGACTCCCTTCGGCTTTCTCTGTGTTGCATCATACGCCTCCCTGCGAGAGGACCTTCCCCTGTCTTGGATGGCTGTGTTTTATTTTCCTTAATTAACTTGTCCATGTTTGTTGAAGTTTTTTGTGGTTTAAATTTTTTATAGGATGGGGTAAGCAGCCCCATGCCCAAGCCTCCTTAGTCGCTTTCTACGACATGCATGGCAGGGAACAGTGTTAATATTCTTTGCTCCCCTTTCGGGCCCGGTAACAAACTGCGCATCGGAAGGCAAGGGCCGTTTACCGTAATTAAAAAGATCTCTAGAACGAACTACAAGATCTCTATTAAAGGTAAGAAAAAAGTCTACCATGTAAATCTGTTAAAGAAATACCTGGAAAGACCGGTGCCTTCCCCCGAACATCTTTTGGCAGTCGTTATAGCAACCAAAGATGACGGAGATGACGAAAGTTGTATGGAATACCCACTGCAACAAACGGAGTCATATAAGGACGTTAAATTCGGCGATACCCTCTCGGAAGCTCAACAAACAGAAACGAAGGCGCTATTGAAACAGTTTTCAGCTGTCTTAACGGACATACCTGGTCTTACACATCTCGTAGAGTTTGATATGAAACTGGCAAACGAGACGCCTGTAAGAACCAGAGTTTATCCGATCCGGTATGCGAAAGCAGACACCTTACGTGGAGAAATAGACAAACTACTACAAGCTGGGATTATAAGCGAGTCCACATCTCCTTATAGCTCAAGCGTAGTACTGTTACAGAAACCTAATAAGGAAGTTCGGCTGTGTATCGACTACCGATTACTCAACACAGTAACAGAATTTCAACCCAAACCACTCCCAAGCGACTCAGAACTGTTTACCAAGCTAAGCAAGGCAAAAAATTTTCTCCAAGATTGACCTGAGTAAAGATTATTACCAGATACCAGTCAAGGAAGAAATAAAACCCCTGTTAGCCTTTAGCACCAACGAAGGACATTATACTTTTAATGTTATGCCTTTCGGTTTACACAATGCACCAGGAGTCTTCACCAGAATGATGAGAAAGCTTTTGGAACCCTTGCAAAATCCAAATATTCACAATTTCACGGACGACATACTTATTGCAACGGATAACTACGAAGAACATATTGCTACGGTCGCTATGCTCCCTCAGGAGACTAAAGGAAGCCGGGTTGACCGCCCGACCTAGCAAATGTTGAATCGGCTTTGAAAAACTTGACTTCCTTGGTCATACAATTTCTCAAGGTTGTATGTGGCCCGTTGCGAAAAACAACCTTGAAAATACGTTCAGCAACGAGGCCAAAAACAAAGAGAGACACACGTTCATTCCTTTCACTTTGCGCGTATTACCAAAGGTTTATCAAATACTTTAATGGCCTTACAGCGCCACTCACTGACCTCACGCGGAAAGGAAAAACCGATAAGGTTGTTTGGACCGCAGATTGAGAAAACGCTTACGTCACTCTGAAGGAACAGCTGTCTAAATATCCCATTCTAAGGTTACCCGATCTTAAGACACCTTTCGTCTTGCGCGTGGACGCCAGCGGAAATGGAATAGGATCAGCATTGCTGCAGGTAGACGACAAACATACTCACCTGTTGTTTCCAGTCGCTTACGGGAGCAGGAAGCTAAACACAGCTGAGAAAAACTGCTCGACTGTTGAGAGAGAATGTTTGTCACTCGTGAACGGAATCAGGAGACACCATGAATATTTATTTGGAGTTTTATTTACAGTACAAACTGACCATGCTCCATTGGCATTCCTAGGAGCCAATACGGATTTTAACGCAAAAATTATGCGTTGGGCTCTATTGTTAAGCGTGTACTCGTTTAAAAGACAATACATACCAGGGAAAGAAAATGTAGGAGCAGATTTTATGAGTCGAAATTGGAGCAACGAGGAGAATGATGCAATTGAGGATAACCATCACTCGGTAGCTACGGATGACAGTAGCTCTGTTTCTATAAATGAGATATTAATGGGTTTCACATCTTCAAGCCCAGACGTACTGTGACGTGTAATGGAAAAAGAGTGTACAGCAATCGGACAGCCTATGGCAACCTTATAGCTGCTCTCTGATTTGCTAGCTAAACCATGAATCAATACCCATTGTCTATTTCTGCAACGTAGCGTTTTGGCCCCTCGAAAAGCAGTTGCTGGGAGAATTTTTCAGGCCATAAATCGAGGATTCCTCAGCAAGAGAGAGGTTGGTAAGAAAACGAAGATGACTGTATACCATTCCACCTATGTCCCAGTCTTGACATATGGATGCGAGTCATGGGCAATGACTACAACCCACAAAAGCCAGACCCAAAGTTCAGAAATGAGGTATCTGAGGAAGGTGGTTGAAGTAACAAGAAGAGACATGGTCCGCAACCAGACGATACGTAAAGGCCTAAAATCCCACCCCCTGCAGACCCAAGTAGAACAGTCCCAACTAAGATGGTTTGGCCATGTCTGCAGAATGGGAGAAGATCGGCTACCACGACAAGCATGGGAAATACAGAGCCAGGGATCCAGACCCCCAGGACGACCCAGAGTCCGCAGGGAGGACAACATTAGACAATCTTTGAAGTACCGAGGACTAGAATGGAACCAGGCCAGGAGGAAGACAGCCGATAGGATAGTCTGGCGCTCTCTCTTCCAAAACCTCTACACCTCACGGTAGAAGGGGAATGACCAAGTAAGTAAGCATTTTGTCCCGCCTACTTTGTTTCAACACGAGCTAACGCAATGTTTACAAACTGCGTGACCTGTCAGTCATAACAGGAAAGCAAATCAGGCTGTGTTTACCTCGCCCTCACGCGAGCATCTGTCAAGCATAATAGTTCTCAGACAGGCTGGCACATGGGAAAGACAAAAACACAGACCCTTTGAAGTTCGTACTCAGGGGAGTTAAAAACCCCTGGGCTCTTTGATCTTCAGAAGCGGGCACCTCCGAAATTGGCGAATATCTTCCTGAATGGCGAGGGACACCTGTCTCTGTACAAGAAAAATAGGGATACTCACGTAAAACAAGACTGAGGCTAAACATACTAACCTGAGATTTCGCCTTGAGTAATAGCGGGCGTACGAAAAAAAAGAAATATATATATATATATATATATATATATATATATATATATATATATATATATATATATATATATATATATATATATATATATATATATATATATATATATATATATATATATATATATATATCTGCAAGGTTTTGCAAGGTCCAAAAGTAGGTCGCCTCGTATAAAATATGAGCAGTATTTATAGCTAAATAACATGTGCAAGTATGAAGGCATTCTGCCGTGTAACATTTCATGCACAAACAGGAGATCTTGGAAGAAGAAGAATTTTTAAAGAGGAAGAACATTCAGCTGTGAAAATAGCTGAGCACTGGGAATGTTATCATTCAAGCAAACAAGTCGTAGCGCCCTCTTATGTAGGGATTCTAGGCGTTTCAAAAACGACATTAATCTTTGAAATTGTCTGAACTCAGCTGCGAGTGGAATTTGTTAACTGATAGGAGGAGTATGGAACCACCGTGTGCCGTTTAAATTTAATCAGGACTGACGGAGTGGAGAAGAGATCGTCTTGTCCCCGTCAGTGTGTGTAGATATAGGATTAGCATATTTTTATATAAATGTTCTTGTATTCTTCGCAGACCTGATCACAAGGGCGGCCAGTGGTCTTTTTCTTTTTTCCATTTTTTATGGATTTGTTATTTTCTCCTTTTCTTGGCTGTGCATCACCAATTTCATTCGTGAACGGGCACACGCCAGAGAGTATTGGAGGATAATAAATATTTTTAATAACTGGACTTACCAAACCCAGAAATAAATTATATATATATAAAGAACCATCATCAGCCTATGAACAAAGTTCTAGCAACCAGATATTTTCCCAACACTGGAAGTATTTTTCCTGCTAAAGAGTGACCCTCAAGAACTCTCAGTTTTTTTAACAAGTTGTAATAACACTTATAGGAGACGCAACCAAATTAGGCGTTCACCTCATGAACTAATTTTGGGGGATGGACTGGGGCCAATTTGGAGCTGCGGCAACTGGGGTGACAGAATATTAAGTGAATTGAATAATGTTCACGGAGTAATTCTGTTACCAAGAGATATTACAGACCTGCCATACCAGGCAATTAGGTAAGAGTGTGAGAGTGGCCACTGTTTGCAAGAGTGCGCGAGTATTTTCTTGTTTGAGGGAAGACTTTCCACATATCTGATTTGTCTAAAAGTTTGTTTATTTTACTGGGTCTCATAGAGTACCCCTACTGTTCATTCTGTAACAGAGTGCTAACCTTCAACCTTTGGGTAAATAATTTTAGGGTTCCTTTTCTCCATTTGGGGAGGGTGCACGTTTTTTTCTGCTTTAGTTCATATGCATGTAAATGACTCTTTGATCTTTTTCCTTTAGATGTTTTGATGTTGTCGAGTTTTAATGATAATAAACTACAAAAGAAATTTACCTTTGTGTGTTGGTCAGACCCATACCCATTTATCGTTAGTTATTTCACGTTTGTGTGCCTTGTGTCACAGAGCTGTGTGTGTGTGTGTAGATTAACTTATCTATTCTTGATAGGGAGATAAAAGCTGTCTTGCACTAAAAGTACAGTCGTACGGATAGGCTGGAAGAAATTATCTAATCACTCTAGAGACAGATCTTTTTCCTCAATTCTACCACCTGTGAAACAAAATCTATTTCCATACATTCTCGCGTATCTGTCGACATCCACTCTATATACTCAGACGGGCAAAAATAACACAATTACCCTTCTGTACGACAATATATATATATATATATATATATATATATATATATTATATATATATATATATATATATATATATATATATATATATATATATATATATATATATATATATATATATATATATATATATATATATATATATATATATATATATATATATAAAGACAGAACAGAAATGTAACAATAAATCAAACTAGATGAGATAATCAATGTTTACAAGCACCCCGGACAATAAAGTAGAAAGACAGAGACGCGGAAAAGCAAGAAAAGGGGTACACTGTCTGCAGTTTAGTCAATGGGAAATGCCAAAATTACAAACGCCATAATTACAAACGCCATAATTACAAATGCAATAATTACAAATGCCGAAATTTCCTGTCTGGACGATACAACAAAGAAAAATAACTAGTATAATATGCCATCTAAATTTAAGAATACCATATATCGGAACTGTAATCTCAGACATGACGCCATAAAGACAACTTAGGAAAACCCTTGGAGGAATGCAAAGATAGGAGAACGTGGAGAGAACGTATTGAATATTTATGTTCCATGGAGACGTGAAGGCTAATGAACAAATATAACCAAATTATAGAACACACATGGGGGTTAAATTAGGACGCACGAGAGAGACTTCACTTGTCGTCTGGCAATTGGGCTAAAAAGAAACAAACTTTGACTAGAACCCGTAGGTGCAGACAGGAGTGGGGAGTCCAAATATATCGTGTAGAAGAACGATTAAAGGAGAGGCCACAGTAACTAGAGTGTCAGGAGCGGAGAACAAAGCAGGAACCAGTGGTGAGTAACAGTTGTAGTTCTATAGTCAACATTCATTAATTCTTCATCACAACACAAGGAGCATAGGCCTTCAATAAACGTATTCCAAGTCCTTTTGTCACGTGTCATCAGGTCAAGGTCTTTTCATGGCTTGCTCATCATGTTCACTGCAGTCTCCAGTTCCCATCAGCAGACGTTTTTCTGTCTACTTCCGCTTTTCTTACCCAGGGGATTACATAACAAGAACTGCCTAGTAATGCTATCAACATGTTTCCTCATTGTATGTTGCCATAATCTTCTTCTCATCCCATGCTCCACTGGTACCGTACTTGACCGGTTCTTGTCATCAGTTTTACATTGCGACATCGCAGTCCATCCATTGTATGCAAGCGCCCATTTATAAATCTCTGTAGGTTCTTGGTTGTTAGTTTTGTTGTTTCACAGCCAGTCAAAAAGGTTGACTTGACATTTAAGTTAAAGATTTTTATTTTGGACTCGATTACTTTCTATTTCCATAAATTTCGCAACGCAATATTATATTGTGTAATTTTTTTTTATATCAGTGTTTGTCTCTCCAAATCTGTCTACATCGCTGCCAAGATTTGTGTATCTTTCTAGATCGTGTAATGGTCTTTCTTCAAGAGCAACATTGTTATCGTTTCCTTCGTTTTGTTCTCATGATCGTTGTCTTTTCCCGGTGTAACTTCAGACCCATTTGCTGTGACCTTTTATCAAGTATTTCCATTTTGTCTTGATGTGGTTAGGGTTATAAAGAAGAAGGTCAAGATCGTCAGTAAAATCTAGATCGTCTCTATTGTCAAAAGGGGACATACTATTGTAGAATGTTTATAAATAATGTAGGAAACCTGATTTTGTTTCTAGAAAATGTGGGCTTGAAGAGACGGTCAAGGACACGGGCACTTAAAAAGACTTGGTGAAGCAGTAGAAAAACGTCTCGTGCTGCTTGTAGAAAAAACAAACCGATGAGCAACGGGATTCACAAGATTTAGTTTGTATACATTAAAATTTGTAACTTTCGTAACAGTTTCAAACTGACAGAATTGACAAAACTAGAAGCGAACAGCTAGTTAAGAAATAGTGAACAAGATGGTGTGGGTACAAGTCCTATTGCAAGCAGGGGGGAAAAATGGGAAGATGACTTCGGAGTTATGATTAAATATACCAAGAACCTTTAGCTGAGTCCTGCTGTGTGGCTGTCAAACATGGAGGACAACAAAAAATATAACGGAGAAGTTACAGACCATTCACAAATGGGTACTTGCACTGAAAAGAAGGGCTGAACTGTTCTATAGCAGAATAACAAAAGTTAAAACCAAACTAGAAGTGATGGAAAGACCCAGACAGATACAAGCGGGATAAGAGATGAAGACAAGCTGGAATCTCATTTAGGGACGGACACGGACACACACACGGACACACACACACACGGACACACACACACACACACACACACACACACACACACACACACACACACACACACACACACACACACACACACACACACACAGACACACACAGACACACACAGACAGACACAGACAGACACAGACAGACAGACAGAGCCAAGGGAATTCAGAACAGATTTAAACAAGATAAAGTAGGCATGGAAATAACTTGAACTGATGGCATGGTTCCACATGGAACTGAGGGGTGATGATGATTGTCTTGGTCGCAATACTTGAATGTTTTATAATAATAAATGTCCTCATTACAGGGTTTGTAATCGACAAAGTGAGAACCGCTGGTAAAGAATAAGTGATCTATCATCGGCACAGAAAATTGTAGACTTGGTTAAAATAACCCGCTCACTTACCGGAACTAATATCAAGCCAAATGCATTTAATTAAACGCGTCGAAATTTCGGAACAGTCGTATTCTCATAAAACAAATATATATATATATACCGTAATCTAAACTGACCAAAAAAAAATCTCTCCGTATTTTATAAACTATATGCAAAAGAAAATAAATGTTAAAGCTGCTTTTTACCTTCATAGTAGAAAGTGAAACACATATTCATCAGAGTTTTGGCTGGAGAAAAATCTTCGGCCTCGTTGCATTCAAACAGGCATACAGCGAAATACTGCATCAGGCGGAAAAAGATGGGTTCCGTAACTTTTTTGTTGTGAACTCTCTGGGGATGAAATATAGAAGTAGAGTAATATAATACAGTCATTCTTTTCCACGATTTACTAGCTATAAATATATTTATTATTACAAATTGTGAAGGAGATCCATTATGATCGTTTATCAGCAAACAGGAGACATTCTGGGGAGAGCACGAACAGTGGTAAGCAGATGATGTGGTCTTAATGTTGTATGAAATTATGTAACATCAGAATATCAAAGACAAGAATAGCACAGACGAAATATTATGGAGTAACTTTGAATGTCCTGTAAAACGCCAGTGCACAAAGGAAGCTGGTGACTTATATTATAAGGAAGAAACGCAATTTCTTTGGGCATATGAAGAATATGGAATACATTGTGACAACAGGAAACACTGAAGGGAAAAAGGGATATAGGATAACACATACAGAACATACTTTACAGTTAAATATCGTGGCATGAAAAGAAGTCTACAACAGAAACGAAAAACAGCACTGGGGACTGGAAGTTGTGGAGAGACTTGCTTACCTATGCCAGTTGCCATTGTACTTGAGGAATATAGAAAAATGACCTAGCTTATTTACGTTAACGATACTTGATTATTTCCTGTTAGTTGTAGTCATCATTTTGGCGTTGATCTCCGTGTCTTATCTTTTGTCAGAACTATCAAGAAAGGCGCTAAAACTTGCAAGCTCCTGTTCTTCTCCAGCCAGACCATCTTCATCACTTCATCAAGTTGCTGATTGGTGGTCCTCCAAAACTAGCTGTGTCTAAATGGTTTTTAAGTGCCCCTGATAATTACTATCAAAACTGTTACTTAACCTTAAACACTGCGGACATTAGGCAACTTCACAACAAACGACACATAAATTGCAGCCTGGAAAAACCAACACAGAGAAAAAAGAAACACTGTGATGGAAAAGAGTCTACAGTAATCTAACAGCCTATTGTAACCAAATAGCTACTCTCTGATTTGCTAGCTAAACATGCATTAAACTACCTGTCCTGTCTTCTGCAGCTTACTCGTTTGTCCCTGCCCTCTTTTCTTTAAACACTGGCAAACGCGGTGTTTACAATCTTCGTTGACCTGTCTGTCATAGCAGGAAATAAACCTCGCTACGGTTATACTTCTTTCCACTCACGCGAGCTCATCTGTCAATCATATTATACTTGACAGCTAGACAGCATCAGAGAGTAACGGAACAGAACCTTTGAAGTTCACCCAGTGAAAGCTAGAAATACCGACTAACCTTTGATCTTGAGCACGGGCATTCTAAGGGGAAACCCGCTAGAAGAACAAAAACACTTTTGATCTCGGGCAAAGCTCCAGACGAAAACTCTGGGAGACCGTGACGTAAAGTCTTTCATCTTGGGAAACTACAGCTCCTGAATTTTGTCCCACACAGGAGTGCGAAATAACGCCATTAGAGATCAAAAGCAACATATGATATATATATATATATATATATATATATATATATATATATATATATATATATATATATATATATATATATATATATATACTGCTGTTTCTAAAACCCAGTCATCAGTCAGAATTTGAAGAGTCTAGTGCACAGTCCTAAAACCATTTTTCTTTATGGAATACTGTGTATAAGTGATTCGTAGAGATTTCATTCTAGATTTATGGTAAGAGGAAAATAGTTCTAAGTATTAGAAGTATTTCACGGTGACAGCCATTAAAGTTAAACCCTTATACTTCACTTAGATCTTTCTTGCTAGTAAGGCGTATTAAATAATAGTGTTGTGTGTGTGTAGAGTAACTTGTCTACATTATTTTAGATAGGGAGGCAAAGATTGTCCTGGAAACAAAGCACAGTCGTACAGATGGGCTGGAGGAGAAAAACCTACTCACTCCAGAGACATATCTTTCCCTCAACCTACCACCAGTGAACCTAATTTCTATACATTCTCGTGTATCTGTCAACAGTCACTCTCTACTTAGACGGGCCAAATAAAACAATTTACCTACCGTACGACAAACATCCATTGGAAATATAGTGGAGAATAATATTAGACCACCGACTTTAAATTTGAACACGTTCGCTGAAACTAGTATTTATTATCAAGAGAAATAACAATGGGAGATGGAATACTGCACCAATTCTCAAGGGCATAACAGATAAACAAGGCTGAAACTTTAACCGTCTGTAAAGGGAAACTCTTCAAGATTGACTTGGCTTGAAAAATAACTAAAACAAATACAGAAAATACTTTACAGTTAACCGAATAAAGCCCATGCACACTAATATGTGACTGTTACAAGAAATACTCCGATAATTTAGAAAATAAAAGTTAGTTTATAATACGCCCGAAAAGTGAAATTATGTTCGCTTCAGAGTTGCCACTAGTCTAGTGTCAAACGTGTAATGTATAGTATGTCAACACAGTACAAATACACACACTACCACTGTACGTCTGAACTTCATGCAGGACAGGAACAATAAGACTCGTACACACTAAGGGCTTTACGAACAGTGGTGACACTAATAAAGGCAGGCTCAAATAGCAATTATCCCTTTATTCACTGAACCCATAACTTGGCCAAACGTTGCCAGAATGAGATACAAAATATACATGTGCTACTAGTGTAAATAGTACGGTAGATATAAACTCTCCGATAAGCCTCGCAGTCAAGTCTGACGACCACTCAGCATAATAAGCGACGAGGCGAATTACAGTAGAACATTCTCGTACACATATGACACACAATGTGAGAATGACAATAACTGGAAATACAGCTGACAACTCTGTAGAGCAAAATAGTTCTGAACCAGAATAAATACACCAGGACTAAATTAACAATGGCAACTACTCACTGTCTCGCCATAGGCCGAAACATACGGTATTACAACCGGCTTTCCAAAACACGTCTATATAAGACGGCAACCAAGACTCCAATACCCTATCGCTTCTTTTGCGCCAAAATTCAACCTCGTCACGGGACATCACATGACGGGTTGTTTGCCCCCAGAACTCAAACATCTCCAGTTTCGTTTACGGCTCAGGAAAACATAGCTTGGCTTACCACCAAGCATACAAGTCAAAACGGCAGTAAAACGTGCCGTGACATCTAGCCTGTACAGCAACATTTATTTACATTATCTATGTTTTATTGCACTTCTCATGTGTCTGTTATCTACTACTTTTATAGCAGTTTTTATGTCAGACGTTCAATATAACTGTGATGGGCCATAGTATTGCCCAAATTAATGTTCTCCCCCATGCGTTTTCTCTCAACATAACCGCCTGTGAATTTCGTGTTACGGACTCCATTTTGGTAACAAGAACACCCACGTAGTTCCCTGTGGGGCAACGTCAGAGGAGAGACGCGAATCACCTATGTAGTCTTCCGCGATCCCATGTTCGGAGTGATGCGGTCACGGTGGTTTAAAAAGTGACCGGCTTACAAGCGGGCAGTCCTTTTTCAGCTGAGAGCTACTGTAGAAACAAGACTTCGACGAGACACCCAGAGTAGGCAGATGTAGCCTGCAAAGACATCAGGACATTTTAACCCATGAGCACTGGCTGGGTGTTTGCTTACTCTTTAAAATTGCTGACTATGACACTGAATGGGCTGTATAAATAAATACAACCCCTGTCTTCACATAAAGAGTAGAGATTTATTATTGCATGGGTCTGGTGCGAGTGTGAAGTGGCCATATGTCTAAAAACGCATATCAAGTATCTCAGCACATCTCGTCCAATCAATCAATCAATTAATTAATCAATCAATCAATACCCTTTAGCTCCCCGAGGAGCATAGGCCTTCAACAAACACATGCCAAGTCTTCCTGTCCTGTGCCATCCGCTCAAGTTCTTTCCATGTTTTCCTCATAATTTTCACCTCTGTCTCCAGTTCTCTTCTGCGTGTGTTTTTTAGTCTACCTCTGCCTCTTTCCCTGTGGATTCCAGAACAAGGACTGCATGTAATGCTCTTAACAGGTTTCCTCAATGTGTGTCCTATCCATCGCCAGCGTCTTCTTCTCAACTCTTGTTCCACTGACACTTGTCTGGTTCTTGTCATCAATTTCACATTTGTGACTTTGTCATACATCTCGTCCACCTTGTCATATAACTATTTGTGTTTGAAATAATGTTAACATTTAACGTGAGAGGAAAAAAATCAAATTTTTCTACTCCAGTCCACCACTTTGCTGAAACCAAACCCATTTAAACATTTATTATCTGGGTATATGGATTTTTGCAGTCTGAAGTAATTTTAAACTGATATTACAGCAGTACT
The DNA here is from genome assembly GCA_024509875.1 of Oreohelix idahoensis. NCBI lineage: Eukaryota > Metazoa > Mollusca > Gastropoda > Stylommatophora > Oreohelicidae > Oreohelix > Oreohelix idahoensis. Next base: position 149,289 of record JAMPIV010019879.1, on the reverse strand, counting down.
AACCAGAACATAACAGAATCGAATAAACTGTCTGCTGTGTAAAGACAGGTATTATCTTGTCTTGGCACAACAGACTGGTAGACGGCAGAATAAAACATTCATCCAGTGTGATTACATTGACTTCGTGGGCATATTCGCTAATTGTAAAAGCATTTAATCATAATTGTTATTATTATCGTCATCATTATTATATTTTTCTCTATTTTTCTTCTTGTTTCTTTCTTTTATTCTTAATTTGTTCTCTGGATTTTCACGAGAGCGACCCCAGCTACTTCCATTTACTGAGTATCATTGTTATGTTTGTTTTAAGTATTTAAATTATTTATCGCTTTCTTTCCGTTCTGTTTTTTATTCCTTTGTCCCAGAAAAAGACCATGTGATCGCAAGGTAGGCCATTTGTCTTTGTCCTGTGTTCTAGCAATGTCTATATTTGTTACCTCGCCTTATTTTGCCTCACATGTTTTCTGTTCCGTCTTATCTTCATCTACTTTTCTTCTTTTTCGCCTTCTAATTTATCTTTTCTGGCTCTTCTTTTTTGTTCCGTCCTACACCTCCCATGTCTATGGACCGCAGAAGGAAGACGACAGAGAAGTCGACCAAAAACAACTTGACAGAGAACCGTGGAGGTCAACCAAAAACAACTTGGCAGAGAACCGTGGAGACCGAGATGCAAAACACGAACCAGAGTTAGGGCATTGCACGAAGGATGTGCCTCCCCCCACATCCCGGTCAAGCAAAATGGAGACAGTTTGATGCTGCACTACAAGATGTCACTAGGCGTGACGGCCCCTGTCAGTCAGCAGCTCAGGATAAAGAAGAAGAAATGTGTCATGTAGAGCTTAAGACTGAGTTAAAACTCTGCACGTCTTCATATACGGAATGGCTCATTTCTTTTCCTCAAATTCTCATTTCTGTTGCCCAGTTCTGTAAATGAAGCCAATCCTAATATTTGGAAGTGAGTCATGGATAATTATTAAACAAGCAAGAACTGCCCCGGAGACCACACAGATATACTTTTACTGAAGAATATTAAGAGTGCAATGGGCAAAAAAACCCCAACAACAATAATGAAGATGTCCTGAGAGAAGCCAGAACGCACAGAAAGTTTATTATTCATATTAGACTGAAGTAGTCAACTTTCTGTGGCGTTTTATGAGAAGAAGTGTTCTGAAATAGAAACTCGTGGCGGACAACAATTGCAGCCTTATTCTCCATTTGCAAGAAAAAGAAGTGACGCTAATTATTTACAGTATCTCCAGTACTATACACTTCTTATTCCATCGAAATACTTCTGGTGGGCAGATACTCCTGTACAATCATCTGCAAAGTCATAAATTCCTTTTCCCCGTTTTCCATGTTACTTTAATCATACAGTTGGATTATTTGGACTTGATATTTGAGTCAAAAAATTTACTCATTTACAAAAATTCAATTGCTACAGGACCCAAAAATAATAGATGCCCCCAGGATTCACCGAAAGGTGGGGGGGGGGGGGGGGGAGAAGAATGATGAATCCACAGGCGCCTCATTGGAATCGACCAGACCCGTTGCACGGACTTCGAGCTCTGAACAACGGCTGGAATTTCCATGTGCCTGTGGTAGGGAATTCTCTACTCAGAGAGGAATGAAAATCCACCGAACGAAAAAGGGGTGTGGGAGGTCATCAGGAGGACATCAACAGCGCTCTGTCTCGACGTATAAGACGTTAGAAGAACGCAGCCAGGAGTCAATCCACAGTGCTGAGTACATTCAAGTTGATCTGCCTGATGATGATCTCACACACTTCTTGGAAGGGAAGAGAGATGCAATCAAGTTTCCACCTGCCAGTGCAAAAGGGCTTTGAGAACAGCTGGACGAAGCCTTGGCAAAAGAGTTGGATAACAACCTGAAGCAGATAACTTTGGAGAAGAAGCTGGAAATCTTCGGCGACATAATATATCTGCACTGTAGCAAAGTGTTCGGAGTGAGGGAGGCAAGGGAAAGTAACCCATCACGAAGATGTAGAAGACAAAATAAAATAGAAGAAATCAGGAAAGAGAAGAAGCATGCCCGAAAACTTTTCAAGAACGCAGTTGCCACAGAGAAGGAAGGGTTACGACAGGTTTGGGAGCACCTAAAAGGCCAACATAATGCCCTTTGTAGAGCAGAAAGGTTGTGCAGGAAGAGAAGGAAGACTCGAAGGGATAGGGAAAGATTCTTCAGGGAGCCCTTCAAGTTTGCCAAAGAACTGTTTGAGCAGCCACGGTCGGGTACGCTAAACATCAAGAAAGAAGACATGGAAGAACACCTTAGAACAGGGGTCGGCAAACTACGGCACGCGTGCCAAGCGTGGCACGTGGAACGATTTTCAATGGCACGCTGAGTGAATTAAAATACTGTACAGTATATGATCTCATTTTTAAAAAAATTGAATTTTTAATTAAATAGAAGCATATAATTCTTTTAAAGCTACACCCGTTTTCACAACCCTTCAAAACGAAAGTTTTTAGACATTGAAGGTAAGAATGTGCCATCTGATGCAAACTAAAGGCCTGATCATACTATACTGCACGTAAGTCTTTGTTTTTACGGACCGTTTCCGAGAACAAACATTCTTCAACGAATTTCAAGGGGAGTGGTTATACTTTGCGGTGCCCGCTAGTCTGGCGTCTACCTGCTACCGTAGTTTGCAGGATGAGATTCTTGAAAAGAATCCCAAGCGAATTTTGACGGGCAAGCGGAGACGTAATATCATAATTACGAAATAGTGTCTGGCTAGCGCCTGGACGAGCGTATTTATTTCGTTTTCGCTCGCAGTTTTTGACTCCCAGTGTGAGTTTGGAGCAACAATGACTGACCTCGACGAAGTTATATTTCCGTCCTATCCTTCCCCTCTCTCCTGACCACCACCACCTCTACAGTTCTCTCGGCTGTCGCATACTCATGCCCGTACAGTCCGTTGACCGCAGCACAAAAGTTGGTGTTGTTATTAAGTAATTTGGTGCCGTTAAAATGACTCAAAAAAGAAAAAAACTTGATATACGCTCGTTTCAAGACTTTTGGACAAACGAATATGGATTCATACAACAAAAAGATCGTGCTGTTTGTGCTTTATGTTATGAAAGTGTCGTGTGCCGTACGTCAAGTGTACAAAGACACTATCAAACCAAACATCAGTCCATGTTTAAAAACTCTGAGGAGAAAAGTGAAGTCATAAAAATGGCTGTTTCTGGCTACAAAAAACAAAGTAGTATTTTTAGTCAAGTAATTGGAACCAAAAATAAAGCTACCGAATGTAGTTACAAAATTGCACAGTGTGTGGCTTCGAAGGGCAAACCTTTCACAGATGGAGAATACATCAAGGAAACTTTTTTGAGCAGTGCTGAAATTTTGTTCAGTGATTTACCAAATAAAGAAACAATACTGTCTCGGATTCGAGAAATACCGGCTTCTGCGAGATCAATCGAGAGGCGCATAACTGATATGGCTGAAAATGTAACGGTAAAACAAACAACCGGGTTACAACAAGCTGTTGTATTTAGTGTCGCTCTTGACGAAAGTGTCGATGTGAATGACGTGGCGCGCCTAGCTATAGTTGCGCGATATTGTGACAACGACCGTATTTATGAAGAACTGTGCTGATACCTTTTGACGGTACAGCCAAGGGAGAGGACATTATAACTGCATTTGTAAGCTATTTCGAAAATCAGAACATTAACATGAATAAAATATTCTGTGTTACTACTGATGCCGCCCCTGCATTTGTCGGAAAGAACAAAGGATTTGTTAAACTTCTTGAGGATCGTATTGGACGTCAAGTATTGAGATTCCATTGCATTATACACCAGGAGAGTTTGTGTGCGAAGATTTCGTCACTATCCTTGAACTCTGTAATGGAAACTGTTGTCAAGATAGTTAACTTCATAGTTTCTCGCTCTTCATTGACCCACAGGCAATTCAAGTCTCTTCTACAAGAAATGGAGAGCGCATATGCGGACCTCCCGCTGTACAGCAATGTTCTTTGGCCTAGTCGAGGTAATGTTTTGAACAGATTTGTATCATGTCTAGAAGCAATCAAGGTGTTTCTTGATGAAAAAGAACATTTCCCGGAATTGAATTACGAGGACTGGCTGTGCAAGCTGATGTTTCTGGCTGACATAACTACAAATCTGAATGAATTAAACTTGCGTTTACAAGGGCAGGATCAAACAGTATTTGATCTTTTTGAGCACTGGAAAGGATTTGCGTCAAAATTAGACACATTTTGCAGAGATATTACCACTAACACATACAAGTACTTTCCAAACGTAAAGGCTCATTATAATCGATTTACTGTCAACAGAGATGAGCTTCAGAAATACGTTGAAGCGCTCAAATGAGAGTTTGCTAAACGAGGTGAAGACTTCAAAATTCACGGGCCCATGTTTTTGTACCTCATCAAGCCCGACTTAATTGATCATACTAACATCCCATTTGACCTATCTCTTTTCGAGTGGATGGATGTTGATGTGGTAAAGTGGGATGTTATAAATCTTATAGGGGACTTAGTGTACTGACTGAGATTAGCTGTGAAGGTATCTGTATCTAATAAGTGTGGTGTATTACAGATGACCTTACTTGCTACCACATTTATACCTCAGTCAGAATTATTCTGGAATATTGTGATGACTACGTTAAATGTCTAGGGTTATGAAAATGATGAAGTGTAAGTTACAACAACAACAGACAGATAAACAATTTATTTTATTCCACAACACTTGACAACACTGTGACACTCACACACATATAACACTCTATAAGACTATCTTAAATGAGTCAAGTGTAAAGTTTCAAATATATATGTAATAATTCCTTTCAATAATGGATATCCTGATTCAACTACACAGTGAACCAGGAATCACAATCAAATGTAATTATAAGTAGTATGTACACAGTTTATATATATAATCTTTGTATTGACATAATTTATTAGTATTATCCTATGTGTGTAAGTTGTGAAGTAGTACTATGAGGTAATACTGGTTTTGTTTTTCAAGCTAGATTGTTGTTTGTCATCATGACTTCAAGTGTTTGATTATCGTGGAAATAGTATTTGGAAAAGTTCACAGTTCCTGTCGTTTGAAACAATTTATTGTCCCTCTGGGTTTAATATAATGTCAATTTTAGAGGGGGGGGGGGCACATAATGTTGAGCTACTCTGGCCACAGAAGCTTATCTTTCGTGATGGCGGCAGGAAAAGACTCCTCTGCTCGATTACTTCACTGTGTTCTGGAGACACCTCACTGGTCGCTATCTGGACCAAGGAGTATGCTGTCAGCCTCTGGATTCAGCAAAACTCAGACCAAGTGCTGCTTCAATAACTTATGACCACGGTCCCACAATTCATGGAAATAATAAACAAATACGTTGACTGGCGATGAATATGGCACAAAATCCGATCTGCCGCTGTCCCAGGCTTTTATTTAGAAAATTATGCACTGGAACTCAACGCACTGTTTCTTAGTAAGTTTATTTCAAAATGTGGCACTGAACTGACGCTCCTAATTGACTATATTGGCGGGTCTAACCAATCGGGCCATGTTTACACCGCTTTTCAAAAACGTTCCCCTACTACCGTTTCCTCTAACAACAAAAAATTAGTATTTGTAGTCCGACTAATCGTGTTTAGCCTTACATATCATTCCCGCCAATCAAATAGGATGTAACATGGTGGCCTATTTCCCGTAAAAGGGTGGTTTCAAAACATGCCACTGTGCGATTCTGATTTGGTGCTGTCCGACACCCTCACTATTTTCTTTTGGCTATAATTTGTTAATTCCTAGACTATTTGCGTAACACTTAACATATTCTTTGTCAGCAAGTCCTAAGGAACCCAAATATATAAGTGTTAAGGGAGCTAAGTGGCGGCGTTAAAAATATGTATTTTCTTCTAGGATAGTCGTGCTGTTGCCACCTCCTCACTTCCAAACTTTAGGGTGTCTGCTGTACTGTCAGGCTTTCAAACGTAAACCAGTATAATGTCATGTTTCCTTATAAGCATTTTACAGGTTTTTAAACCTAACTCTCGTATGGGTAGTGTTTTTTATCACTGTCGATTTGAAAAAAAGTTAGTGCTTCTGGCCTTACGTGGGGAGGGTGGCATTAATTGTGTATCGCGAGACGCGTGTTAGTGTTGCATGCGTTCCTGCTTTCAGCCCTCCCTCTCTCTATCCTAAGTTCATCTGTCTTTTCATCACGCCGTGTATAAAATAAAATTAATGGAAGTATTAATTTAGGTCATTACGCAGTGTGCCTAGCTCAAGGTTTTCTTAGAAATACAGTACACGTTTTATTGTAGAAGGCGTGTATTGATGCAGTAGGCTTTACTATCAACTTGAAAGCGTTACAATTTTGCAGACGGAGCATAAAAAGGGGGATCTCGAGTACAGTCATTGTGACAGCACTGTTCTTTACCATTCTTCTTTTCCTTTTATTGAATTTATGTGTTAGGCTTTACATTTACCTTTTAATTTATATATGTGGATGTAGAATGTTTCACGACAGTTGACAATTTTGAAATGCAACACATCGAATTCAAGGCATCAGAGTTATGGACGATAAAATTTGTAGAATTGCGAAAAACTCTTGAAGGAAGTTGCTTGGAAAAGTCAGCTGCCATCCTCAACTGCTGGACATCCCTGCCTGAAGCGTTCACCTGTTTGAAGAAAGTTGCATTTGCTCTACTTTCGGCTTTTGGGTCAACTTATACATGTGAACAAATTTTCTCACACATTAAAGCTGTTTTAAGTCCACAGAGAAGTCGCCTAACACCTGTGCATTCAGAAGCCTGTATGAAGCTGAAATTGACAAAATACACACCTGATATTGAACAATTAACCAAGGAGAAGCAAGGACACGGGTCCCATTAATTGATTAATGACTCAGATCAATAATAATCAATGATTACTCATATTAAAATTTTAATAACGTGTTTTATGTTTGGTTTATTTAATTGTTTTGTTCTTCAAACTATTGGACTTTCTGTCTTAACAAAATATACATATGGCAATTTTATTATAAAATTTCAAACTAATGTGTTCAGAACTTAAATTTTACAAAACATAATATTTGTATTGATATTTGTTCCTATTTATATTAAAATATTGAATAATCTACAAAGAATAGAATAATTATTTAATGTAGCGGAAACATGTTAATACAAGATCATTTTTAAATTGTTTCAATAATTGTTGTATATAAAAATATGGTGGACTTAGGTTGGCACGCTGAGTGACTTTGCAACATTACTTCGGCACGACACTACTAAAAGTTTGCCGACCCCTGCCTTAGAATGACATATTCAGATTATCGCAGAGATGAGCCGCTCAGCAGCATGGCAGACCTTAAATGGCCGAGTAAGCCAGGAGCTGAATTTAACACCAAGCCCCCAACGGTGCAAGAGGTAGAAAGCATTGTCCAGAAAGCTCGGTGCAAGTCAGCTCCAGGTCCTAATGGTGTTCCATATGTGGTGTATAAGAGATGCCCTGAAGTGCTCAAACGACTGCTCCGTTTACTGAAGAATGCGTGGAAAACCCAGCTTGTAAGCAAGGAATGGAGAAAGGCGAACGGAGTCTACATCCCGAAGGAGCAAAATTCCACAGACATCAGTCAGTTCAGGCCAATCTCACTACTCAATGTGGAAGGGAAGATATTCTTCTCAGTGATGGCGAAAAGACTCACTACAAACCTCCTGGCAAATGGGTACATTGACACTACCATTCAGAAAGGAGGTATCCCAGGTACACCAGGATGTCTAGAGCATGCCACAATGATATGGGAAGCAACCAAAAGGCAAAGTCTGACAGAACAAACCTCCATGTAATCTGGTTGGATCTAGCGAATGCTTATGGATCCGTTCCACACCAGATGTTGTGGCAGGCCCTAGAAATGTATCATGTTCCACAAGAGATTGCAGCAATGCTGAAGCTGTATTTCGCAGGGTTTGCTGTCAGATTTTCAACCAGAGAGTACACAACGAAGTAGATTGGCCTTGAAGTTGGAATTGCGATGGGGTGTACCATCTCTCCGATACTATTCGTGATGGCTATGCAGGTAATCCTCAATGCGGCTGAAGGAATGGCTATAGGTCTAAAGCTCAGTGGAATGTGTCACATGCCACCGCTCAAAGCATTCATGGATGACACAACAATTCTGACATCAGATAAACATCAGGCCCGGAGGATGTTAGCACGCCTGGATGAACTAGTAAGCTGGTGCAGAATGAGCTTCAAACCCAAGAAGTCGAGAAGCCTATCAGTCAGGAAAGGGAAGATAGCAGAGGACATATTCATGGTTTCCAACCAAAGAATCCCTACTGTCATTGAGGAACCTGTTAAAAGTCTTGGCAGGGTGTACGATGCCTCATTAAAAGACTCGAAGGCAGTGCAACAGACAATAGAAATGGCAGACAGAGGGCTACAGATCATAGACCAAAGCAGACTCCTGGGAAAGTTCAAACTGTGGTGCCTCCAGTTCATGTTGATACCGAAGTTGCTGTGGCCACTGTTTATATATGAAATAAGCACAAGTACAGTGGAAGCTATAGAGCAGAAGGTCAACAAGTTCATGAGAAAGTGGCTAGGGGTACCACCAGGTCTGTCAGAAGTAGCACTGTACTGCTAAAAGTCAAAACTTCTGCTTCCTTTCAAGTCAGTTGTTGAAGAGTACAAAGTTGGAAAGGCAAGGCTTACAATGATGCTACGCGAGTCAGCTGATGACGTGGTTAAGTCCATTCAGCCAACACTGAAAACGGGAAGGAAGTGGAGAGTGGAAGAAGCTGTTGATGCTGCCCAAGAGTCACTCAAACTGAGGGAGGTAATCGGATACACACAAACGAATAGACGGGGATTTGGTCATGGAGACATCCGCTGGTGGTCCAAGGCATCAAGCAGGGAGCGCAGAGACATGGTAGTTCAGGAGATACGAGGAGCTGAGAATGATAAGAGGTTGCAAAAAGCAGTGCAGCAGGTCCAACAAGGCCAATGGACTACATGGGAAGGAGCCCTGCAGAGGTCCTTGACATGGAATGATATATGGCATATGGCACCTCTTAGGCTCAGCTTCGTTGTTAGATCAATGTATGACCTGCTGCCGTCGGCCACCAACCTTGTGAAATGGGGAAAGTCGGATGATGAACAGTGCCCCCTGTGCCAGGGGAGGCAGACACTCGAACACATGCTCTCAGCGTGTATGGTGTCATTAGGGCAAGGGCGATACACTTGGCGCCATAACAAAGTGCTAAATGAGCTTGCTGCGACAATAGATCTGGCAAGGATAAAGGCGAATAGCAAACCCAGGCCGAGCACCGCAAAGACATACTTTCTGAGGGCAGGAACGTCAGCACACCCCAAACCGAGTAATCCTGGTAGCAGTTTACCATCTCTTCTTGACTGTGCAAACGACTGGGAGATGGCGGTAGACCTACCTGGATGAGGGGCATATCCAGAAAGTATCAGAAAATCGCGGAGACGGCCGGATATAGTGCTTCATTCTTCAGCAACGCTTCAGGTCATACTGATTGAACTGACCGTGCCATTTGAATCCAGATTAGACGAGCAAAATTCGTTCAAAGCGGCCAAGTATAGTGATCTGGCCGCGGATCTGAGATACGATGGGTTCACTGCAAGGGTCATGGCTGTTGAAGTGGGCGCAAGAGGGCTTGTGGCTGCATCAGTGTATGATCTATTGAAACTGTTGGGGCTGAGGGGACAGTCGAGAACAAGGGCACAGAAGAGGCTTAGTGAAACTGCCGAAAAGGCATCAGGCTGGCCGTGGAACAACCGCAATGGGCAATGGAAATCGTGACAATAAACGCTGCGGTACAGAAAACACCAGGAATTTTTCTAAGTCCACAATACGCTGAGTTTTTTGGTGTACTAGTGAACGGGCTGTGACGGAGGGGGCAACAGGCGGTGTATATTATAGGGGTGTCTGTCAGAATTTCAGTGGCGAACGCGCAGTGGCTAGACTCGTCGGCTTCGCGATGGTGTCTCAGTGTGTGCGACGGAACGAACGGAATAATTTGTCTTCTCTTTGTTACTTTCACAATTGCCTTAATGGCTGGCGGAGTTATGGATTAAAGTTGCTACCATAAGTGAAATGGGTTCATTTTCGATACAAGACAACAGGAGGCTGAGACGCTTGGGAGTCATGACCCAAGTGGGCCCGCCCCCCCTTAGAGTGTAAAGGAGTATATCGGGCCGAAACACTTGTCGGACGGGGGGACTTCTTCTGATGATCAGATTGCTTCCTGTTGTATCGCTCTGTAAAGAGTTTCCTATCATAGTTGGCTCTGACCGACAGGAAATTGTTAATATAGTCCGTTCGGAAATTCGTGCCCACACATTGAACGTTGTAACTTTGCAACCCCTTGACGGATGTTATTGAAATTTGCTACGTGCCCTACTGATATCAATGCAGTTATTAATATATTTTTTGCCCTTACAAAACTCATGTCATGTTCGAATTTTCTTCTTTAAGTTATATAAAAAACTCTTACCGTTGTCTGGGTTAATTGTTATTAGTTCTACAGGAAAGGTACAAGATCCGTTCAAAAATTGCGCACTTAATTTTTGTTACAGCACAGCACAAGCGATGAAATGTGCTATTCAATATTTTTTTTGGTTTGAATTAGTGTAGTGACTACATGTCCGCACGTGTGCGCATCTATTGTACACAGTCACGAGTAATTATTTCAGCGGCGTATGCTAATTGCAATGAGTTGGCTGCAAATAAACAAAACGACACCAGCGTATAATATATTAATAAACTAAACTGCATAATTATGAAAAGCGCAATGAATCTGAAATGCAAATTTATCACTTTGCAGAAGGTAACTGTTATATTGTACAGGCATTTTCGCAGAGAGGCTAAGATGGGTTGTTTATACCACGACATCCAAGAACCAGGTAGGAGAACACGAAAGGCCCTGGGTGTGGATAGAAGATCTTTTCGATTTTGGATACAACAAGACGGTGATTGTACAGAGGCTGCGGTTAAGCAAGGAAGGAAGAAAAAAATTGATGATTTTGACAAGGATGTCATTAGACGTTTGATTTTGAAGATGTTTAATGCCAATCAACTTGTTACTCTCCGCATGCTGAAAAGTCGGCTGCAAGTAGAATGCGATATTAACGTCTCAAAAACAACTCTTTGGCAACTTGTCAGAAGTGTCGGCTTCACTTTTAGAAAAACGTCTGGCGGAAGGAATTTGTTATGCGAAAAACCACATCTGGTTACAGCTCGAAACAAATACCTTAGGCAGATTCGTGAGAGAAGGCAAGACGGCTATGATATAGTGTATTTGGACGAATCTTGGGTTAATGCTCATCATACGAACGAGAAAGAATGGCAATCTGTTGACGGAGACCATAGAAGGAAAATTCCCAGCAGCAAAGGTCAACGCATTATATTAGCACATGCTGGCAGCAGACAGAATGGGCTTGTCCGTGATGCAGAGCTTATTTTTCAATCAAAGTCTGTAGATGGTACGGACTACCACAGTGAAATGAATGGGCAAATTTTTCGAGATTGGATAGTGAATACACTCCTCCCGACTCTAGATAGGCCGTCTTGTCTGGTGATGGATAATGCGTCCTAGCATAATGTCCTAGCGCAGGAGGATAAAGCTCCCACTTCGGCAAGCACTAAAGACGAAATCAGGAGGTGGCTTGTGAATGAAAATATCTTCGCTGACAACAGCTATTTAAAACCAGAGTTGTTGCAGCTTGTGAGACAGAGGAATAAGACAAAAGTGTATCTGATTGATAAAATCATCCAAGAGCAGGGTCATGTTTCTCTTCGACTCCCACCTTACCATTCTCACCTTAACTCAATAGAGCTGGTTTGGGCTAGAGTTAAAGGGCAAGTGGCCGCCCAGAACACCACTTTTAAAATGTGCGATGTTAAAGACATGACTCGTGAGGCCCTTTCAAGAATAGGCACAGAGTACTGGGCTAAATGTGAAGAACACGTGCTACAGGAAGAAGATTACTGGCAGCGAGATGGCTTGCAGTTTATCCAACCAATAACTGTTGTGAATTTATTGGAGTCGTCCGATTCGGAATGAGGCACGTCGATCGCATTCCTTCGTTTGTGATAAACTAATTTCATATGCAAATCTATAATAACACATAAACAGTTACGATTTGTCATAGCTTCCCGATGATTTACTGCTATCATGGTTCATTATCAGAACATCATTCCTCGTATCAAAATCACGTGAACAACCAATCACACATTTAGGACACGCCTTTGAACCGTCTTGTCACACAAATGTTGTGATTTACTGTAAGAATTAATGTTACGGGCAGATTTAGGCAAATGTTCCAAGAAGATCAAAGAAAATCGCCGTTTTGCAAATTTCGCGACAGCTGTGGATGTAATGATCGCAAAATCTAAACTGCATGGAAAATCTAAGACTGCATGCAACATTCATGTCCATACAACAAACAGTTTTGGAGAAAATTGACGCTTTCTGTGGGCACGAATTTCCGAACGGACTATAACAGACATGGGGCACTATATGAGGTGTTTAAATGGTGCGAGGAACCTGGTTCAACAATCCCAACAAGGCCTGCGTGATGGGGTGCTCCTTGAACAACTCCATAGTTTTTTTGTTGTTGCATACGCCCACTATTACTCGAGGCGAAATCTCAGGTTAGTATGTCTAACCTGAGACTGATTTTTACGTGAGTATCCCTTTTTCTTGTACAGAGACAGATGTCCCTCGCCATTCAGGCAGATACTCGCCGATTTCGGAGGTACCTGTTAGAGCTGCGTCGGCTCAGGAACCGCCAGTCCCTGGTCCACGACACGTCTTCAAATGTCTTCGCCAGGGCTCGAGTTAATCCAGTCCAAATCCCGGTCGCCGAAAAAATCTTCAAATGTCCTCGACCGGGTTTGATCCTGGGTCACCCGGTCGCCAGCGCAGTTTGGTAACCACTACACCAGCGCGGCTCCTAACTCCATAGTGAAAACAGACCTTCCAGATATTACTCTTAATGGACAAAAATGTAAAGGCAAATACCTTGGAGTTACATTCGATTGCGGGCTATCGTATAAGTACCTTGTTGATCACATCATACAGAAATGCAAGAAAAGTCTGGCAGCCCTGAAAATAATGGCCGCAGCGCATCTAGAGCAGAGATTACTGTTTCTTCTTTATCATCAGCTAGTCATATCGGTCACGCTGTCAGTAACACAATGTGAACGACTAGAACGCATTTAGAATGAAGGGATGCGTATAGTCTTGGGCTGTATGCGAGATACCCCCATTGTGACAATGAGGTACATGCTTGGAGTGCTGTCGATTAAATCCAGATATGTGACAGCCTCTCAAAAGCCTATATGCAGGTAACCTGAGACAAACGGCACACACTGCATGAGAACATAGCTGACATTAAAGGAGCAAGGATAAAGGGAGGAATGTCATGGATGGCACAGGCAATTATCAAGCAGGTGACCGCAGTTGAAAATATATTCCAAGTGGAAGAGTGGAGTAAGTCAAATGAGAATTGGGTTAACTACCATCAAGTCATCATCAGCCTTGGCAGAGAGTGTAGAACTTGGGACAATAGGAAAGTAGAACTGGAAATACCATAGAAACAAATGGAATGTAGAACATCCAGGTCACACACAGAATGATGCTTACTACCAGCTCAACAGAAGAGAACAAGTGGTAATCTTCAGACTCCGCACTGGCCACAACAGATTGAGATACCATCTATTCAACAAGCTAAAGATATGAACTACTGATCAGTCTAACTGTGGCACTGATAAAATGACTGCTGAACATCTGCTTCAAAGTTGCCCCTTATATGTGGTACAGAGAAAGTGCATATGGCCGACGCCAGTTCCTTTCGTGGAAAAGCTTTATGGGGATTCAAATAGCCTCACACTGACTACTGCTTTCTTTGAGAACATTCAAGTGGACGTCTCAGAGTGTACGAAGAAGAAGAAGAACTGTGGTGAGAAATCAGGTTGGAGATTCTCTGTTAGGGTAAAGGGCAGAATCGTGGCCAAACATAGCGGGGCCTACAAGATAACAACTTACAGCATGAGAATGGAGGTCGAGGCAGCTACTGCAGCCTTAGCTGAAACTTCATTAACAAAGGCAGCCATTGCTTTAGACTCTCAGTCCATGCTTCAAAAGTTTTAAAATGGATGGCTACGGCATGAATATAAAATATTAATAGATGCTTTGAATCTGCAGAAGCTGGTGTGGATCTACTGTCTTGGTCATGCTGGGGTACTCAGTAATGAGAGAGCTGACAGACTAGCATAAGTAGCACCAACAGTGGGGACACTGGATATGGATGAGGGAGAGATACTGAGAACAATTAATGATCGCCTGTTGGAGAATGACACTGCAATAGATGAATCATCAAGGTTAAGACTGTTGGAATCTGGCGTCAAACGTAAGGCTAGCAGAGATGGGTGTATGAGAGGATGCATCCGTCATATATATAACCTGTGAGCTACAGGAACAGTTATCATTCACACACTTCAATATATACTGAGGGAGACTGAGCACCTATGGGTTTGCCCGGAGTGCAATGATGTCGATTCTGTTCAACTAAAACAATGAGTCCAAAATTCTTATTACAAAAATGGTTTCTTTGAGTTTCGTATATTTTTCAACCTCTTAAATGTTCGCATGGTTTCAATATTTTTATTTTAACAATCATCTCCGTGTCTGAATCTTTGTCTATGACGCTGTCAATGTATCTGTATATCTTCTTCTTCTTCCTCGTTCGCCCTCAGACTTCTACACTAATGACTCTAATAAAGGTAGTAGTCAGCTCAAGGTTGCTCCAGTCATTGTAAGGCGGCGGTATGCACTGCACTATGTTGTGCGCCCTGCGGTCCAGTTCATCCGACTTCATGTATATTGTGTATAAATGTCATGCTTTTTGAATAAACAGCTGCTGAGAAAAACGATGTGGTGCATTACTTTCTGTATTTGACTTGTTTCTAGACGGATATTTCATCAAGTGAACTCTGTCAGTCTATTCTCATGATCTCTGCTGATTTTCAGACCTACTTGCTGCGACCTCACTCTCCGTATTGTCAATACCTTATCTTTGTATCTGCCATTGGGCTCCTATATCGTTCCGTCTGGTTTTCTACTTCTTTATTTCTTACGAGTTCCTGAAGACATACCTTTATGTTTGTCTAATATTTATTTACTGTTTACAGGCCTCGGGTTTCTCTTCCTTATGTGTTATAAATGTTTAAGTACAGTGAGGGCTCCATGTTCCAAATAGAGCACAAAGAAAGATGATGGTTCACCATCTGTTAACGGCTGTGTGACAGAAGATGATAGTTCACCATGTTAACGGCTGTGACAGAAGATGATGGTTCACCATCTGTTAACGGCTGTGTGACAGAAGAAACAAGCCTTCAGCAAAGTCCAGGTTATCTAGTGTTATTTTATCAAGAGTGTCACGTTTTGCCTCCCCTTAGCCATGCAGTAGTGGTCCAACAGTGGCCAAAACTCAAGAGTATCTCATGTGGGCCTTCAAAGGTGTCTACCTTCGCACAAGATTGCTCTTGGGAGAGTTGTAGATAGAAGGATAATGATGCTTCTACCTCCAGAGAGTGTTCACAAGGTATTCAGAAAAGCGAGAACAATGCTGCATTGGCTGAGAACGCTAACTCTAACATCTGCCATACATTTTTGTGAAGGATTACGTAATCTTAAAATAGCTCGTTCAAGCCCCCAGCTGAGTTAATTCAGCGAATTTACTCTATTATTATTTAGTAGCTCTGGTTGAATGTATTTAAGAAATTGTCTGAGACAAACGAATACAACACATTCAAAATGATTAAATCAACTTTAAATTTGGATAGATATAAATAACAAATTTAATAATCACTTAGGTTTTAACAGTTATTAAAAACTGAATATTCTTTAACACAAATTGGTCATCATCATATGATGTTAATGGGGAATTATAAAAAGGGAAGTTTCACTTGGCAGCTTTTATGTGTACACTTAGCTGCCAATGAGGTGTTATGATTAAAATTCATAACGATTGTGCCTATTATAGGTTTAGCTCAACAGGGCTCTTTGTTTGTTTATTTTATACGGGTCACTGATAAAGATGGGTGAGTGACGTTAAGCCGATATGCTTGGCTGGCTCACGTGGAACTAGAGGAGCAGAAGTGCGGGGATGATAGGATTGTGTGTCATGGCGAGTGGACGTATGTGTCTGAGCTCCTGATTGTTAAAGTGTTTAAAATGGAGTTCTGTTATCATTAATACACATCAAGATCTTCGGTGAGATGTATCTAGTCATCTAGTTATCTGTATTGACCAGAAGTATAATTGCTCAGTGTCGAGTGTTCATAGAAATAAATCATATTGAGAACTAAAGGACAGCCTTCCTGACATGGACTGACTGCCTACGGTATTTCGTCTACTGCATATTATCTGCCATTATATGTTGACATGAACTGTATTCTATGTGGAGCTGCGTGCAGTCTTTAATAAATTGTATATTGTCCACTTCGTCAGTTGTGAATCAAATAATTCTGAGTGGTATGGGCTGATTGCGGTGTCTGAGAGATTTGCTACCCTAGATGTCATCTTGGCCACAGGAACTATCATGTTACTACAAAATTAACATTAACAATAGACGTATCAAAAAGACACGTAACAGAGGTTTCTGCTTCCGCTGGTGTTTTGGTTCTTCGCAGATAAGTGACTGGATTGCTCACGTTCCTGGTCAAGATTGAGAGTTGCAGCACGTTCCAAGTAAAATCAGGGAGTAAGACCCGTCTGATGATCATGTATAGCATCGACTTCAGGCCACTTATACCCTCACTTGTTCCAGAAATAGTACCCTCAACTGGTACCACCAACTAGTATGGCAAAAGAAGAGAAACAAATACCCTCTGAGTGTTGATTTTCCCGACACATACTTATGTGTCCCCATCTTCCTATTCCACCATCCCATTTATCTTCACAACTTTTACCCTCTTTGAGAATTAATCTTAATCCCAGTGGGCGAAAACTATCTTTACATTTAAAATAAATACTTTTATATTTAACTTAAGTTGAAAATGTTAACAATATAGTTTGAATATGTTTACATTTACATCAGTTGAAAAGGTTGTAAACTTTCATTACATTTAGAGTGAATATATTTTACATTTAAACTGGTTGAAAAGGTTAATAATATAACAAGTATGTATATCATTTCTTTTATCATTCCCTTCCTGCTCCATATGGAACTTGGGACTACCGCTGCATGTGGTTCTTTATACGAAACTCGCAATAAAGCAGTCACCTGCCCTGGCAGTGGTGGTTCATGAAATCATCATTCTATATGCTGAGGCTGCCAGCCTCAATGAACGTGGACATTCACTAGCAATTTTCACATATTAATATTCACGTATTAGTTCACATGTTAATAATGAAAAAAAAAAAGAATTCAAAATGTACAACTTACGCCAATTTTTAGGCTCACAGGCTGCTGGCTCAGAGAAATAAAGACACTTGTATTTTAGTCTTTACTCTGGCAAGGTCTGGTTGTCTTCTTGGCGCGAGTGAATTTTCACAGTGTTCTAACTTGGCTAAAGTGTCAGGTTATATTGCCTGTCTTCCCCCGCATTTGTTTGTTACGATGTTAAGCAGGGCTCCAATCGGAAGGGGTGTTGTACCTTCATTCCAAATGTCTGCCTGTCTTTTCAAACATGAGTGTTTTGTGGGGTAATTCAAATTATTTCCTCATGGAAATGTCTGCGCGTTACTGCAGAGGTCCTGTCTCCCAAATATGGAATGAAAACATCCGATCACTCTCCTGGCAATGTTTACAAATAACTTCGTATTACTTTCATATAAAGTAATGTCTTTGTAACTAGGTGTACCGGAAACGATTATGTCATTCTTGTCTGTCTAGAAATGTGTCGCGCAGGCGAGTAATCTAACCACCCGTCGCTTGCGAAAACAAAAATCTTCGTTTACCCATCTGGTCGAGGAAGGCACGTCAGCCTTATCAGCGATTAAACAAATTCGCTGGGTGATTTTAGTGCTAATCCGTAGCCTGATGTCGAGCAGACCCGAAATTTTCCAACATGATTGTCGGTTAATATTATCTCATTCGTCTCCTTTTCCAGCAGGGATGAACGGGTAAACAAACAGACATGACGACTTATCACTGAGAGGATTGTAAGATGATTTGAAAGTACAAAATATCTGCTTGATAGAATGAAAAGGAAAGGGCCGACCACGGAAATGTAAGTAATTTAGTACACAAAAAAGTAACTTAATACTGCCTGAGAGGAAAAGAGATCGACCCAATAATTATGTGACATAGAGTCTACTGAATTCATTGTTTAACAGTTAGTGTTATTTTAACAAAAGTCTACTCCAGTCAATGTTTAACCGTTAGTGTTATTTTAATAAGAGTCGACAAAAGTCAACGTTTAACTGTTAATGTTATTTTAACAAGAGTCTACTCAAGTCAATGTTTAACAGTTAATGTTATTTCAACAAGAGTCTTCTCAAGTCAATGTTTAACCGTTAGTGTTATTTTAATAAGAGTCTACAAAAATCAACGTTTAACAGTTAGTGTTATCAATATATATAAAATCCCAGCTTTTTCTGTCACTAACGCTAAGGGATGCAACTTTGGTAATTGTATTGTTTCCCTTATATGTACTCTCCCGAAAATAGTAACACTCGACAAAGAAAAGTGCGCAAATGACGGTGTGCACAAAAATATTTATAGAACTGTGGTGATGCACAGCTGTTTTTAAAAACACTTTTGAATAAGTAAAATTGCCGTTAGGGATTGGTGCTTTTGAATTTCATTCCCGTCTTATGACGGGCTTTTACACTAGTTTTAACAAGAGTCTACAGAAGTCAATGTTTAACAGTTAATGTTATTTTAACAAGAGTCTACTGAAGTCAATATTTAACAGTTAATGTTATTTTAACAAGAGTACTGAAGTCAATGTTTAATAGGTATTGTTATTTTAACAATACTTTCGACGACTAGTAAGATTTAAAAAAAAAGAAAACAAAAAAGGTAAGAAAAGGCGTCCCTGGAGTAATCATAAAAGTTCTAGAAGAATGACTCCACTTTGCGAATTTAATTTTCATTTTCAAGTTAACGAACTTTTGGGGGTAATCCCTAGCGTCCCATCAATTTTCAAAATTACTTCTGTCTAAATTGTCAAAGGCAGGAACCAGAATAGGAGACACTTATAGATGTTATGACAAAACACAGATAGATCAATACAGGAGCGGAACGGACTACAGATGTAAGAAGCAAATAAATCAGACTTACTTACCAAAGTGAATAAAAAATAATTGACTCATTGACCTATGGTAATTTTTAAAAATACTGACATTACAACAGAAAGGATTACAAGTGCAAGAATGGCCAGATTGTCAGCCGTAAGAATAGACGGAAGTATCATAATTTTTTCGCTTTTAGTCACGCCTATCTTTGACATTTTGCTTTGAGCCACTCCTTAGACTTATTTACCAAAATGTAAATTTGACAGGTGAACTGTGGTATTATCGTAACAATACCCGGTCAAGTAAACCCGCATTTATAAATACAACGACTGTAAACGTAAGGGACAAGGACTTTAAATATTAGGACTGGATACCTAAGCAATTGGATCACTGTCGTAAATTTTAGATAGGTTAGAAGATATTTATGGTCTCGTCTGAGCAGAGGTGATAGTGTTAAATATGTGAGAATAAAGGTGTAAGAAATAGATTTCACGAGTGAATAGTTTAAGGAAAAGATCTGTCTCTGGAATGAGTAGTTTCTCTAGTCCAGCCTCTCTATACGACTAAATTTTAGTATAAGACAATCTAGTACCTCCTTATATCTAGAACTATTACACACAATTATGTGACAACAAGACACACAAACGTGAAAAACTATGGTTAATGGGTATGGGTCTGACCAACACACAAAGTTAAGTTCTGTTTGTTGTTTATTATCATTAAACTTTACAACATCAAAAATATAGAGAAATCAATAAAATCCTGTTTACAGACATAAGAAAATACCCGAATAATTGCCCTCTCCCTTGTTGAGAAAGGATCCCAAAAGAAGTTAATAACCCAAAGGTCAAAGATTAGCACTAGGTTACAGAATAGACTGTGAAGAACAAGTTCCCACTAAATTATTACTCAGTAAAGTACACAAGTCTAGCGAAATAAAAAAAGAAGTTAGTACAATGCTTGTAACAAATGAAAATATTCACTCACTCTCTCTCTCTCTCTCTCTCTCTCTCTCTCTCTCTGTCATACGTGGCCACAAACAATCTCGCTTACCCAATCGGGGTGTTGATATCCCTTGGAAGAAAATACAATAGTTCCTGAACCTATACTGTCAGGTGGGTTGCCAAATTAGCCCCAGTCCAGCCTATATATCGAATAATAATTACAACGTGGACGCCAAATTTGGTGGTTTAATTTTCCCTGGATGAAACAAAGGTCACCGCGGATAGTTACTGAAGCAAGACGTGCTCTGGGCGTTCACAGTTGCAAAAGGAGAAAAATAATTCCATTGTTGCGAAACATCTGGTTGCTAAGAAAATGTTACAATATGTAAACAAAAATGATTATGGTAAATGCTATTGGCTGGCTCTATGGTGAGTGCCGATTTTGAAACAGCGTAACTTTCTGGATCACTCCGTTGATACGGCTGTCAAACGTCAGGAATATATGTTCTTTCGTATGCCAAGTGGGCTGGAAAAATTGAATAAATAATTCTGGGTAAGGTACAGCCCAGTTAAGATTTAATATTAATGTTTATTTGTCTGTTTGGCCCAACCGGTTCATGAAGGAACTTGGGACTTGTAAGCCAAGAAGAAGACACCATGAAATAATCAGCGCACAAAGTCAATTATTGTTTAATTTATCCATATGCGCACTTTAACAACTATCTCCTGTCATTACTAGCTATAGATTGTCGGCGTCTGTTGTTTTGTCACATGATATTAACACTAGTCACTTATATAATTTCACACAATGAAATATAATGCGAATTCTATTCTGTCACTCATCCGTCACGCGTAATAATCCCAGTCAGCTAAACCGTATCTTCTTGTGTAAGAAAGTGGGGTGATGGAATTTACATTAAACTGAACAACTGGCAAGAAAATATCTACGCGTTATGTTATTTCACTAGTTTTAACGCTAGGGAATCACAGTGAATTAAAATGGTAAACTTAACGCATTTTAACACTTAAGCACAATTTCTATTATCACAAATATTATTATTATACTATTACCCACGAGACTATTTAACACATTTAGCGAAGAATTGTTCAAGTCTGGCATGTTTAGATTATCAACAAATTTTTGAGCGACTCTGATAACTGATCTAGAGAGAACGCAGTATATATACAGATCATGGTGTTATTATCACTAGAGGATGTTATAATTCACACATTCTGCATAGCAGAGAAATCAGGAAACTGCGTTTCCCGGATCAAAGTTTTGGCCGTTCGCTTTACTCAGCGATGCTGACCGACATCAGAAGACTTGGCCGTGCAACGGGCCTCTCTTAGATTCCGTCCCCTTTCGCAGATCAAACAGTTTACCTCCTCCTGAACGTACGAACATCAAAGGTGGTCGGGAAAATATTATCGCCACTGTATCTCTTCACACAGTCCGTTATTTCCACGTGCATCTGTCTAATGACCGATAATTGGCAGATCGGCTCGCGTGAGAAACTCAGGTAAGCAAACGTGATTCGCTCCCCTGTTAAGACTAGCAGGTTGCGAAAAGTTGGTAAACAACTCTGTTGTTATGTTCCCAGAAAAAGGGCGTGGATTCAAAGGTGAGTCATTCAAACAGAAAATTGCGTGGTTTGGCTTAGCAAATGGTAGACACTAAATGGGAAAGCAACGGCTGTCAGATTACTGTAAGTTATATTTCCATAATACGTCACAATCA
This sequence comes from Oreohelix idahoensis, assembly GCA_024509875.1. Taxonomy (NCBI): domain Eukaryota; kingdom Metazoa; phylum Mollusca; class Gastropoda; order Stylommatophora; family Oreohelicidae; genus Oreohelix; species Oreohelix idahoensis. The sequence continues at coordinate 127,337 of JAMPIV010019879.1, read as the reverse complement.
CCCGTCATAAGAGAAACTTTCCCAGGCCAAGTGTTTCGCAGATTCACCCGTCATAAGAGGAATTCATAATTTCCCAGACCACGTTTTTTGCATATTCACCCGTCATAAAAGGGATTCAAAATTTCCAGACCAAGTGATTCGAGAGCATATAATCTAAATTGCTCGTGTCCATTCTAGCCTGCTCGAGGAGCTTGTAGACTGTGCTCTTTCTGCTGCACTATTCTGATGATGGCACTCATTCTCCTGTGACCATTTCATTCCTCCAGGAGTAAATCAGTGACACCCACGGAGAGGCACGAAAGCATAGAAGCTTCATCTTTGATGAACAGTGATGCTTCTCTGTCTAAAAAAAAATATTAGGTGAAGATGTTACTTATACTTAACCGCAAGGCATTGCTTGATAGACTCTGCTTAATATAAAAGGGGACAAGTCAAGAAATTGTGCCCCCCCCCCCCCCCCCCCCCCCCCCCCCCAAAAAAAAAAACAGTTTGATTATTTTTTACAACCAATTACGCAAAGATGGGAAGTAATGCACGTTAATTCAATAGGCGTGCCATATAGTTTCCACGGCGGGACGCTCGGCAATTCCGAATTTTTTTTCTTCGAAAAGGCACATTGAAACTATTGCAAGTTAGTGGGAAATTGTTACATTTCACATGTGTTACAAACGTGACGGTAAGACCGTTAGAAGGTTTAATGCTAGGATAAATAAATGTATGATTGAGCAGTATTAACGTCCATACAATATCGGTCCACGAAAACGTTTATTTGAACACCGAAGCTTTTCTTCTGCCTTGACCGGCAGCAAGTATAAGATGGAATTCAAGGCACATGTTTACTTAAGTAAACAACCTATAGCTTAAACTGGTGCAAGTTCTATTTTCCGCTTTATTATTTATTTACGAGCATATATACCCGTCAAAACAATTATGGCAGAAGAGTTAAAGACACCATCTTAAACATTCTGCATCCGCAGCATATTTAGAAGGCTGAGAAGTTGGAATGGAAGAAATACACTGTAATTTGACTAATTACTTAACAGATCTTTGATCACATTTTTTTTTGAGTAAATGTATGGCAATTTTTTTTTTTTTTTTGGTTTTACATGTTTTGCCTTGATAGCATTTTTGGATGTCCTAAAAATCAATTTTTCCCATTCAAATTTTAGAATGAAGCGTCGTAAGGAATATATGGTGTACAGACCACTCCTGGGTTATTCCTAGCTAGCAATAGCTTTTTCAAACTGTGGCCGCTACATAAAGTTGACCATCAGCAAAGACTGTTTCTTGTAGGTATTCACATACATGAACAAATGATTGTCCCGTGCTTTGTTAATTGGCATGACAAAAGCTAAAATCACAGGAAAATGGCGACATCTTTTTTTTTTTAGGAGCCAAGAAGGCTGGAAATAAATCGGGAAGACTCTAAAACTAATGCGTGGAATGAAAGCTAGGCTCGGCCCCTCGCGGGGACCCCGGAAAATGTTTAACATAAGAAAGCAACCGCATAGCTTAAAATGGCAAGTTCCCGGGAGGGGCAATATACCTCGGGAAAACGAATATGGGGCAGAAAGTTAAAGACACAGTCCCTTTACCCCCCCCCAGCATAAAAAGAGTTGGACATGGAAGAAATACACTGTAATTTGACTAATTACTTAACAGATCGTTGATCACATTTTTTTTATAGAGGCCTAAATGGCAATCCATTTTTTTTTTTACATTTATTGCCATGATTAGCATATGTACTAAATAATATATTATTAAGATCGTCTGGGTTCCTTTCCTAAAGCGTGGCCGCTACATAGAAGAGTTGACATCCAGCAAAGACTGTTTCCTTTGTAAGGTATTCACCGACATGAACAATTGATTGTTTACCGAGCTGGGATGGGTGGGGGGGGGGGGTTTTTTGGTTTTTTATTGCATGGGAAAGCTATAAAAAATCACTTGGAAATTTTGATATGGCGGAGTATCCCAGCGCAAGTTGGGCCGGGTATCGTTAGACTCCCCCCCCCCCCCCCCCCCCCCCCCCCCCCCCCCCCTTAATTGTTACTGCCTAGGTGTCTCTTTGTTTAAATGAAACTAAATTAGCGAACTTCTCCGTCTTTTCTTGACGATTTCCTTGCGAACAGATCTATGAATTCTGAATAAAGTAGGTTATTGAGTTCTATATGGAATGATTACAATGAGCACTCAAAATAACGTTCACTCAAGATATAGTGCAATGCGTGCTGTTTCTGTATATTCCCAAAAAAGCTGATGTGATTATTTCTAATACACTGAACAATGCACCATAACAAGATTGAAAGTCATGCGTGTTTTTTTAAAATGCGTGTTTAATTTAGCGTTCATGGTGCAATGTACGTCGTTTCCACAATTTCCTGAAAAGGTGATGGGATTGTTTCACTAGTTACACACTTTCATTAAGAAAATTAGTTATTGCAATTCTAACTTTGAAATATTAAAACCACCGCCTTTAAATCTGAACACATTCGCTGACACTAGTTTTTTATATCAAGAGATATAACAATGGGAGATGGAAAACTGAACCGATTCTCAGGGGCATAACAGATAAACAAGGCTGAAACTTTAAAAGTAACCGTCTGTAAAGAAAAACTCTACAAGATTGACTTGACTTGACCCGTAACACGTGGTCATTGGGGCACCACAAACAACGACCGATAGACTAGAGTCACCACTTTTTTCTAGTGATTGTTAACCTGTTGAGTTTTGTGACAATTAGATGTGTCCAATCCTTGTTGTTTTCCACGTTTCACAGCCATAAAATAGGATGGCCTTGACATCTGAGTTGATGAATCTGATTTCCTGTTGGACTTTGTTATCTGTTCATTCACTCATTACATTGCAGCTCCCGGTGGAGCATAGACCTTCAACAAACACACCTCAAGTCTTCCTATCCTGTGCTTTCGGTTCAAGGTCTTCTCATGTCTTCTTTATTTCCTTCACGTCTATGTCTAATTTTCGTTTTCATGTGTATTTGCTTTCTCCGTCTTTCCCTTACCTGGCGGATTCCAGATCTTGTAAGACTATCGGCTGGTGTTTCTCAATGTGTGTCCTGTTCAAGGTTAGCGTCGTTTTCTCACATCCTTTTCCACTGGTATTTGTCTCGCTCTTTCCGTCGTTCCAAATTAGGGATCATACCATTTAGTTGCTGTGGCGTAATTTTTCAACACATGCCTCGTTTCGTGAAAGCAAAACTGAACGCAGCGTATACTAGGGTGTGACACGGCGTGGAATTTTTGTGTGCTTTGAAGGTTAACGCAAGGCAGCAAATATTAGCCAAAGCCTATCCGGTCGTTAGGGGACGAGGGGTAAGGAGAAAGCAGAAACATGGTGATATAAAAAATCGTATCTACGGGAAAGAAAATTAAAAGCTACAAGCGCATGCAGTGTATAATACTGTTGAAAGTGATTTAATTCTTGAAAGGATATGTATATTAATGGAAATCCAGAAGGAAGATGCGAAGACTAAGTAGTATTAGATAAATTTAAGGTTTTACTTAGTCTTCAGATGTGGTACTATCAAGACGATAGACTTTAGAAAATCCTAATAAATACATGCCTTAACTGATTTCGATTAAAATCATATGAAATGGAAGCTCACAATCAGGAACGAACGAACGAACGAACTTTATTTTCGAAGGGTAAAGAATTGGGCGCGCAGGCCCGTTGTCGTGAAATATTCTAATCCACATATATAAATTATTAGGTAAATATAAAGCCTAACAAATAAAATTAATAAAGAGAAGAGCAATGGGAAAATAACAGTGCTGTCACAAAGAATGTACTCGAAATCCCCCTTGTTTTCTGCTTCGTCTGCAAATTGTAACGCTTTCACGTTGATATAAAAGCTTACTGTATTATTACCCGCCTCTTCAATGAAACGTGTGCTGCATTTCTAAGAAAAACATTGAGACGTACTGCGTAATGACCTAAATTAATCCTAACATTAATTATACTGCGTTACCAAAACGAACGAACAGATGGACAAAAGGATAAAGAGAGAGGGGAGGGCTGAAAATCAGGAACGCATGCAACACGCGTCGCGCGATACACAAATGCTGCCATCACGCGTGTAAGTCTACATGCACTAATTTTTTTTCAGACGGACAGTGATAAAATACACTACCCTTTCCCAGAGTTAGGTTTATAAATCATAAAAAAACTCTTATTAGAAAAGATAACATTAGATGGGTTTACGGTTGAAAACATAACAGTACCCAGACAGCACATCTTCGAAACAGGAGGTAGAAGAAATTGCATATTTTGAACGCAGCCACGTAGCTCCTTTAAATTAGTATTTTTGGGTTCCTTAGGGCTTGCTGACAAATAATATGTAAAACGTTACGCAAATAGTCCAGGAATTAATAAATTATACCCAAAATAAAATAGTGAGGATGCCTGACAGCATGGAATCATTTCTGCTCATAAAGTTTTTTTAATAACGTGTTTGAAAAAACCTTACGTTACATAAATGGCCTACCATGTAAACTCCCCATTGATTGGAGCGCAACAAATGAAAGCCTAACCACGATTGGTCGGACTGTAAATGCTATCTTGGTTGTTAGGGGAGACGGGGAAAGGTAACATTTTTTCAAACACTTGTCGAAACGGGCCTCATTGGTCAGACTCGCTGATATACACACTTGGGAGCGTTGGTTCGAAACCACTGGTTTAAATAAACTTGATAAAGCATCAGTGCGTTGAAGCCAGCTTATATTTGGCTCAATAAAAGCCTGGAAGATAAGCAGATGGGAATTTGTGCCAGTTTGTGCCAGAATTCATTGCTAATCAACGTATCTGTGTTTATTCGTATGAATTGTGGTAAGCTTGAACCATTCAATATCTTTTAATGAAAATTGAATGTAAATTGTTGATTTATGCCTGTATATATATGTGTAGTTCAGTGGCAAACAGGAGATAAAGCCTATAATGCTCCAGCCTGAACAGAGGGTGTCGGAGAGAAGTAAAACGGCATGGAATGGCCAAACAGTACACTGACACCTGGATGATGAATAGAAAGAAATAATGCTGGAATTGCAGAGGCGTAGTAACCATTAAGAAGGGTAATACTGGAATAAAGTATTTCAAATGAAGCTGACAGTTGGCCTAATGCTCTGAACTCAATGTTTGTGCTGTGTTGTGATCAGTGTAACAAGAGAGTTTAAGTTAGTTATGAAGTAGAAGGTACATCCTTCTTGATTTCAGGGACAGTGGTCTTGATGGTACTGAGCAGCACCTGGTCAGAGCTTTGCTGAATCCAGTGTCGGACAGCATACTCCTTGGTCCTTTTAGCTATCAGTGAGGTGGCTCCAGAGCCCAGAGGAGAATTCGAGCAGAGGAGTCCTTTCCTGCCGCCATCACGCCAGATAAGCTAACTTGGCCAGCTGAGCTCAACATTATGTCCCCTCATCTTGAAATGACTTTATAAAAATAACATTCAGAGGGGAATTTATTTGTCTTAATATCAGGAACTGAGAACATCTCCAATACTAGTCCCTAAAGACAAACTATTGAAGTCATGATGACAAATACCAACAGAGCTTGAACAAAACAAAACCAGTATTACCTCATTTTACTACTACACAACTGACACACATAGAACATTTGTACTAATATATGTCACTACAATATTCATATTAAATACATTCTGTACATAACTTGTAATTTAAATTGATTGTGATTCCTGGTTCCCTTGTAGTGAATCAGGACACATATTCATTCATGCCAGTAATGAATACATATTGTTATTTGAAAAGTTACGAGTGACTTCTTTAAGATATTCTCCTAGAGTGTTATATGTATGTGAGTGTCACAGTGTTGTTAAGAGTAGTGGATTAAATTAAATTGTTTATCTGTCTGTTGTTGTGACTTACACTTCATCATACACATACCCTAGACACATAACGTAGCATCACACAATTCCAGAATAATTCTGACTGAGATATATAGATATGTGGTAGCAAGTAAGGTTATCTATAATACACTACTCTTAATAGATATAGATACCTTCACAGCTGATCTCAGTCAGTACACTAAGTTCCCTATAAGTATTTATAACATCCCACTTCAACCACATATATTGGGGTCTCGATCTTGGGATTTTTGAATCTTTCCCTATTAAAAATATTGGGGGTAATTCACTTCAGGGAATATAAGAATTGGGTGGAATAAAAATAAGGTTTGAGCTCACGTTTGCCTGTGTTGTGTCCATTATATATATTTTAGAATTTGAATTGCTTGGTTAGGACAGTGTAGAAAACATTTTACACCTGATAGCAATGGGGGGGACCTCTGTCGTTGGCCCTCCAAATTACGATCTGCCGCTGTTTCAGACTGCAAAAGAGTTAGGATTTAGATGGGCATGTTCAAATGGTTGCCTATGTTTTAACACCTACGGAATGTGACAAATTTATATTATGAACGCGAAGAAATGAATGGTTTGAAGCCGACGAAAGAAAAAAGTTAGTTAGGCTCTGGAAAGGAAATTAGAGGCTGACAAGGATTGCAGATTGAGGCTGAGGCTAAGAAATTGGAAGCCGAGGAAAGAAGACAGGCTGCAGAAAGAGAAGAGAAGAAATTAGCTGCAGAAAGGGAAGCAGAAGATAAAAGATTACAAAGGGAACATGAGTTACGACTAAGGGAGTTTGAGTTTCAAGGCCATGCTCCTGAAAATGGTGCCAGTCCCTTTGCCTCTGATGCTACGGTACTCAGGGAGGCTCAACCTCAGCTATGAATTTTTCATTTAGATCATTTTGTTGAGAAAGACGATGATATAGAGAGCTACCTAAATAGGTATGAACTATTAGCTACCACGTATGGGTTAGAGAGAGAAAGGTGGAGCTTAAAGTTATCTCAGGGACTTCGTGGGGCAGCTTATGAAGTTTTTGCAAAAATGAGTAGGGTGATCAGGAAAATTATGACATGCTAAAGCAGGCTCTTTTGTTAAGATATGAAAAGAATGCAGAATTCTATAGGAAAAAATTTAGGAATGCTAAACTACTGTCAGGTGAAACCTATCACCAGTTCTCTGCACGAATAGAGACATACTTGGAGAAATGGACTTCTCTGGGGAAAACCCAAGATCTTAAGAAAATGGTCCTTATAGAGCAATTAAGAGAGTCCATGGCTCCAGACCTGAGAAAGTTTCTCATGGAACAAGGTGCAGAGAGGCTGGGTGAGTTGCTAAATGTTGCTGAAAGGTATCAAGCAGCTCAAGCGGAGGTAACAGGTAATAAAAAGAAACAGGTGGACAACTTTAGGGCACCACAGAACTTTAATAAATTTGATCCTAGGGATCAAAATAAAGGTAAGCACCAGTTTGATAGGCCACGGTATGAAAATAAAAATAAATTCCCACAATTCGATGAAAGGAAATATGATGAAAGAAAATCTTTCAACCAAGGAAAAAGGTGGTGTAAAAATAGTCAGATGGACAATCATGACACTGACCGTTGCAGAAGGAAACCTGTGTATATGGCAACCCTTCAGGTCAGGTCGACCTCAAGACAGGAGGAGGATATTATGTTAGATACCACTCCAGAAGAGATGAGGAAGGCACAGGCTGGGGATAAAACACTCAAGCCTTGTTTCAGAAAATTGTCAACTTGTCATACAACTCCAGGCAAGGGAGACTTTTACATGAAAAACAAGTTGATGTATAGGAAGACTGGAGCTAGATCCAAAGGTCACGGACAGCTGGTTCTTCCAAAAAGATATAGGGCAGACTTAATAAGGAGCCTACATGTGAAACCAGATGGGGACCATGAGAAATAGGTACCATCATTCAAAAGGTGGCTCACAATTATTATTGGCCCAAAGCAAGAAGGGACATTGAGAATTTTGTAGAAAGGTGTAGCATAGCACATGAGGGAACACCCACAAGTGGGAACATGGATCAGGACCTGGACACGCCACGGGGCAAAATTAGGCCTGACAATAAAAAGAAATATGGATTTGATAAAGTGGACCAAATGGAATGGGAAGCCCCTTTTCACGGACAAGCTTCACTTAACTGTTTTACTATGGCCACTATGCGGAGAGTGCAAAAAGATGTCTTACCCCAGGATAAGCCGAAAATCCCTCAATCGGACTTAAACAAACTGGAGGAAGAAGATGTAGAGAGGAAATCTCTCATCAAGAATTTTAAGTGGGGAGAAAGCCCCAAAAGAAAAATTGGTAGCGGTCGTTTTGTGAATGATAATTCTGGGAGGAAAAATCATCACTATAATGCTTCGAGTGGAAGAGACCATACCGGTGCATGGACAAATAGGTCCACACAATTAAAGGTCCATATGTAGCTTTGTTAAGAACGTGGACTGATGAAAAGGCAGAGGAAAACATTACATCTTCATACCAATATGTGAATGAGCTGACCACTCGGTTGAAAACTGGCTGGAAACTTGCCAATGAAAATTTGAAACAAGCCAGGAAGAAACATGCTGCCTATTATAACAGGAAGGCGAAAGACAGAAATTTGGCTGTGGGAGAGAAAGTACTGCTTCTTTTGCCCGGGAGTCAGAATAAGTTACAAATTGGATGGCAGGGCCCATATACAGTTCTAGAGAAGGTGTCTAGAACAAATTATAAGATAGATAAGAAGGGGAAAGAAAAAATCTATCATGTGAATCTCCTGAAGAAATATTTGGAAAGAGAACATCAGGAAGAGACACACTTGTTGACCTTGTCCATCGCCATGGAGATGAAAAAGGAACCACTTTCATCATTTGAATTTCCATTACACCCCTGTGAGACAGCAGCACAGGTGAAAATCAGTACACATTTAACGAAAACTCAGAAAGAGAGAGTGCAACAGGTTCTAAATAATCATGCAGAGGTGTTAACAGACCGACCAGGGCATACAAACCTATTGGAATATGATATGAAACTCATAGACTCCACACCTGTCTGTATGAAACCATATTCGATTCCGTTTGCTAAGGAAAAAGCTTTGAAGGAAGAGATAGACTATCTGTTGAAGGAAGGAATTATTTCGCACAGTGAGTCTTCGTATAGTTCCGGTGTTGTACTCTTAAGGAAGCCCTCTGGAGAACATAGACTCTGTATAGATTACAGGAGACTGAATGCTATTACAGAAGGACAGGTGGATCCATTGCCGGATACAAATCAGCTGTTTGCCAGACTAAATAAAGCTAACTATTTCTCAAAAGTGGATCTGAGTAAAGGATACTATCAGATTCCAGTAAAGCCTGAGGTTAGACCATACCTAGCTTTTAGTACCTCAGAAGGACACTATGAGTTTAATAGATTGCCATTTGGATTGAAGAATGCGCCTAGTGTCTTCTCTAGAATGATGAGAAAATTATTGGATCCTCTGAATAATCCCTGTATAACAAATTTTATGGATGATATCCTTATAGCAACAGAAACATTTGAGGAACACATTGACTCTCTGAACATGCTGTTTGATCGACTTAGGGAGGCAAATTTAACAGCCCGTCCAACCAAATGTTGCGTTGGATGTAAAGAATTGGAATTTTTGGGACACACAGTTTATCAGGGAAATATGACCCCTGACCCAAAGAATTTAGAAAAACTACAGAAAGCCCCGAGACCACAAACCAAGAAGGACGTGAGATCCTTTGTCTCATTATGTGGTTTCTACCAGAAGTATATCAAGAACTTTAATTCCATATGTGCACCGTTAACTGAATTGACACGTAAAGGACTTCCAGATCGCATTACATGGACACCACAATGTGAAATGACTTACCAAGAATTGAAGGAAAAGCTCACAAGTAAACCCATTTTGAAATTACCTGACTTAAGTCAAGAATTCATAGTAAGGACGGATGCAAGTAATATTGGGTTAGGTGCAACTCTACTACAGAAATCAGATGCATTGGATGGGGAATTAAGCCCAGTGGCATATGCTAGCAGAAAGTTGAATAAAGCTGAAATCAACTACTCAACTAGCGAAAAAGAATGTCTTGCAGTAATATGGGCAATAAAGAAATTCAATATTTATCTATATGGGAAGGCATTTAAGTTGCAAACAGATCACAAACCTTTATCGTTTCTAGCACAGGCTAAGCATGAGAACTCTAGGTTACTCCGATGGTCTTTACTTCTGGCTCCATATAATTTTAGCATTGAGTATATATCTGGAAAAACCAATTTGGGAGCGGATTTTTTAAGCCGCCATCCGTGTGATGAGAATCACCGTAAACCCCAGAAATAATAATAAATTTCTCTATGTGTATATAGAATAAAGGACTGACATATAATGTCTGTTTTAAGAGGGGAGGTGTCGTGAAATATTCTAATCCACATATATAAATTATTAGGTAAATATAAAGCCTAACAAATAAAATTAATAAAGAGAAGAGCAATGGGAAAATAACAGTGCTGTCACAAAGAATGTACTCGAAATCCCCCTTGTTTTCTGCTTCGTCTGCAAATTGTAACGCTTTCACGTTGATATAAAAGCTTACTGTATTATTACCCGCCTTCTTCAATGAAACGTGTGCTGCATTTCTAAGAAAAAACATTGAGACGTACTGCGTAATGACCTAAATTAATCCTAACATTAATTATACTGCGTTACCAAAACGAACGAACAGATGGACAAAAGGATAAAGAGAGAGGGGAGGGCTGAAAATCAGGAACGCATGCAACACGCGTCGCGCGATACACAAATGCTGCCATCACGCGTGTAAGTCTACATGCACTAATTTTTTTTCAGACGGACAGTGATAAAATACACTACCCTTTCCCAGAGTTAGGTTTATAAATCATAAAAAAACTCTTATTAGAAAAGATAACATTAGATGGGTTTACGGTTGAAAACATAACAGTACCCAGACAGCACATCTTCGAAACAGGAGGTAGAAAATACATATTTTGAACGCAGCCACGTAGCTCCTTTAAATTAGTATTTTTGGGTTCCTTAGGGCTTGCTGACAAATAATATGTAAAACGTTACGCAAATAGTCCAGGAATTAATAAATTATACCCAAAATAAAATAGTGAGGATGCCTGACAGCATGGAATCATTTCTGCTCATAAAATTTTTTTTTTATAACGTGTTTGAAAAAACCTTACGTTACATAAATAGCCTACCATGTAAACTCCCCATTGATTGGAGCGCAACAAATGAAAGCCTAACCACGATTGGTCGGACTGTAAATACTATCTTGGTTGTTAGGGGAGACGGGGAAAGGTAACATTTTTTCAAACACTTGTCGAAACGGGGCCTCATTGGTCAGACTCGCTGATATACACACTTGGGAGCGTTAGTTCGAAACCACTTGTTTAAATAAACTTGATAAAGCATCAGTGCGTTGAAGCCAGCTTATATTTGGCTCAATAAAAGCCTGGAAGATAAGCAGATGGGAATTTGTGCCAGTTTGTGCCAGAATTCATTGCTAATCAACGTATCTGTGTTTATTCGTATGAATTGTGGTAAGCTTGAACCATTCAATATCTTTTAATGAAAATTGAATGTGAATTGTTGATTTATGCCTGTATATATATGTGTAGTTCAGTGGCAAACAGGAGATAAAGCCTGTAATGCTCCAGCCTGAACAGAGGGTGTCGGAGAGAAGTAAAACGGCATGGAATGGCCAAACAGTACACTGACACCTGGATGATTGAATAGAAAGAAATAATGCTGGAATTGCAGAGGCGTAGTAACCATTAAGAAGGGTAATACTGGAATAAAGTATTTCAAATGAAGCTGACAGTTGGCCTAATGCTCTGAACTCAATGTTTGTGCTGTGTTGTGATCAGTGTAACAAGAGAGTTTAAGTTAGTTATGAAGTAGAAGGTACATCCTTCTTGATTTCAGGGACAGTGGTCTTGATGGTACTGAGCAGCACCTGGTCAGAGCTTTGCTGAATCCAGTGTCGGACAGCATACTCCTTGGTCCTTTTAGCTATCAGTGAGGTGTCTCCAGAGCCCAGAGGAGAATTCGAGCAGAGGAGTCCTTTCCTGCCGCCATCATGCCAGATAAGCTAACTTGGCCAGCTGAGCTCAACATTATGTCCCCTCATCTTGAAATGACTTTATAAAAATAACATTCAGAGGGGAATTTAATTGTCTTAATATCAGGAACTGAGAACATCTCCAATACTAGTCCCAAAAGACAAACTATTGAAGTCATGATGACAAATACCAACAGAGCTTGAACAAAACAAAACCAGTATTACCTCATTTTACTACTACACAACTGACACACATAGAACATTTGTAATAATATATGTCACTACAAGATTCATATTAAATACATTCTGTACATAACTTGTAATTTAAATTGATTGTGATTCCTGGTTCCCTTGTAGTTGAATCAGGACACATATTCATTCATGCCAGTAATGAATACATATTGTTATTTGAAACGTTACGAGTGACTTCTTTAAGATATTCTCATAGAGTGTTATATGTATGTGAGTGTCACAGTGTTGTCAAGAGTAGTGGATTAAATTAAATTGTTTATCTGTCTGTTGTTGTGACTTACACTTCACCATACTCATACCCTAGACACATAACGTAGCATCACACTATTCCAGAATAATTCTGACTGAGATATATAGATATGTGGTAGCAAGTAAGGTTATCTATAATACACTACTCTTAATAGATATAGATACCTTCACAGCTGATCTCAGTCAGTACACTAAGTTCCCTATAAGTATTTATAACATCCCACTTCACCACACCCGTCTAACATTCTGCCCTTCCAAAAGTAGGAGTATAAGAAAGGAACAGATAGAGGTGTTTAGTGGTGTGGAGGAAAAATCGGTAGGATACATGCACATAGTCACTCAGAAGGATGGATTCTTGAGGACAAAATGTGCCAAATCGAGTAAGCTCTCCGATACTGCCGCGTTTCCACTATATAAAGAAGCAGGTTTAAAAACACACACACCAAACCGTTAGAGTGAGAGACTAATACTGTCCTATCTGAATGCAGTGCAGACATACTTCACTACAAATCAGTCCTACACTGAGCTTACATAGATTCTAAAGGGTTCATATTTGAGTCTTCGAGCTGAAGTCCTAAGTTATTCAATCCCGCTGCCTATAACTTCAAAGGAGCACAGTGGTTGAAGCTTTACAGACCTTTAGTCCCCCTCAGTCATTGGGTGGGCTAACGGACCAGACTTTCAACAAGAGAGAAGTGTGTCACTAGAATTGTTCAAAAAGATGAGAAATACAAGACTCATTCCAGTGATCTATGGGAGCAGTCAAAAGAAACATTTTGTCGATGACGAATAACGTTCAGTAAATTTCTAGGATAGTTAAAGACTAGTGCCAGAAAACTGGTGGAAGACTTTAGTTAAAGAATTCAATTGGAAAATCCAATATTGTTTTATTAAGTTATATATATTATATATATATATATATATATATATATATATATATATATATATATATATATATATATATATATATATATATATATATATAGATATATATATATATATATATATATATATATATATATATATATATAGTAAAATCATCAGCTGTAAATATACTTCTCCATTTACACCATCTTCCAACACTCACCATTCATTACAAGATTTAGATAGAAGTAAATAAAGAGGGTATATTAATTGTATTAAACAGCTTTATTCATTCACTAAAGTTGAAGTTGAGTTTGTTGAATTTTTAGCACTATTAGTCACACAGCGGAGTGGCACAGTAAGGTCTGACTGTTCTATTTCAGTTCCAGATACTTTCACAGCCGTGACTATTGAGTGATACCAGTGTACTTCTCTGTCACTGGGACCTCACACATTCTGGAGAGCAATATTATTCTATTCCTTCTCCAACACTATCATCACACCTTAAAACACCTTACGCTGCAGTTGCTTCAAAATTCTAGATCGTCAGGTTGTTCAGTCCGAGTCCACTGTATTCCATCCTGTTATCTGGTGTCGTTGTTTCATAACACATTCTATAGGCAGTAAGAAGAGAAATAGTTTCAATAGGCATCCCTACCGCACACCAAGTCTTATTTTAAATGGTTGTGTAAGTTGTCATTCATAAAGAACTTTGTATTTCATATCTTCATATGTTTTCTGTATTAAGTGAATGATCTTCAGGGGAAATCAATAATGCCTCATTGGTTTCTACAGTGATTATTTGGCTGAAATGTCAAATGCTTTTTCATAGTCCACGAATCCGGTGTAAATTTTGTTCAGTTACAGGTTGTGTTCAGCTGTTATGCACAGTATAGCCATCTGGTCTGTACAGGATCTGTTTTGTTGAAAACCTGCCTGTTCATCTCTCAGTAGTCTATTTACGGTCTCTTTTAATCTGCCAGTGATGATCGTGTTCAATATTCTCCCTGACACTGATAGTAAAACGATATTCCTCTGTTCACTCTTGCAAATTTTCCTTCCTTCGCAACTTGACAAAATATCCTTCTGCTCACTTGTAAATCACCTTTTTTTGGCAATTTGACAAAATATCCTTCCACTCACTTGTAAATCACCTTTCTTTGGCAACTTGACCAAATATCCTTCCACTCACTTGTAAATCACCTTTTTTGACAACTTGACAAAATATTCTTCTGCTCGCTTGTAAATCACCTTTCTTTGGCAATTTAACAAAATATCCTTCCGCTCATTTGTAAATCACCTTTCTTTGGCAACTTGACCAAATATCATTCCGCTCACTTGTAAATCACCTTTCTTTGGCAACTTGACAAAATATCCTTCCGTTCACTTGTAAATCACCTTTTTTGACAAAATATCCTTCTGCTCACTTGTAAATCACCTTTCTTTGGCAATTTAAGAAAATATCCTTCCGCTCATTTGTAAATCACCTTTCTTTGGCAACTTGACCAAATATCATTCCACTCACTTGTAAATCACCTTTCTTTGGCAACTTGACAAAATATCCTTCCGCTCACTTGTAAATCACCTTTCTTTGGCAACTTGACAAAATATCCTTCTGATCACTTGTAAATCACTTTTATGAAATAACTTGACAAAATATCCTTCCGCTCACTTATAAATGCCATTTCTTTGGCAAAATGACAAAATATCCTTCCGCTCACTTGTAAATCACCTTGTTTTGGCAACTTGACAAAATATCCTTCCGCTCACTTATAAATGCCATTTCTTTGGCAAAATGACAAAATATCCTTCCGCTCTCTAGTAAATCACCTTTTTTGGGCAACTTGACAAAATATTCTTCTGCTCACTTGTAAATCACCTTTCTTTGGCAGCTTGACAAAATATCCTTCCGCTCACTTGTAAATGACATTTCTTTGAAAACTTGACAAAATATCCTTCCGCTCACTTGTAAATCACCTTTCTTTGGCAGCTTGACAAAATATCCTTCCGCTCACTTGTAAATGACCTTTCTTTGACAACTTGACAAAATATCCTTCTGCTCACTTGTAAATCCCCTTTCTTTGGCAACTTGACAAAATATTCTTCCCCTCACTTGTAAATCACATTTCTATGGCAAATTGACAAAATTTCCTTCTGATCACTTGTAAATCACTTTTTGTTGGCAACTTGATAAGATATTCTTCAGTCCATGCTGTCATCATTTGGTTGAAATGTCTGTCACTTTTAGCCGAGTGGTCTGCCCTGTCTTGTTCATAATTTTTCTACGCCCACTTTTCTGTCTTATAACTCCTAATAGCGTATCTCTGACATTGGTCATGTCAATCTTACGCTGGACTGGCTAATTCCACCCCTTTTCACGTGGACAGCGGTATCTAGCTGTAGGTCCTTTTATTCTACCTTTCTTGTAGAGAACGGCTATTTCCCTGTTTCTTTGAGTTACAGGGAATCCGTGGACACGGGGAAAACGTCTACCCTTTTAGTTGTTCCGCCCTCGCCTCGTCCCGCGAACACCGGTACCTCGTAGAACCGCCAGCGTTGCGGCAGATTACGTCCTTTTCCTGTATCTTAAGTCGCCAGATGAATTTCTCCCCTAGGTCTTACGTCTGAATTTGTTCATCTAGTGCACGTGCAAAAGCCACCTGCAGACACTATCTTGCTATTTAAGCAAGAGGTCTCAATCACTCAGTACCACTGTCTCAAGAGGAATTCTACCACTAAGAAGAGTGATACTTCTGCGCAGGGCTAATAACAGTTGTTAGTGCAGGAATTCATTCTTTACTCGGTAAGTCATTTACATATTTAATTCAGTGGGATGTTAGCTTAATCTAATAGAATAGAGATCCCGTGTTGCTTTAAAGTTATGTTAAATATATATAGATTCTTTGTTTCCTGAAGGTAAGTTTTTTCGTGACCGGGATGCTCTGAATTTTATTAAGTGAGCCACCATCCATAATCATTAAGTGTTAGCTAGGCACGGGGTTTTCTTAAAACAGAAAGAGTAAGCCGGTGTAAACTTAATTTTTACCAATTTTTATTTCCCACTTCTTTGCGTGTAGAATATTGCTGTAAAGAGTATACGCTCAACACTATTTGGGTAACTCGGTCAGTGTGGTAACTTTACAGCGTGAGCACTTTTTACTAGAGTGTTTGAGACCAGGCGTGTGTGTGTGTGTGCAAATATTTTTGCTGTGGGTCGCATTGAGCCTTGTGCGAGCAGACGCGCAGGTCAAGCGAACCCGTGGCTGGATTTACCTGTGTGAATTTTTAGGCTAACTAACGCGACGAGCGCGAATGAGGGAAAGGTTTGTTTTGATTTGGTGAGAGAGAGAGAGAACGAACGAACGAGAGAGAGAGAGTGAATGAGAGTTGGAAGTTGTTTTGTGAACAACAAGAGGCTCGCTGTTACAGTGGTTAACGAGATTTTTGAATTGCTATATATTTTCAGAGCCTTGGTCAGCACATTTGTTTTGTGCTTCCTGATGTGATTTGCTGCTGTCAGGGAATTACAATTTCCAGATAATAAATATTACCAAGCAGTCTACGTCATACTGCCAGGTTTCAGTTATAAGGCTGGTGGGTGGATTACTTAACCACAACCTATTGTTGAAAGTGTCTATCGCTCCAGCACATATGGGCTGTCGCCTTTGCCATCCAGTCATTTTCGGCAACACTGTCCGACCCATTAACAGCCAGTTAACTTCGAGTATGCCACTAAACATCGATTTCATTACCTACACGTAAGCAGTAACCTTGAGTCCTGGATTATTTACCTACAGCTTTTGTTGCCGCCAGTTAACCATCATCTCAAAACCTACGGGCGGTTGCCTTTGCCACCCAGTACATTTCCGCAACACTGTCCGACCCATTGATAGCCGGTTACCTCTGAGTATACTGACATAACGACCGAGAGGAGTAGTCAGTTGCCAGTACTCGTCATCTGTTTTTATAGTTCAAGTCTTCATCATATAGTATAAGAGGTGCCCCATCGCGCCTACCGGATATTCGCTCGCCAGCATAAGTTCTCGTCAATTGGGTAGATTTGGATCAGTGGGTGCAAGTATTTCTGCACTCGTTTTAATCTCCTCCATCTGCTAGTGTGGCCTACAGCCACGGGAAATTGTGAATGCTAGGATTTATGTAGAAGCTGTTCCAGAGGGAGTTTATCTCCCCGTCATTTGAATATCAAAATTCGGAGGAACTGTGTTAGGTTTTTCCTAGTTGTGGATTACTTACATACCAGGAATATTTTGCTCAAGACTGGAGAGGCCGTTTTCATCACTGAAGATTGGGGGCCCCCTGTTAGCTAGATAACATGAGTAGTGAGAAAATGTACACGTGTTGGTGGTTTGGAGTGAGATGTTTTGCCTGAGAGAGTGAATGAAGTCTTGTGTTATTTTTCTGTGGTTGTGATATTGATACATTCACTAGCCCTTCAAAGCTAGTGAAGGCATTACTTATTTTTTTCGGTTTAATGTGGTGGTTTCTTTAATAAATATACTTATTTGTACTAAGCGGTCAGAATTCTTTGTATTCTAACTGTCACTTAATGTTTGCTGTTGTAGTCCTTACAGTAGTAGATTATTCTATTTAGCGTTAGTGGACGGACGAGAGTATGACATCTTAAACTGAGTCCGAGTATGGCTGGGAAGTAGACCTAAGATATTTGATTATATCTTTCTTCTCTCCAGAAGTCTTATCTCTTCCATTTTTTCATTAGTACATTAGTAACTTTAATTTTCTCTATTTTCACATTACTCATGCAGATTCTGTCTAAACTCAGACATTCTCTATTTCCATACTCGCGACACATGGTTATGATTTTCCTTCTCTCTCCTATATTTTAGTGAAAACTTGCAAAAGACCAAATGCCTCGGGGAAATGCAGTGAAGCCCCTATGCTCTACCGGGAGCAGGGACAACATCATGACAGTCAAGATTTAACGAAGAAAGAATCCTAGAAACTGTGACCAGACTGGAAGATTGTCGATATATGGAAATACGAGAAACACATTGTACCATGAGACATCAGAGAGGACAAAATATGAGCACACGTCTTGAAGAGTTCTATAAGAGACCGGAATGAAAATCAGTGGCGTAACTTTATAAATTGCGGGTAGGAGAGAGGTGACTCATAAGATCATCTCTACTTAATTTGCATTGGTATTTTTTTGCCCTAGTTTTCGGACACCAGTATTATTACTGCTAGTACTGTTATTTATATAAACATGACCTCTTACCTTGATGAGAACAATGGCAGAAAAAAAGCTGAATTATTTAAATGAATTTTTTTAAGCTGGTGGCATGTGAGCATGATTTTTAAAAAATAGTTAGTTTGCTTATTATGGTATTAAACTATTTTCTCAATGGGTTCTAGGTTTTATCCTGGGTGTCAACGGCGATCTCCATTCTCGGTTCGTAGTCTTTTAGTAATTGTTATACATTTAGATTATTTGTCACTTTTTTACCGCTTCTGTTGGTTTGTCCCTGACAAAAACCTGACGGTAGTAACGTAAGTAATTTCTTTGTGCTAGCAAGATTTAATCTATTTATTTTCGTTGACCGATCGGTCTGCCATATTCTTACTGCAGTCGTCCTTATTGCCTTCTTTATGGTGTTAAAATATATTTTAATGATCATTCTGCCATCACCTGCACTTTTGCCGCCCAGGACACATGCATTGTCTCCTCCTGTTAGTTCTACCACTGAAGCAGATATTTAGCAGACAGTGTTCATAAATATAAACCTGACCGAAGACCTTCAGAAAAGTAGACACAGACCACCATGTTGGCCACGTGGATATCGATACGTCCGTCGTACCGGTTTCGACTAATTACAAATAGCCTCTAACGCTCACTTTAACCAAAACACAAACCCTGTTTAGCGCTTATTCAAAAGTAATAACGTCTGATTAAAAACTTGATGATTTATCGATAGCCACCTGGGTAACATGGCGGCGTGTGTCTACTAATCTAGTTTTCAACCGAGAAGATCCATGAGATTATAAAGAAAGGATGTAGGGTAATGGTAATACATGGTTGCCGCTTAGGAATTTTTTAAAGGCACAGAGGAAAAATATGTTATTTTTACGAGTTAATAAACGCAATGTAAGTAAGGATGAGAGTTGTTGAGTATTAATTAGAACTGATCCTGTTATCATGATCGTCATTTTCATTTGCGCTTCTTATGGAGCATAGAGCTACCACTGAGGTTGTTCCCGTTGCAGGAATACTGTATCAAGTATTCACATGCTCCTGCAGCAGTGGTTAACGATACGGAAAGTAATTATGGACAATTGTTATGTTATGTTATGTTATAACACTAATCATAAACGATTAAAATAGATGTTGTCTACGTGAGATCTGAAGCTTGACAGCCTTGAGCAAGACTCGCACACGGGAAAGAGACTATAACAGCGTTCGCAGCACGCAAGATCCATCAACGTCTGTTGGCTATGTTTCCGTTACATTAAAAAGTAGAGTGAGACGAAAAGTTACTATGTACACGGAGCCTTTCTGAACTAAACACTACAAAAATCAATAAGCAAAAAGATTCCTTGAAGGCAACTGTAATGTGTTTTTACAGAATAATTTTACTTTTTTTCAATTTTAAGTTAAGCGCTTAATAAACGAATGGTCACAAATAAACGACATTGCAGCAAAATAATTATGATAGCAGAGACAATTGATGAAATAAGAGATACAGGACGAAAACGAAAGAAGATAATTGACTCTTGAACATCATACCATTGAAAAAAAGTTAACAAGAGAATTTTTAAACAGTGCAAGGGACAGGGAGTTGTTGACAGACTTGATCGCATACGCCAGTCAGTTGGTATGACACTTGAAGCAGAAGATGCACGATTAAACGATTTGAATTTTCACCAGCAGAAAATCTTCGCATTTGGAATTTTGCTAGACTGTATACCAGTTTCAAATTTCTACTCAGTTGTCCAGCCCCGCTGTCAGGGGGTTTCTGGGACGACAAAGACAAACAGGATTATTGCTCCTTCAGGCATGTCGTACGAGGTTGCTTACATCAGGTTGTGCAAGGGGTTGGCAACCTCATCATGTAAAACAAGTTGCTACAGAAATCATTACTACAAATAGTACTTGTAATGTTTTGATGCAGCTTTCCTGCAATGTTACACCATACAGCTTTCCTGCAATGTTACACCATACAGCTTTCCTGTAATGTGTTGATGCAGCTTTCCTGCAATGTTACACCATACAGCTTTCCTGTAATGTGTTGATGCAGCTTTCCTGCAATGTTACACCATACAGCTTTCCTGTAATGTGTTGATGCAGCTTTCCTGTAATGTGTTGATGCAGCTTTCCTGCAATGTTACACCATACAGCTTTCCTGCAATGTTACACCATACAGCTTTCCTGTAATGTGTTGATGCAGCTTTCCTGCATCCTGCAATGTTACACCATACAGCTTTCCTGCAATGTTACATCATACAGCTTTCCTGCAATGTTACATCATACAGCTTTCCTGCAATGTTACACCATACAGCTTTCCTGTAATGTTTTGATGCAGCTTTCCTGCAATGTTACCCCATGTGACAAAACGTCTGAACATGCTCTTTTGAGTGATCTCTCACACCTTCAGCCCTCTGGCAGTATCCTTTCTTTTTCTTCAGTTTTCTCACTCGTCGCTTTTATTTGGCATAAATCATGCCTTTTCATTTGTATTTTCACTATTTAGCTCTATGCTGGACATAGCATGGTGAAGTCTCTAACACGCCATTCCCCTATGGTAGTATTTGCTACGGGAGTAATTCTTATCTTAGTGTGTCGCATTCACGCTTCACGAAGACGTGTTAAGTTACGCCAGGTTATTAGACGGTCAGCGACTGTATTTTATCACAATATCGGTCTGACCACCTTTTAAAGCGACGAGGCGTGTTTACCCAAGGAGTGTTGAGTAGAACCAGATTTGTTTGTCTGGCGAAACACATGATAACCCGTGCACGAGGCGGAACATAAGCGCTTCCAGGTCATCCTTCATACGACAGATAACGACATTACCGTCTGTGTGACACAGGTGGGCAGACAAATGTGATATAATCGCTTCCGGTCCTTGGTTAAAAAGTAATCATGGATTTATTACATTTTAGACAATATGAGTCTACAAATGTGTTGGTGAGAGTGTATGCAAGGCATCAGATGTCCATATATGGTAATACGTGACCATTGCAGGCACGCACCTTATTTCATGTGCGACTATTTTGAAATATCACAGCCTAACCTTCATGATTTGAAATGATTGGATCTTTCTGATTAGATTCATAACATCATTGGAGGGAATATAGGCTGACATTTCACAGTTTTATTTGTCTGTGATTTGCACGCTCGCCAAGACAACATCAGACCTTTGCCAGAGGAAGAACTAGATTCATAATTCCTATTTGTTAACCGGACCTTTTATTGGAGAACCAGATAAGACTTACAAATGCACAGGAAATCTCTACATTTAATAAAGAACACCGGAACTAGGAAAACCTGAAGAAACACGGAGTCAGAAGGGGCAATCTATTGTAAAATTAAAAGAAATCCCAGACACGTGTTGTAAGAGAACGATTCGTCTCTTCGATTCATCTGTGCGACACGTCTGTAGCCAGGATTGGCGTAAGTTGGGATTTACATTTCATATTTTATTACTACCATGTGAACTAACATATATATGTATATATTACCATGTGAATTTTATTGTGTGAAGCTCGCTATTGGCTGGCAACTTCAGCGTATAGAATGATTGTAAATGTAAATGAAACACGAATGAATTTATATTGTGAACACTTTTCAAACAGTGGAGATGTAAATGTAAAACACATTATATCTGTACGTTTAGCCTTTTCATTTAAATGTAATGTAAAGCTAAAGCTATTCAGTTTAAATGTAAAGGAAGTTTTATCCAGAGGGATTAAATTTAATTCTCATCGAGGGTAAACTCTGAGTTAAGTGGGATGGGGAAATAGAAGAGGGGGGGGGGGGGAGAGACACATAACTATGTGTCAGAGAACGCCATACTCAGAAGAGAGTTATTTTCTATTCCTCTATCACAGTTATTGGTGGTACCAGCAAAACGTACTATTTCTGGAACAAGACGGGATCAGTGGCCTACGCTTTAAGACAAAGGACGCACTGTGTAGACTTTCCTTGAAGTTTCTTGGAGACGAGCTACACCCGACAACCTTGACAAGAGACGAGTGATCAGCGTGAAAAGGCAGAACTGTCATTGACAGCTAAGTTCAAACATATGCTGCCTCCTGAACTTCTTAACCCTTTTCGCAATCCCAAAATACGAGGATGATAGCTTTCTTTAGCCATAACTACTCAAATTATTTTCAAACTGTTAAACCTAAAGTGATTATTAAATTTTGTTATTTATAATGTTACAAATGTAACTTCGATTTAATATTTTAAATGTACTACATGTTTGTCTCAATCAAAGTTACTAAACACACACTTTAAACAGAGCTATATATATATATATATATATATATATATATATATATATACATATATATATATATATATATATATATATATATATATATATACATTGTAATAATAAATTCCACTGATTAACTCAGCGATGGGGGCTTAACGAGCTAGAACAACCATTGCTAAATTCTTCATAAAAGAGTCTGCAGATTGTAGAATTAACGTGCTTAGCGACAGCCAGCATTGTTTTAGCTTATCTGAATATCTTATGAAAACTCCCATGTGATAGAAGCTTTACTACTCTTCTATCGACATTTCTGCCAAGAATAATCTTGTGTAAAGATAGACTCCATTGAAGGCTATAATAGATACTCTTGAGTTTTGGCCACTGTTGGACCACTACTGCAAAGCAGGGGAGGCAATACCGTCACACCCCATGCAGCTTTCCTGTAATGTTTCATCATACAGCTTTCCTGCAATGTTACGCCATACAGCTTTCCTGTAATGTTACCCCATACAACTTTCCTGTAATGTTACCCCATATAGCTTTCTTGTAATGTTATTCCATGCAGCTTTCCTGTAATGTTACCCCATGCAGCTTTCCTGTAATGTTATCCCATGTAGCTTTCCTGTAATGTTACCCCATGCAGCTTTCCTGTAATGTTATCCCATGTAGCTTTCCTGTAATGTTTCACCATGAAGCTTTCCTGTAATGTTACTGTTACGCACGGATCATTATTATTTTTCGTTTGTATAAACATTTTTCATATGTATGATCATTTTTTTGACTGAAGTGTGTATTATGTTTTCTATGGTCAAAGGGACATAATCCGAGTTATCGAGACTACAATTTTTTAGGAGTTGCCTTCTCTTGTATAGAGACACGTTCGGTCTATAATTTCTTGAACGAAGCGTGACCACATCTCCTTATTTGGTAGTATCAGTCAACTATGGTAGATGTCTGAAACCTTTCTTAACGCTTCTTTTCATGACCATAAAAGGCGCGACTGTGTAAGACTTTTATCTCGAATGTTCTTAGAAATCGTCTTATTGTGAACGGCAACTCAGAGATTGTCGTTCTGCGCATGTCAAAAACTGGGAGTTCGTTCTGTGTGTTCCGCCCAGTTCGGGAGTTGAGAAATGGTTTAAGAAGCGAGCAGACGCAGCTGCGTCTTGTGATTCTCTGAGGGAAATACAGTGTCTTTGTGAGTTAGTTAGCTAACTAGACTATTTCCCGTATTATTCAAGCCTGCCTGGAGGCATATGTTCATGGTTGATTTTCCGAAATAAGGTAATTCCTCTTGTATCGAACTTTATGCTATCATCTAGAGGTTCGTCATTTTGTCGCCTATTTGCTCGCCTGTGTGATGCAAAATGGAGAGGTACTTTGACTAGGATTAAGTCACCGGTATCTTTATACCTGAACTAGTTAAATATATATGGGTCGCTCTAGACCAACAAGACTATTGTCTGTGTTCCAGGATTCGTTATATCAGAGATCACGTCCAAGTCAGATGGTTAGACTTAGGAACATTATAAAGGTCGAGCTGACCTGTAGCCCATGTATGCTATTCACGTGCAGACAGTAAACGGACTGATTGTATACATCTGATCTGCTAGCATCAGGAAGGGAATATTATTATTATTGTCTATGAACAGTGATAACCTGCAGTTGACACTGTTGCAGAAATTATTATTATTATTTATACAGCTTCACGAACTAGAACTCTATGATTTATGAATTTCTGAATCTATTGAACTGTGATGTCTTATGACGCATATATACAACAGCTGTCATTGCTGACTACAGAAATTGTTTTCAATGTGCCATATCATCTTGCTGAACTCGTTAACTATGTTGATGTCATAAGTATCATGACTGTTTTGTGGCGTGCAATAAATGGAAGAAACTTATACAACGAAGTTACCCTTTCTATGACTCTACACGTCATGTTGCCTGTGTGATAACCCTGTGAACTGTTCCACTACCACATACACAGCAACATCTTAAATCAGAGAAGACACCTACATCTTGCACTTTAATACCAGGTGTCGATAAGGGTGGCAAGTTACCACTTCAGCGCAAATCCACTCTTATCATTTTTGGTGGCCAGAGCTGGTTCTATCATCTGATATTTTGGCGCACCATATCATTTTTGGTGGCCATAGGTTGGTTTACTCTGATTCCAGCTATCAAGGGGGTCAGCAAACCCAGACATCATCATCATACTAGATACAACTACAGCATCAACTACCACCTTACAAGAAATTTTATTGAAAGTATCCGGATTTTCTGACAGTTGCTGATTTTGAAACTACCCGGCGCTGCTCGGCAATATTGAAGTT
This sequence comes from Oreohelix idahoensis, assembly GCA_024509875.1. Lineage (NCBI taxonomy): Eukaryota > Metazoa > Mollusca > Gastropoda > Stylommatophora > Oreohelicidae > Oreohelix > Oreohelix idahoensis. The sequence goes on along the minus strand of JAMPIV010019879.1, from coordinate 102,194 downwards.
TATGTAAAATTAGAAGGACAAGTACCGAGCGAATGGATTTCCTGATCTGGTGAAAAGAAGGACAAGTGCCGTAACAACTGTTCCGGTCTCAGGGGTACTGTTGCGGGTTCAGAAGGTCAAGTGCCGGTTAAATCAATTTAGAAGATTCAGAAGGTCAAGTGCCGTAACAACTGTTGCAGTATTAGAAGCTCTTTTCCTTCGTCATGGCTGTTTATGGGAGCAGAAGTTAATCAACGTTGGATCATTATCCTCAGAATGCTGATTACATCCTGTTCTGCACCGTGCTGACGCTGGATTTATAGAAGTTAAGTGGCCTGTTTTGTTTGTGAACTGTGCCCTTATGTTCTAACTGAGCCTTCTGTACTTTCACACTTTCTCCTATTGGTTTCATGATACATGTTTATATGTTATATGTTATTTGTTATTTGTATATTTATATGTTTATATTTCAGCGGGTTTTCTCGGTTGGGCGGTGTCTTTCAGTGGAAGATACCACGTCACAGAGGTTCTACTGTTAGCGTTTTCGTTAGGGACTGTGCGAATTTCCTACAGTGAAATTTGCTAGCGACAATCGTTGCTATATCTGTTTAGTTGTGACGAGTTGTGCTTTATTTTTGTTTCTTGTATATATATATTTTTTTCTTTTTTCTTTTCTCTCTTTCTTTGTGTTTTTTAGTTTCGATTTCGATTGTTTGTATTTGTAGGTCTCCCCTTTGCTATTATTCAGTTCTTTACGTATATTTTTGTGTATACACTGTAGCGTCATTTGTTAGTCATATCTTCGCATATTTCTTTTTAGTTTTGCTGTTTGTGTATTTGACTTATGCGAATGTTTTCGTATTGTTTGATCTTTGTTGTTGTTTACATTGACTTTGATCTTTGTTGATTGTTTACATTGACTCTGATCTTTGTTATTGTTTACATTGACTCTGATCTTTGTTGTTGTTTACATTGACTCTGATCTTTGTTGTTGTTTACATTGACTTTGATCTTTGTTATTGTTTACATTGTTGGTGACCTTTGTTATTGTTTACATTGTCTTGTTATTGTTTACATAGTTCTTGCATAGTTAGCTTTCACTATTGTTAATATATGCTCATGCACTATTGGTCTATAGTGCACTTATCATAACTAACTGGTGTTTTTGCTTATGCACTATTGTAGTGCAGTTATGATAAATAACTGATGGTTATGCACTGATTTGGGTAGTGCACTGATGATTAAGAGGTGACTTGTGATATTATTATACATTTGATAATACAAGTTGGTGTCAACTCCTGTTTCCCACAGAGATTGGGTTCAACATAGAGATTATACAAGAACTTTATTAAGTCTTGTTGCTATTTAACATTGAAATAAGATATTTAATTATTTCAGGTTCTGTACTCACATTTTAGACATCATGTCTACATTTGAGTACTTTATTGAGCAGGGTAAAGCCCTTGGGAAGACAGGTGATAAATTAGAAGAATTTGCGACTGTTCAATATGCCAAGGCATTGAAGTCGGAAGAAAAGAAAATGAAAGAACAAACTATGAGGTTGTCAGGGCGGCATTGTTAAAGAAGTACCAACTTAACGAGGACGGATATCGTCTTAAATTTAAAACCATGTTACCAGAAACTGGAGTTGAATTCTCTGAATTCATCTCAGGCATCCGTCTTACTTTTTTACGATGGGTTGAGTTGTCTAAGACAGAAAATACATTTGAAGCTCTTATGGATTTACTACTTAGAGATAAGGTTATGTCTTCTGTTAATGAAGCTTTTCTATCTTTTCTTCATGAGCGTAAGCCTAAAAACATAAAAGAAATGGAAGAATACTTGTCCATTTATGTTACTAGCGCATCCGCACATAACCATTATAACTCTAAGGTGAAAGAAGGTCTGCCAGTTGCTTCGGCAGCACCTTATGGCCCAAATTTTATGCGTAAATTTCAGGGTAGCCAGAAAAATTTCAATAAAAAGAGTAATCGTAATTATGCCCAGAACCATAGTGATCAATTCCAGGGTGATTCTTCTTCCCAGAACTGGAGACAACCTAATACTACACGTTATTCTACTCCGGTTAACTTTAGAAATTTTCACAAAGGTAATCGGTATAGAGGGAAATATTTTATGCAGAGACCTCAATACCAAGATAATAGAGGTTCTCAACAGCATAGAGATAGTAATGACAGTTATGGAAACTGGAACTCAAACCAGGATAAAAATTACAGTAGGGACTTTAATGATAATTGCAGAGGCAATAATGGTCGCGGTAGATCGCAACATAAGAGAAAAAGATATCAACAGACAAACTCTGTTCAACAAGAATCTCAGGGAGCAGATAAACAGGTTAATAATGATAAAGACCATAATGCTATCGGATGCTCATCATCTTTGATTTTGGTAGGGCAAATAAATGTATCCAATGCAGTACTTTATTTGATCCGAAAACCGTTAGTACTCTAAGCTGTGGTCATCCTTTGCCCGCTCTTCCTGCTAATGTTGCTCATGATGGGAGAGGTTCTCTTATATTACATAAGGGGCTAGTAAATAGTAATCCAGTCTCAGTGTTGTTTGATTCTGGATGTACTACTGTCGGCGTTAGGCAATCTCTTGTAGATCCATCCTGTGCTACAGGAAAAGTCATCAAATGTGTCACATTTGGTGGCACGTTAGAAAAGTATCCTACTGCTATAATACACATTGCTACTCCTTTCTTCACGGGAGAGGTCCACGCGTGTCTACTTCCAAACCCTATTGCGGACCTTATTATTGGTCGTATTCACGGAGTTAGGGAATGTACCCCACAGCAGATTGCTGTTTGGAAACAGCAAAACATTGAAGCTACCAATGCGGTGGTCACAAGAGCACATGCTCTGGATCCACCTCAAACTTCATTAACTAATAATGATGAAGTAAATGACCAAGATAGTCACTTGACTATTACACGTGACTCATTTATCAAATTGCAAGAAGAAGATCCTTCTTTACAAAAATTCTTCATTCTAGCAAAAAAAGGTGATCCTAATCAGAACACTAATAGGAAATCTTGGATTTCTATGAAGAACGGCGTACTTGTACGTATGGTACAAGACTCGACTACGTCCACTCATTCACAAATTCTTGTGCCTAAGAGCATGAGATTGCAAATATTGCAACATGCTCATGACTCGCAATGTGCTGGACATATGGGTTTTTCCCGTACAAAAGTCGAGGGTTCTTGCGGCTTTCTTTTGGCCATTTGTGAGCAAGGACATACGAATGTACTGTCGCTCTTGCAAAGTATGTCAGGAGGTCAAATCTAAAGGACCACGACATGCTGCGCCTATCCAGGCTGCTGACATTCCTATTCGCCCTTTTCAAAAAATGGCAATAGATATTATCGGTCCTTTTAGAATTAAGTCGGCTAGAGGACATCAATTTATCCTTACATGTGTCGATATGTGCACACGTTGGCCAGAGGCAATACCTCTCAAGAGCATCTCAACTGCTGATATCGCAGACGCTCTTTGGCTGATATTTTCTCGCTTGGGTTTTCCCGGAAAAATTTTGTCAGACCATGGCACTCAACTTATATCAGACACTATGTCACAGGTAATGTCTATGCTACACATTAAAAGGTCTCTCAGCAGTATCTATCACCCAATGTCTAATGGGTTGGTCGAACGTTTAAATAGGACTCTGAAAACTTTACTTGGTAAAATAACTGAGGATCATCCTCAGGATTGGGACAGGGTCTTACCCGCGGCTCTCTTTGCGTATAGAGAGGTCCCCAATGAACATACGGGGTTTTCCCCTTTTGAACTTGTCTTTGGCGCGCAACCGCGCGGCCCTATGTCTTTACTTCACGATCTAATCACTGCCGATAATATTAGCGATGAGACTCAATCTTCTTATGAGTACGTCATTGCTCTTAGGCAAAAGATCATCGAGGCATGCAAACTAGCAACTTCGTCTTCAGAATTTGCTAAAGAAAAGGCAAGGCAGTTTGCAAATAAGAATAGATGTCTACGACAACTTTGTCCAGGTGACAAAGCTCTCGTTCTACTTCCTTCAAGGGAGAACAGACTTCTAATTGCATGGAAAGGTCCATATGCAATAGTCTCCAAAATTTCTGATGTCGACTATGTTGTCGATATTGATGGAAAGCATAAAACTTTCCACATAAATATGCTCACAGAATTTTATGAAAGACCTGACTATTTGCAGCCTATTTTCCAGGCTACGGACAATTCACAAGCAACTCATGGTCAGTACTCATCTCTGTCAGTTATACAGGATGAGGAAACTACTTTTTCTGATGTCAATCTTCCTCTTTCTATGGTCCCACTTTATTCTACGGAATCTTGGAAAAACGTGACCGTTTCTCCAAATCTTTCCGCTGAGGAACATCGACAAGTTTCTTCGATGTTGCAAACATTTCAGGATGTTCTTACAGACATCCCGGGACACACACATGTCATTGAACATGACATTGTGCTAACTGATCACAATCCTATCAGATGTCATAGCATACCTAGATGATATCTGTCTATTCAGTGATTCGTGGGAAGATCATTATTTGGGTTTATACGAATTACTGTCTACTCTTCGCGAGTATAACTTGACTGCAAAACCCTCTAAAGCCTTTATAGGATTTAGCGAGATTTCTTTCCTAGGTCATCGGGTTGGTCATGGTCTTTTAAAGACAGAGGACCACAATGTTTCAAAAATACTTAACATTTCGGTCCCTAAGACGAAGAAACAAGTAAGGAGTCTATTAGGTTTGATTCAATTCTACGGACGATTCATTCCGAATCTGTCCTCCATTATGGCACCGCTTTCTACTTTATTGAAGAAAGGGTCGCCTAATTTGATCCGCTGGTCTAAAGAATGTCAATCCTCATTGGACCAGGTTAAAGCCCTATTTTCATCTCCACCTATTCTTAAGTTACCTACTATTGAGAAGACTTTTGTTCTTCGAAGTGACGCCTCGTCAACAGGGATTGGGGCAGCACTAATGCAGGAGTATTCTGATACTTTGCATCCGGTGATGTATATCTCTAGGAAATTAAACGCTGCAGAAAAGAATTACTCGGTTTTAGACCGTGAGTTATTGGCTATGGTATGGTCTATTCTGAAGTTACAAAGATTTCTTCTAGGCGCACATTTCATTGTGGAAACCGACCAGAAAGCGCTTACTGCTATTCAGAGCAAAAACTTGAAGAGCTCGAGGTCCACTCGTTATGCCATAGCTCTTCAACCATTTCATTTCTCGGTTCGAGCTATCCGTGGTTCGGATAATGTAATGGCAGACATTCTGTCCAGATGTCCACACGATTCCACATGATTCTTCTGTCATATATATATATTTCCTGATATACAATCCAATATTATAATGACATGTTAGTAGATTTTTTCTCACTTTTTTTTGAGGGAAATTTATAACATTGTACCATGTAATTATTTAAGAAGGCTTAGTTAGTGATATACGGGCCAAAAGATCACTCGGCCACATTTAAATAAATTATTTTCAGGATTGTATTAAGAAATTTGCCAGTTGTCTTTAAGATTTGTGTTATTGATATTTTCGCAGCACATCATTGAAGTCTGCGAGTTTATGTCCATTGTGGAACTTTGAGGATATCAAGTCCTGTCCTACATTGGGAGCGGATGATGTCCACATCTTCTTCTATTGAATGTTTTATGTCACCGAAGATCAACACATGTATTACTTATTAATTACTGTTACTTTATATAATGTAATAATATAGTGCGGTATATTAGTAAATTACACCGCTATTTGCAACACATTGTATGATAACACATAATATATTTAATTTCATATATTGGTATGAGAATAATTTGATTGTCATTATGTTGTTGCCATCATTGTGGCGTGTGTTGGTGGCACCTTCCTGGAATATATCAGCGTATACTTAGATAAATTTTTTCTCTAAGGATCTGAGATATGATCTCAGTGTCGCTCCATGCGTTGAGCTAATTTGTTAGGTATATATCCACGCATCATACGTGCGTTAGGAGCCTAGATTTTTTCCGGCTCCAGGATTTAAAAAAAAAAAAATGAAACATTTTTTTTTTCCAGGGAGGGTGCGGTAATGTTACGCACGGATCATTATTATTTTTCGTTTGTATAAACATTTTTCATATGTATGATCATTTTTTTGACTGAAGTGTGTATTATGTTTTCTATGGTCAAAGGGACATAATCCGAGTTATCGAGACTACAATTTTTTAGGAGTTGCCTTCTCTTGTATAGAGACACGTTCGGTCTATAATTTCTTGAACGAAGCGTGACCACATCTCCTTATTTGGTAGTATCAGTCAACTATGGTAGATGTCTGAAACCTTTCTTAACGCTTCTTTTCATGACCATAAAAGGCGCGACTGTGTAAGACTTTTATCTCGAATGTTCTTAGAATCGTCTTATTGTGAACGGCAACTCAGAGATTGTCGTTCTGCGCATGTCAAAAACTGGGAGTTCGTTCTGTGTGTTCCGCCCAGTTCGGGAGTTGAGAAATGGTTTAAGAAGCGAGCAGACGCAACTGCGTCTTGTGATTCTCTGAGGGAAATACAGTGTCTTTGTGAGTTAGTTAGCTAACTAGACTATTTCCCGTATTATTCAAGCCTGCCTGGAGGCATATGTTCATGGTTGATTTTCCGAAATAAGGTAATTCCTCTTGTATCGAACTTTATGCTATCATCTAGAGGTTCGTCATTTTGTCGCCTATTTGCTCGCCTGTGTGATGCAAAATGGAGAGGTACTTTGACTAGGATTAAGTCACCGGTATCTTTATACCTGAACTAGTTAAATATATATGGGTCGCTCTAGACCAACAAGACTATTGTCTGTGTTCCAGGATTCGTTATATCAGAGATCACGTCCAAGTCAGATGGTTAGACTTAGGAACATTATAAAGGTCGAGCTGACCTGTAGCCCATGTATGCTATTCACGTGCAGACAGTAAACGGACTGATTGTATACATCTGATCTGCTAGCATCAGGAAGGGAATATTATTATTATTGTCTATGAACAGTGATAACCTGCAGTTGACACTGTTGCAGAAATTATTATTATTATTTATACAGCTTCACGAACTAGAACTCTATGATTTATGAATTTCTGAATCTATTGAACTGTGATGTCTTATGACGCATATATACAACAGCTGTCATTGCTGACTACAGAAATTGTTTTCAATGTGCCATATCATCTTGCTGAACTCGTTAACTATGTTGATGTCATAAGTATCATGACTGTTTTGTGGCGTGCAATAAATGGAAGAAACTTATACAACGAAGTTACCCTTTCTATGACTCTACACGTCATGTTGCCTGTGTGATAACCCTGTGAACTGTTCCACTACCACATACACAGCAACATCTTAAATCAGAGAAGACACCTACATCTTGCACTTTAATACCAGGTGTCGATAAGGGTGGCAAGTTACCACTTCAGCGCAAATCCACCCTTATCAGTTACCCCATATAGCTTTCCTGTAGTGTTATTCCATGCAGCTTTCCTGTAATGTTACCCCATGCAGCTTTTCTGTAATGTTATCCCATGTAGCTTTCCTGTAATGTTATCCCATGTAGCTTTCCTGTAATGTTACCCCATGTAGCTTTTCTGCAATGTTACCCCATGCAGCTTTCCTGCAATGTTACCCCATGCAGCTTTTCTGTAATGTTATCCCATGTAGCTTTCCTGTAATGTTACCCCATGCAGCTTTCCTGTAATGTTACCCCATGCAGCTTTCCTGTAATGTTATTCCATGCAGCTTTCCTGTAATGTTATCCCATGTAGCTTTCCTGTAATGTATACCATGTAGCTTTTCTGCAATGTTACCCCATGCAGCTTTCCTGTAATGTTATCCCATGTAGCTTTCCTGTAATGTTACCCCATGCAGCTTTCCTGTAATGTTACCCCATGCAGCTTTCCTGTAATGTTACCCCATGCAGCTTTCCTGTAATGTTATTCCATGCAGCTTTCCTGTAATGTTACCCCATGCAGCTTTCCTGTAATGTTATCCCATGTAGCTTTCCTGTAATGTTTCACCATGTAGCTTTCCTGTAATGTTACCCCATATAGCTTTCCTGTAATGTTACCCCATATAGCTTTCCTGTAATGTTACCCCATATAGCTTTCCTGTAATGTTACCCCATGCAGCTTTCCTGTAATGTTACCCCATGCAGCTTTTCTGTAATGTTATCCCATGTAGCTTTTCTGTAATGTTACCCCATGCAGCTTTCCTGTAATGTTACCCCATGCAGCTTTCCTGTAATGTTATCCCATGTAGCTTTCCTGTAATGTTACCCCATGCAGCTTTCCTGTAATGTAATGTTACCGCACTGTCCTTCAACAAACACATGACAAGTCCTCCTGTCACGTGTCAACATAGGCCTTCAACAAACACATGCCAAGTTCTCCTGTCACGTGCCATCAGCTCAAGTTCTTTCCACGTTTTCCTCATCATTTTCACTTCTGTCTCCAGCTCTCTTCTCCACCATTTTCTAAGGTCACGTGTGTGTTTTTTAAGGATTATTCTGCCCTGTTCATTATTGATTGCGATAAAGTCCTGTAAATGTGTGTAACTGTTATACTTTTACAATGTTGGGATTTTACTTTGTTTTATTGCATTGATTTTTGTTTGTTTTTTATTTTAAAAAAAAGTAATATTGAAAAAGCATGTGTAGGATAAATGAATTCAGTATGGGAGACGAGAGAAAGGATGGGCAGAATGTTAGACAGGCCTGCGTGCCCAATTCTAAACCATTTGAAGATAAAGTTCGTTCGTTCGTTCGTTCGTTCGTTCGTTCTATCTGCTCTTGAGTTAGGGAGAGCAAAGAAAAACACGGAGTTCCTACTCACTCAATAGCAGACTGTTCAAATATTTCAGAAATTCCGATTCTATACTACCCTAATGTGATCATACTCGAATTATTGTTTGATTTACTGTATAGATGTTTTGGATTTATTTGTTTGGGTTTCTTTTTCATTACGTTCTTGTTTGCTTAAACAAATACTTTATTTTGATTATGATTGGGTAATGTCATTGTATGCTGTTATATAACCTTTATAATGTTATACGCCTTTAATTTAATGCTTAAAGAAACATGTGGAAATGAAAGGGTATGTGACCGGCTGGCCTACACTAGCATTATACGTGCTATTGTCGTGAAACATTCTAAATCCACATATATAAATTATCAGGTAAATGTAAAGCCTAACGCATTAATTCAATAAAAGGAAAGAGAAATGGTAAAGAACAGTGCTGTCACAATGACTGTACTCGAGATCCCCCTTTTTCTGCTTCGTCTGCATATTCTCACGCTTTCTCGTACTAGTAAAGCCTATAGCAGCATACACGCGTTTCCACAAAACAATAAAACGTGTACTGCATTTCTAAGAAAACCTTGAGATACGCAAGCTGATTAATGACCTAGATTAATACTAGCATTAATTTCATTTTATACACTGCGTGATGAAAAGACAGATGAACTTAGGATAGAGAGAGGGAGGGCTGAAAGCAGGAACGCCGGCAACACTAACACGCGTCTCGCGATATACAATTAATGCCACCCCAAGCGCAAGGCATGAAGCACTAACTTTTTTCAAATCGACAGTGATAAAACGAGAGTTAGGTTTAAAAACCTGTAAAATGCTTATTAGGAAACATGACATTATACTGGTTTACGTTTGAAAGCCTGACAGTACAGCAGACACCCTAAAGTTTAGAAGTGAGGAGGTGGCAACAGCACGACTATCCTAGAAGAAAATACATATTTTGAACGAAGCCACTTAGCTCCCTTAAAACTTATATATTTGGGTGCCTTAGGACTTGCTGACAAAGAATATGTTAAGTGTTACGCAAATAGTCTAGGAATTAACAAATTATAGCCAAAAGAAAATAGTGAGGGTGTCAGACAACACCAAATAATAATCGCACAGTGGCATGTTTTGAAACCACCATTTTACGGGAAATAGGTCACCATGTTAAATCCAATTTGATTGGCGGGAATGATATGTAAGGCTAAACACGATTAGTCGGACTACAAATACTAATTTTGGTTGTTAGGGGAAACGTGAGAAGGGTAAAATTTTTTGAAAAGCTTGTGTAAACATGGCCCGATAGGTTAGACCCGCCAATATAGTCAATTAGGAATGTCAGTTCAGTGCCACATTTTAAAATAAACTTACTAAGAAACAGTGCGTTGAGAACCAGCTCATATTTTTCTAAATAAAAGCCTGGGACAAGAGGCAGATCGGAATTTGTGCCATATTCATTGCCAGTCAACGTAATTGTTATTATTTCCATGAATTGTGGTAAGCTTGACATATTTGATATCTTTTTAATGAAAATTGAATGTAATTGATAATTTATGTCTGTAGACTAATCGACAAATAAGAGAAGACTCTAGGCAGAAATATGTCTCCGACTATATAAGGAAAAGACGATGGTCATATATCGGTCATGTCCTACGAATGCAAAACAACAGAATACCACTACAGGCGCTCACTTGGGTTCCTGAGGGTAAGAGGAAAAAAGGAAGACCAAAAGAAACACTCAGAAGAACAATAATAAGAGAAGGAAAAACGTTGGGCCTAAATAATGTGCAAGAGCTAAGAGGAGTGGCGTCACAACGAACAACCTGGAGAGCACTGGTTTCTGCCTTATGCGCCGTGTTTGGTGCTTAAAGAATTTATTATTATTATTATTATTATATGTGCGTGGTTCAGTAGCAAACATGAGGCAAGGTCTAAATATTGCTCCAACCTGAACAGGACGTGTCGGAGAAAAGTAAAACTGCATGGAATTGCCAAACAGTACACTGACACCTATCTTATTGACTAGAAAGAACTAATGCTGGAATTGCAGAGGCGTAGTAACCATTAGGGAGGAGTATACTGGTGTAAATTGTTTCAGATGAAGCTAGCAGTTGGCCTACCGCTCTGAACTCAGTGTTTGTTATGTATTGTGTTCAGTGTGGAAATAGATTATAAATTAGTTCTGAAATAGGAGGTACAACCTTCTTGTTTCAGGGACCGTGGTCCTAAGTTATTGAAGCAGCACCTGGTCTGAGTTTTGCTGAATCCAGAGGCTGACAGCATACTCCTTGGTCCAGATAGCGACCAGTGAGGTGTCTCCAGAACACAAGGAAGCACTCGAGCAGAGGAGTCTTTTCCTGCCGCCATCACGAAAGATAAGCTTCTGTGGCCAGAGCAGCTCAACATTATGTGCCCCCCCCCTCAAAAATTGACATTATATTAAACACAGAGGGACAATAAATTGATTCAAATGACAGGAACTGTGAACTTTTCCCAATACTATTTCCACGATAATCAAACACTTGAAGTCATGATGACAAACAACAATCTAGCTTGAAAACAAAACCAGTATTACCTCATATTACTACTTCACAACTTACACACATAGGATAAGAATAATAAAATATGTCAATACAAAGATTATATTTATAAACTGTGTACATACTACTTGTAATTACATTTGATTGTGATTCCTGGTTCACTGGGTAGTTGAATCAGGATATCCATTATTGAAAGGAATTATTACATATATATTTGAAACTTTACTCTTGACTCATTTAAGATAGTCTTATAGAGTGTTATATGTGTGTGAGTGTCATAGTGTTGTAAAGTGTTGTGGAATAAATTAAATTGTTTATCTGTCCGTTGTTGTTGTGACTTACACTTCATCATTATCATAACCCTAGACATTCAACGTAGTCATCACAATATTCCAGAATAATTCTGACTGAGGTATAAATGTGGTAGCAAGTAAGGTCATCTGTAATACACCACACTTATTAGATGCAGATACTTTCACAGCTGATCTCAGTCAGTACACTAAGTCCCCTATAAATATTTATAACATCCCACTTTACCACAGCTATAATACTATATAGAATGAGGAAAGTTACAGTTAGCAGTTACGGCTTGACACTACACTGTGCCGTAAACGAGAGTTATAATACATCCAGACAGCATTACCTTCACTGATCACAGGGAGAATCGCGGAGGTGATTGTGAAAAATAAATATAGTTCTAGTTCAGTTACGATTCAGATGTAAGTATAAAGTTATTATACGATTATTGTCCTGATGTATTGATTAAAGTTCGAGTTTTGTTTGGCATGACCAAACCTTCTGTGTGTTGACTTGAGAAAATTTCTTAAGTCCTATATTGTTTATGGATATTAAGTATTATGACTCCATGTTGTTTTATGTAATACCACAAGCGTGTATTAAGTAAAGATTTACATAAGTATTGTATTAAGTACAGAAATATCACTTACATATTTCGTATTGCACATTGCTATTCATATCCCATACTGTTAACTTAGTCACATTGTAAATGTGTACGCCCCAGACGATATCTTGTAAAAATTTTTAGTTGGCTCACATGTATACTGAGATCTTGTACAATTTTTTTCAGTTGGCTCATACAAGTAACATAAATTTTTCTCAACCATTGTCCATTGCCAATTGGCTCATAAGAATATGCCCCCATGTGATATTTTGCTCCAGTTAATTTGTTAGGGACTAGATATTTTTATTTGATAGGACGAAAGTGTCTCACCACGGGATACATTTTTGTGGCCCCGAGACTTGTGTGACCGGCTGGCCTACTCTAGCACTATACTATATAGAATGAGGAAAGTTACAATTAGCAGTCACGGCTGTGAGCGGGCATCGTAGAGCAGTCCCAGAAAATAATAATGAATGGGTGTTATGCGGGGGAAGTGTGAAGTGAGAGTTGTGATCCTTGTTTTTTTTCCATTGTTTAGGTGGAAAAGAGAGACGTGTCGAAAAAGAGAGACGTGTGTAAAATGTCGAAAAAAGAGACGTGTGTAAAATGTCGAAAAAGGAGACGTGTGTAAAAGAGCGAGACGTATGTAAAATGGCGTGAAAAAGAGGGAGGTGTATAAAAGGTGGAGAAATGAGAGAAAAGGCAGAGATTTTCTAGGCATTCATTGTGTTTAGGCAAGCCAGAATGCACGGACGCTATTTTAACTGAGTGATGCTCGACCATGGGGGCACACCTCAGTCTGTAGCAATAGTCCCCTGGCTCGAGTTTGTTCTTGGAGATTATCAAGATCAGTTTTTTCTTTTGGACATAACTTACTGAGATTTTGTTTAAGCGTAAGTACATGATCATGCCTATCGTATGCCTAGTTAGAAGCTAGAAATGATTTTATGAAGTGTAGAAGTCAAAACTAAATGCAGGCAGAAATCGATAAGCTAGCAAGTAACATTTCTACAGTAAATGTTGAGAAGATTAATGTAGAGGCTCCTCCTCTGATTTCGCCTTGCATAGAAGTGAAGGAAACCTTGAGGCATTTTAAAATTGTAATTGAAAATGGAAAAACACATTTTTCCCTGTATGGGTTGAAGTTGTAACCGGAAGCTGTGTTGTATATAAATGCTGCCATTGTGTAAATACCAGTTCTTGTTGAATTACGTTCAATAAACATCTGATTGAAACTACTGCATTTCACTCCGCTATATAAGTTGCTGTTTGGAAAGTTACAGTTGGATAATTTAAAAACCACAATATGATTGTTTGCTTCTCACTGAACCTAAAAGAGTAAGAACGAACCTGGAAAGAAAATTAAGTAACGTCAAGAATCTCCATCTCAGGCGGAAGGCCTGTAGCCACTTGAATAACACTGAAAGGATTAGTTTTGAAGGAAAATAATCAAGAGAACTACCTGCACATTCAACTGACACGGGCACAGGTATAGTATGCAAGATAAGTGAGAATGGAAGGGCAGAATGTTAGACGGGCCTGCGCGCCCAATTCTTAACCAAGTGAAAATAAAGTTCGTTCGTTCGTCCGTTCTCTCTCTCTGATCGGATTATCTTTTCTTATAATATCAACTGTAGGTTCTAATGACGATGTTTGTACTTTTCAACATATGTTATGTCATGCTTATAAGTAATTAATGTTAATATGAGTGTGCTATATTATTATTTTACTTTACAACGTTGAATTCCTTGAAATTGATATGTAAAATGCATATGAGAATTAATGAATTCAGTATGAAAGGTGAGAGAAAGGAAGGGCAGAATGTCAGACGGGCCTGTGTGCCCAATTTTCAACCCTTTGAAAATAAAGTTCGTTCGTTCGTTCCCATACTACTGGGAATAATATTTATTGTGGTCTTAACTTTTCTAGATATGAAAAGAAACAGGATGTTAGAAAAGTTTGTATCTATTTCAAAATTCTGATATCTTCACTCTAATCCAACTAATGTATATCAAACAAACATCACAATAAAGACAATTGACTGCCTTTTTTATTACATATAATACTCTATCACATTAATATTGCACCGTAACATGAGATTCGGTTGGTTCAGCACGTGACGTCATAGTGGGCAACAATATTTACTGTCTCCTCTAACGTTAGTTTATTGCCTATTTTAGATTTGATTTTGTTTCTGGAAATTAAAAAAAATGAAAACTTATTAGTCAAAAGGCAGTTATTGCGCCTTATTGTAAAATTTGTTTTATGTATATCTAGTGGATACACGTGAAGATATAAACATTTAAAAATAGGAAGTAACTTTTCAATCATCCTGTGAACTCAAGTTCCCGTTCAGTGAGAACATTAGAGCGACAAATGTAGATACAGTCAAGCCGTGGCTTCACGAGTCAGTATAACCCCAAAAACAAGTGACCTTAGTACGATTTAAATAGCCTAAGTTATGACGTTCATAAAACAATTTCTGAAAGACGAGGCGAGGATCGATGAGATGCCTAAGTCTATCACAGATAACGCGGAGTTGCCGAGATAAATTGCACGTTCATAGCCAGCGGCTGATTGAATGCAAGGTTTCTTCTTGGTTGACATCACTTAATCCAATTATCCAACAATCGATTTTCCTGTTTGTTCACTCAGTTATTCTATCACCCACCAAGAACCCTTATTTCCATCATTTTCTTCCTACTTCTCACCATTTCAATTATAGTACTCTTCTGTCTTACCTGTGAATTCACGTATCTTGAAAACCACAGTCTGCCAGGGAAGTACTGAAAAAATACAAATAAAAAAAAAAATGATTTGTCTATCGAAAATAACAAAAATATAATTTTGCTGTGATCTGAAGATAATAAATAAAATGGAAAACAAAAAGTGAAAGTACAATTAAAAATTGTAATTTGAAGTAGCAAAAAGCTCATACCTTTTTGTGGCTATACATTTTCTACAGAATGTGGTTGCCAGTCATATACCCAACCCGCCTTAATCGCTTCTTACGACCTGCATGGTCAGTTATAACATTACTATTATTTTCTCTCATTTCGGAATCTGCAGAGACAGATAGTGATATCAGAGACAGATAGTGATATCAGAGACAGATAGTGATATCATAATAAGGATTCAAAAGGCGAGAGGTGCTTTCATTGGACTGGGAGGTTATGGACATCACACGACATGAAGTCCTTGTTCTGGAATCTCTAGGGTAAGAGAGATAGAGAAGGACGACAGAACACGTAGAGAAGGACCACAGACACAACACGTAGAGAATGACCACAGAACCCGTAGAGAAGGACCACACAACACGTAGAGAAGGACCACAGACACAACACGTAGAGAAGGACCACAGAACACGTAGAGAAGGACCACAGACACAACACGTAGAGAAGGACCACAGACACAACACGTAGAGAAGGACCACACAACACGTAGAGAAGGACCACATACACAACACGTAGAGAAGGACCACACAACACGTAGAGAAGGACAACAGACACAACACGTAGAAAAGGACCACAGAACACGTAGAGAAGGACCACAGACACAACACGTAGAGAATGACCACAGAACACGTAGAGAAGGACCACAGACACAACACGTAGAGAAGGACCACAGAACACGTAGAGAAGGACCACATACACAACACGTAGAGAAGGACAACAGAACACGTAGAGAAGGACCACAGACACAACACGTAGAAAAGGACCACACAACACGTAGAGAAGGACCACAGACACAACACGTAGAGAAGGACCACAGAACACGTAGAGAAGGACCACAGACACAACACGTAGAGAATGACCACAGAACACGTAAAGAATGACCACAGAACACGTAGAGAAGGACCACACAACACGTAGAGAAGGACCACAGACACAACACGTAGAGAAGGACCACAGAACACGTAGAGAAGGACCACAGAACCCGTAGAGAAGGACCGCAGAACCCGTAGAGAAGGACCACACAACACGTAGAGAAGGACCACAGAACCCGTAGAGGAGGACCACAGACACAACACGTAGAGAAGGACCACGCAACACGTAGAGAAGGACCACACAACACGTAGAGAAGGACCACAGACACAACACGTAGAGAAGGACCACAGAACACGTAGAGAAAGACCACAGACACAACACGTAGAGAAGGACCACAGAACACATAGAGAAGGACCACAGAACACGTAGAGAAGGACCACAGAACACGTACAGGAGGACCACAGACACAACACGTAGAGGAGGACCACAGAACACGTACAGGAGGACCACAGAACACGTACAGGAGGACCACAGACACAACACGTAGAGAAGGACCCCAGAACACGTAGAGGAGGACCACAGAACACGTACAGGAGGACCACAGACACAACACATAGAGAAGGACCACAGAACACGTAGAGAAGGACCACAGACACAACACGTAGAGAAGGACCACAGAACACGTAGAGGAGGACCACAGAACACGTACAGGAGGACCACACAACACGTAGAGAGGGAACACAGAACACGTAGAGAGGGACCACAGAACACGTACAGGAGGACCACAGACACAACACGTAGAGAAGGACAACAGAACACGTAGAGAAGGACCACAGACACAACACGTAGAGAAGGACCACAGAACACATAGAGGAGGACCACAGAACACTTAGAGGAGGACCACAGAACACGTAGAGAGGGACCACAGAACACGTAGAGAGGGACCACAGAACACGTAGAGGAGGACCACACAACACGTAGAGAAGGACCACAGAACACGTAAAGAAGGACCACATAACACGTAGAGGAGGACCACAGAACCCGTAGAGGAGGACCACAGACACAACACGTAGAGAAGGACCACACAACACGTAGAGAAGGACCACACAACACGTAGAGAAGGACCACACAACACGTAGAGAAGGACCACACAACACGTAGAGAAGGACCACACAACACGTAGAGGAGGACCACACAACACGTAGAGAAGGACCACACAACACGTAGAGAAGGACCACACAACACGTAGAGGAGGACCACACAACACGTAGAGAAGGACAACAGAACACGTAGAGGAGGACCACAGACACAACACGTAGAGGAGGACCACACAACACGTAGAGAAGGACCACACAACACGTAGAGAAGGACCACACAACACGTAGAGAAGGACCACACAACACGTAGAGAAGGACCACAGACACAACACGTAGAGAAGGACCACAGAACACGTAGAGAAGGACCACAGAACCCGTAGAGAAGGACCACACAACACGTAGAGAAGGACCACAGACACAACACGTAGAGAATGACCACAGAACACGTAGAGAAGGACCACAGAACACGTAGAGAAGGACCACAGAACACGTAGAGAAGGACCACAGACACAACACGTAGAGAAGGACCACAGAACACGTAGAGAAAGACCACAGAACACGTAGAGAAAGACCACAGACACAACACGTAGAGAAGGACCACAGAACACATAGAGAAGGACCACAGAACACGTAGAGAAGGACCACAGAACACGTACAGGAGGACCACAGACACAACACGTAGAGGAGGACCACAGAACACGTACAAGAGGACCACAGAACACGTACAGGAGGACCACAGACACAACACGTAGAGAAGGACCCCAGAACACGTAGAGGAGGACCACAGAACACGTAGAGAAGGACCACAGACACAACACGTAGAAAAAGACCACAGAACACGTAGAGAAGGACCACAGACACAACACGTAGAGAATGACCACAGAACACGTAGAGAAGGACCACACAACACGTAGAGAAGGACCACAGACACAACACGTAGAGAAGGACCACAGAACACGTAGAGAAGGACCACATACACAACACGTAGAGAAGGACAACAGAACACGTAGAGAAGGACCACAGACACAACACGTAGAGAAGGACCACACAACACGTAGAGAAGGACCACAGACACAACACGTAGAAAAAGACCACACAACACGTAGAGAAGGACCACAGACACAACACGTAGAGAAGGACCACAGAACACGTAGAGAAGGACCACAGACCCAACACGTAGAGAATGACCACAGAACACGTAGAGAAGGACCACAGAACACGTAGAGAAGGACCACAGAACACGTAGAGAAGGACCACAGAACCCGTAGAGAAGGACCACACAACACGTAGAGAAGGACCACAGACACAACACGTAGAGAATGACCACAGAACACGTAGAGAAGGACCACAGAACACGTAGAGAAGGACCACACAACACGTAGAGAAGGACCACAGACACAACACGTAGAGAAGGACCACAGACACAACACGTAGAGAAGGACCACAGAACACGTAGAGAAAGACCACAGACACAACACGTAGAGAAGGACCACAGAACACATAGAGAAGGACCACAGAACACGTAGAGAAGGACCACAGAACACGTACAGGAGGACCACAGACACAACACGTAGAGGAGGACCACAGAACACGTACAGGAGGACCACAGAACACGTACATGAGGACCACAAACACAACACGTAGAGAAGGACCCCAGAACACGTAGAGGAGGACCACAGAACACGTACAGGAGGACCACAGACACAACACATAGAGAAGGACCACAGAACACGTAGAGAAGGACCACAGACACAACACGTAGAGAAGGACCACAGACACAACACGTAGAGAAGGACCACAGAACACGTAGAGGAGGACCACAGAACACGTACAGGAGGACCACACAACACGTAGAGAGGGACCACAGAACACGTAGAGAGGGACCACAGAACACGTACAGGAGGACCACAGACACAACACGTAGAGAAGGACCACAGAACACGTAGAGAAGGACCACAGACACAACACGTAGAGAAGGACCACAGAACACGTAGAGGAGGACCACAGAACACTTAGAGGAGGACCACAGAACACGTAGAGAGGGACCATATAACACGTAGAGGAGGACCACAGAACACGTAGAGGAGGACCACAGACACAACACGTAGAGGAGGACCACACAACACGTAGAGAAGGACCACACAACACGTAGAGAAGGACCACACAACACGTAGAGAAGGAGCACACAACACGTAGAGAAGGACCACACAACACGTAGAGGAGGACCACAGACACAACACGTAGAGGAGGACCACACAACACGTAGAGAAGGACCACACAACACGTAGAGAAGGACCACACAACACTTAGAGAAGGACCACACAACACGTAGAGAAGAACCACACAACACGTAGAGAAGGACCACACAACACGTAGAGGAGGACCACAGACACAACACGTAGAGGAGGACCACACAACACGTAGAGAAGGACCACACAACACGTAGAGGAGGACCACACAACACGTAGAGAAGGACCACACAACACGTAGAGAAGGACCACAGAACACGTAGAGAAGGACCACACAACACGTAGAGAAGGACCACAGAACACGTAGAGAAGAGAACTGGAGACAGACATGAAGGGGATGAAGAAGACCTTGAGCAGACGGCACGTGACAGGACAGACTTGGCAGACGTTTATTGAAGGTCTAGGTTCCTTGGGGAGTTGAAAGGTCAACAAAGAGAGAGCGAACGAACGAACGAACGAACTTTATTTTCAAAGGGTTAAGAATTGGGCACGCAGGCCCGTCTGACATTCTGCCCTTCCTCTCTCTCTCTCATCATGTATACTAATATCCTTTCAACCTCACATTTACTTTAAGCATTATTAAGGCATTTATCATTATAAAAGTAATATTACATTTGCAATAATCATCATAATTAAAGTGTTTTTAAAATAAAATAAAAATAATAAAAGACCAAAAAAAAATTAATAATAATAATGAATTTGAAAAAAATAATAATAATAATAATAAAAAACAATAACAACAAGACATAAGAATCGAATTCTTCGTACTGTAAATTAGTGATTTGAGACATATTCAGAGTAAAGGTTATAGGCTGGTTGATTGAAAAAACTTATACAATGGAAACATAATAAATAATACGAATAAGTGAAATCATAATTAATACTTATAATTTGTTAGCAGCACACACACAAAATGTACAATCTGGCAATATAAAAAATCAAATAAACAAGAAGTAGCAGTGTTTGTCTGTAATAGTACGTGTTTGTCTGTAATAGTACGTGTTTGTCTGTAATAGTACGTGTTTGTCTGTAATAGTACGTGTTTGTCTGTAATAGTACGTGTTTGTCTGTAATAGTACGTGTTTGTCTGTAATAGTACGTGTTTGTCTGTAATAGTACGTGTCTGGCTGTAATAGTACGTGTCTGGCTGTAATAGTACGTGTCTGGCTGTAATAGTACTCGCACGCACGGCATCATTTGATTAATTTTCTGATAGATTGCCATGGATTCAACAAATACACGGCATTTGATGTGTTATATGTTCAAGATCTGTTTATGTCATTTACTGTCTTCATGCATTATCTAATTGTTATCTCTGTAAGTTTGTTAGTCTCTCTCTATGTCTCTTAATTTGTGTATTCCACAACAAAAACTGCCTTGTCATGCTGTAAACATGTTTTCTCGTTGTGTGTCTTATCCAAAGTCCGAGTCTTCTTTATACATCTTGTATTCTTGGTATTTGTCTGGATGTTTCTATCGTGTCCACATTAGAGATCTTATCATACCACTTCAATGCTTGTATTCTGTGTAAGCACCCAGTTCTGTTACTCCAGGTCGTCACTTTTGTTCTACTCCATGATTCAGAGCCATACAATAAAGCAGTCGTGATATTTCAACGATGTACTTGCTCTTCTAAAACATTAAGGCAATTTACGTCACATGTTAAGGCCATCATAGTCGTTGCAAGCGATCTTTGTCCTCTCAAGACTGTGTGTGGTCCCGGCTTTCGGGTCTTCCCAGTAAAGTAGAGGCAGTGATATGTGTCTGTGTCCGATAACGTCATTTGACAGTGGTTGAGGCTCGGTCGCTGCTACGCCAGTGATGAACAGAGCCGTGATCTATCGAGACTGTTTGGTCCCGGGTCCGCCCAGTTCAGATGGGCCGGAGCTTGTTTCTTCTTGGTAATGCAGCTCGGCAGTGGTAGAGGCTCGGCGCTGGCTTTGCCGATCCCTCGATACGTCTTGTCTCGGAGATATAACCCCCTTTGCAGGGTAGAGAACCACTTTTCTCGTGGCATTGAACTCTCGCCACCCGACAAGAGGTTTCCTGGGGTTGCAACAAAGCCCACTGGTGACTGGCCTCTCTGCCAGTCATCACTGTCCTCGGAGGTATAACCCCCTTTGCAGGGTAGAGAGTTATCAAACCTTGAGGCAGTACATTACACACACGCCAAAGTGGGCCTGGTGTACCCTGTCTCGAGTCTAGGATGCTCCCTGGGGTTGAAAAAAAGCCCAAAACACACCCCCTAATCGTCTGATACCGTGTGGGATGCACGGCGGGTTGCGGTACCATCGCCTGGTGTCACGATGGGTGGCTTCCCGGCCGTGTGGCAACACGGACCATGTGCAGAAGGGCGGCGGTGGCTGCGCCACCGCCTCCCCAGGCGGTCTGGCTCAAGGGTATGAACGAGTAAATAACTTGTACCCTAAAGGGCAAAAGAGTGAATAACTCGCGCCCAGGGATTCAAACAAACAAACAAACAAGGCCATCATAGTGTTTCATTTTGATGAAGAAAAAAAAAATGATGGGACGAAATATTTTGTGCCATATGCTAACATTACTTTTTCTTTTATAGCAGCAAAAATTATTTGTGATATCCCATTATGGTGTTATAAACTTTACTGCAAATATTACCACTATAGAACTACCAACATACACGCCATTAATAACCGCTTCAACAGCGCCAACTTCATTAAAACTGTGATTTCTTGCATCTCTATCCAGTCCTTATCGTCGAGCGGTCCTTTAAACTGGAGCGTATTCTCTCTCCCCCCCCCTTTAATTCTGGTAATTTTCAAGCAAAAACACTAGTTGTCTGGGATCGATAGAAATCCCTTCGATCTCAGCTTGCTTATTCATTGGTTTTTATAACAAGGAGACATTGCAAACCTTATCCGTGTGGTTTCGGGTGCTTCTGCTGGGCACACCCCCGTCAGGCATATCGTAAGAAGCGAAAAACATGAACTTGGTGATACGGCTGGCAACAGCGTTACCATATAAAACAAACATCTACAGAGATCACTGCAAGACGCGCTTTGTGACTGCTGGAACTGGACCAGTTGTAGCGGTAGACTAATGCTTCGTTCATTTATTACATTGCAGCTACCAGTGGAGCATAGGCCCTCAACTAGCAGAAGCCAAGCTTTCCTGTCCTGTCCTTTTAAGATTTTTCTATATCTTCTTTGTCCCCTTCATGCCTGTGTCTAATTCCCTTCTTAGTAAGTTTTTGCCTTTCTAGTTTTTTCTCACCATGGAGATCGCAGATCAAAGACAACATTGTAATGGTATTCAAATGGTTTTCTCAAGGTATATATGTACTACCCAAAGCCAACGTTTTCTCCTCACATCTTTGTCTCCACTGGTATTTACTGCTCCGTTAGGGAGCGAACAAAGATGTAGATGTGTGTTTTAATCCTGACATGTAGATATATGTTTTAATCCTTACATATAGATACATGTTTTAATCCTTACATGTAGATATATGTTTTAATCCTTACATATAGATATATGTTTTAATCCTTACATGTAGATATATGTTTTAATCCTTACATGTAGATATATGTTTTAATCCTTACATATAGATACGTGTTTAACCCTACCAAAGATAGGTATTTTAATCCTTACATGTAAAAAAAAAGATAAAGGCTCCCGTTACACGTCTATTGGGGCATATTGGGAATACGGTGTTAGGCCCGTATTTTCTTGACCATCGGCACACTAGGGGCGATGTGGTCAGCATCACGCCGGCCGCCTTAAACCTTCCCAGAGTTGTTCTGGTACCCAATTCATGAGGCTGGGTCGACCCTTACACTCGTAGGTATGTGTTTAATCCTAACATAGATGGGTGTTTTAATCACTACATATAGACATGTGTTTAATCCTAACATAGATAAGAGTTTTAATCCTTACAGATACATATGTGTTTAATCCTAACATAGATAAGTGTTTTAATCCTCACATACATAGAAGTTTTTTAATCCTTACATATAGATATGTGTTTAATCCTAACATAGATGTTTTTTAATCCTTACATATAGATATGTGTTTAATCCTAACATACAGATCCTCTCATCATCATCGCGTCTATTTGTCTCCAGTTACAACGATCACCAATAAAGTGGCTTTCACACAAGGGCTTAATGTATTGTAAGCTCTCTAAATAAACACTATTTATAGATACTGCCAGACAAGTATTATAAAGATAAGTGCGATAATAGCTATCCTTAAATCCACTTTGCGAGTCCGATTGATAGAGTGGTTAGAGCGCTCGTCACTCGGGGCTAAGTAACTGGGTTTCGAGTTCAAAACACAGTAGCGCCACGGTCCTGTCTAGGCAGCTGTAAATGGAGACCTGACTCTGCTCCCGAGTCTCGTTTGCAAAGGCAGCGAGGAAGATAACTAGACACCCACCTCATAAAGCTGGATCTAGTACAGTGAGGTCTCTAACACTTTACTACTCCTTCCCCCTACGGTTATATCTGCTATGGGGATACATTTTTTAATGCCACCATTCTGCAGACGTACAAGGTGAAATCAAATGATACAATAATTAGCTATATCACCATTCCGCAGACGTACAAGGTGAAATCAAATGATACAATAATTAGCTATATCACCATTCCACAGACGTACAAGGTGAAATCAAATGATACAATAATTAGCTATATCACCATTCCGCAGACGTACAAGGTGAAATCAAATGATACAATAATTAGCTATATCACCATTCCACAGACGTACAAGGTGAAATCGAATGATACAATAATTAGCTATATCACCATTCCGCAGACGTACAAGATGAAATCAAATGATACAATAATTAGCTAAATCACCATTCCACAGACGTACAAGGTGAAATCAAATGATACAATAATTAGCTATATTGTCATGAAATATTCTAATCCACATATATAAATTATTAGGTAAATATGAAGCCTAACAAATAAAATTAATAAAGAGAAGAGCAATGGTAAAATGACAGTGCTGTCACAAGGAATGTACTCGAAATCCCCCTTGTTTTCTGCTTCGTCTGCAAATTGTAACGCTTTCACGTTGATATAAAAGCTTACTGTATTATTACCCGCTTTCTTCAATGAAACGTGTGCTGTATTTCTTGGAAAAGCATTGAGAGGCCCTGCGTAATGACCTAAATTAATCCTAACATTAATTATATTACGTTACCAAAACGAACGAACAGATGGACAAAAGGATAGCGAGAAGGGAGAGGCAGAAAGCCGAACACTAAACACGCTTCGCGCGATACGCAAATGCTGCCATCACGCGTGTAAGTCTACATGCACTAATTTTTTTTCAGACGGACAGTGATAAAATACACTACCCTTTCCCAGAGTTAGGTTTATAAATCATAACAGACTCTTATTAGAAAAGATAACATTAGATGGGTTTACGGTTGAAAACATAACAGTACCCAGACAGCACATCTTCGGAACAGGAGGTAGAAGAAATTGCATATTTTGAACGCAGCCACGTAGCTCCTTTAAATTTGTATTTTTGGGTTCCTTAGGGCTTGCTGACAAATAATATGTAAAACGTTACGCAAATAGTCCAGGAATTAATAAATTATACCCAAAATAAAATATTGGGGGTGCCTGACAGCATAAAATCATTTCTGCTCATAAGATTTTTTTTTAACGTGTTTGAAAAAAATTTACGTTACAGAAATAGCCTACCATGTAAACTCCAAATTGATTGGAGCGCAACAAATGAAAGCCTAACCACGATTGGTCGGGCTATAAATACTATCTTGGTTGTTGGGGGAGACGGGAAAAGATAACATTTTTTCAAACACTTGTCGAAACGTGGCTCATTGGCCAGTCTCGCTGATATACACACTTGGGAGCGTTAGTTCGAAACCACTTGTTTAAAATAGCTTGATAAAGCATCAGTGCGTTGAAGCCAGCATATATTTTGCTCAATAAAAGCCTGGAACATAGGCAGATGGAAATTTGTGCCAGTTTGTGCCAGAATTCATTGCTAATCAACGTATCTGTGTTATTCGTATGAATTGTGGTAAGCTTGAACCATTCAATATCTTTTAATGAAAATTGAATGTGAATTGTTGATTTATGCCTGTATATATATGTGTAGTTCAGTGGCCAACGTGAGGTAAAGCCTGTAATGCTCCAGCCTGAACAGAGGGTGTCGGAGAGAAGTAAAACGGCATGGAATGGCCAAACAGTACACTGACACCTGGATGATTGACTAGAAAGAAATAATGCTGGAAGTGCAGAGGCGTAGTAACCATTAGGAAGGGTAATACTGGAATAAAGTATTTCAGATGAAGCTGACTGTTGGCCTAACGCTCTGAACGCAATGTTTGTGATGTATTGTGATCAGTGTAAAAAGAAAATATAAATTAGTTATGAAGTAGAAGGTACATCCTTCTTGATTTCAGGGACAGTGGTCTTGATGGTACTGAGCAGCACCTAGTCAGAGCTTTGCTGAATCCTGAGTCGGACAGCATACTCCTTGGTCTTTTTAGCTATCAGTGAGGTGTCTCCTGAACCCAGAGGAGAATTCGAGCAGAGGAGTCCTTTCCTGCCGCCATCACGCCAGATAAGCGAATTGGCCAGCTGAGCTCAACATTATGTCCCCTCATCTTGAACTGACTTTTTAAAATTAACATTAAGAGGGGAATTTACTTGTCTTAAAATCAGGAACTGTGAACATCTCCAATACTGGTCCCTAAAGACAAACTATTGAAGTCATGATGACAAATACCAACAGAGCTTGAACAAAACAAAACCAGTATTACCTCATTTTACTACTACACAACTGACACACATAGAACATTTGTAATAATATATGTCACTACAATATTCATATTAAATACATTCTGTACATAACTTGTAATTTAAATTGATTGTGATTCCTGGTTCCCTTGTAGTTGAATCAGGACACATATTCATTCATGCCAGTAATGAATACATATTGTTATTTGAAAGTTTATCAGTGACTCTTTTAAGATATCTTTGTAGAGTGTTATATGTATGTGAGTGTCACAGTGTTGTCAAGAGTAGTGGATTAAATTAAATTGTTTATCTGTCTGTTGTTGTGACTTACACTTCACCATACTCATACCCTAGACACATAACGTAGCATCACACTATTCCAGAATAATTCTGACTGAGATATATAGATATGTGGTAGCAAGTAAGGTTATCTATAATACACTACTCTTAATAGATATAGATACCTTCACAGCTGATCTCAGTCAGTACACTAAGTTCCCTATAAGTATTTATAACATCCCACTTCACCACATATATTGGGGGCTCGTCCGGGATTTTGAATCTTTAACTATTAAAAATATTGGGGGTAATTCACTTCAGGGAATATAAGAATTAAAAGGTATCCTTGGGTGGAATTAAATAAGGTTGAGCTCACGGTGCCTGTGTTGTCCATTAGATATATAGTTAGAAATTGAATTGTTGGGTAGACATTATAAAAATTTACCTGATAGACAATGGCGGACCTGGCCAAATTTCGATCTGCCGCTGTTCAGACTGCAAAAGAGTTAGGATTAGATGGGCAAGTTATGGTTGCCTATGTCACGACGGAATGTGACAAATTTATTGAACGCGAAGAAAGAAGGTTTGAAGCCGAAAGAAAGTTAGAGGCTGACAAGGAAATTAAGAGGTTGCAGATTGAGGCTGACAAAGAGGCTAAAGCATTGGAAGCCGAGGAAAGAAGACAAGCTGCAGAAAGGGAAGAGAAGAAATTAGCTGCAGAAAGGGAAGAGAAGAAATTAGCTGCAGAAAGGGAAGAGAAGAAATTAGCTGCAGAAAGGGAAGAGAAGAAATTAGCTGCAGAAAGGGAAGAGAAGAGATTAGCTGCAGAAAGGGAAGCAGAAAAGGAGGAGAAGAGATTACAAAGGGAACATGAGTTACGACTAAGGGAGTTTGAGTTTCAAGGCCATGCTCCTGAAAATGGTGCCAGTCCCTTTGCCTCTGATGCTACGGTTACTCAGGGAGCCTCAACCTCAGCTATGAACTTTCATTTAGATCATTTTGTTGAGAAAGACGATGATATTGAGAGCTATATAAATAGGTATGAACTATTAGCTACCACGTATGGGTTAGAGAGAGAAAGGTGGAGCTTAAAGTTATCTCAGGGACTTCGTGGGGCAGCTTATGAAGTTTTTGCAAAAATGAGCAGAGGTGATCAGGAAAATTATGACATGCTAAAGCAGGCTCTTTTGTTAAGGTATGAAAAGAATGCAGAGTTTTACAGGAAAAAATTTAGGAATGCTAAACTACTGTCAGGTGAAACCTATCACCAGTTCTCTGCACGAATCGAGACATACTTGGAGAAATGGACTTCTCTGGGGAAAACCCAAGATCTTAAGGAAATGGTCCTTATAGAGCAACTAAGAGAGTCCATGGCTCCAGACCTGAGAAAGTTTCTCATGGAACAAGGTGCAGAGAGGCTGGGTGAGTTGCTAAATGTTGCTGAAAGGTATCAAGCAGCTCAAGCAGAGGTAACAGGTAATAAAAAGAAACAGGTGGATAACTTTAGGGCACCACAGAACTTTAATAAATTTGATCCTAGGGATCAAAATAAAGGTAAGCACCAATTTGATAGGCCACGGTATGAAAATAAAAATAAATTCCCACAATTCGATGAAAGGAAATATGATGAAAGAAAATCTTTCAACCAAGGAAAAAGGTGGTGTAAGAATTGTCAGATGGACAATCATGACACTGACCGTTGCAGAAGGAAACCTGTGTATATGGCAACCCTTCAGGTCAGGTCGACCTCAAGACAGGAGGAGGATATTATGTTAGATACCACTCCAGAAGAGATGAGGAAGGCACAGGCTGGGGATAAAACACTCAAGCCTTGTTTCAGAAAATTGTCAACTTGTCATACAACTCCAGGCAAGGGAGATTTTTATATGAAAAACAAGTTGATGTATAGGAAGACTGGAGCTAGATCCAATGGTCACGGACAGCTGGTTCTTCCAAAAAGATACAGGACAGACTTAATAAGGAGCCTACATGTGAAACCAGATGGGGACCATGAGAAAATAGGTACCATCATTCAAAAGGTGGCTCACAATTATTATTGGCCCAAAGCAAGATGGGACATTGAAAATTTTGTAGAAAGGTGTAGCATAGCACATGAGGGAACACCCACAAGTGGGAACATGGATCAGGACCTGGACACGCCCCGGAGCAAAATTAGGCCTGATAATAAAAAAAGAAATAGATTTGATAAAGTGGACCAAATGGAATGGGAAGCCCCTTTTCACGGACAAGCTTCACTTAACTGTTTTACAATGGCCACTATGCGGAGAGTGCAAAAAGATGTCTTACCCCAGGATAAGCCGAAAATCCCTCAATCGGACTTAAACAAACTGGAGGAAGAAGATGTAGAGAGGAAATCTCTCATCAAGAATTTTAAGTGGGGAGAAAGCCCCAAAAAAATTGGTAGCGGTCGTTTTGTGAATGATAATTCTGGGAGGAAAAATCATCACTATAAAGCTTCAAGTGGAAGAGACCATACCGGTGCATGGACAAATAGGTCCACACAATTAAAGGTCCATATGTAGCTTTGTTAAGAACGTGGACTGATGAAAAGGCAGAGGAAAACATTACATCTTCATACCAATATGTGAATGAGCTGACCACTCGGTTGAAAACTGGCTGGAAACTTGCCAATGAAAATTTGAAACAAGCCAGGAAGAAACATGCTGCCTATTATAACAGGAAGGCGAAAGACAGAAATTTGGCTGTGGGAGAGAAAGTACTGCTTCTTTTGCCTGGGAGTCAGAATAAGTTACAAATTGGATGGCAGGGTCCATATACAGTTCTAGAGAAGGTGTCTAGAACAAATTATAAGATAGATAAGAAGGGGAAAGAAAAAATCTATCATGTGAATCTCCTGAAGAAATATTTGGAAAGAGAACATCAGGAAGAGACACACTTGTTGACCTTGTCCATCGCCATGGAGATGAAAAAGGAACCACTTTCATCATTTGAATATCCATTACACCCCTGTGAGACAGCAGCACAGGTGAAAATCAGTACACATTTAACGAAAACTCAGAAAGAGAGAGTGCAACAGGTTCTAAATAATCATGCAGAGGTGTTAACAGACCGACCAGGGCATACAAACCTATTGGAATATGATATGAAACTCATAGACTCCACACCTGTCTGTATGAAACCATATTCGATTCCGTTTGCTAAGGAAAAAGCTTTGAAGGAAGAGATAGACTATCTGTTGAAGGAAGGAATTATTTCGCACAGTGAGTCTTCGTATAGTTCCGGTGTTGTACTCTTAAGGAAGCCCTCTGGAGAACATAGACTCTGTATAGATTACAGGAGACTGAATGCTATTACAGAAGGACAGGTGGATCCATTGCCGGATACAAATCAGCTGTTTGCCAGGCTAAATAAAGCTAAATATTTCTCAAAAGTGGATCTGAGTAAAGGATACTATCAGATTCCAGTAAAGCCTGAGGTTAGACCATACCTAGCTTTTAGTACCTCAGAAGGACACTATGAGTTTAATAGATTGCCATTTGGATTGAAGAATGCGCCTAGTGTCTTCTCTAGAATGATGAGAAAATTATTGGATCCTCTGAATAATCCCTGTATAACAAATTTTATGGATGATATCCTTATAGCAACAGAAACATTTGAGGAACACATTGACTCTCTGAACATGCTGTTTGATCGACTTAGGGAGGCAAATTTAACAGCCCGACCAACCAAATGTTGCGTTGGATGTAAAGAATTGGAATTTTTGGGACACACAGTTTATCAGGGAAACATGACCCCTGACCCAAAGAACTTAGAGAAACTACAGAAAGCCCCGAGACCACAAACCAAGAAGGACGTGAGATCCTTTGTCTCATTATGTGGTTTCTACCAGAAGTATATCAAAAACTTTAATTCCATATGTGCACCTTTAACGGAATTGACACGTAAAGGACTTCCAGATCGCATTACATGGACACCACAATGTGAAATGACTTACCAAGAATTGAAGGAAAAGCTCACAAGTAAACCCATTTTGAAATTACCTGACTTAAGTCAAGAATTCATAGTAAGGACGGATGCAAGTAATATTGGGTTAGGTGCAACTCTACTACAGAAATCAGATGCATTGGATGGGGAATTAAGCCCAGTGGCATATGCTAGCAGAAAGTTGAATAAAGCTGAAATCAACTACTCAACTAGCGAAAAAGAATGTCTTGCAGTAATATGGGCAATAAAGAAATTCAATATTTATCTATATGGGAAGGCATTTAAGTTGCAAACTGACCACAAACCTTTATCGTTTTTAGCACAGGCTAAGCATGAGAACTCTAGGTTACTCCGATGGTCTTTGCTTCTGGCTCCATACAATTTTAGCATTGAATATATATCTGGAAAAACCAATCTGGGAGCGGATTTTTTAAGCCGCCATCCGTGTGATGAGAATCACCGTAAACCCCAGAAATAATAATAAATTTCTCTATGTGTATATAGAATAAAGGACTGACATATAATGTCTGTTTTAAGAGGGGAGGTGTCATGAAATATTCTAATCCACATATATAAATTATTAGGTAAATATGAAGCCTAACAAATAAAATTAATAAAGAGAAGAGCAATGGTAAAATGACAGTGCTGTCACAAGGAATGTACTCGAAATCCCCCTTGTTTTCTGCTTCGTCTGCAAATTGTAACGCTTTCACGTTGATATAAAAGCTTACTGTATTATTACCCGCTTTCTTCAATGAAACGTGTGCTGTATTTCTTGGAAAAGCATTGAGAGGCCCTGCGTAATGACCTAAATTAATCCTAACATTAATTATATTACGTTACCAAAACGAACGAACAGATGGACAAAAGGATAGCGAGAAGGGAGAGGCAGAAAGCCGAACACTAAACACGCTTCGCGCGATACGCAAATGCTGCCATCACGCGTGTAAGTCTACATGCACTAATTTTTTTTCAGACGGACAGTGATAAAATACACTACCCTTTCCCAGAGTTAGGTTTATAAATCATAACAGACTCTTATTAGAAAAGATAACATTAGATGGGTTTAAGGTTGAAAACATAACAGTACCCAGACAGCACATCTTCGAAACAGGAGGTAGAAGAAATTGCATATTTTGAACGCAGCCACGTAGCTCCTTTAAATTTGTATTTTTGGGTTCCTTAGGGCTTGCTGACAAATAATATGTAAAACGTTACGCAAATAGTCCAGGAATTAATAAATTATACCCAAAATAAAATATTGGGGGTGCCTGACAGCATAAAATCATTTCTGCTCATAAGATTTTTTTTTAAACGTGTTTGAAAAAAATTTACGTTACAGAAATAGCCTACCATGTAAACTCCAAATTGATTGGAGCGCAACAAATGAAAGCCTAACCACGATTGGTCGGGCTATAAATACTATCTTGGTTGTTGGGGGAGACGGGAAAAGATAACATTTTTTCAAACACTTGTCGAAACGTGGCTCATTGGCCAGTCTCGCTGATATACACACTTGGGAGCGTTAGTTCGAAACCACTTGTTTAAAATAGCTTGATAAAGCATCAGTGCGTTGAAGCCAGCATATATTTTGCTCAATAAAAGCCTGGAACATAGGCAGATGGAAATTTGTGCCAGTTTGTGCCAGAATTCATTGCTAATCAACGTATCTGTGTTATTCGTATGAATTGTGGTAAGCTTGAACCATTCAATATCTTTTAATGAAAATTGAATGTGAATTGTTGATTTATGCCTGTATATATATATGTGTAGTTCAGTGGCAAACGTGAGGGAAAGCCTGTAATGCTCCAGCCTGAACAGAGGGTGTCGGAGAGAAGTAAAACGGCATGGAATGGCCAAACAGTACACTGACACCTGGATGATTGACTAGAAAGAAATAATGCTGGAAGTGCAGAGGCGTAGTAACCATTAGGAAGGGTAATACTGGAATAAAGTATTTCAGATGAAGCTGACTGTTGGCCTAACGCTCTGAACGCAATGTTTGTGATGTATTGTGATCAGTGTAAAAAGAAAATATAAATTAGTTATGAAGTAGAAGGTACATCCTTCTTGATTTCAGGGACAGTGGTCTTGATGGTACTGAGCAGCACCTAGTCAGAGCTTTGCTGAATCCTGAGTCGGACAGCATACTCCTTGGTCTTTTTAGCTATCAGTGAGGTGTCTCCTGAACCCAGAGGAGAATTCGAGCAGAGGAGTCCTTTCCTGCCGCCATCACGCCAGATAAGCGAATTGGCCAGCTGAGCTCAACATTATGTCCCCTCATCTTGAACTGACTTTTTAAAATTAACATTAAGAGGGGAATTTACTTGTCTTAAAATCAGGAACTGTGAACATCTCCAATACTAGTCCCTAAAGACAAACTATTGAAGTCATGATGACAAATACCAACAGAGCTTGAACAAAACAAAACCAGTATTACCTCATTTTACTACTACACAACCGACACACATAGAACATTTGTAATAATATATGTCACTACAATATTCATATTAAATACATTCTGTACATAACTTGTAATTTAAATTGATTGTGATTCCTGGTTCCCTTGTAGTTGAATCAGGACACATATTCATTCATGCCAGTAATGAATACATATTGTTATTTGAAAGTTTATCAGTGACTTGATGATTCACAGTGGTTCAAGAGTAGTTTAAATTAAATTGTAGTTGAATCAGGACACATATTCATTTCATGCCAGTAATGAATACATATTGTTATCTCACCATTCCACAGACGTACAAGGTGAAATCAAATGATACAATAATTAGCTATATCACAATTCCACAGACGTACAAGGTGAAATCAAATGATACAATAATTAGCTATACCACCATTCCACAGACGTACAAGGTGAAATCAAATGATACAATAATTAGCTATATCACCATTCCGCAGACGTACAAGGTGAAATAAAATGATACAATAATTAACTATATCACCATTCCGCAGACGTACAAGATGAAATCAAATGATACAATAATTAGCTATATCGCCATTCCGCAGACGAACAAGATGAAACAAAATGATACTATGATTAGTCGTATGTGTGCGTTGCAGACGTGTAAGATAAAACCAAACGATTTAACAATTAGTGGTATGTCCGCTTTGCTGACGTACAAGATGAAACCACAAGTGATTGTTCAATTTAATACCGCCATCAGTATAAACTACTCACACAAAAAACAGTTGTTAATAATAAAGGCAAACGTAGTCCGATAGCAAATACGTTGTCTTTTTTCTTTCAGACCTTATTTTTGTGACCTCTCGTTTAGACTTCTCATTTTGTCTTACATCTGCTTTCGGATATTGAATGGAAGGGGAAGGTCATCGGAAAAATTAAGATTGTCAAGCTGTTTTTAGGTCAAGAGTCCACTGACAATTCTGACATCAGATGAACATCAGGCCCGGAGGATGTTAGCACGCCTGGATGAACTAGTCAGCTGGTGCAGAATGAGCTTCAAACCCAAGAAGTCGAGAAGCCTTTCAGCCAGGAAAGGGAAGATAGCAGAGGTCATATTCATGGTTTCCAATCAAAGAATCCCTACTGTCATTGAGGAACCTGTTAAAAGTCTTGGCAGGGTGTACGATGCCTCATTAAAAGACTCGAAGGCAGTGCAACAGATAATAGAAATGGCAGACAGAGGGCTACAGATCATAGACCAAAGCAGACTCCTAGGAAAATTCAAACTGTGGTGCCTCCAGTTCATGCTGATATCTAAGTTGCTGTGGCCACTGCTTATGTATGAAATAAGCACAAGTACAGTGGAAGCTATAGAGCAGAAGGTCAACAAGTTCATGAAGAAATGGCTAGGGGTAACACCAGGTCTGTCAGACGTAGCACTGTACTGCAAAAAGTCAAAACTTCTGCTTCCTTTCAAGTCAGTTGTTGAAGAGTACAAAGTTGGAAAGGCAAGGCTTGCAATGATGCTACGCCAGTCAGCAGATGACGTGGTTACGTCCATTCAGCCCACACTGAAAACGGGAAGGAAGTGAAGAGTGGAAGAAGCTGTGGATGCTGCCCAAGAGTCGCTCAAACTGAGGGAGGTAATCGGATACACACAAAAGAATAGACGGGGATTTGGTCATGGAGACATCCGCTGGTGGTCCAATGCATCAAGCAGGGAGCGAAAGACATGGTAGTTCAGGAAATACGAGGAGCTGAGAATGATAAGAGGTTGCAAAAAGCAGTGCAGCAGGCCCAACAAGGTCAATGGACTACATGGGAAGGAGCCCTGCAAAGGTCCTTGACATGGAATGATATATGGCATATGGCACCTCTTAGGCTCAGCTTCATTATTAGATCAATGTATGACCTCCTGCCATCGGCCATAAACCTGTTGTGACGAAATGGACGACCTCTATCGATCTGTGGTTCTCTCCGGCAGTATCGGTACATTTGTGGTACTGATTTTTATTATGTGCTGTCAATTATCGCACCTTTCTTTCTTTCTTTATTTTTCTGCAAAGTAGCAGATATTTGATGCTATCACATCACCCTATAGGTGATAAATATTACATTTGCTGGGTGCTACCCTGATTTGTTGGTTATAGGCGCGGCAGATTAACACGTACATCGGCCAGCGTTATCGGCTTAAATTACCGATAAGACACGGAGTTTGCGCACTCATACGGCAGATAACGAGATTACTGTCTGTGTGACAACTGTGGGCAGACAAATGTGATATAATCGCTTCCGTTCACTTGGTTAAAATTAATCATGGATTTATTACATTTTAGACAATATGAGTCTACAAATGTGTTTGTGAGAGTGTATGCAAGGCATCAGATGTCCATATATGGTAATACGTGACCTTTGCAGGCACGCACCTTATTTAACGTGGGAATATTTTGAAAGTGCCACGCCCGACCTGTTTAAAATGATTGAATCTTTCTGATTAGATTCATAACAACATTGAGGGGAACATAGCCTGACCATTTCGCAGTTTTAACTCACTGTGAATTGCAAGGTCGCCAAGACAACCTCAGACCTCGCCAGAGTGAAAACTAGATTCATAATTCCTATTTGTTAACTGGACCTTTCATTGGAAAACCAGATAAGACTTACAAAAGCACAGGAAATCTCTACATTTTTAATAAGGAATCCCGGGACTAGGAAACTGAAGAAACACGGAGTCAGAGGGGAATCTACTGCAAAATTAAAGACATCCCAGACGCGTGTAAGAGAACAATTCGTCTCTTTTATTCTTCTGAGCAAGCAAGTCTGTAGCCAGGATTGGCGTAAGTTGTGATTTACATTTCATATTTTATTACTAACATGTGAACTAACATATATATGTATATATTACCATGTGAAGTTTAATATGTGAAACTCGCTATTGGATGTCAAAGTAATTTGGGGCTGGCAACCTTAGTATCTAGAATGATGATTCATGAACCACTACTGCACGGGCCGGTGATTGCTTTATTGATAGTTTCGTAAAGAGAACTAAAAGCATACAGTAGTTGCAGGTTCCCTATGGAGCAGAGAGGGAAAGATGAAAGAAATGATGTACATTCTAAGAATGAGACTTAT
This sequence comes from Oreohelix idahoensis, assembly GCA_024509875.1. Taxonomy (NCBI): domain Eukaryota; kingdom Metazoa; phylum Mollusca; class Gastropoda; order Stylommatophora; family Oreohelicidae; genus Oreohelix; species Oreohelix idahoensis. The sequence continues at coordinate 66,276 of JAMPIV010019879.1, read as the reverse complement.
ATTTTCAAAGCCGTGTAAATGTCCCTATAAACATATTCACTTCAAAATTAATGTAAGTTTTCAAGCTTTAAACCAGTGTAAATGTCTATGTGAAAATATTCATTTTAATTAATAGAAGTTTCAAACTTTTCCACAAGTGTAAATGTAAATGAAACATAAATGAATTTATATTGTGAACACTTTTCAAACAGTGGAGATGTAAATGTAAAACACATTATATCTGTACGTTTAACCTTTTCATTAAAATGTAATGTAAAGCTACAGCTATTCAGTTTAAATGTAAAGGAAGTTTTATCCCGAGGGATTAAATTTAATTCTCATCGAGGGTAAATTCTGACATGGGATGGTAGAATAGAAGAGGGGGGCACATAAATGTGTCGGAAAAACGCCATACTTAGAAGAGCGTTTCGTTTCTATTTCTATTACCAGTTATTGGTGGTACCATCAGAAAGTACTATCTCTGGAACCAAGTGAAGGTAGAAGTGGACTGAGACGCCATCATAAGAGGGTCTTATAGACAGACGCAAAACCAACTTGGCCGTTACTCCTGGACGTTTTGGGAACGTGCGGCACCTGAACTGTGACCAGAGACGAGCAAGAGCATAAATAACACATAAGGAAGGGAAACCCGAGGCCTGTAAACAGTAAATTAATATTAGACAAACATAAAGGTATGTTTTCAGGCACTCGTAAGAAATAAAGAAGTAGAACACTTGGACAACAGAAAAAAACAACAGACGTGAGTGGCTTACCCAGGGTTCGAACCCCGTACCTTCCGTACGACAACTCCGCCTAGCTATCAAGCGAATCACACTGACCCCACGGCCAGCTAGGCATCCCCAAAAAAAGATGCTTTGCTGGCTATTTATCAGTACGAAACACACAAGATAACACCGGAAGTATACAGTGGGCAACTCAGCCCTTAAATGACGCAATCACTTCTGTTGTTCTCCTATTAACAGTATGTGTCAGTCCAAACAAGACAAAGACCTTGATACTGGGTCCAGTAAATAGTAGAAGACTTAAGGACATTAGTATAGAACAGAGGGTAGGTTTCTGGTATTGTATAAACATAAAATAACACATAAGGAAGGGAAACCCGAGGCCTGTAAACAGTAAATTAATATTAGACAAACATAAAGGTATGTTTTCAGGCACTCGTAAGAAATAAAGAAGTAGAACACTTGGACAACAGAAAAACAACAGACGTGAGTGGCTTACCCAGGGTTCGAACCCCGTACCTTCCGTACGACAACTCCGCCTAGCTATCAAGCGAATCACACTGACCCCACGGCCAGCTAGGCATCCCCAAAAAAAGATGCTTTGCTGGCTATTTATCAGTACGAAACACACAAGATAACACCGGAAGTATACAGTGGGCAACTCAGCCCTTAAATGACGCAATCACTTCTGTTGTTCTCCTATTAACAGTATGTGTCAGTCCAAACAAGACAAAGACCTTGATACTGGGTCCAGTAAATAGTAGAAGACTTAAGGACATTAGTATAGAACAGAGGGTAGGTTTCTGGTATTGTATAAACATAAATAACACATAAGGAAGGGAAACCCGAGGCCTGTAAACAGTAAATTAATATTAGACAAACATAAAGGTATGTTTTCAGGCACTCGTAAGAAATAAAGAAGTAGAACACTTGGACAACAGAAAAACAACAGACGTGAGTGGCTTACCCAGGGTTCGAACCCCGTACCTTCCGTACGACAACTCCGCCTAGCTATCAAGCGAATCACACTGACCCCACGGCCAGCTAGGCATCCCCAAAAAAAAGATGCTTTGCTGGCTATTTATCAGTACGAAACACACAAGATAACACCGGAAGTATACAGTGGGCAACTCAGCCCTTAAATGACACATACTGTTAATAGGAGAACAACAGAAGTGATTGCGTCATTTAAGGGCTGAGTTGCCCACTGTATACTTCCGGTGTTATCTTGTGTGTTTCGTACTGATAAATAGCCAGCAAAGCATCTTTTTTTGGGGATGCCTAGCTGGCCGTGGGGTCAGTGTGATTCGCTTGATAGCTAGGCGGAGTTGTCGTACGGAAGGTACGGGGTTCGAACCCTGGGTTAGCCACTCACGTCTGTTGTTTTTCTGTTGTCCAAGTGTTCTACTTCTTTATTTCTTACGAGTGCCTGAAAACATACCTTTATGTTTGTCTAATATTAATTTACTGTTTACAGGCCTCGGGTTTCCCTTCCTTATGTGTTATTTATGTTTATACAATACCAGAAACCTACCCTCTGTTCTATACTAATGTCCTTAAGTCTTCTACTATTTACTGGACCCAGTATCAAGGTCTTTGTCGTGTTTGGACTGACACATACTGTTAATAGGAGAACAACAGAAGTGATTGCGTCATTTAAGGGCTGAGTTGCCCACTGTATACTTCCGGTGTTATCTTGTGTGTTTCGTACTGATAAATAGCCAGCACAGCATCTTTTTTTGGGGATGCCTAGCTGGCCGTGGGGTCAGTGTGATTCGCTTGATAGCTAGGCGGAGTTGTCGTACGGAAGGTACGGGGTTCGAACCCTGGGTAAGCCACTCACGTCTGTTGTTTTTCTGTTGTCCAAGTGTTCTACTTCTTTATTTCTTACGAGTGCCTGAAAACATACCTTTATGTTTGTCTAATATTAATTTACGAGCAAGAGCAGAGTGAAAGGAACTGACCCAGCGGGAGAAGAAACTACCATTGGCAGCTAAGTGAAAATATCCGCTGTCAAAAGTGACCTCCTTTATTCAGTTAAATCCCATCCACGTGATGAAATTATTTTCATAAATATTCAAATTATTTTCCAACTGTTAAAACTTAAAGTGATTATTAAATTTTTTTATTTGTAATGTTACAAATTTAACTTCGATTCAATCCTTTTAAATGTACTACATATTTGTCTCAGTCAAAGTTACTAAACACACACTCTAAAATGAGCTATATATTTTATAATACTAATTATATTGATAAACTCAGGGGTGGGGGCTTAACGAGCTAGAATAAACCATTGCTAAATTCTTCATAAAAATGTCGGCAGATTATAGAATTAACGTGCTCAGCAAAAGCCAGCATTGTTTTCGCTTATCTGAATATCTTATGAAGACTCCCATGTGATAGAAGCTTTACTACTCTTCTATCGACATTTCTGCCAAGAGTAATGTTGTGTAAAGATAGACTCCATTGAAGCCTATAATAGATACTCTTGAGTTTTGGCTACTGTTGGACCACTACTGCAAAGCAGGGAAGGCAATACCGTCACACCTGGTGAGATGGGGAAAGTCGGATGATGAGCAGTGCCCCCTGTGCCATGAGAGGCAGACACTTGAACTCGTGCTCTCAGCTTGCAAGGTGTCATTAGGGCAAGGGCGATACACATGGCGCCACAACAAAGTGCTAAATGAGCTGGCAGCGACAATAGATCTGGCAAGGATGAAGGCGAATAGCAATGTCAGGCTGAACACCGCAAACACATACTTTCTGAGAGCAGGAAAGTCAGCATACCACAAACCGAGTAAATCAGGTAGCAGTTTACCATCTCTCCTTGACTGTGCAAACGACTGGGAGATGGCGGTAGACCTACCTGGACGAGGGTCATATCCAGAGAGTATCAGAAAATCTCGAAGGCGGCCGGATATAGTGCTGCATTCTTCATCATCGTACCAGGTTATATGGATTGAACTGACCGTGCCATTTGAATCCAGATTGGAAGAGCAACATTTGTTCAAAGCGGCCAAGTATAGTGATCTGGCCGCGGATCTGAGACACGATGGGTTCACTGCAAGGGTCATGGCTGTTGAGGTGGATGCAAGAGGGTTCGTGGCTGCATCAGTGTATGATTTATTGAAACTGTTGGGGCTGAGGGGACAGTCGAGAACAAGGGCACTGAAGAGGCTTAATGAAACTGCGGAAAAGGCATGCTGGCTGTGGAACAACCGCAATGGGCTATGGAACTCGGGACAGTAAACTCAATCCCCACCTGCGTTACAGGAAACATCCGGAAAGTGGAACATTTTTCTAAGTCCGCAATACATTGAGTTGTTCGTTGTATAGGTGAAAGGACAGTGGCTTACAGGCAGCACGCGGGATATATTATATGAGGTGTCGGGCGCAAGTAGATTTCAGTTGCTAGCGCGCAGAGGCTTCAAGCCTCGTTGGCTTTGCGCAGGTGGGTCAGTGTCTGTCCCTAGTTGTGGTGTGCTGTGGCACAATAATTTGTTTTCAACATAAGGGTTACTTTCACAATTGCCTCCGGCTGGCAGAATTGTGGATTTTAAAGCTGCAACCAAGGTGGAGTGGGTTCATGTTCTACATAAGACAACAGGAGGCGGATACACTTGGGAGTCATGGCCCAGGTGGGCTCGCCCCCCCTTAGAGTGTAAAGGAGAATAAAGGGCCGAAACACTTGTTCGACGGGGGGACTGCTTCTGATGATCAGATTGCCTCATGTTGTTTCGCTCTGTATAGAGTTTCCTATCATCTTATTTCTGGTTGAGGATGTTGTTTTTATAATTCAATCTATAATCAGTAGGAAAATAAATTGTGACAAGAGGCGCCTCTGTCTTTCATGAAGAATTCTACACTTTACGTCTTCTTCATACGTCTTCCATATTAGGTTGAACAGCTTGTGGGTTCTACAACGCCTCCGGTGATTCTGTGCCTAACTGTCAAGGTCTAATCAAGTCTACAAATGCGATGTCAAGTGGCGAGTTCATTTTCAAGCTTTATTCAAATATTATGGGCGTGATGCTGACCACATCACCCTAGTGTGCCGATGGTCAAGAAAATATGGGTCTAACAATATCACCTATATGCAACAATGGGCGTGTAATGGGATCCCACTTTGCCTCAAATATTATGTGACCCTGGTCGGTACAGGATCTGTGTTATCGATAACCTGTTTTTACCTTCCTCCAGTTGTCTATCTGTGACCTCTTTTTTTTAATTTCTCAAGAATGATCCTACTTAATAATTTTACTGACACTAATGACAACATCGTTCCTCTGTAATGTTTACACACTTTCAAGTCTTCCACCCGTGGCAGCTTGGCCAGATATCCTCCTCTCTTCCATTTTGCTAGTATTTCTTCTCTCTTTCAGAATATACCAAATAATGTGTATAATATACCTCTGTAGAGATGTCAATGGCTGCTTGTCTGGGTCTGCAGATTTCCCATTCCTGTCGAGCTCTTCTTTAATTGATTTACTTTTCACAGTTAACTTGTAACCCCCCTTTTTTTTTTGCTGGCTGATTATTTGGGGAGATGTTTTATACTAGTTCATAATAAGATTTACATTCCCCGTTATCTACTTTGTACAGATCTAATTGATCCTTCATATTCTGAAGCTTCTTCTGCCTCTTTTGATAACTGGTAATTGTGGCTTCTTGTTGTCTTCTGATAATTCTTACTTCATTGTTCGCGCATATGTATACTGCATGCGCCGTGGCTGTGGAATAATTAATTTAGTGTTTCTTCGATTTTTTAAGCTGCTTTTTCAGCAACACTTCTTTGGGCTACTACATTGGCGTCTTGTGTGCCTTCATTTACTTTGCCATCTATCATGTTATTGGTGGACAGATTCATATATCATCATTGTTACCATTCAGCTTTAGTAGAAGAAGTATAGTTTTCAACAAAATTCATGCGTAGCCATCCTGTCTTGTGCCATCCTTCTAATGTTCTTCCATATCCCCCCTTTCGACATTTCCCGCCTGTCTCGAATTCCTTTCTCTGTGTCTTTCTTTTGGGTCTTCCCCTACCTCTCTTAACTTGGGGATTCCAGAAAAAAAAAATTGGGCTCTGTCTTGTCCTACTCAACATTGGGCGCTGTCTTGTCCTACTCAACATTGGGCGCTGTCTTGTCCTACTCAACATTGGGCGCTGTCTTGTCCTACTCAACATTGGGCGCTGTCTTGTCCTACTCAACACTAGCGCGTTTTTCTAACTTCTTGCTCCACTGGCACGTATCTGGTCGTTGTCATCAGTTCGACACTGGTGAATTTCATATATGTGTAATTTTAATTATAACAGGTATTGATATTTCGGCAGAGTAAAAAAAAATGTATTAACAGCCCAGCTTTATTGTACGTTATCTGATTCTGTTGTTTTTGTTGATTAATATTTTAGCCTTGCTTTCTTGATGCCCATCCTGAGTGACCTTGACACTAACACTAGGCTTTTCTTCCCAGTGCTACAGTGACATTTGAGTGGGAACTCTTGTGCATACATGCTAATAATTTATGTGACCTCAGAATTCAAAGACCAGACAAAAAGAATCTGAGAAAAGAATGAGTTGCAGAGTGCAATGTTTTAATCGCCTGACCACATGCAATGGGGTGAGCCTACCTGGCAAAGTTCTCCAAATTTAGCTTTCTCTGTTTGGCTGATATCCTCGCTGAAATGAAAGAAGAGAACTCAGCTATAAAATAGAGTAATGTTTGCTTGGAGACATATCTAGAGCTTTCTCTGTAATTACATCTCCATCGATGTTGTCTCACGTGATCTATTGTTTCTCCCATTCTTCTCAATATTGTTTACTACTTGTTTTTCCCTCCCTACATCTCTCTCGTGTTTTAAATGAAGTAGACGCCTTGTAACGTCTAGAAATGGTTGCAACAAATCGATAAACAAGATAAGCAGATAAACAGTTGAACACACAAACACATGTATATACTGGCTCCAAGTCAGTTCAACTATAGAAAAAGTAAACAATGATTGGGTTCGTCGTAGCCTTCCCCCCCTTTCCCCTTCCCCAGTCATAACTGACTATACAATGGTGCGCCCCTGAGGTGATAACCCTCATCTGCTTCTGTCCGCCTGTTCTTTTCTCTTTTGCTTGTTGCAAGAGCTTCTATTCGCCCAAAGTGACTTGGTGCTGTAGGAAGCATCTCAGCTTGATGCGATCGGCAGCTTCGAAACAGCTTGAAGGACCAGATATTGGACAACATATATTATTACACACATCAGCCCAGACAGAGGACACCATATATGTCTGTTAGCATATACATCCACCTAGGCTGGGGACAACCTATGTCTGTTAGCATACAAAAAAGATCAGGCAGAGGACAACATAAACAACAGACCAGGCAAGGTACAACACACGTCTTTTATCATACACATATGACCAGGCAGGGAACAACATATACTGTATATCAGTTATAAGACCAGGTAGGGGACTATATATATATATATATATGTCACGTTTATTATAATATCACGTTTATTAGAAAGTCTTATAGGACCAGGAAAAGAACAGTGCACGTGTATTAGCATGCACTTCCCAGGGTTAAAAAAAAAAGTGAGGCTATTCAACACAAATGTCAAATCTGTCTGTCTATATTATTCTGAAATATTATGCGTCATCATGCGTCATCTTCATCATCATTAAAAACACGTCAGCCCCGCCCCCCCCCCCCCCCCCCCCCCCCCCCCCCCCCCCCCCCCCCATAGAGCACAGGCCTTCAACAAAGTCATGCCAAATCTTCCTGTCCTGCGCTAGCCGATCATGACCTTTCCACGTTTTCATTATACTTCTTGCGGGAGCCGCGCTAGCGTAGTGGTTACAACACCGCTCTGGCGACCGGGTGATACAGGATCAAACCCGGGTGACGGCATTTGAGGATTTTTCGTCGACCGGGATTTAGACTGGATTAACTCGAGACCTGGCGAGCACAATTGAAGGAGTGTCGTCGACCAGGGACTGGCGGCTCCTGAGCCGACCCAGCTGCAATGGGTACCTCCGAAATCGGCGAGTATTTGCCTGAATGGCGAGGGACACCTGTCTCTGTACAAGAAATAAAGGGATACTCACGTAAAATCAATGTCAGGTTAGACATAAAATAATAACCTGAGATTTCGCCTCGAGTATTAGCGGGCGAACGCAAAAAAAAAAAAAAAAAAAAAAAAAAAAAAAAAAAAAAAAAAAATATACTTCTCATTTCTGTTTCCAGTTCTATTCTCCGTCTCTTTCAATTATATTATCCGGGGATTCGAGAATAAGGACTCCCTTGTAATGCTATCACTACGTTTTCCCAATCTGTGTCCTATCCATCGCCAGCGTGTGATTCTCATCTCCTGTTCCACGGGCACATGTCTGGTTCATGTCGTTAGTTTCAAATTTGGTGATCGTGCCGTACTATTTCAAACCTTCTGGTCTACACAAGACCTATTTATGAAAGTCTGTAATGTCTTGATTGTTGTTGCCCATGTTTCAGAGCCATACAATAAGACTGGTTTAATTGTTGAGTTGAAGATTCTAATCATCAAGAATATCAAGTTCTACAATGATTCACCAACTGATGCTTTTATTTATGCTGTCAAACCTGTTATGAACGAACCTCCTGTGTGCGGATGTCGGAACAATGGACGTAATCTGATAATGTCAACATTTTGGTCCGCAATAAGAATATTTAAAATTAGCGGTCTCTAACGTTAATTAGCGAAGCGGTCGCTAGGGGACGGGCGCGGACATGCGCGGCCATCTATTTCGGAAGTACCGATTAATTGGCATTATTGGACCACCCGCGTCCCCAATTAGTCCTTTTCAGAAGAGGTTTTACTATTTTAGTTTTATTTAATGTAAAAAATAAAAAAAAACTAATAGAGTAATTATTATTATTACACATTCAATTAAACCCAGTTTAAAAATATTTATTTATTAACAAAAAATCAAGTAACACACGACGGAACTGATTTATCATATTAAAAACATACACAATTATAATTTTCAATTAACCGGTGCGCAATATGAAATAACTGAATGGAAAAATGTTGCTTGTAAGCAGACGGCAGTAATTAAACATGTTATCTACAGAAATAGACACTATATATCCTGGTCATAACGTATCAGGGATTGAACAAGATACTTAATTATTTACTTTTTCCTTCAACAATTACCGCGAAACGTAGTGTCGAGCTGACGGTTCTGTTCTCGAGACAAATGTGGCTGCTGTGAGCTCGGGTTGTTGTAGGATGTTTGTGATGTTGTCTATCCATCTGTCTCTTGGTCTTTCCCGGGTTCTGAACTCAGATCTTCTAGTGTTGTAGACGAGTAGTGGTAAATTATCGCGTTACATTCTCATGAGATGGCCAAATCTCTGTGTCTGTGTAACTTTGATGCAGGATGTAGTTCAAACCATTTTTCTGACGTCATTATTCCTCATCCTGTCTCTCCTGGTCACATTAATTGTTCTTCTTACGCATCTAAGCACCTTATCTCACAGCATATGATTTTCCCTGTCTGTGCTTTGGTCAGTGACCCTGTTTGACACCGATAGCAAAGATTTGGTAAGAATATACAATTTATCAGCTGTCTTTTAGTTTCCATACTGACGTTCTGATGTTTGAGTAGAGGCGACAGTTGGTAAGTCGCTGCAGCTGTTTGACATCAATGTCAAGGTCAAGTCTTCCATTTTCTGTCAAAATGTTACCTCGGTACATTAACTCTGGAACATATTTTAGCTTGATGTTGTTGAGATATGTTATAAGTGGACCTGGTTATCTGTTAATCTCAAGAGTTTCTGTCTCTGATGCGCCGATTTTTATGTTGTATATTTCACAGGTTGAATTAAGTGCATTTGTAAGGTTTTGCCATTTTTTTCATCTCCGTACATTAGGCTGTGGTTGAATCCATCACTTTCACTTTCTGGTTCTGTAATAACTTCGTCTTCTGGGTTTACTTCTGATGTTATTTTGTCCATACAAATATTGAACAGTAATAATAATCGCACACATCCTTGTCGCACTCCTGTGGGTATACACGCATCACTAAAGCCAAGGCATGGCGTTGGATTTTTGAAACACCCCGAGAAAGCAAAGTCCATCACAGAATTAGAAGATATGCCTGAGAAATTATTACGCATGCAGCTAGCGGAACTGAAGAAGGCAATCCAAAATAGAAATCTGCGGCGAGCAACCTTTGTAGCCCTGTACCATATGAGGAACGAAAGGGGTGGATGATGAAGATGCTGGTTCACACACACAGACATACACACTTAAGCGAGTAAGTTTGAACACAGCTAACTAAACAAACATTTGCATGCACGCGGAAAGACAAATTCGTGAATGTCATCTACCACGGTTGCTGTGAGAATACTACAAAGAAAAGTGAGATGGACTTGACGTTCCGCCATGCAACAATCAATCATTGTAGCCAAACATGTCATTGGCTGAAAATCACAGAGAAAGAGAAAAGTGGGAAGACCAAAGAGATCCTGGAACAGAAATGTAGAAATGACAGCGACAGCAATAGAAGGTTCAAGCGGCAGGGGAATTAAAAAAGCCAGGTCAAAGTTGAAATAGGCGGAGAGGAACAGTTGCGACATAAACTCCACAAGGAACGTTAGTAATAGATGATAGTAATGATGACTTCTTCTTCTTTGTAGTTCGTACTAATATAACCACATGTGTTTCTGTCATAAAGTTGTCAGCCTGCGTCAAGTTTCTCGCATCGTTGGATAGTTTCTCCCTCAAAGCGGTGCTGAAAGTCATACTGTCAACATGTTCCTCTCGTGGAGCCGACATTCTTACAGGACATGTTCCGTTTTTCACTTGTCTTTCTCACTTGGACACGTGCATGTTAGTCCAATTTTTAATGTGTTAAACAGATGGTTGTTTGAGTCTGCAGTGGTCGATTTTCAGTCTGACAATTATCCCTTGATACCTTTCTGGCAAGTGTAAATATGCTTCTGTTATGTCTAAGCGTTCTCTGTTCCATTTTTATTTGAAGCCATGTTTTGTTAATTATTAATGTTATCTCTTCATAAATGATGACTTTTGTTGTAGATTTCCTTTACAAAGATATATTGGGCCCACATCGTCCAATGCATTTGCCTGGCAAAATCTTACTCCCCAAAATCGTGGATTATTTTGCACATGTCCTTCCGTTACCCTGTGTGAGTTTTCAATGGCCAATCATTCTTGAGAAAACCACTGCTTGATTATCATCACTGTGGCCTGTTTAGTTCCATAAGGGGCACATGCCTCCAACAAATTCATGCCACGCCATCCTGTCCTATATCATCAATCAAGGTCATTCCAGGTCTTCTACAGGCTTTTCATGTCTGACACCAGGTCCTTCCTTCATGTCTGACACCAGGTCCTTCCTTCATGTCTGACACCAGGTCCTTCTTTCATGTCTGACACCAGGTACTTCCTTCATGTCTGACACCAGGTCCTTCCTTCATGTCTGACACCAGGTCCTTCCTTCACGTCTGACACCAGGTCCTTCCTTCACGTCTGACACCAGGTCCTTCCTTCATGTCTGACACCAGGTCCTTCTTTCATGTCTGACACCAGGTCCTTTCTTCATGTCTGACACCAGGTCCTTCCTTCATGTCTGACACCAGGTCCTTCCTTCATGTCTGACACCAGGTACTTCCTTCATGTCTGACACCAGGTCCTTCCTTCATGTCTGACACCAGGTCCTTCCTTCATGTCTGACACCAGGTCCTTCCTTCATGTCTGACACCAGGTCCTTCCTTCATGTCTGACACCAGGTCCTTCCTTCACGTCTGACACCAAGTCCTTCCTTCACGTCTGACACCAGGTCCTTCCTTCATGTCTGACACCAGGTCCTTCCTTCATGTCTGACACCAGGTCCTTCCTTCATGTCTGACACCAGGTCCTTCCTTCATGTCTGACACCAGGTCCTTCCTTCACGTCTGACACCAGGTCCTTCCTTCATGTCTGACACCAGGTACTTCCTTCATGTCTGACACCAGGTCCTTCCTTCATGTCTGACACCAGGTACTTCCTTCATGTCTGACACCAGGTACTTCCTTCATGTCTGACACCAGGTCCTTCCTTCATGTCTGACACCAGGTCCTTCCTTCATGTCTGACTTCCTTCATGTCTGACACCAGGTCCTTCCTTCATGTCTGACACCAGGTCCTTCCTTCATGTCTGACACCAGGTACTTCCTTCATGTCTGACACAAGGTACTTCCTTCATATCTGACACCAGGTCCTTCCTTCACGTCTGACACCAGGTCCTTCCTTCACGTCTGACACCAGGTCCTTCCTTCATGTCTGACACCAGGCCCTTCCTTCATGTCTGACACCAGGTACTTCCTTCATGTCTGACACCAGGTACTTCCTTCATGTCTGACACCAGGTCCTTCCTTCACGTCTGACACCAGGTCCTTCCTTCATGTCTGACACCAGGTACTTCCTTCATGTCTGACACCAGGTCCTTCCTTCATGTCTGACACCAGGTACTTCCTTCATGTCTGACACCAGGTACTTCCTTCATGTCTGACACCAGGTCCTTCCTTCATGTCTGACACCAGGTCCTTCCTTCATGTCTGACTTCCTTCATGTCTGACACCAGGTCCTTCCTTCATGTCTGACACCAGGTCCTTCCTTCATGTCTGACACCAGGTACTTCCTTCATGTCTGACACAAGGTACTTCCTTCATATCTGACACCAGGTCCTTCCTTCACGTCTGACACCAGGTCTTTCCTTCACGTCTGACACCAGGTCCTTCCTTCATGTCTGACACCAGGCCCTTCCTTCATGTCTGACACCAGGTACTTCCTTCATGTCTGACACCAGGTACTTCCTTCATGTCTGACACCAGGTCCTTCCTTCATGTCTGATACCAGGTCCTTCCTTCATGTCTGACACCAGGTCCTTCCTTCATGTCTGACACCAGGTACTTCCTTCATGTCTGACACCAGGTCCTTCCTTCATGTCTGACACCAGGTACTTCCTTCATGTCTGACACCAGGTCCTTCCTTCATTTCTGACACCAGGTCCTTCCTTCATGTCTGACACCAGGTACTTCCTTCATGTCTGACACCAGGTCCTTCCTTCATGTCTGACACCAGGTCCTTCCTTCATGTCTGACACCAGGTCCTTCCTTCATGTCTGACACCAGGTACTTCCTTCATGTCTGACACCAGGTCCTTCCTTCACGTCTGACACCAGGTCCTTCCTTCATGTCTGACACCAGGTCCTTCCTTCATGTCTGACACCAGGTCCTTCCTTCATTTCTTTTTTGACATTTCACTGTCTCTTTTTCCTTGGGTGTTCCAGAACAAGATACGGACCATTGGCCCACCCCTTGATCAGGGGACCCTGATGCCAGGACGTTCTCTACCCCTCAATCTATATACGCCACTGCAGATGTGTGAGGGAAGCCAATACTTCCCTTTTCAATAATTTACTGATGTATTCTAATATTTCACATGTGCCCGACAGTGTGGACATTTTTGTACTTCTGACATGTAAATGAATGCCTGGACACAGTATGTTGTTGGATAAGACTTAGGGCCACACGATACGTGGGTCTGCGTTTTCAGTTCTTAAACTTTTTTAAAAGTTCGCTCGTTCAAAAATTAGAAGGAACATGAAATCTAAAACATTGGCCCTGAAACACTGACTCTGTAACACTGACACACTTACACTGACTCTGCACCATTGACTCTGTTACAACGACTCTGTAACGTTTACTCTGTAACACTAATTCTGTAACATTGACTTCGTAACACTGACTTTATAACATGGACTCACTGAGTATTATATTAACCCTGTTTTACTGACTATATTTGCCCTGCTGTAGTATTTCTCTTTCCACCTCAAGTGCGTGTAACAAACTGTAAATACTCACTTACACTGACTCTGCAACATTGACTCTGTTACAACGACTCCGTAACGTTTACTCTGTAACACTAACCCTGTAACATTGACTCTGTAACACTGACCCTGTAACATTGACTCACTGACTATTATATTAACCGTGTACTATTTACCCTATATTTGCACGGCTACAGTATTTCTATTTCCCTCCCAAGTGCGTGTAACAAACCGTAAATAAAATACAAATGTGTGCTCATAAACAACAGAGGAGACAGACACAGAACATGGCTGCTGCTTCCTCAGACAATTTGTCAGTGGAGACTAACATGAGATTGTGTATGAGACCTGGCAACTTCATCATGTAAAAAAAATTGCTATAGAAACTTTCACCTCTGTAAGATCACACGAATGCTTTCGTGCAGACGTCGAGCAGTGGTGACGTCATGCCCCATAAGGAGCGAACAGAGAGTTTAATGACTGACCTAAATACTGAAAGAGACATACCCGTTGTGAAATACCTTGTCCACGAAGGATTTCATAAACTCCATGCACTCAAGCGTGATATCGTCTGGCTGGGAATCTACACTGTAGTTGGAGCTCCAAGACTTATCAGATCCCACTGAGGCAGATCGTTGCATCTGAGCTCCTCCAAACTCCGCGTCGGAAGAATCGACGCTGGTGCCAGTCATCAGATGATTACTTCCTTCCGAAGACGAATCAGAGCTGTTTACAACATGCTCCGCTTCTGAATCAGGTTCAAAAGATATGAGATTCTCTGGGAGCTCTTCTTTTGAAATAACTCCATCAACATCAGGTTCCACGTAATCATCAAAGAGCATTTCATCAACAGTGCTAGATCTGCGTTTGGTTGTGGTAAATTTGGGTGCTTTTTGTTTATTTGGCTGATCCTCAGGTCTGTCAAATGCTGCGCTGTTAGCATTAGATTTTCTGTCATTGCCGTTATTATTTTTTCCACTGTCATCAGACACGCTTCTTCCCTGGACCAGCTTGTTGTTGTCGACTGGTTGTTGTTTCATTTCTTGCACATGGCTGCTTTTTTCGTTTTCTTCTTGACGCCCATCGCCGGAAACATCCTTTGCTGGCCATGTTTGATTATAACCTTGATTATTCTCCCTGTCGTACGGCCTGGACTGTTCAGCAACGGAATAACTGCGATTACCGTGCTGAGGTGATGCTGAAGGTGTATCATTAACTTTTCCTTGCTGATGAGACCTCGGCACTGGTCTCGGTTGCGAGGCTGGGGGAAAAGAGCCAGAGGCACGTCTGGCATTTGGGCTCTGAGTATCATGAGACATATCATCAGAAACAGGGATTTCAGTGACTGGTTGAGATGAGTTGGATTCTCGTCTGTTATAAATGGGTTCGTCAAAACTGACATTCATCCCATTAACAGAGAACCGTTCCTCTGAACTGGGTGTTTTATGATTGGCGAGTTGGCTACGGCTAGACGACAACACATCTGGCACGAACTCTGGTTTACTGTCGGTCCGTGAGTACGCGGGCATAGACGCCATTCTTTTCATCACGTTTTCCTTCTCCCGGGAGCTTCCCATCGATGGGAGCCTCTTTGGGGGCGGAGGCCTTGGAGGTGGGGTGGCAGGAGTGGCAGGGGTTGTGGGAGGGGAAGCCGGCTCCTCGATACTGCTACTAACCGCATCCGGTTTGGAAGTAAACGTGTTTTCAATTTTGCTAGACAGGTCACTGAATAATCCATTCTTCTTGGCCACCATTGAGCTGAAGAACTTGGACGTTCCGTCTGCAAGGCTTTCTGATAAAGACCTCCTTTCTTCTCTCGACCTGCGGCCTGGATACCCTTGCCCTCCTCCTCCGTGAACACTTTGACTTTTTCTGGAATCCATCCTTGTGTAGTGAGGGGAGGAAAAAAATCAATGAAGAAAACCTAGAGCGTGCTGGACCAAAGTCGAAGACAAATGCAGAATTATTCTCTATGTTGAGCGCTTCATCTGTGGAAGAGAAACCAAAGATATATTTCTGACATTCTCCCTTATATGATTTCACAAATGTTCAGATTCTAAGTATTCAATTATCTATTCAAATGTCGCACATAATAAATCAACAACATGTTGGGGACAAAATAAAGGAACAAGCCAGTTATGGGAACCACGTTTATTATTGTTTCCTAATGCACTAAAAGAGAAAAACAAAGTTCCCTATATTCCATATATAAACATACATTTATGAGCAATATGACGAATTACTGATTAATGATGTCTGATCATGCAATTTTGTATTATATGCAATAGAATGTATGGAACATTTATTTCTTGTTTGCTAATTTTTTTTTTTAAATAACAAAAATAAAACTGATCCCTCAAAATATTTTTCCTGTACTTGTTTTATAATGTTATGATGACATATTATTAATTGTTCGGAACAGTGGCCACTGTTGTCCATTAACAATCATCTTGGAATAAAATATACTTTGATACGTTTAAATATCTCATGACATTTTTACACGAAAGTTGGTCACTACTACAGCTGTGTTTTAGACAAGACTCGCTAAACTAGTTGTTTCAAGAAACACATTCATTTAATCGGCAGATAAGCATTCACCATCTGGCACCCGCCACTTTGAAATGCAAAACACAATCTATATTCGCAGTTCACTATTTCCTTGTCATTAAAACTCGTACTTTAATGGCGTTATTTCCACCTTATTTTACATTTTAAAAGTTATTATATAAAAACGGCTGGGTAAAATGTATCAAGAAAAAGACATGCATTCAAAGTTTCAGCTCTCTACGATGAGTGGAACATAAAGGTTTTGAGCGTCAAAGATGTGAAACGCGACAAATGTCACATACGATTTTGATGTTAAAGAAAAGTGGTTAAAATAAAAGATTGTGAGGTTGAACTGCAAATCAAAAGTCGACACAATCACGGAAATATTAATACGGCTCATGTATAATTTTAGAGATAAAGAAAAGACGCTGGGATTAGACATGACCCACATTGAATAAACCAGCAGGTAGCTTTACAAGGCAGTTCGTGTTCTGGAATCACCAAGGTAAGAAAAATAGAATCGACCAAAAATTTAACAGCGAAGAGAACGGGTGAAAAGACATGAAAGAGAAAAGAAGAGAATGAAAAAAATATTGAATGGATGGTACAGGACAGTAACCCTCGTCCTGTTTTGTTTGTCTTCGGGACCTATGCTTCACAGGGACCTACTGATAATGAGAACATAAATTAAACCGTAAAAATGTTTGGTTCTGAATGTTTTAAAACACAAACCATCTATTTAATTCTTATAACTTTCCTTCATGCTTAACTGGCAACTCGCTGTATTTAACACTCCATAAATGCAAGTATAATTGAGCGAGGCACCCAAGATTTAACAGGCAATTAGGAGGAGGCCGTTGTTGCAAGGGAGATACGTCAAAGTACACGCGTGTGCTGAGCAAACAGCCCTTATCGATCACATACACTGTCTGCTCGCTGGAAATCAATAAAAATCTCTTGTAAATCGGCTGGAGCGGAGTTATTACGCATAAACTGGGATCAGTTCTGCCAGAATTCACGGAACCGTCTGTGACTGGTAAACAACAAGTCTTGAGCCAAAGTATGACATAAAATGACGTACAACAAAATAAAATGGCCTGTAATAAACGGCTGCATTATCTGTAAAATGTTTTTCGTGTTATATGCCAGATATTTTACTACAGATTAGGCCAAATCAAAGATAGGATTATTTAAAGCGAAATCCAAATGAAGCCACGTTTTCCGTATCTGCGCCACATTAACATTAACAAATTTTGAGGTATCTACCCCATGTATGACGTCATCAAGAGTTGGGTGGAGGGTTTAACTTGAAACTAAGCAACAGCGGGTTTAACTTGAAACTAAGCAACGGCGGGTATAGGTTCCTAAGCGTGGCCTCGAACCGAAGAAATGAAACTTCTTCATATACCATGCATGGCGGCACAGGTGATCAAGTCTATCCACAGCTTCTGGTCTCAGTACAATTTATCAGTTTTGTTGTTGACGTCTGGTCATGCCATGATGGCAGACTGTCCAGTTTCTCTTCTCTCTGTGGTCCTCGATCCAATTGTCAGCAAATATTTCGTCTTGTCACAATACATCAGCAATATTTCGTGTTGTCACAATACATCAGCAATATTTCGTGTTGTCACAATACATCAGCAATATTTCGTGTTGTCACAATACATCAGCAATATTTCGTGTTGTCACAATACATCAGCAATATTTCGTCTTGTCACAATACATCAGCAATATTTCGTGTTGTCACAATACATCAGCAATATTTCGTGTTGTCACAATACATCAGCAATTACATCAGCAATTTCGTGTTGTCACAATACATTCCATCTTTCGTGTTGTCACAATACATTCCATCTTTCGTGTTGTCATACATACATCAGCAATATTTCTTGTTGTCACAATACATCAGCAATATTTCGTGTTGTCACAATACATCAGCAATATTTCGTGTTGTCACAATACATCAGCAATATTTCGTCTTGTCACAATACATCAGCAATATTTCGTGTTGTCACAATACATCAGCAATATTTCGTGTTGTCACAATACATCAGCAATATTTCGTGTTGTCACAATACATCAGCAATATTTCGTGTTGTCACAATACATCAGCAATATTTCGTCTTGTCACAATACATCAGCAATATTTCCTGTTGTCACAATACATTTCAGCTTTAGCCTTCTCATTAGATGACCAAAATAAAATGGAGTGCTTCCCTCTAACGCCAGCAATAAGCGTTCGCTGCACATTGGCTTCTATCAGAACATTCTCATTACTTTAATTTTTAAAAATTTAGATAATGATATTTTGTAATAACGGAAACAATTATGTTTTCTTTAAATATAAATTAATTTGCCTTCAACACTTCCTTCTATTATGGTCTTCAGTCGCATGTTACACGGGAGTTACGTTATAAACATGGCGTGTAAAACCTAAACCGCGTAAAGTTAAGACACGAATTGTTAATCCTATACACAATTTATAAAGCTCTGTAAAATGTGTTTACATAATAAAGATTTCCCAGCTATAGACGAGGCTTCTTCCGTCTAACCTAACATTTATTAAGGTTTTACTAACATCTTAGAAAATGTCCTTTCTAGTTTTCCTGTTGTCACAATACATTTCAGTGTGCTGCTTTTGCCTTCTCATTAGATTGTGTATTCTTTTAAATTGGCTTCTATCAGAACATTCTCATTACTTTAATTTTTAAAAATTTAGATAATGATATTTTGACAAAAGTCAAACAGTTCTTCCACCACAGCAGAATCTGTTGTCATTCCTCTTACCAAGCTGTACAGAATGAATTTTAGTCAGTTTTCTCATCAAGACTTAAAGTTAAAAAAAAAATTCTTACTCGGCCAATCTTTTGTTCAGATTTTCTTGAATACTAAGAGCTAGATCGAAAAACATTCTAGTGATAATTTGGTGTGAAATGATAGTTTTTTCAATGCATTTTTTTCTGTTGTCACTCAAAACGATAACGTAGTCTGAAACTCTTCTAAAACACACTTTTACAGATTTTCTATCCAAGAGCGGCCTTCATATTTGGGAGCCAATCTTCAGCAATCAAATAATTCACCTTTGTTTCAAAGTCTAAACTCAAGTTTGCTGCTCTGAAAAATAACTGTTGTCCCAAAATGCTTTCTTTCGGCACGTTTGCTCTGTCCGTTCGAACTGGCCAGATACATTATCGAAGTTATCGACATGTTTTGCAGGTTACAACTGCACCTTTTGCATTTCGATAACATGTCTTAGCATTAAACAAAAGATCAATCAAATGCGTTCGATAACAAAATAATAATTTGTCCACCACTTTTATAAATACTGACAGGGTTTATCATGACTATTACCTAGACTCGAAGAGCTGGATTACCTCGCGGGCCGTATAAAGCCTACAGGCCGAATGTTGAGCAAGCTTGCCATATACGTCTTGGGGTAGACGGCCGTCCAACTCGTGGCATTTCATCCCCTGCCAGTTAGTGAGTCTGGTATGTTGTACGACCTCTACCGTTGTTGAGCCCGCTGAGCTGGGGAAGCCCTGTGGGTTTGCAAGTAAGCTCTGTAATTCATCCTCAGTTGCAAAATGGTAAAAAGTGAAAACCCAAATCCCTGAGGTTCGCAAGAGAAGAAAAAAGATGCGTCATTCAAGACAATTTATGAGCCACACGCGGATCTTACGACAGTCAGGCGCCAAAGGCTGTTACTCCTGTCTTAAAAACGTTTACATTGTAGTGGTAGGCGCGAGAAATCAAAGACGATATTTCAGGTTTGGTTTATTAATTCATCGTATTTACTAGGATCGAGTATAACTGAATTCGCATATGTTTAGCGTGTGTAAGATGCGGGGAAATCACAGAGAGATATCCCTTCTCAGTGTCCCCGGTAAAATCTACTCTAGAATCCTGGAGCAGAGACTCAGACGCCTAGCTGAGCCGCACATTAATGAGGTCAAATGTGGCTTCCGAGCAAACCGAAATACTCAAGACCTGATCTGCACACTCAGCTGAGTGAAAAGGCTCTTGAGTATAAGAGTGAGATCCATCTTTGTTTCTTAGATCTGGAGAAGGAGTTTGACAAGGTCCCCTGGAGCAAACTTTGGGACTGTTTATCAAGGAAGAACATTCCAGCACCTGTGATCCCTGCTATACAGACCTTCTTCAAGTCTTGCAAAAATTATGTGAGGACGACAAACCATAAGTGAGAAGAGTTCAGAACCACCACTGGTGTAGGACAAGGTGATATCCTGTCATCGTATCTGTTCATACTCCTCATGTATGATGTCATTAAAGCATGCAAGGAGAGGACAAGAAAGTATTCAGTGAGGTATTGGAAGATGAGACAGGTTTGTATTTCAGAGCTGGCATTTGCTGATGACGTTGCCCTGATTGCTAAATCAGAGGCACACCTTCAATCCAACCTGCAAGTCTAAAAGGAAGAGCTGGAGAAGAGAAGGATGGTCATAAGCAGCTCTAAAACAAAATCCACGGTGATATTACGAGAGGAACTAAGACATCAGATTAAGCTGGGAGAACAAGTCCTGGAGCAGGTCAACCACTTTAAATACCTCGGAGCTGTCATAGACTAAAAGGGAGGCATCAAAGAAGAGTTGGCTACCCGAAGAGCAGCAGCTGGGAGACTTTTTCAGGCCATAAATTGAGGATTCCTCAGCAAGAGATAAGTTGACAAGAAAACGAAGATGGTTGTGTCCCGCTCCACCTATGTCCCAGTCTTGACGTATGGATACGAGTCATGGGCAAAAGCCAGATCCAAACCTCAGAAATGAGGTATGGGAGGAAGATGGTTGAAGTAATAAGAAGAGACATGGTCCGCAACTTGACTGCTTGGATGACAGTCACATTTTTACGTCTAACCTTTTTTTTCATTTCACCACTCCATCAGTCGCCGTCTCATTTTTGGAGTTGCTGACGTTGTTAGTCTGATGTTATAGTTGAGCGATTCCCAAACTTACATTGATCGAACCCCTTAATAGAGTTAGTGGTACCGGCGTTCCCCTCTCGCGTGAAGATACTTTGAATGTAGCTTTAATACTGCTGTTAAAGCTTCACTAGCGCATTCAGAATATATGCTCTCTCACTCTCTCTCTCTGTCTTTCTCTCGCACTCCCCCTCTCTCTCTCTCCCTCTCTCTCTCTCTCTCTCTCTCTCTCTCTCTCTCTCTCTCTCTCTCTCTCTCTCTCTCTCTCTCTCTCTATATATATATATATATATATATATATATATATATATATATATATATATATATATATATATATATATATATATATATATATATATATATATATATATATATATATATATATATATATATATATACTACTGGACAAAAGTTAAGGGCTGCCATTCAGTTTAGACAAGGTTTATATAATTGATTGGCAAACTGTAAAGACAAGTGAAAATGTCATTAAAACTGAGCTCAGAGAAATGTGTATACATTTCTGTGTACACTAGGTTAATTTTTTTTAAATGTACAAAAACTTGGTCACTTTAACCCGCACGTGAAAATTGCCATTGTTGCTGCAAAAACTCGTGGTTTTTGCAACACGCCCCACTTGTTCAAAAGGTGAAAAAGTGAGTTGAATTTGAATGCACGTGAAAAATGATCATCGGTAAAGAGTGTTCACCGTTGATATGCAATAAATCAGTATGACAAGTGGTCGAAATGATCACTGCATTAGCCATGCCACCAAGGAGAAGTCTCAGCACTGTAGACCGTGGTCGAGCCATGGCATGGATTCAGGATGGTCAATCTGTTCGTCATGTTGCAAGACGTTTAGCAGTGTCCCACTCAACCATTCAGAGACTTCTTGAGAGATTTCAAGCTACCGGACATTTGGAAAATCGACCCTGCTCAGGAAGAATTATATAAACCTTGTCTAAACTGAATGGCAGCACTTAACTTTTGTCCAGTAGTAATATATATACATATATTTGTTTGGGAAACGCTAATTAAAAGTCTGGTCTAGTGAATTGCAAACCAGGTGGTTAAAACATATCATCTGCTAGTCCAAGCAATTTGTGCAAAGTCGAACAGCTCTTTTAATTTAATTTCTCTATTATTTAATAGCCAGTGTCCTGAAACATTACATTAATTATTGATTACTTTTGAGCACAAGCATTCGATCAGCGCATGACATCCCTCCTGCCTCGTGGTATTTGCTCAAGAGCACTCCAGGTCTTTTCTAGCCTTTGTAAATCTGTTTTCCTATTATTTTGTTTATGTGTAGTTGGATTTCCTTCTATTTCTTTTACCCTGGAAATTTCAGAACAAGGACTGTCCTGTAATGCTTTTGGTTGGTTTCCTCAGTGTGCCTCTTATCTAACGCCAATGTCTTTCCCTTACATCATCTTCCATCAGTATTTGTCCGGCTCTGTCCAGCAGTTCCACTATAGCAACGCTTTCAGGCAGTTTTATTTATTCTGTCCAGCAGTTTCACCATGGCAACGCTTTCATGCAGTTTTAATTATTCTGTCCAGCAGTTACACCATGGCAACGCTTTCAGGCAGCTTTTATTATTCTGTCCAGCAGTTACACTATAGCAACGCTTTTAGGCAGTTTTAATTATTCTGTCCAGCAGTTACACCATGGCAACGCTTTCAGGCAGTTTTAATTATTCTGTCCAGCAGTTCCACCATGGCAACGCTTTCAGGCAGTTTTAATTATTCTGTCCAGCTTGAACACGCGTTTATAAAAGTCAGTAACTACTTGGTTGTCGTTTGACATGTTTCAGAGACATTCACTGCACATGTGGAAATTATACTCACCTTTTTTTTTTTAAACGTGTTTTGCTATTAACTCTTTGACTCCGGAACAACGTTCAGAGCGGTGGTCAGATTTGACACCCGTGAGTCAAAGAGTTAATGAAGTGAATTGATAACGGCAGAGTAAATATTTCTGACGAGCATACGCCGGGCGCCCAATCACGCCTGCCACAAAACAAAATGTCTGGTGCCTTGAAGGCATGTTGTGGAACAACAGACACATAAGACTCACTGATAATGCAAACAGGCAATCAACATTTTAGTGGACACCGACTGGAGTGTCAGTTATCGTTCATTTGAGGTACTGGAAAGTGTGCCGCCGGCTAAGTACTGAAATAATTTACAAATGTCGAGTAACAACCTACCCGGATGATGGGACTATGGTGCATTTACTGCGTTACTGTGACAAAGGACGTCAGCCCATAGGCGCAGTGTTAAATGGGACAAAACGTGAGTGCATTACTGGACACCAAAAATCAAAGCACGCATCCAGCAAAGATCTCATCCGGCTAAGAAATTAAAACCAATTCCTCAAAGAAAGGATGTCATGCCAAGTGTATTCTGTGGCTACAAGAATGTATTTCTAGTTATTTATTTTTAAAAACAATAAACGCTCGATGAAGGGTGGGTATTAAAAAAAGAAAAGAAAAGAAAAGATAATGCGTTTTACTAAGACAAAAGACAAGGGAAAATAGGATCGTGCTATGAATACGCAAATAATTTCCGTATCCGGACATTGAGTAAATATTAAATAGGGAAAAGAAAACAAACACCAAAACAAAATGTAGGAGAAGGATAAGAAGAAATACAAATAAATGAAATAGATTTGACCGTGCTTCCTTCTTTCCGTCTTCGCTGTATTCCCAAGATTAAAAGTACTTTGTCCCCGCTACCAGTGACAACTACGAGCTGGCTTCCTAAAATTCCCGTCATTAGTGACCTACATAAGATAACAACACCATATTTTCTTTGAAAAGAACTTAACATTACATCAAATATAATTTTGTTGGAATTTTCCATCCCTCTGTTGAAATAAACGATATCTATATAGGGACGTGGTCGCCTATGCCTGAAGGCACTGCCCTCGCTTAATTTGACCTGTTGTCTGTCTGTCCTATCCCACCTTCTGATTGCTTATAACTGTCTTTACGTTTTAATAAAGTAACTCACGTGACATATCTGAGTAATTGTGACCGGGTGAAGGAATGAGTGGACGGGAACGGCACTAAAAGTCCAGGCTCGTGTGACAGTGTAGATCGTGATAGTGGATTTTGTGGAAAGGGATGTAAATCTGTATTTCACTTGAAATAAGGGAAATAATCCCAAGACTTTCTTTGTAGGGGTTCTTCTGGGGAAGACTGGTTATTCACCAGAAATGTTGCTTCCAGAAGAGAGGAACAACCCAGGTAATTAAGAGAACTCGTAAGTGCCTTTACGGTTTTAATATTGATCTTGAAGGGTTATATATAATCAGTAACTCGAACAGTCAAAGGAAACTTCAATAGTGCAGGTTACTTGAAAAGTCCAGTAGATATTAAAAAGATATTCTTTATTTCGTTTCGTTTCATACATGAGGAAAATGTGGCAGTTCGATAAGAATTTCTGGTGGGGGAAAGTAAAACTGCCAGCTTTAGACTCCAAGGCGAAAGGCTTACGGCTCCTCAATACTCTAGTCGTTTTATGACATCTGTGGAAATCCTAGCGAAATAAAATACGGTTCGAGACTTCAATAAAAACTAGATCGAACTTACTTCATGTGGAATAAACCACAAACCTAATCGTGGCAGGGGTTAGTGCTGGTTCACTAACTTTCCTGGTCGGTAGGAGATCTCTAGTTGGATATTAGTATCCAAACCGTAGGAGTCAAGGGCTTTTTCGTTCTCTAGTAGATGTAGCGCCAGGCTGCTCCAAACCTAAACTAAAGAACGCCCTATGTTGGTTTGACTCTAGCATTGAGTTACTGTCTCAAGCTCTCTCTCTCTCTCTCTCTCTCTCTCTCTCTCTCTCTCTCTCTCTCTCTCTCTCTGTGTCTCTAAGATGCATCAGTTTTTATACTTGTCTGGTGCTATGGCTTGTCAGAGGAAGTATTTCTCATTGGAGTTAAGACCGGAAACTTTCTAATGATTGGTCTTGGGGGCTAGTGGACTGTTGAAATAATCTTTAACCTAACTAGCTACGAATCCTCTAGTCTGAAATTATTGTTTCTATGTGATGATGACCAACCATTGTTTAAAGTTCTCTCTAATCTAAATGTTTTCCGGTCTGACTTGTATGGTGACCACACAAGGTTTGATGACATCATGGGTTCATGTGTGTCATGATTGATGATGTCATTGATTCTTGACTAGGGGTTTATTTATCTAACTAGTCATTCATAAAATACTTTACTATAAGGCTAACAGTTGTAGCTACTTAATAGTCTACCCTGTTACATAATTTCTATACTTAAAGACCGTCGTGTGTGTGTATATAAATAGGATGCTTATATAGGATATATAGGAAGGTACGAGGATGCTTTCTATCACAAAAGTAAGATAATCTCTGCAAGTTTTTAAGCATACCTTACAAAGACTATATCTTCTTCTTCTTCCTCGTTCGTCCTGAAAAGGACGTTCGTTGCGTTGTGTCTGTTTACAGCGGAGCTGCGATATCGGCGCCTTTCGGCCAGCACATCCGACTTCAGCACGGCATTTTTGGGGACCGGGTTTGCCTTCCCTCTTCGATCTCTACTCTCTCAGCCAGACTGCAGTGATGCAGCCTGTTTCCAGGACCACCACGTGGAATTGCAGTAGGGTCTTGGTCAGCTCTGGTTCGCTGACCCTGACGCAAGCAGTCAGGCTATGAGCCGCTGAATGCATTCTCTATTGCTGCGTCTTTGGGTCCCCAAAGACTATATATATATATATATATATATATATATATATATATATATATATATATATATATATATATATATATATATATATATATGATAGGAAACTCTATACAGAGCGATACAACTGGATGCAATCTGATCATCAGGAGAAGTCCCCCCGTTCATCAAGTGTTTCGGCCCCTTATTCTCCTTTACTCTAAGGGGGGCGTGCCCACCTGGGTCATGACTCCCAAGTGCCTCAGCCTCCTGTTGTCTTGTGTAGCAAATGAACCTATTCCACCTTGGTTGCAGCCTTAAAATCCACAATTCCGCCAGCCGGAGGCAATTGTGAAAGTAACAAAGTGAAGACAAATTATTGCGGTATTTCCGCAGCACACCATTGACACACCTGCGTGAAGCCGACGAAGCGTGAAGCCATTACGAGCTGGCAACTGAAATCTAACTCCACCTGACATCTCATATAATACACCGCGGGTTACCTGTAGAGCCGCCG